>OX327001.1:36931698-38131698 GCA_946800695.1 Geum urbanum | reverse complement strand
AAAGTTTTTGTTGGTTCGTGTTTTCGAAGGGGTTTGATTCCGATTTAGGAAGCTAAATCGGGGTTGGGTCCTTTCAACCTCGTCCTCCCAAACTCAAGGGGTTTCATCCCCAACTCAAACCTAACCGTTTCCACCCAAAATCTCCATCGGAAAACCGTCGAAAAACTTTCCCCCGTTAACCCCGATTCCGGCTAATTTCTCTTCCAAAATCAACCAACCAAATCACCTCCAAACATCACAATATATACATCAATCAATAGCCCTAGGATAGAACTTCAAATCCCTACCTTAAACTCCAGCAACCGTGCTGTTTTCCCGCAACAAAGTCAACGACAACTCGGTCAACTCAACGGGTCAACTCAGTTGACTCGGTCAACTCGGGTCTGGCTCGATCAATGTTGGTCAATGAAAGGACCCAACCCCGATATAGTTTCCTAAACCGGAATCAAACCCTTTATGGAAACACGAACTTGCAAAAACCAAAGAAATTTCGGCAAAGTTTCACTAAATCGTAGAATTACCATTAACCTGCACCTGAAAACACACTGCATCCTATGCCACAAAAGCCGAACCGTGGGCAGCAACCCCATCTGGATTTCTCAAAATCATACTAATAATGAAAAGTAATAAACAAAAGCTGTAACTTTACAGAAATTCGGGAAAAATCATACGAAAATATAACATCAGAGTATTCTGAGCGACCTCTAGTATATATACATAAATATACAACAGTGGGCTAAATAAGAAACCTATTGGATAAGAAAAGTATAGGTATAAAGAGTGGAAGAACGAGCTTTCAAAACATTACACACAGTACAAGGAGCTAGGCCGAGGTTCTACCCCTAGCGAATTCCGGTTTAGGTAGTACGAGTGGCTGTGGCCGAGGTTCTACCCCTTAAGCATTGCCGGCGACTTGAAAATTAAGTCACCGGTAATATTTTCACCGGTGCCAAATTTCCGGCGAGAGTATTACTGGCGACTTGTCGCCGGTAATAGTCTTTTTCGGCGAAAAAAAAACAAAGGCCGGCGACCTAAAGTCTCCGGCAATAGTTCTTAATGTGGTAGTGTTACCACAACAGGACGTTTGCAAACTACTTTGGTCAATGGGTAAGGGTATATGTGGATATATATATTTTTTATATACTTATATAGCATGTGTGTACGTGGTTTTCTTTTTCTATGTTCATAATTTATGGTGTACCTGGTTTCTTATCGTTTTCAGATGAACCATGTAGCAAATGATGGTTTCCCAGAGTGGTCAAACGAATTGAGGGTCTTGGCGATGAAACCAATAGCTTCAAAAGTTTACTCGATGTGTCAGGTCAATGGCGTGAAATTTATATGTGAAAATCGAGACGACCGACTGAAAACACAGAATTGTGGGATGATGGTCTATAGTGGGCAGGATGGCGTTGACTATTACGGTGTCCTTCATTCAGTTGTTGAACTAATTTATGGGAACTGCATGAAAGTGCACTTGTTCAAGTGTAGATGATTTGATACTAGCCCGGAGAACACAAGGACCGATTAGTACGGAATATTTTCAGTGAATACTGCTACAAGCTGGTATAAAGAAGACCCTTTCGTTCTTGCCACATCAGTAAAACAAGTGTTTTACCTTGACGATCTTCTGAACAAAGTCCCGTGGAAGGTGGTTAACCATGTTGCTCATAGAAACATATACAGTGCTGCCACACTTGGTGAGACCACAGATGATGAAGAAGTTACTGCATACCAAGAGCCGAACGCTTTTGACATTCCGGAATCATCTATGATTCGCCTTAATAATGTGAGATCTGGGAGTGTGGTTCGAATTACTGGAGCAGAACTTCTCGATGTTAATCCAAATGAAGTTGATGCTGAATCAGATGACGAGGAACGACACATATTGCCAGAGGTTACATATGAAACCAAGTCAAACTCAAGTGATGAAGATGATTATGATTATCATCCTTAGTACGTTAATGATGTACATTATAGTATATATAAATGTGCATGTATGTTTGTTATATAAACGTGCATGTACGTATTTATAGTCGGAAATTCTAGTCAAAAATTCTAGTCGTAATTTATAGTCGTACATTATAGTCGGAAATTATAGTCCTAAATTATAGTCGGAAATTCTAGTCGTAAATTATAGTCGGAAATTATAAAAATTTGGCCATGCCAACGTCATATCGATCGGTGTTATTTATGAATTAATACCTGCCAGAAATTCTTGTCGTAAATTATAGTCGAAAATTATAGTCGGAAATTATAGTAGGAAATTATAGTAGGAAATTATAGTCGTAAATTATAGTCGTAAATTATAGTCGGAAATTATAGTCGGAAATTATAGTCGTAAATTATAGTCGTAAATTATAGTCGTATTTATAGTCGGAAATTATAAAAATTTGGCCATGCCAACGTCATATCGATCGGTGTTATTTATGAATTAATACTTGCCGGAAATTCTTGGCCGGGAATCACAATCATTACCAACGAGTTGATAACTCGTTGGTAATAGTATTACCCACGAGTTACCAACTCGTGGGAAATACTATTACCAACAAGTTAACTCGTTGGTAATAGTATTGCCCACGAGTTCACTCGTAACTCGCCGGCAATACTTCGATATTTCCCAGGAGGCAGCTCGAGCTTCCTCATTTCTTCACCTTCTTCCTTCAAAACCCTAAACTCTCTCCATCTCTTCCTCACCTCGCCGCCCACAAATTAACCTCTCTTCCTCTCCTCAAATCTCTCCTCCCCTCTCCCCTCCCCTCTCCCCTCTCCACACAAAAATACTTAAACCCAAAAACCCCAAATCTCCCCTACCTCTCCTCCCCTCCTCCTCTCCTCCTCCCCTCCTCCTCTACCTCCACCGCCGGAATCCGAGCTCGAGGATGACAGGTCCAATCCCTTAGCTCCCCCCCCCCTCTCTCTCTCTCTCTCTCTCAATTTTTGTTTTTTATAATTATGTATATATATATATGCATTTTAATTATATTTGTATGCATTTTAATTAACTTGATTAATTAAGTTTTGGGTGATATTTTAATTTTTGATAATTATTAGGCAAGTGTATGTATGTATATATGTAGAAAATATTTAGGTAATTTAAGGTGATTTAATTGGATTAATTGATATAGTTGATAATTATATTGTATTTTTAAGGTGTTGCATGGGCAAATTAAGGTGATTTGGATTAATTTTTATATTTGATAATTTAAGGTATATTTGTTAACTTAATTAATTGGTTAAATAAGCATTTGGGTAATAATTAATTGATATTTTGATAATTATATTCGTAATGATCGATATGATATGATGCAATTTAATTTAATGTTTGATATGATAATTATAGTTGATTTGTTTTTCAAATGGATCTTCTACGAGAACTGATAACCGCTAGAACCGGAACCGAATCGTTTGGAACTGATAACCGCTAGAACCCGAACCAACCGGAACCGATAACCGCTAGAACCGAACGGTTCCGGTTCCAAACGGTTTCGGTTCCGAACGGTTCCGGTTCCGGTTTTTCATAGAACCGAATCCAGGACTAATTGTTGGAACCGATAACCGTTTGGAACCGAAACCGTTTTCATAGAACCGAATCCAGGACTAATTGTTGGATGTGCAGGAGGTTTTGCGGCAAATTGGCTTGGAGGCATCAAACGGAGAAGGCCTAGATCCAGTGGAGGGAGCAGTAGTCAAGCTTCCTCAGCCGTAGTCAGCAACACACGCAGTGGCCCAATTCTGAATGCTCGCACACAAATTTTTCTACGTGCGTGAGAAGAGGAGGAAGATGCACGATCCGGATCCGTGCAACCCTCAGTCCAGGCTCGACGTCCCTCAGTCACCAGACAGTCAAGCGCAAAAACACCCTCCATCTGAATGCCCCACATTGGCCCGGTGCCTACTCCCGTTTCATGGGAATCATCTGAGGCAGATGGTGCTGGCGCCTCATCGTCCAGGCCTCGTCTATTTCCACCGTCCGGTCTCTTCCTGCCCTACGAGATTCCTGTGATCCCTGAATTTGATGATAGGGGGAGGCCTATTTATATTGAAGGACGGCCGGAGTTCCTGAGCGTGGAGGAAGCGTACAACTTCATCCCGTTCGACCCCATGTATCTTTGGACTGCGAGGTGCAACAACCAGCAAACGGACGATGCAGGTAAATTTTATTTAACAAGATTGAGTACTTAATTATTACTTAAGACTTACGATAGGTTCAATTAATAATATCAATTTTCTGACATTGTATTATTAGGCAATTTCGTTAATGGCACTGGAAAACGAAAAACTAGAGGCCCCTGCAGCGGGAAGAATCTTGAGCAGGCCACCGCGGGAAGGAAAATTCTCATTAGGGCCAATGAGCATGGTGAGGTGATCAAGACATTTGACACCACGCGAAAGTATGCCAGCATGGCAGGGGCCGTCGTGCGGGACAAGGTCCCAATGCTGTGGCCAGATTAGGGATCTGTGCCTGGCTACGTGAAGATGCAAGTGCATAATGCACTGAGTGTGAGTTAAATCCTATTTTCATTACGTAAATTTTACATTTATTAATTAAGTCCGAATAAATATATAATTTTACCAATTATATATTCATCTTGCAGCTGTGGTTTGATGTGGATGAATGCCTTATTCACACGTGGGTAGAACGTCAACTACATATCAGGTGATGTGATTCGAGTTATTTGAGTATATATCGAGTTAGATTTTTGTTTATCAAGTGTTTTAATATCTCTAACTTTTTTTCTTGTGTTAATATAGGTATAAAGAGTGGAAGAACGAGCTTTCAAAACATTACACACAGTACAAGGAGCTAGGCCGAGGTTCTACCCCTAGCGAATTCCGGTTTAGGGAGTACGAGTGGCTGTGGCTGGTAGCCCACTTTGAGCACCCCAAAGCGAAGGTATGCATCCTGAATATATTTTACAACCCTAATGTATCATATCACATTGAAATAGTTAGTTACTAATTTTTTTACATATGTTTATCAAACAACGCGATTTCCAAGACGAATAGGGAGAACAGATTGAAAAATACCAAGGCCCATCATGCAGGTTCACTCAACTATTTGGGTTGGTTGAGTAAGGCACAGCAACAACAAGAAGTCAACCCGTTCGTGTTTGTTCATCAGAAGTTCTATCCACATTGCCCTGAAGAAGCAGTAAGTCTTTAGCCTCATTATTTTTTAGTTCACATATGCATGTGTTAATAAAAATATTTTTCTCTATTAATTTTTTTTGTTTAATAATACGTTATTCATATTCGCTTTTCAATTAGGCGAGAGTGGAGGATGCAATCACAGAAGTCACCATGAATATAGCTCGAAACAACCATCCTGACTGCTCGGAGGAAGAAGTGACCTAGTATGCCTCTCAGATCGATCCGCTTGATCGCCCTATAGTGGCTCAGATCATGGCAAAAGCGTGCGGGACTGGAAAGAATACCTACTACTACAGGGGAATGGGCTCGGCGAGCGAAGGAGTATTGAAGAACACTTCGGAATACTCTAGCGGGTCTAGAACTTCAACTTCTAGGAACTCTAACCTAGCAGCGGAGCTTCAGAGGATGCAGAGGGAGTTGGAGGAGCAAAGGAGGCAGATGGAGGAGATGCGGCAATTGGCCGAGTAGTAGGCAGTCAAAGATGCCGAGTACCGGGTGATGGCCGAGCAACACCGAATTATGGTCCAGCAGCAGACACAAATGTTCACATGGATGCAGACGATGTACGCGTGCCAGACTACCGGACAACCGCTCCCCACACCTCCCCCAGTCCCTGTGTTCCATAGTGATCTACCACCGCAGCAGTCACCGCCACAGCAAGACCAGGGTAGCCACCGGAGTTCAAATGATTACGTCCACATGGATTTCCTCGACCCTTAGTGTAGTTGTAGTTTATTTTCATATTTTTACTGTTTGTAATGTACGTTGGACAATTATGTGTGTACTGTTGAACTTGTATTTGTACGGTTTCTGTTTTTCAGTGCAGGTTCTGGAATTGGGCCCAATCCAGAACCGGCTTTTTTTTTGAAAAATTTCTCCGGGTATTGCCGGCAACTTAGACCAAAGTCGTCGGCAATACCCCTCATTTTCCGGCCACGGCGGAGCAACATTCCCGGCGACTCAAGTCGCCGGCAATGGTCAAGGCATTATCGGCGACTTGAGTCGCCAGCAATGATCAAGGAATGACCGGCGACTTGAGTCGCCTGTGATGTGACAACCCAAACCAGAATCTGTTGCGTGTTCGGCATGATTCACGAGATTCTGTTTAGTCGCTGTTTTACGCCGTATATGTGTTTTCGCGATACGATTCGCGACTATGTTTTCAGTCGAGAATTTGAGTTGAGTGTCTGCATGAAAGTTGTAGAGTGCGTGATTTCGAGCTGGTGGGCAGTTCCAGAAGATTTTTCCGATAACCGAGGAATATTTTATGATTATTTGAAGTTTCAGTTCCGACGAGTTTATTCGATTGTTTCGAGTTTATCCGAATCGCGATGGTCATCCATTTCGAATCATCGATCGACCCGAGGTACGAGTATAAATATCGGAATAGTCGAGAATTAGTCGAAAACTTCATTTTGGGCTTTGACTATCGTTGACTTACCTTGACTTTCCAAAACTGGAAAGCTGACCCGTTGACCAAAGAGGGAAGGTTTCCCAATTGGGTGTTGTCGTCCGACGACCAACTTTCCGGCCACCTCCGGCCATTTGATAGGTATAGCTAGCTTCCCCTTGTAATTTCGAGTTGGTTGGTGTTTAGATTTACGGAAATTGGTGAGGACTTCATGGAACCCGAATCGGGCCGAGTTGGGGAATTTCGTCGGAGTTCGTTGGCCACTTTCCGGCGAGCCACGGTGGTGGTGGTTAGGGGGGTTTGCTTCCCCTAACCTAGGTGATGCTCCTAGGATGTCTAATTTTGAGATTTGATGAGGTTTTGATGGCAACCCGATAGGTCACCGGAATCCGGGTTTCCGTTCGGATTTGTTGTGTTTTGGTAAGGTTAGAGTTGGAATTGGCTTGTGTGTCAGTTATGAAAAGGGTTTGGAAGGTCGAGATCTTGTGAACTGGAAGTTCTCCGCCGGTGAATCTCGCCGTTGACGGCGCGCCGCTGCTGGCGGCGGCGGTCAACGGTGGTCAACCACGGAGGAGTTGACTTTTTCAGATTTTGATGAAATTAATGTCATTTTTCACGAAATTGCGCCCTGATTATCGTCCAGAGGTTTTCGGGTTGATTTGGTTAGCCGATTTTCAGTCGAGGTTTCGAGTGGGGATTTCGGAATTTCCGTTATTCATTTTGTACCGCATTGCATATTTCCGGGAACAGTTGGTTTCCGTGTTTCAGTACAGGGTTGTGGACTATGATTTTGATCAGTATGTTTTGTGAATATTCAGGAGATTGAGATCGGTATCGTGATCGTGCTTCTGGCGAGGGATCTTCCGCCGGTCCTCGAGATTAGCGCGAGTGCGCGTTTTGCTCACCTGTGAGTGGACAATTTCTTTTCACGGAATTCTTGCGAGTCTTTTATATGATTTACGAACTTGAGCATGCATATGAGATTTCAGATTACATGAGCATGTGTTTTACGGTTATACGATTATATTTATACGGATATACGTATACGAATATGCGTACACTTATATGTTATTTCATGCATTTGCATCGTATTGTTTGTGATTTGGTTTTCACAGAGTACAGTCTCAGTTACGTTGTTGTATCGATACACTTGCCTCTCGGCTGATCCCCGATGGTAGGCCGCCAGAAGGGGCGTCGTCACCCCGACCTGACCGGTGATGGGCGTTTCCCCGGAACCGAGGCCATTTCTGGCTTAGAATCACGGGGACCAAGGACCTCGTGATTCGGACTGTACTAGCACGGTGTGTGTCCATGAGTGACCCCGTGGGATTTTTACTTGCATGCTCAGTACACTGGAGGAGTATGAGTTTTACCTCGTGTGCTTGTTATTTTTATTTACCTGAAATCGCATATGTTATTTTAAACATATATATCAACTGGTGAAAGACATTTATTTTCGACCACTCACTCTAACGTGTTTATTGTCTTTCCCCTGAGCTTTTCGGTTTCCGTGCCCAGTTGCAGTTCAGGTTTTGGTGTTTTCACGTCGCGGTTTGGAGGCTAGTGATCAGAGTTACCTGTGCTTTCCAGTAGGTTCTTGTTTCACTTACTGATGTGTATAGTGTATATATTTTACTTTAGAGGTCGCTCTGATACATTCTGATACTTGTTTATACAGATTTTCTCGGATATATATATATACTACAGTACTGTTCACTGTTTATGATTCATATATTGATGTTGAGAAATCCGGATGGGATTGGTGCCCACGGTTTGGCTTTTGTGGCATAGGATGAAGTGTTATTTTTAGGGTGCAGGTTTATGCAATTCCACGCTAGTAACAAAACTCTGCCGAAATTTTGAAAATTTTTTGTTGGTTCGTATTTTCAGAAGGGGTTCGATTCCGATTTAGGTAACTGAATCGGGGTTGGGTCCTTTCAGCTTGGTATCAGAGCATTAGGTTGTCAGATTCTGTAGACTCTTGTAGTTGTGACGCTTAGGGTATTTGAGTTGATACAGCATGACTGGAGTGATGACCCGACTGGCCAGCGGTATTCATCAATACTTCGGGTACGTTCTTTCTGCTTGTACCTAATGCTTGTCTTGTATCAGTAGGATGCCTCCTCAACGTGGTCCCGGTGTTGATCGGGATGAGGATCCTGATGAGGATCGCCGAACGCGCAACTTGCTGATGCGAGTGCTGCATTTGGAAGAGCGTTTTGACCCTGTGGTCAAGGCTCGCACAGCTGGTGCTACTGTGTTTTCGGGTTCAGTTGATCCAAAGATATGCGAGGCATGGTTGGTTCAGATTGAACGTGTTTGTGAGGGTCTGCAGTTTACTCCTGAGCAGATGACTGTAGCCGCAGTTGGTTTACTTGAGGGTGATGCATACTTTTGGTGGGTTAGCACCGAAAGAGTTCCAGCTGACACTCCGTGGACATTGTTCCGTGATCTGTCTATGCGGAGGTACTTTAATCAGGCTACCCAGCAGCGCAAGTATGAGGAGTTTACGAACTTGAGGCAGGGCAGTTTGTCTGTACTTGAGTATCGGGATCGGTTTACCCGTTTGTCTCGTTTTTCGCGGGATATGGTGGCTACTGAGGAAGCCAAGTGTCGTAGGTTTGAGCTGGGATTGAATCTGAACATTAAGGCGACACTGACTACGATGCCTCGGAACAACTTGATGAGTTTGTTAGTGCTGCACTTCGAGGCGAGGATATTGAGCAGGAGAGACAGCGGCAGAGGTACCAGCCGAGACAGTTGGAGGAAGGTGGACCGAGTCAGGGGCCTTCAAAGAGGGTGAGTTCTGATACTTCCGGCCACTAATTGGTGTACCGAGGCAGAGATCTAGATGGAGGAGAGATCTTCCACAGCGACCACAGGCTAGTGGGAGTTCCAGCGGTTCTAGTTATCCTCGGCGTACCGGTGGTACATTTCCTGTTCCGAGAGATCATCCATTGTGTAGCTTCTGCAACAAGTATCACTCTGGTGTATGTCAGCGGAGTACAGTCATTTGTTATAGCTGTGGCCAAGTGGGTCACTATTCGAGAAAGTGTCCTCAGTCGTACGGTGCTGGTGGACAGGCGGCCCAGAGTTCCGGAGCTGAGCGAGGTGCTACTACGGGAGCTCGACCAGCACAGTTTGCAGGTCAGGGCAGACAGCAGGGACAGCCCCAGCGAGGACGACCAGCCGGACAGGCGAGGGTTCATGCTATGACTCTACGTGAGGGCAGAGCATCACCGGAGGTCGTTATCGGTACGTTACATGTTTTTGGTATTCCTGTACTTGCATTGTTAGATCCGGGCGCCACACATTCATTCATATCATTTAGACTGTCATCATTAGCTACGGTACATGCATCTCCACTTTCGGGGTTGTGGAGGGTGTTGTATCCGTCCGGTGAGGTTGTGAGCATCGGTTAGGTTTGCCGAGATTGTGAGGTGTTTATTGATGGCCATGGACTAGCCGCAGATCTGTTATTGCTTGATATTGTGGATTTTGATTTGATCTTGGGAATGGACTTTTTGGAGTCGCACTTGGCCATGTTTGATTGCCACAGGAAGGAGGTCGCGTTTCGACGACCAGGGCTACCTGAGATACTGTTCCGTGGCGAGAAGAACACTTCACTACCGTGTTTGATTTCCGCGATGAGGGCGGATCGGTTGATGAAGAAGAGTTGTGTCGCTTACTTAGCCCATGTTGTAGACACTACAACTGCTGTGCCGGATCTTGGTAGTATTAAGGTTTTGTCTGAGTTTCCGAATGTGTTTCCAGCGGAGTTACCTGGTATACCCCCTGTGCGGGAGATTGATTTCACTATTGAGTTATTGCCGGGTACAGGACCGATTTCCCAGACACCGTATCGTATGGCGCCTGCGGAGTTGAGGGAGTTGCAGATTCAGCTCCAAGAGTTGCTAGAGAAGGGATTCATTCGACCGAGTGTTTCTCCGTGGGGTGCTCCGGTGTTGTTTGTACGGAAGAAGGATGGGTCCATGCGTTTGTCCATCGACTATCGGAAGCTGAATCAGGTTACAGTGAGGAACAAGTATTCGTTACCGCGGATTGATGAATTGTTCGATCAGCTGAAGGGAGCAGCAGTCTTTTCGAAGATTGACCTTCGATCCGGATATCACCAGTTGAGGATCCGAGACTCTGACGTAGCCAGGACAGCATTCAGGACGCGGTATGGGCACTATGAGTTTTTGGTTATGCCGTTTGGGTTGACCAACGCTCCCGTAGCTTTCATGGACTTGATGAATCGGGTGTTTCGACGATTCCTGGACAAGTTCGTGATTGTATTCATTGACGACATTTTGATCTATTCGAGGAGTGTGGGCCAGCACAAGAAGCACTTGCGAGCAGTGTTGCGGACTTTGCGAGACCATCAATTGTTCGCGAAGTTTAGCAAGTGTGAGTTCTGGTTGGATAGTGTGAAGTTTCTGGGCCATGTGATTTCGGCCGAGGGAGTTAGTGTTGATCCTGACAAAATCGAGGCCGTGCTGAACTGGAGTAGACCCACTACTGTGCCGGAGATTCGGAGTTTCTTGGGGTTAGCAGGTTATTATCGACGGTTTGTACAGGATTTCTTCCGGATAGCTACACTTATATTTATACGGATATACGTATACGAATATTCGTACACTTATATGTTATTTCATGCATTTGCATCGTATTGTTTGTGATTTGGTTTTCACAGAGTACAGTTTCAGTTACGTTGTTGTATCGATACACTTGTCTCTCGGCTGATCCCCGATGGTAGGCCACCAGAAGGGGCGTCGTCACCCCGACCTGACCGGTGAGGAGCGTTTCCCCGGAACCGAGGCCATTTCTGGCTTAGAATCACGGGGACCAAGGACCTCGTGATTCGGACTGTACTAGCACGGTGTGTGTCCATGAGTGACCCCGTGGGATTTTTACTTGCATGCTCAATACACTGGAGGAGTATGAGTTTTACCTCGTGTACTTGTTATTTTTATTTACCTGGACTCGCATATGTTATTTTCAACATGTATATCAACTGGTGAAAGACATTTATTTTCGTCCACTCACTCTAACGTGTTTATTGTCTTTCCCCTGGGCTTTTCGGTTTCCATGCCCAGTTGCAGTTCAGGTTTTGGTGTTTTCACGTTGCGGTTTAGAGGCTAGTGATCAGAGTTACCTGTGCTTTCCAGTAGGTTCTTGTTTCGCCTACTGATGTGTATAGTGTATATATTTTACTTTAGAGGTCGCTCTGATACATTCTGATACTTGTTTATACGGATTTTCTCGGATATATATATATATACTACAGTACTGTTTACTGTTTATGATTCATATATTGATGTTGAGAAATCCGGATGGGATTGGTGCCCACGGTTTGGCTTTTGTGGCATAGGATGAAAGTGTTATTTTCAGGGTGCAGGTTTATGCAATTCCACGCTAGTAACGAAACTCTGCCGAAATTTTGAAAAATTTTTGTTGGTTCGTATTTTCAGAAGGGGTTCGATTCCGATTTAGGTAACTGAATCTGGGTTGGGTCCTTTCAGGTGATGCCCTTCATCATTGCCGGGGACTTGAAAAATAAGTCGCCGGTAATACTTTCACCGGCGCCAAATTTTCGGCGAGAGTATTACCTGCGACCAAAAAAGAAAGGCCGGCGACTTAAACTCGCCGACAATACCTAAAAATGTTATAGTGTCTGGATTTCTAGATATCATAACAGTAATCTAAAGTAATCAATAAAACTATACTTTACAGAAATCCGGGGAAAAATCGTATAAAAGTATAACATCAGAATGCTCAGAGTGACTTCTAGTATATATATATATACAAATAGTAGGCCAAACCAAGAACCTACCATAAAAGAAATATCGCTCGAATACTATGCCTCCGACCGCGACTTGTGACCGGCCCCTAGTGAAAAGACCCAACCCCGATTTAGTTTCCTAAACCGGAATCAAACCCCTTCTGAAAATACGAAGTTGCAAAAACCATAAAAATTTCGACAGAGTTTCGCTATAAAAGAGTTTCGGCAGAGTTTCGCTATAAACTGTTAACCTGCACCCGAAAACACACTTCATCCTATGCCACAAAAGCCAAACCGTGGGCACCAATCCCATCTGGATTTCTCAATATCATAACAATACTGTAAAGTAATAAGCAAAACTGTACTTTACAGAAATCCAGGGAAAATCATATAAAAGTATAACATCAGAATAATCAGAGCGACCTCTAGTGTATATATACAAATAGTAGGCCAAACTAAGAACCTACCATAAAAGAAATATAGCTCGAATACTAAACCTCCGACTGCGACGTGCTACACTAGAATCCGAACTGCAAACTGGGCACGAAAATCGAAAAGCTCATGGGAAAGGCAAATAAAATCGCAAGAGTGAGTGGACGAAAATAATCATATACCTTTCACCATTTATATATATCGTAAAACAAAGTGAGTTCATAAAATGAATGGAGGTGTCAGGTGAATCTCTCAAGCCCGACGGTCAGGCGAATCTCTCAAGCTCAATGGTGATAGACTAAGCGAATCTCTCAAGCCTAATGGGCACATTAGGGGAATCTCTCAACCCTAGATTTGGACTACCGGTGAATGTCATCGACCCAGAAAAATTCGACCTTTCACCATTTATATATATTGTACTGGGCTTGCCGCCGCCGGAAAATGTCATCGGCCCAGAAAAATTTGACCTATACATGGATTTGAAGATCTCGACATTTCCAACAACTTTCTAGTTCAAAGTTAAGCCCAATTTTGACTGGAAAAGGTCCAAATCTCACCTTGAAAATCAAAACCCTCGCCGGAATTTCACCACCTCCAATCTCCTCCATCTGGCCACGGTAAGGCTTGAAACCACTTCTAAAAGTTTCCTCTCTCCAAGGCTAACGAAACCTCTCAAAGTACTACCACCATCTCGGCCGACATCGCCGCCACCCAAGGCCACCGATTTCTCGCCGGAAAACTCCATCTTTGCCGTGACGATACTCTCTCCTCCGGCCACCATACAAGGCCATCCACCTACCAAATTGAAGAGGGGCACAAGCCCAATACTTTTCATCAAGAGGCCTTGGCCAATCGTGGCCGGAAAATGGCCCAACGGCGGCAAAGAAAGACCCACGGTTCCAAAACGGGTCGCCCTTGACCCGTGGTCAACTCGGGTCAACGGCCCAATTAGCCCAATTTGGAAAGTTTCCAAAATCGTCACGTATTCGCCCGTATTTATACCGTACACGTATGGAAACCCAAACAGATAAATACAACAAAATCCAACGGCCGAATATATTCATAATTTATTCCTCGTAACTTGAAATAATCCTCTGGAAGTTCCCACAAGCTCGAAATTAAATTCTCTACAATTTTCATGAAGGATCTCAAATCAAATTCTTGCCCGATAATTTAGTCGTTAACGAGGCCGCCATATTAATCAATTACGACAAAATCGCGACTAATCGCGAAACTTGCAAATCAAGTCGATAAACATACCATTTTCGGTTCGGGTTGTCACATCTATCTCCATAGACACAAACATGTAAACTAACGAAAGCCAAGTTAGATCTTGCCATCCTAGCTCCGCTATCATAAGTCCGCATTGGTTCTCTCAGATTTGATTTAACCATATGGTATTGCTATTTTGATCCAAGCTTCAAAAGCGCAAGTTCCTTGGTTGGCCAAAAGTCAATTGTAGATGTTCCTTGGCGGGTCGAGGAAATTGTACTTGTCGAACGAAGGTGTTCATTTGATGAGTCGAGCCGAATATCCGACCTGTCAAGTAGATGGGAGACGTTGAATAGGAGTGTGCATTCAATGGGTCGAGCCAAATATTCGATCCATCAAGGAGATGGTAAACGTTGGACAAGAGTGTGCATTCGACGGGTCGAGCCGAATATTCGACCCGTCGAGGAAACCCAGATTATGAACTACAATTTTTTGGCCTTCATGCATCCAACTCCAAATTCCAGAATTTCACATTTCGTGTCTCGCCCAATCACTTCACACGTAACACACATTAAACACAACTAAAACTCAAGCTAAATACAAAGGAAGTGGTCACATGCTCATCGAAATTATTCACATGCACAAAGATAAGAGAGACAATAAAAGATTCCAACATAATGCGTAACCCCATTGACATTAACCAAGGATTACAAAAAAGGTGCAATCGCGGTGATAAACCATAGAAACAAATCCGACAAAGTGCCACAAAAGGGTTAGATAACATAGCACACAAAACTCAAGGATAAGAGAAAATAAATGCACTAAGTCTTCATCCTTTCATCGATCCACCTATCAATCCTCATCATCATTCTCCGTAGTGTCTTGCTCCATATCCGCTTGTCCCATGGTTGAGGGCCCGACATTGTTTCCATGATAATGAAATTCAAGGGCACTCATCTGATCTCCAAGGTTGCTCATTTCTTGCATGATTGACGAATTTTGGGTTTGCATCATACAAATATCCTTCAAAATAAGCATACATCTCCGGAGTCATGCCACGAGGTGGACCTTAGGCGTGAGAGGATGAAGTTATACAACTGGCTTGGCTTGAAGAGGGGAGACGAGATATAGTGCTAAGGCTCTGAGCTACAGCGATATCATTGAGGATACCATAGGGTGGTGACAACTTATGTTTGTTCTTGGGAATCCTCTTAACGCCAATCGAGTGACAAAGAATGGTGATAGTGCATGGAAATACAAGGGCCCTTTTTCCATCACCGCACCCAATGATAGAGTCGTAGATATGCTTGCCGAAATCCACCTCCCCTACATTGCTCATTATTGTGGATAGTGCTTGGTAACCCTTCTTTATGATCTTGCTATTCTTCGGCTGAGGTTTGTCGTTGTGCTTAATGAAGAGCCAAAGAACGCAGTAGAATGGGTCAAGATCCGCACTACGGAAGGAACCATTTGGACAAACCGGCACTTGGTGCCCCACACAAGCTTTCGATGCAAAACTATCCAATGATGGCACATCGAATCTGTCCGTAAAGGTTGTCCTTTCCACATTGGTGAGGGGTGGAAGAAAAAAAAGGAACTCAAAGGTTTATAGGTTAAGGACTACCCGCTTCCCTTTGAAATTGAAGGCCCGACCTTCGTCACCATCTGCCACAGTGTCCGTGAGTGTGGCATAAAAGTCCCTAACTGTGGTCTCATCGTAGCCAAAGAATCCTCCGGCGAGGTATGGGATGTTGAGGTGCTCCACTAACTCAAGGAGGGCCGTTTAGGTTTAGTGCCCTTCTCGTCTACATTTTTCTCGGCATGGCTTGAGCGCTGTTTGTCCAACGGAGGGTAGAAATCTTTCTCCGACCTATTCATCTTCTTGAGGGGTAGGCCATAATCTTCGGGAGGATCTTGTGCCACATTCCTCTTTTTCGGTGCCATGATGAAGAAGATGATAGTGATGGATAGACGTGGATACTTTAACAATGATGGCTCAAAACCTCTCCAACCACCACACACAAGCACACATAAGCATATTTTTTTTAGAATGTGAAAGTTTGAGGAAGATTTGGAAGATTTTGTGAGATTAGTTGTTTAGAGGGAGAGAGAGACGAAGAAGTGAAGAGAGTGTTTAAGGAGAAGAGAAAAAAGGCGAAGAGGAGAAGAGAAAAGAGAGAATTTTGGGAAATTTTAAAAGTCAATTCAAGGTCAAGAACAACCCCAGACTAGTTTCGATAGGTCCTAAAATGGGCTTGACCAGTCGAATGTTTTATTCTGTTCCCCCCGACACATTTGTTCGACGGGTTGAGGGATTGACTTGACCCATTGAATGTTGGCTTCTTTTTCTCCCATGTGAATTTGTTCGATGGGTCAAGGGATTCACTCGACCCATCGAATGTTGGCTATTGTCTCATATGTGTTCCTTGTTCGACGGGTCGAAGGAGTAGAACAATCATGAAAGGACCCAACCCTGATTTAGCTTCCTAAACCGGAATCAAACCCTTTCTGAAAACACGAACTTGCAAAAACCATAGAAATTTTGACAGAGTTTCACTATATCGTGGAATTACGTACCATTAACCTGTACCCGAAAACACACTTCATCATATGCCACAAAAGCCAAACCGTGGGCACCAATCCCATCCGAATTTCTCAATATCATATCAATAACGTAAAGTAATAAGCAAAACTATACTTTAAAGAAATCCGGGAAAATCATATGAAAATATAAAGATCAGAGTATTCAGAGCGACCTCTAGTATATATATACATAAATACACAACAGTAGGCTAAACAAGAAACCTACTAGAAAGGAAAAGTAGCTTGAATACTAAGCCTCCGACTGCGATGTTCGACACAAGAATCCGAACTGCAAACTGGGCATGGAAACCGAAAAGCTCAGGGGAAAGGGAAATAAAATCGTTTAAGTGAGTGGACGAAAATGATCATATGCCTTTCATGATTTATATGACATAAAAAAAATGCGAGTTCTTAAAATAAATGGAGGTGTCAGGCGAATCTCTCAAGCCTGACAGTCAGGCAAATCTCTCAAGCCCGACGGTGAGAGATTTGCCTAGTGGGCACATCAGGGGAATCTCTCAACCCTTGTGGGCACATCAGGGGAATCTCTCAACCCTTGAACAGAACTACCGGTGATCAGCCGAGTAGCCAATGCATCGATGCTAAGTAAATGCCATCACCATAAAACATAAAACAATACCTCCAAAACAATAAATAATCTCAATACTGTACTAAAATAAATACTGAAATAAAGAACTCGCTACGACAGTGTAAATAATGGTCCACTCACAGATAAGCACAGCGCATAAACGCGCTAATCCCGAGATCCGGCGGAAGATCCCTCGCCCAACGTACGATCTCGATCCCCTAAATAATCACAAAATATAACTGATCAAAATCACAATTCATTACTCTGTACCACACCTCAGAAACCAACCATTTCCGGAAACATACAACTCGCATACAAAATAATCCTCGAAAATCCCCAAATACTCCACATAAACCCTCGACTTAAAATCCGGTACCCAAATCAACTCGAAAACCTCAAGGCTATGATCGGGGCGCGGTTACGAGCAAAACGGCATAAAACTTGTCAAAAATCCAAAAAGTCAACCCTTCGCCGGAGCGCCGCCGTTGACCGCCGCCGCTTGCGTCAACAGTGGCGGATTCCAGCCAAACTTTCCAGATCACAAGTAATCCTCAAGCCCAACATATCTCTCTTCTACACCAAGCCCCAATTCCAAGCCCACCGGTCGGAATTCACCTCGAAACCCACGGAATCCATGGATTCCGGTGAGTTTTCTGGTGAGCTCCAAACGGTGACCATCCTTAAAAAGTATTCACCCAAAAGCTTCCTTGGGTTGAGGGGAGCAAAAACCCCAACCCCTCCGACCCCAAAAGTGGCCGAAAATGGCCACCCGATTCCAGCAAAACCCACGAACTACACCGAGCTCGTTCTCCTCCAAATCTCAACCAATTCAACTCAAATCAATTGCAAAACAGTAGGAAATCATGAGAGGAAGCTAACCATACCAACAATTTGGTTTAAGGTGGCCGGAAATGGAAAATCATTCTGTGGTCAAACGGTGGTGCAGTTCTCCCTCGGTCAAAGCGAGTCAACGGTCCATTTTTGGTCAAAATGACAATCAAACTTCCCAAAATAGTGATTTTCGACAATTTTACGACTATTCTGATATTTATACTCGCGGCTCGATACGATGGACGGTCCAAATCGAATCACATCCACGTTTCGGATAACTCAAACTCAAACGGATAAACACGACTAAATCACGCGATTTCAAATATTCATAACATATTCCTCGGTTATCGAAACAATTATCCAAAACCGGCCACGAACTCGAAATCACGCATACTACAATTCTCGAAAGAGACTCATCTCAAATTCTCGCCGAATAAATTAATCGAGAATGAACCCGCTAAATTTGCTCAATTACGACAATAGTGATTACTCGTAAAACTCGTGGATTAAGTCGATTAATGTACTAATTCTGATTCGGGTCATCACAAATCTACCACCCTTAAAAAAAAATCGACCTCAAAATTTACGTATCTGCTAGGTGAACAGATGAGGATACTGCTCCCGCATATGCTGCTCGGTCTCCCAAGTGGCTTCCTCAACTGAATGATTTTGCCATAAGACCTTCACAAGCGGTATGACTCTATGCATCAACTCTTGCTCACGCCGATCGAGAATCTGAATTGGCTCCTCCACATATGTCAGATCCTCCCGGATAGGAAGCTGATATGGCGCTAATACATGTGATGGATCTGGAATGTATTTCCGCAACATCGAGACAAGGAAAACATCGTGTACTCGAGCCATCTCAGAAGGTAACTCCAATCTGTAAGCCACGGCACCAACTCTCTCTGTGATCTCGTACTGACCGATATACCGTGGTCGAAGCTTTCCGCACTTCCCGAAACAATCAACTCCTCGCCAAGGAGACAATTTCAAGAAGACCCAATCGCCCACCTCGAACTCGAGACTCTTTCTTCACACACCTGCATAACTCTTTTGGCGATCCTGGACAATCTTCAATCTGTCTCGGATAATCTAAATGTCATCTGTGGTGCTCTTCACCAGATCAGGTCCAATAAGCCATCGCTTGCCTACCTCACTCCAACATAATGGAGTACGACACTGCCTCCCATATAAAGCCTCATACAGTGCCATGTCAATACTGGCCTGATAGCTGTTGTTGGTCCCAATCAAATGCAGTTGCTGGTCCCAATTTCCTCTAAACTACAATACACATGATCGCAACATATCCTCGAGGGTCTGAATAGTCCTCTCAGACTGCCCATCAGTCTAAGGATGGAAAGCTGTACTGAAATGCAATTTGGTACCCAAAGCTAGCTGCAAAGCCTGTCTCGGTCAGAAATAATGGATACAGGCACACCATGCAGAGGAACGATCTCCGCCAAATAGAGCTTTGCTAACCTGCCCACAGAAATCTTCCCTGGAAGTGCAAGGAAATGAGCGGATTTCGTCAATCGGTCAACAATAACCCAAATGCCAGTATGACCAGCCGAAAGTACGCGATAACTGATACACGAAATCTATGGTGATGTGCTCCCACTTCCAAACCGGAATCTCCAAGGGCTGTAACTTTCCTGCGGGCTTCTGTCTCTCTGCTTTAACATGCTGACAAATAAGACATTTGCTCACATATGTAGCAATCTCCCTCTTCATATTTCGCCACCAGTAATAGGCTCGAAGTGTACGAAACATCTTCGTACCGCCGGGATGCATCGCGTAAGAAGAACAATGAGCTTCGTCCAAAATCTCTTTCTTCAAACCCTCGTCTCTGGGTACACATAATCTGCCTCTGAATAGCAATGTACCATCATCACTCAACCGGAACTCTGTTGGCACACCATTCTGAATCATGGTCTTCTTGTCCAACATATAGGAATCCGCATCCTGAGCGTCCCGAACCTGATCAACCAATACCGGTCGAACTTGGAAACTAGCCAACAAGGCTCCATCATCATCCCACTTAAACTCAGCTCCCGTAGCCCATAATTCTGCTAACATGGATACTCTGGCTACGCACACATGAAATAATGAAGCTCTAGATTTCTGACTGAGTGCATCAGCAATGACATTAGCCTTCCCTGGATGATACTCAAAGGTGCAATCATAATCATTGATCAACTCCATCCATCTGTGCTGTCTCATATTCAAGTCTGACTGCGTGCGCAAATAAGTGAGACTCTTATGATCTATATATATCTTTCATTGAGCTCCATACAAGTAATGTCTCCAACTCCTCAAGGCTAATACAATGCCGGCTAACTCCAAATCGTGTGTAGGATAGTTGACTTTATGTGGTTTCAGCTACCTGGAACCGTAAGCCACCACTCTACCATGCTGCATCAAAACAAAACCAAGTCCCAATTTCGATGCATCGCTATAAACCACAAACTCTCCACTGTCATCAGGTTGAGTCAGAACCGGTGCAGTAGTCAACTTTTCCTTCAAGAGCAAATAACTCTCCTCACATGCATCAGACCACTCGAACTTGACGCCTTTCTTCGTCAATCTGGTAAGTGGAGTGGCAATCCGTGAAAAATCCTGCACAAAACGCCGATAGTAGCCTGCCAAACCCAAGAAACTCCTGATCTCGGATACGGTGGTAGGTCTACTCCAATTCAACACGGCTTCAATCTTGTTAGGATCCACGCTGACTCCCTCAGCAGATATCACGTGACCCAAAAACTTCACGTTATTCAACCAAAACTCACACTTGCTGAACTTCGCAAACAACTGATTATCTCACGCGTAAAGTCCGCAAAACAGCTCGCAAATGCTTCTTGTGCTGGCCCACACTCCTGGAGTAAATCAGGATGTCATCGATGAACACGATCAAAAACTTGTCTAGGAATCGCCTAAACACCCGGTTCATCAAGTCCATGAAAGTTGCAGGGGCATTGGTCAACCCAAACGGCATAACCAAGAACTCATAATGCTCATATCGTGATCTGAAAGCTGTCCTGGCAACATCTGACTCTCTAATCCTCAATTGATGGTATCCCGACCTGAGATCAATCTTCGAAAAGACTGAAGCTCCTTTGCGCTGATCAAACAAATCATCAATCCATGGCAACGGATACTTGTTCTTCACGGTGACTTGATTCAGCTTCTGGTAATCGATACACAACCGCATGGAACCATCCTTCTTCCACACAAATAGTACAGGAGCACCCCACGGTGATACACTGGGTCGTATGAAACCTTTCTCCAACAACTCTTGAAGTTGAATCTGTAGCTCCTTCAACTCCGCTGGAGCCATACGATAAGGTGCCTGTGATATGGGTCCAGTGCCTAGTAAAAGCTCAATGGTGAAATCGATTTCTCGAACTGGAGGAACACCTGGTAACTCCTCCCAAAACACATCTGGAAACTCAGAAACAACCTCAATATCACCAATGTCTGGTACAGCAGCCGTAGTATCCACAACATGAGCGAAATATGCAACACAACCCTTCTTCATCATCCGCTAGGCCTTCATCGCTGAAGTATTCTTCTCACCGTGAAACAGTATCTCTGGGAAATGATCTACGCATTTTATGCTTGATTCTTAACGTCTTTCTCTTTACATTTAGCTTTGTTTTGACCTTAGTACTATCATTTCTTACTTACTTTGTTGTTTTTAGGTTTTGAATAAAGGAGTGCAATAAAAGAGGTGAAATGGAGCTTAAAACGCAGAAATTGGAGGTTTCCTAATTCGCTTAGGAAAAGTGGTATTTCCTACTTTGACTAGGATTCCTACTCGGGTTAGGAATGCAAATGGTTCGACAACTCAGAAAGTTTCGCGGAGCTGAAAAATGAAGTTTCCTAAATCAACTAGGAATGACGTGGCGAAATGTCCGAGACGCGCAAAATGGTTGAGAAATGGTATTCGTAAAAGTTACTAAAATGGTACGCACAAATGGTTTCCCAAATGAAGAACGAATGCATTTCTCCTACGTGGACCAGGAAGATCAAGTCGGCATGCATTTTTGGAATGAAGTCATGGCCGAAATATTGAGATCATACTTGCCCTATTTGAAGACCAAATATCTTGAATATCTTAAAGAAATTCGGCAAGAAGTATATTCCTTGGAGATCAAGAAAGAAATATCTAGAGTGGAATAAGGAAAGAAGATTTCAGAACAGACCTGTAACTTGAAGAGGCCACCGAAGTCGCAATTCAACTCCAAATATGGCGTTCCTTATATGGATTCTGTAGCTCTCTGAATAAGCTTTCCAACGAGTCCAAAATCATAACTTTCTGAGCTCTAGAACTCCCGGAAAAGACGTTTCAAGACAGGATGTCAAAAGCTGGCATTTCTACCCGGGTAAACTAGGAATCCCTAGTTTGGAGAGGAAAGTTGGACTTCTTCACCTATAAATAAGAGGGGTCGGTCCCATTCTTATTCATCTCTCATCATACAAGCCGAGCTCTTGTCCACAACACTTTGTCTCCTCCAAAATCGAAAATTCATCAAGAAGCCGAAGCTCCCCACACTCCAACAATCGACATCCTCCATAAGAGCAACTTAGGCAATCCGAAGGTTTCTCTCCATCCACTAGAAGGCCATCTACATGTTTTGCAACTGCGTTCACGACCAAAATGTGTAACATGTTACCTTCTACTCTCTTTTTGTATGAACGATTGATTTTTAAGGAAGAGTTTAAATAAGAGTTTGTGGTTATATAATTCTAGCATGTTTTTTTGTGACTTATTTCGAATCTGAGCTCTTTGTTATGCATGTGTTTTCTATGCTTAATGCTTAACTTAAATGCGAGCAATCTTGGTTTATGTTATGATGTGTCTAGAATGCGAGCGATCTTGGTTCGAAAACATTGTCATTCGAGAAATACATGAACAACATAGTAAAGGCTTAGAGTTTTAATAGGTTGCATAAAATATGATTAGGTTATAAAGGAATGAGGTGAGTATGATGAGTTGATCAAAGTGTATATATGTAATTAAACTTTATTTTCGGTTTATTAAGCATGTTTAGGATTCTATGTTCTTGTTTGTTTTGCTTGTCTATGAGTTTAAGCATGTTAGAACTTAGAAGCCAACGATGTGTTTTGCTATGCCATGTTCTTGTCTTTATTTTCGTAGATAATAAACAACCTTTACAAACCCCCCTTTCAAAACATAGCGTAAATATGCATGCACCCTCAATCCCCGGTTAAGAACGATCCCTATTTATCAATGCTACATCTACACAAAAAGGTTTTAATTGTATGCGTTTTTGTTGAGTGTTAAGTGTTCATTTAGTGCTTGCAAAGTCGTGTATCAATTTTGGCGCCGTTGCCGGGGATTGTAAAGAATTGTGTGTTTATGCTTGTAAATATGTGAATATGTGTAAATAAGTGTGTATATGTATATGTAAAGTGTCAAAAAAATTTATACATGTTCATAATACGTTCCATTCTAAACTTTTTGTTTTTGCAGCCATGTAAATAGGTACATATTAAAGGAAGTCTTCGATTTATATTGAGTACGCTAGTTTGGGCAATTAAGTCTCACTCATTGGAATAGATGGCGCCTCTTTTTCTTGTTTATCTCCTTAACCCCTCGTGATGTGTGGATTTCATCACCGCACACCATAACCTAAGTGAAGTTATGGACATGAGGTTGAGGGCGGAGTCTACAAGGACTTGAGGGAATGTCTTTCTCGAAATTTTGGCTGAATGTCGGACATGGTGTCTAGAACGGGCTATGACTGGTGACAGGTTCTGGATCTAAGAAAGACTTGCATCAATGGAGTATATACCAATGATCCGGTGAGTGGATGAATACTTGTCTTTGAGTAAGAAATCTTTGGTAACTTGGTGTCTAGAAGGTGACGGTTTCTATGACGAGTTTTGGATCCGAGATTTCAAATCGGTCCTACCTCTCGTGGTCTCTCTTGCCAACTGGCCAAGCTTATTAAAGTTGCTTAAAGAAGACAAGGACTAAATCTACTTTCCATGATCGGTAAGCCTCGGGATGCATCGTCGAAATTAGTCCTGCCTCTCGCGTTATCTCTATCCCCAACTGGCCATGTTTTTCGATTGAACCAAGGCCGATTGATTGAGAATGTACATTTTATCGCGCGGGTCGCACGTCCAATGAAAGACCTAAAGGCCAAATGAACGTATTCTCTTTAAATTGAAGGCGAAAATCAATGAACAAAATACTTGTGCATATTACTTGTAAATTTCGTGTGCATTCTAACTTGTAAAGAATTAACCACGTTTCATTTAGCTTGCATAACCTGCCGGCGGCTTTGTGATACTCGGATTTCATCACCGGGTACCCTAACCTAAGTGAAGTTAGGGACATAAGGCCAAATGTATGGTCACGTTGCATCATGTATTTAGCACGTAACTTTGTGTGTTTTCTGCAGGTTCTAACGTTTTTCTCTTATGCATTCACTTCATATTTCACTTAGGTTCTTGTTTGATGCATTTGAATGACGATTTAATTGTTTTGAGCATGAATTTTAATGAAACGTGGTGTGCTTGCATTACTCTACTTGTATATATATATATATATATATATATATGTTTCTAAATCATTGCATTGTAAATATGCCTAATTTTGCAGAAAACGTGTAAATTGAATCTTAACTTATTCTATCAACTTTGCATTCATTTTAGGGAGTCTAAAGCCTTGCATTCACGTTTACAATTCTTGAAGTGTCTTAACTTAGTGTTTTACAGCTTTCGTGTGTTTTTGGTATGTTTTTGGTTTGTTTTTCTTCGTGTGATTTGTTTTGGTGTGATTTTGTGTGTTTTTCTTGCTTTCTTTTAATTTTCAACGTTTTTGGTTAGTGTCTTGCATTACTTGTATATTTTTTTTGATACTAACACTATTTTGAGGAGGAGGACTTAGAAAAAGATCCGGCCACTAAAGAAGCCGAGAAGAATGTGGCTCCTCACGCCACTAAGGCACAACCCTCATCATCACAATCTGCCCCAAACAATGGTATTAACTCTATCCCTTCAAGTTCGGTTAATACTAATGCTTCGTTTGCTCGTGCACCATTCCCCCATAGGTTGACGAAATCTAAGAAAGATGATCAATACGAAGACATCTTGGACATCTTTCGGAAGGTGCAAGTAAATCTGCCCTTGATCTAGTGCATAAAGCAAGTGCCTATCTATGCGAAATTTCTCAAAGAGTTATGCACCCAAAGGAGGCAAACGAGAGCGAAGGAGGTTGTGAAGGTGAATGCAACCGTTTCAGCGGTTTTACAGCGTCGGTTACCCCCCAAATTGAAGGATCCGGGGAGCTTTTCTGTTCCTTGCGTGATTGGTGACAACAAATTCGAAAATGTTATGCTAGATCTTGGTGCATCCATTAACGTAATGCCCTATTACCTATACGCATCCATGGATTTAGGCGAGCTCAAACAAGACAACGTCATCATTCAACTAGCCGACCGTTCACATAAGTATCCTAGGGGATACGTTGAAGATGTTCTTGTTCAAGTCAACAACCTAATTTTTCCAGCAGATTTCTACATCGTTGACATGGAAGAGAGTCCTTTGAACACCACGCCATTGCTTCTTGGATGACCTTTCATGAGGATTGCAAGAACGAAGATTGATGTTTTTGAGGGAACGTTTTCCATGGAAATTGACGGAGAAAAGATTGAATTCAACATATTAGATGCCATGAAGGTTCCCACGGCAGGTGTCAATGCCATCTTTTCGATGGATATGGTAGAAGAGGCAGCTCAACAACACTTAGACACCATTGGAGATGATGTGCTCGACATTGCCATACAAGAAGGAGCGGGGCTGACTCGACTCGGGGATGAAGCCCTTTTTGATGCACTTATCGAGATTTTAGAGCCTAGAATTCTCGAGATAGCTATGGCACTCAATGAGGCTCCACGGATTGCAAATAGGCCACCTCCAATTCCGTTGGCCTATGGAGAAAACAAGCTTGTTCCATCCGTGATTAAGGCACCGGAGTTAGAACTCAAAGTGTTACCGGCTCATTTGAAGTATGCTTACTTGGGAGAGAATGACACTTTTCCGGTTATCATTTCATCATCTTTGGAGGAAGAACAAGAGGGCAAACTCGTCAACATGCTCAAACGTTATAAAACAGCAATTAGATGGACCCTTGCCGACATCAAAGGCATCAATCCGGCCACTTGCGTGCATCAAATTCTACTCGAAGATGGGGCTAAACCTTCGAGAGAAGCTCAAAGAAGACTCCATCCACCGATGATGGAAGTTGAGAAGAAGATAAGCTAGAAGATCCAGCCATCTCACACACATGAAGAACTATCACGTCTAGGCTGTAAGACGTTAAAAAAACAAGCGCTTGTTGAGAGGCAACCCAATGGAGGAAATCGCCAAGGATTTGTTCTCTCCTCCCTTATCTTTTTAATTTCATTGCTTATTTACTTTCCTTAGCTAAAATTTTCGTGGGTCTCTCCCTTCATACAATATTCTATGATTCCCTTCAATACATTGAGGACAATGTAGAGTTTAAGTGTGGGGGAGGGGTTTACAACCTTATTTGAGTCATAAATTGTTAAAACCGGGTGGACAATGGAACTTTCCGGCGGATGATGCCCTAAAAAAAATTATTTTATGTCTTTCTATTTAACTTAGGATTTTTAAAGAGTCTTTTTCATTTTTAGGATGCCCTTAGTTAGTCTATGATGAAAATGGACGGAAAAAAAATACATATGGCGGTGAACAAGCACTAAACTAATTTTCTTGTGATAAGTGAGATATTTTAATTGTCATAACATGTAGTGGATATGGTTTGATTAAACATGGTACAGATTTCGCATGTTTGAATAAGTTTTAAATCATACAAACCTAACAGTGAGTTTTTGAGCCTACATTACTTCATTTGAGAATGAATTTCGTGCATATGGTTTTCAAAAACAAAACATGCCTCATCTAATTGCTTGCCATAGATTTTAATGAACTAGAGATTACTAGAACTTACTCATGTAGATTTACAATGCTTTTAAGTTGATATATGCTCTGATTTTGGATATGATTAAAGGCAAATTAGGTTACCACCACTTAAACCAAATGGCCTTGTGTCCCATTGTGCGCACGAGTTGCGACACCCTTAGATTACCCCTTTTGTGCCTACGTTAAGCCTTTTCTTTCATTCACCACATACATATCTAAACACTTAGCCTAGTGTAGAATTTCCAAACCTTGTTCAAGGACTTGGTGAAGAAGTTTCGAAGCTAGCATAAAAGAAGTGGCGAAAAGAAAAAGAGATGAAAGAATACAAAGAAGAGAAGACTTGTCCAAAAGAGTTGATTGCCGAAATAAAAAAAAATAAAAAAAATATCGAGAGCAAAAGAAAAGAAAAGAAAAAAATGTGTGTAAAAGCTCTCCGGCAAAGGTTCTAAGTGTAAAAATTTGGGCAAGTGAAGTTTAGAATGAAGTTAGGGCCCAAAAAGATGAAAATTGGCCCCCGATTCTGAAGTTTGACACAAAAAGAAATGTAGAAAGGATGAGCCACGAATTTGAGAACATTTAAGTGCTAAACTAAGTCTGTGGAACGTTTTTAACCACCACTTATCTAAATTTCGAATGCCTTAGCCTTAGCCTCATTACAACCTTTCTAAAGTCCTTTATGATCCTTAAGATGAGTAGCCTTCAATTGGTTGAGTAAGTTACATGAGTAAGCATATGGTTTGGTTCATTTGTGCAAGTAATTATGAGGTATTTCGATGCAATACATATACATTTTGAGTAAACCTTTTTTCATGAGTGAAAATATGATGAGAGCATCCATGTGAGATTGATTTAAACTTTTTCGAAACATGCATAGCTTTAACTTCACCATTGTTTACTCCAAGTCCTACTCGTTCATGACATGATCATATTTCTCTTATCTCTCGAAAATTTTTGAACTTTCCACTATGAAATCTTGTGATTCCATCGCCATATACTTAAGAAAATTTCTGAGACAAATTGTGCTAAGGGTTTAGAAGTTGTTTTTATTTTTTTGAGTCCATGAAATTTGTTCAACGTGGAGGCTAGCTCTAACGTTGGTTTTATACTTTTAGTCTTTCTTTTATTTAGTATTTGCTAGGGACTAGCAAAGTCTAAGTGTGGGGGAATTTGATCTACGCATTTTATGCTTGATTCTTAACGTCTTTCTCTTTACATTTAGCTTTGTTTTGACCTTAGTACTATCATTTCTTACTTACTTTGTTGTTTTTAGGTTTTGAATAAAGGAGTGCAATAAAAGAGGTGAAATGGAGCTTAAAACGCAGAAATTGGAGGTTTCCTAATTCGCTTAGGAAAAGTGGTATTTCCTACTTTGACTAGGATTCCTACTCGGGTTAGGAATGCAAATGGTTCGACAACTCGGAAAGTTTCGCGGAGCTAAAAAATGAAGTTTCCTAAACATGGCGAAATGTCCGAGACGCGCAAAATGGTTGAGAAATGGTATTCGTAAAAGTTACTAAAATGGTACTAAAATGGTATTCGAGAAATGGTATTCGTAAAAGTTACTAAAATGGTATTCGAGAAATACATGAACAACATAGTAAAGGCTTAGAGTTTTAATAGGTTGCATAAAATATGATTAGGTTATAAAGGAATGAGGTGAGTATGATGAGTTGATCAAAGTGTATATATGTAATTAAACTTTATTTTCAGTTTAGTAAGCATGTTTAGGATTCTATGTTCTTGTTTGTTTTGCTTGTCTATGAGTTTAAGCATGTTAGAACTTAGAAGCCAACGATGTGTTTTGCTATGCCATGTTCTTGTCTTTATTTTCGTAGATAATAAACAACATTTACAAACCCCCCTTTCAAAACATAGCGTAAATATGCATGCACCCTCAATCCCCGGTTAAGAACGATCCCTATTTATCAATGCTACATCTACACAAAAGGGTTTTAATTGTATGCATTTTTGTTGAGTGTTAAGTGTTCATTTAGTGCTTGCAAAGTCGTGTATCAGGAAACCTGGACGTCAAAACACAACCTCCTTCTTGTGACAGTCAAACATAACCCAATGTGTCTCCAAGAAGTCCATACCCAAAATCACATCAAAGTCGACAATATCCAGCAATAACAAATCTGTGGCTAAACCATAACTTCCAATAAAGATCTCACAATCCCTATACACCCAACCAATACTCACAACCTCACCGGATGGATACAACACCCTCCATAACCCCGGAAGTGGAGATGCAGGCATAGTAGCTAAAGATGACAATCTATATGATATGAATGAATGCGTAGCACCTGGATCTAGCAAAGTAAGTACTGGATAGCCAAAAACATACAACGTACCAATAACAACCTCTGGTGATGCTCTGCCCTCACACTATGACATAGCATAAACCCTGGCCTGTCCGGCTGGTCGTCCACGCTGAGGGTGACTCTGCTGTCCGCCCTGTCCAGAAGACTGTACTGGTCGAGCCCCAGAAGTGGTACCTCGATCTCCTCCTGAACTCTGAGCTGTCTGCCTACCAACAACAACAGGCTGGACACATTCCCTCGCAAAGTGACCCTCCTGGCCACATCGATAACATATTGTAGTGCCTCGCTGACAAGGACCATAATGATGCCTGTTGCAAAGGTTGCACAATGGATACTCCCTCGGTATAGCAAAAGTGTCACCGGTACGTCGAGGATAACAGGATCTGCCAGAACTCCCACTAGACTGTGGTCTCTGTGGTCGATCCCTTCTCCATCTCTGTCTCTGTCTAGCCGTACTAACAAGTGGTCTATATGGTCCACTGCCAGATGATGATGCCGATCCGAGAAGTGTCAGAACTCAGCCTCTTGGAAGGTCCCTGACTCGGTCCACCCTCCTCAAATCATCGAGACTGGAATCTCATCTGCATTGACAAACTCATCAAAGTTGTTCCGTGGCATTGTAGTCAATGTGTGACGACCCGGAACAGAATCAGTAGTGTAATCGGCTTAATCCACGAGCATGCGCGTAATCGCAGTTTTCTGTAAATTGATTGAATTGCGGTTTTGATCACAACTTAATTATTGGACAAGAATTTGAGTTGAGTCTCTTCTCGAGAGTTGTTGTACGCGTGATTTCGAGTTCCTGGGCGGTTCCGGACTATTATTTCGATGACCGAGGAATATAATATCAATATTTGAAATTTCAGAATATCGTCGAGTTTATCCGTTCGTCTTCAAGTTTATCCGAATCGTGATTGTGATCCGTTTTGGACCGTCGATCGACCCGAACCGAAATTGGAATGGTTATCGACTTGATTTGCGAGTTTCGTGATTAGTCGCGATTTTGACGTAATTGATTGATATGGCGGCTTTGTTAACGACTAAACTATCGGGCAAGAATTTGATTTGAGATCCTTCACGAAAGTTGTAGAGAATTTAATTTCGAGCTCGTGGGAACTTCCGAAGGAATAAGTTGTGAATATTTTCGGCCGTTGGATTTTGTAGTATTTATCCGTTTGGGATTCGATACATGTACTGTATAAATACGGGCAAATACGTGACGAATTGGGAAACTTTCCATTTTGGGAAATCTGGCCCGTTGAACAGTTTGACTTGTGGGTCAAAACTGACCCATTCCCGGCCGAGTTTTGTTTTCCTTCGTTGAGCTCGATTCCGGCCTCTTTTGGCCGTGGTGTTTTCATGAAAGTTGTTGGGCTTGAGATCCTCTTTCTTTTGATAGGTCATTCGTTCAATTTGGTTGCCGGATGAAGAAGTTATGGCTTGTCAAAGTTTGGGAATTTTGGGTAGTTTTCCGGCGACTTTTCCGGCCATGGTTGGCTGAGGTTCCTTCATGAGATGTGTTGGGCTCTTGGCCCTCTTCAATTTTAGAGGTGGATCGACCCTTGAGGTGGCCGGAGGAGGAAGAATCGAATCGGCAAAGATCATAAAATTTCGGCGAGTTTTTGACGGCTTCGAGTGAAGGCGTAGAGGCCGAGTTGGTGGTGGCTCTTTGAGTGGTTTTGTTAGCCTTGCGGAGAGGAAGCTATTGGAAGTGGTCTCAAGGGTTGCTGTGGCCGGAGGATGGAGATCAGAGAACTTGAAATTCCGGTAAGGGTTTGTAACTTTGAGGTGAGTTTTGGACCTTTTTCGGTCAAAATTGGCCTTAACTTTGAACTGGAAAGTTGTTGGAAATGTCGAGATCTTCAAATCTAGGTGTAGGATACATTTTTCTGGGCCGGTGTGATTTTTCGGCGGTAGGCGGCAGCGGCGCCATGCGCTGCGGCGACTTTTCGTCCGACGTGTTTTTCGACGAGTTGTATGTCATTTCGCTCGGAATCGCGCACTGATCGCAGTGATGAGGTTTATTTTTTGAATTGAGCATCGAAAATTATAGCGAAGTTTTATGGTGTGATTATCGGATTTTGACGATTTCGTCGATATTGAATTATATGTTTCCGGGAACGGTTGTTTCTCGTGATGTGATTCGAGGTTTCGAGTTATGTTTTTGAGCAATGGATTTTATGATTATTCAGGGGATCGAGATCGTACTTTGGGAGAGGGATCTTCCGCCGGATCTCGGGATTAGCACGTTTAGGCGCTGTGCTTGTCTGTGAGTGCACCTTTCTTTTCACTGATCGATTGCGTGTCTTTATATTAAATTTTACGAGCATGAGCATACTTTTGTGATTATTACTTATACGAGCATGTGCTTTATGATTATGCATTTACTTTATGCTTTATACGTATGCATGAAACTATTTATGATTTGATTTACACAGAGTACAGTATTCGTATATGTGGTTGTATCAATACAATTGCATCCCGGCTGATCCCCGAGGATGTCTACCAGGGGGGAACTGTACCTTGTGCCGATGTATTTCCGGGTGGATACAGATTTCTGTTCCTTGTGCCGATGTATTTCCGGGTGGGAACAGATACCCTTACCTGAGGCCTTTCTGGCTAGAATCACGTGTGGGTCTGGGATCCCGTGATTCAGACTGTACTAGCACGGATGTGTCTATGAGTAACCCCGTGTGATTTTTCTATACATGCTCTGTACGCTGGAGGAGTTTGGGTTCACCTCGTGTACTATATCATATTCATTCATTTTGACTCGCATATGTTTTTATAACATATATTATTCGGCGAAAGACATTTATTTTCGTCCACTCACTCTAACGGTTCATATGTATTTCCCTTGGACTTTTCGGTTTCCGTGCCAGTTTGCAATTCGGATTCTGGTGTCGCACGTCACGGTCGGAGGCATAGTATTCGAGCGATATTTCTTTTATGGTAGGTTCTTGGTTTGGCCTACTATTTGTATATATATATATATACTAGAAGTCACTCTGAGCATTCTGATGTTATACTTTTATACGATTTTTCCCCGGATTTCTGTAAAGTATAGTTTTATTGATTACTTTACATTACTATTATGATATCTAGATATCCGGATGGGATTGGTGCCCACGGTTTGATTTTTGTGGCATAGGATGAAGTGTATTTTCCGGGTGCAAGTTAATGGCAATTCCGCGTTAGTAGCGTTACTCTGCCGAAATTTTAATGGTTTTTGTTGGTTCGTGTTTTCAAAAGGGGTTTGATTTCGGTTTAGGAAACTAAATCGGGGTTGAGACCTTTCAGCTTGGTATCAGAGCATTAGGTTTTAGGTTCTGTAGACTTCTTTATTCATGTTTACTAAGGATATTTGAGAATGTACAGCATGTCTTGAGTGATGACCCGACCGGCCGGCGGATACTCATCAATGCTCTGGGTGTTGTATGCTTTCAAATATTTAAAGTTCCATGATTACGTTCTACTTGTTGCGAACGATGTTTTATTCATTAAGATGCCTCCTTGATGTGCTTTCTGTGTCGGTACGGTTGTTGATCCTATTGAGGATCAGTCGACGCGCGACTTGACAGTGAGTTGTGGGTTTTGATGAGCATATTGGATTCAGAGTTATGTGTGGCATGGTTTGCCTAGTTGTGCATGTATGGGCGTCTACATGTTGTTTCTGAGCAGAGAATTGTGGTAGTTGATGGTTTCCCTGAGTCAGATCTTTGTATTTTGTGGGTTGGTATTGTGTGAGTTCCTGTTGCGACTCCATGGCCTACAATCAGGGTATTGTTTATACATTAATGGTTCAATCGGCTATCTAACAACGGAAATATAGAGTGTTTACCAACCTGAGGCAGGTATGTATTGTTCACATGTTTGTTCCAGTTTGCACGTGTTATGTGGCTTCAAAGGAAGCAATGCATGAGGTTCGAGATGAGTTTGAGCTTGAGCATCAGAGGAATTTTGGCTGTTATGCCTCGAGGCAACCGTGAGGGGTTTAATGTGCTGCACTCAGAGGCGAGGACATTGGGAAGGAAAGGCATACGTTGTTTCCGACATGTCGTTTTGAGGAAGGTGAACTTAGTTGAGATATTTTGATGAGGTTGAGTTTAGGCACCTCGGGATCAGTATCTTCATCAGGCTGTGGCCTTTTCGATTATGTTGAGGGTCATCTGAATAAGCAGAAAATCCATTTGGTGGTGATGGAGACCACAGAGTAGTGAACTTGTTCCTGTGGCATGAGTTTGGGTGGTCGTTGGTGATCCTTCCACACAGTAGACGTCGCTGTGATTTGTGTTCGTAGAGCACTCTCAGTTGCTATTTTGGTGGCCAGGAAGGTTACGTTACGAGGGGACGTCCTCAGTCAGCTGTTTTAGTGGTTCGGCAGCTCGGAGTTCAGGAGGAGGTCATGACGCCATTTCTGGAGTTTCACCAACGCAGCCTTCTAGACGAGTGAATCAGCAAAGTCGCAATCGGAACGGCTAGTTGGGCAAGGCAGAGTTCGTGCCATGACCCTATGTGAGAACAGAGTTTCTCTGAGGTTACCGTTGCTTGACATCCATGGCTATTGTGCCTGTATCTCCACTTCCGGGGTTATGGAGAGTATTGTATCCATCCGGAGAGGTTGTGAGATCTTTGTTGAAGGTTATGGGTTAGCCGCAAATATGTTATTGCTAGATATCGTCGATTTTGATGTGATGTTGGGTATGGATTTTTTGGCGACACATTGGGCTATGCTCGATTGTCACAAAAAAGAGGTTATGTTTCGACGACCAGGCTTTCCCGAGATATTGTTACGCGGTGAGAAGAATACCTCATTGCCATGTGTGATTTCAGCGATGAAGGTCAAGTGGAAAATGAAAAGGGTTATGTTGCTTACTTAGCTCGTGTTGTGGATATTACGGCCGCTGTACCAGATATTGGCGACATTGAGGTGGTTCCCGAGTTTCCATATGTGTTTCCGGAAGAGCTACCGGGTATTCCTCCAGTGCGGGAAATCGATTTCACCATTGAGTTATTACTGGGCGTATGGCGCCAGTGGAGTTGAAGGAGCTACTGATTCAACTTCACGAGTTGTTGGAGAGGGTTTCATACGACCCAGTGTATCGTCGTGGGGGGCTCCTGTACGATTTGTGCGGAAAATGGTTGGTTCGACGAGGTTGTGCATTGACTATCGGAAGCTGAATCAGGCTTCAGGGAAGAGCAAGTATCCTCCACTTCGGATTGACGACTTGTTTGATCAGCTCACGGGAGCTTCAGTCTTTTCAAAGATTGATCTCAGGTCCGGATACCATCAGTTGAGGATCAGAGAGTCAGATGTCGCCAGGACAGCTTGCAGGTCACGGTGCGGGCACTATGAGATCTTAGTTATGCCGCTTGAGTTTACCAATGCCCCCGCAGCTTTTACGGGCTTGATGGACCGGGTGTTCAGACGGTTTCTTGACGAGTTTGTGATCGTGTTCATCGACAACATCCTGATTTATTCTAGGAGTGTGGGCCAGCACAAGAAGCATTTGCGAGCGGTTTTGCGAACTTTGCAAGATAATCAGTTGTTTGCGAAGTTCAGCAAGTGTGAATTTTGGTCGGTTAGCGTGAAGTTTTGGGGCACGTGATATCAGCTAAGGAAGTCAGTGTGGATCCTGATCAGATAGAAGCCGTGTTGATTTGGAGTAGACCTACCACCGTATCCGAGATCAGAAGTTTCTTGAGTTTGGCAGGCTACTATCGGGGCTCTGTGCAAGATTTTTCTCGGATTGCCACTGTACTTTCCAGACTGACGAAGAAGGCGGCAAGTTCGAGTAGTCTGATGCGTGTGAGGATAATTACTCACTCCTGAAGGAAAGGTTGACCACTGCACCGGTTTTGATTTTACCTGACGACTATGGCAAGTTCGTGATTTAGAGCGATGCATCAAGATTTGGATTTGGTTATGCTTTGATGCAGCATAGCAAAGCGGTGGCTCATGGTTTCAGGCAGTGGAAACTTTATGAAGCTACGTATCCTATATATGGTTTCACTAATCACTTGAGTTTCATCTACTTACATATTCAGCCAGATTTGAGTTTGAGGCAGCGTAGATGTATGGGGTCAATTAACGACTATGGCTGCACATTTGAGTTTATTTGAGAGAGGCTACTATCGTTGCTGATGCATTCAGTCGGAAATCGGGAGCTTCATTGTTTCATGTGTGTGCGGCTTGAGTTTCCGTGTTAGCCGAGTTGTGAGCTATGGGAGTTGAGTTCGAGGGTGATAGTGTTGAAGCTCATTGTTTTGAGTACGTTATGCACTAGTGGTACGAAGATGTGTCAGATACTTCGAGTTTACTATTCGTGATGCAACGTGAAGAGGAATAGAGCAGTTTATGTGAGCAGATGCCACATTTGTCGGCAGGCGAGGGCAGTGAGGTAGAAACTTGCTGGGAAGTTACAGCCATTAGAGATTTCCGATTAGAAGTTGGAGCTTGTCACTGTGGATTTTGTGTATCCGTTATCGCGTACTTCGGTTATCGGTACCAGTTGTCAGGTCTTTGTGGACCATTTGATGAACTTAATTCTTTTCCTTGTACTTTCGGAAAAGATTTCGGTGGCAGGCTGGTATAGCTGTATTTGGCGGAGGTTGTCCATTTTTGTGATGCGTCTGTGTCCCAGTTTGCTGACCGAGATAATCAGTTACAACAAAGTGTTGGCAAATATTGCGGTGAGTATTGGGGACCAGATTACAGGTTAGTACCGTTTCTTATCCTCAGATTGGTGGGCGATCTTTGAGGACTATTCAGACCTTGGAAGGCATATTGTGGTCCTATGTATTGCAGTTCCGAAGGATTTGAGACCCGCAGTTTCATTTGTTCGAAATTGGCCTTCGGATTAGCAGGGACAGGTTGAAAATTGCTCGAGTTCGACAATGAAGTTATGTTGATGTGAGCAGGTTGAGTTGTGAATTTGCCACGTTATTTTGGTCCGTATGTGATCTTGGGGCGAATTTGTGTTGTGCCGTATAGTTTGGCATTGCCTATAGCGTTGGCCTTTGTGTGTGTTGTATTCCGTGTGGTGGAATTATATTTCAGATTTGTTGCGTGTTTTGTACCCTATAAGTTCCTTATACAGAGAGACTTGGCATTTGTGAGGAGCCAGTTCAGATTCGGGATTTGAGGGTACAAGGAATACAGCACATAAATATTTCCGATTGTGAAATCTGTTGGCAGAGTTATTCAGTTATCGTAGCCACTGGACGGTTGAGCTGTATGCAAAGGCAGTGTTCCTACTTTTCAGTTGGCAGACTTGGAAATTTCGAGGTCGAAATTTTTTTAAGGGGGGTAGATTTGTGACGACCCGGAACAGAATTAGTAGTGTAACCGGCTTAATCCACGAGCTTGCGCGTAATCGCAGTTTTCCGTAAATTGATTGAATTGCCGGTTTTGATCACAACTTAATTATTAGCCTAGAATTTGAGTTGAGTCTCTTCTCGAGAGTTGTTGTACGCGTGATTTCCAGTTCGTGGGCGGTTCCGGACTATTATTTCGACGACCGAGGAATATAATATGAATATTTGAAATTTCGGAATATCGTCGAGTTTATCCGTTCGTATTCGAGTTTATCCGAATCGTGATTGTGATCCGTTTTGGACCGTCGATCAACCCGAACAGAAATTGGAATGGTTACCGACTTGATTTGCGAGTTTCGTGATTAGTCGCCATTTTGACATAATTGATTAATATGGCGGCTTCGTTAACGACTAAATTATCGGGCAAGAATTTGATTTCAAATCCTTCACGAAAGTTGTAGAGAATTTAATTTCGAGCTCGTGGGAACTTCCGGAGGATTCTTCCGAGTTACGAGGAATAAGTTGTGAATATTTTCGACCGTTGGATTTTGTCGTATTTATCCGTTTGGGATTCGATACGTGTACGGTATAAATACAGGCGAATACATGACGAATTGGGAAACTTTCCATTTTGGGAAATTTGGCCCGTTGACCAGTTTGAACCGTGGGTCAAAACTGACCAATTCCAATCCGAGTTTTGTTTGCCTTCATTGAGCTCGATTCCAGCCTCTTTTGGCCGTCGTGTCTTCATGAAAGTTGTTGGGCTTGAGCTCCTCTTTCTTTTGATAGGTCATTCGTTCAATTTGGTTGCCAGATGAAGAAGTTATGGCTTGTCAAAGTTTGGGAATTTGGGGTAGTTTTCCGGCGAGATTTTGGTGATGTCGGAGGCGACTTTTCCGGCCACGGTTGGCCAAGGTTCCTTCATGAGATGTGTTGAGCTCGTGGCCCTCTTCAATTTTAGAGGTGGATCGACCCCTTGAGGTGGCCGGAGGAGGAAGAATCGAATCGGCAAAGATCATGAAATTCCGGCGAGTTTTTGTTGGCTTCGGGTGACAGCGTGGAGACCGAGTTGGTGGTGGCTCTTTGAGGGGTTTTGTTAGCCTTGAGGAGAGGAAGCTATTGGAAGTGGTCTCAAGGGTTGCCGTGGCCGGATGAGGGAGATCGAGAACTTGAAATTCCGGTAAGGGTTTGTAACTTTGAGGTGAGTTTTGGACCTTTTCCGGTCAAAATTGGCCTTAACTTTGAACTGGAAATATGTTGGAAATGTCGATATCTTCAAATCCATGTGTAGGTTGCATTTTTCTGGGTCGGTGTGATTTTCCGACGGCCGACGGCAGCGGCGACTTTTCGTCCTACGTGTTTTTCGACGAGTTGTATGTCGTTTCGCTCGGAATCGCGCACCAATTACAGTGGTGAGGTTTATTTTTCGAATTGAGCATTGGAAATTATAGCGACGTTTTATGGTGTGATTATCGGATTTTACGATTTCGTCGATATTAAATTATATGTTTCCGAGAACGGTTATTTCTCGTGATGTGATTTGAGGTTTCGAGCTATGTTTTTGAGCAATGGATTTTATGATTATTTAGGGGATCGAGATCGTACATTGGGCGAGGGATCTTCCACCGGATCTCTGGATTAGCGCGTTTGCGCGCTGTGCGTGTCTGTGTGTGGACCTTTCTTTTCACTGATCGATTGCGAGTCTTTATATTATATTTTACGAGCATGAGCATACGTTTGTGATTATGACTTATACGAGCATGTGCTTTACGATTATGCATTTACATTATGCTTTATACGTATGCATGAAACTATTTATGATTTTGTGATGACCCAGAACACAATCAGTATGAGAAATCAGCTTTATTCGCGAGTTAGCGTATCATCGTAGATTTCCGATAATGGATTTACTGGCCAGGTTTGATAACGAATAAATTATTGGCCAGGAATTGGAGCTGACTCTCTTCTCGAGAGTCGTTGTACGTGTGATTTCGAGTTCGTGGGCGGTTCCAGATCATTATTTGGACTACCGAGAAATAAAATATGAATATTTGAAGTTTCGACGTAATCGGGTTAAAATGGCGACCTTCTTAACGACTAAATTACCGGATGAGAATTTGGTTTCGGCTTCTTCACGGAAGTTGTTGAGAATTTAATTTCGAGTTCGTGGGAACTTCCGGAGCATTATTCCGAGTTACGAGGATTATGTTGTGAATATTTCGACCGTCGATTATTTAATCGGGTAAGTTTGTGATGGTTTGAACCGTTGACTTTTTATCGGTTTGGTCGATGTGTTTGACTTCGAGTGATAATTGAAGAATATGTCGAGTCGAGTTTGTTGCCGCGAGAATTATCGAAATCAGAATTACGATGCAAAAGTTACGGGTGTTCAAAGTTTACTGAAATGTATAATTGGAAGTTTCCAAAAATGGAAGGTATATAAATAGAAGTTTCCTATTTGGAGAAGTCAACTTGCCATTTCAGTTTTGTTGACTGGGTTGACCATGATGGGTTTAAAACTTTGGGTTGATTTTTGGAGGTTTTCCGGTCAAATTTGGCCTTAACCTATAACTGGAAAATTGTTGGAATCGTCGAGATCTTTGAAACCATGTGTAGCATGAAAATTTCCGGACAGGTTTTGATTTTCCGGCGACGGCGACTTTTCGCCCGGCGTGGTTTTCGACGAGTTATATGTCATTTCACTCGAAATCGCGCCCCGATCGCAGTGGGGAGGTTCGTTTTTCGATTTGAGCGTTTGAAATTACAGTGAGGTGTTGAGATGTGATTATCGGATTTCCGACAAATCGTTGTAATTGAATCGTGTAGTTCCGAGAACGGTGGTTTCTCGTGATTTGTTTTGAATTGTCGAGTTATGACTTTGAGAAATGAACTTTGTGAATATTCAGGGGTTCGTGATCGTTCGTTTGGCGAGGGACTTTCCGCCGGATCACGGGTTAACGTGAACTGCGTTACGCTAGTCTGTGAGTGGACAATTTATTTTCACGGATTGATTGCGAGCCTTTTATATATGTTTTATGAACTTGAGCATGCAGTATGATCATGGTTTTACGAGGATGAGATTGCATATGAGATTATGTTTATTATAAGCATGTGTTATACGATTATTGCCTATACCAGTATATATATATATTACATATACGCATTTATATGTTGTTTCATGCATTTGCATCGAACTATTTATGATTTGGTTTACACAGAGTACAGTCATTATATATGTTGTTGTATCGATACACTCGCATCCCGGCTGATGCCCGAGGATGTTTACCAGGGGAGGCTGTGACTCCTAACCCGAGGCCTTTACCAGGGGGAGGCAGACCTATGACCTGAGGCCTTTCTGGTTAGAATCACGTGTGGGCTAGGGATCCCGTGGTTCTGACTGTACTAGTACGGATGTGTCCACGAGTGACCCCGTGAGATTTTTATGCATGCTCTGTACGCGTGAGGAGTTAGCGTCTCCCTCGTGTACCATTTGATTATTTATGCATTCCGACTCGCAAATGTTTTTATAACATATATTAATTGGCGAAAGACATTTATTTTCGTCCACTCACTCTAACAGATTTCATGTCTTTCCCTTAGGCTTTTCGGTTTCCGTGCCTAATTTGCAGTTCAGATTCTAGTGTCGCACGTCGTGGTCGGAGGCATAGTATTCGAGCGATGTTTCTTTTATGGTAGGTTCTTGGTTTGGCTTACTGATTGTATATGTATACTAGAAGTCGCTCTGAGTTTTCTGATGTATATTCTTTTATGATTTTCCACGGATTTCTGTAAAGTATAGTTATATTTACTACTTTACATTATTGTTGATATATTGAGAAATCCGGATGGGATTGGTGCCCACGGTTTGATTTTTGTGGCATAGGATGATGTGTATTTTCCGCGTGCAGGTGATGGTAATTCCACGTTAGTAACGAAAATCTGCCAAAATTTGAATGATTTTTGTTGGTTCATGTTTTCGAAGGGGTTTGATTCCGGTTTAGGCAACTAAACCGGGGTTAGGTCCTTTCAGCTTGGTATCAGAGCATTAGGTTATAGGTTCTGTAGACTTCTGTAGTCGTGTTTACTAAGGATATTTGAGAATGTACAGCATGTTTGGAATGGTGACCCGACCGGCCGGCGGATACTCATCAATACTCCGGGTGTTGTATACTTTCAAATATTTGAAGTTCCATGATTACATTCTACTTGTTGTGAACGATGTTTTATTCATTAGGATGCCTCATTGACGTGCTTTCCGTGTCGGTACGGTTGTGGATCCTGTTGAGGATCAATCGACGCGTGAGTTCCTAGAGGATTGTGGGTTTGGATGAGTATTCTGAGTTCAGAGATTTGTGTGGCACGGTTTGCCTGGTTGTGTGTATATGAGTGTTTACATGTTGCCTCAGAACTGAGAATTGTGGCAGTTGATGTTTTTGCCTGAGTCAAATCATTGTATTTGGTGGGTTGATATTGTGTGAGTTCCTGTTGCGACTCCATGGCCTACATTCGGGGTGTTGTTTATACGGTAATGGTTTTATAAGGCTATCCAGCAATCGAATGAGGAGTGTTTACCCACCTGAGGCAGAGATGCATTGCTCACATGTTTGTCCCTGTTTGCATGAGTTATGTGGCTTCAGAGGAAACAATGCACGAGGTTCGAGATGAGTTTGAACCTGAGCATTAGAGAGATCTTGATTGATTTGCCTCGAGATAACCGTGAGGAGCTTAGTGTGCTGCACTCAGTGGCGAGGCTATTGAGAAGGAAATGTGTACGCGGTTTTCGATGTGATGGTTTGAGGAAAGTGGACTTAGTCGAGATTTTGATGAGGTTGAGTTCCGACACTTCGGGATCAGTGACTTCATCAGGCTGTAGTCTTTTTGATTATGTTGAGGGTCATCAGATCAAGCAGAGGATCCGTTTGGTGGTGGTGGATGTCACAGAGTAGCGGACTTATTCCTGTAGCATGAGTTCGGGTGATCGTTGGTGATCCCTTTTTCGCAGCAGGTATTGCGGTGACTTGTGTTCGTGGAGCACTCTCAGGGTCACGTTGCGAGGAAGCGCCCTCAGCCAGCTGTTTTAGCGGTTCAGGCAGCTCAGAGTTCAGGAGAATGTCATGATGTTGTTTCTGGAGTGACCAACGCAACCTTTTAGATGAGTTATTTAGCAAGTCGCAATTAACGTGGGTGGCTAGTTGGAGTTCATGCCATGACCTTGTTTGGGGACAGACTTTTCTCCGAGGTTACTGTTGCTTGATATCTATGGCTATTGTACCTGCATCTCCACTTCCGAGTTTTTGGAGAGTGTTGCATCTATCCGGAGGTTGTGAGATCCTTGTTGGAGGACGTGGCTTAGCCGCTGAGCTGTTATTGCTGGATACCATTGATTTTGTTACGATGTTGAGTATGGACTATTGGTGATGTATTGGGCTATGTTTGATGATCATGAGAAGGTGGTTGTGTTTCGACGACCAGGTTTCCCCGAGACACTGTTTCGCGGTGATGGTTGAGCGGATGGTGGAAACGGGTTATGTTGTTGCTTAGCTCATGATGTGGATATTATGATTGCTGTGCCCGACATTGGCGACATTGAGGTGGTTCCCGAGTTTCCAGGTGTGTTTCGGAGGAGTTACCAGGTATTCCTCCAGTTCGGGAGACCGACTACACCATCGAGCTTGTACCGGGCGCTGGACTCATTTTACCGGCATCTTGTCGTCCAGAGCCAGCGGAGCTGATGGAGCTACAGTTTCGACTCCAGGAGTTGCTGGAGGAGGTTTCAAGAGATTTCATGCGACCCCGCGTATTTGCGTTGTGTGCTGTTGCATTGTTTGTACGGATGTTGGATGGTTCGATGAGGTGGTGCATTGACTACCGAAGCCTAATTCACTTCAGAGGAGAGTGAGTATCCTCCGCTTTGGATTGATGATTGGTTTGATCAGCTCGCGAGAGCTTTAGTCTTTTCGAAGATTGATTTCCGGTCCGAATACCATCAGTTGAGGATCAATGAGTCAGATGTGGCCAGGACAGCTTTCGGATCTCGGTGCGGGCATCATGAGTTCTTGGTCATGCCATTGGTTGACCAAGGTCCCGTAGCTTTTACGGACTTGATGGACCAGGTGTTCAGACGGTTTCTGGACGAGTTTGCGGTCATGTTCGTCAGCAACATCCTGATTTACTCCATAAGTGTGGGCCAGTACCTGAAGCAATTGTGAGCGGTTTTGCGAACTTCGCGAGATGATCAGCTATTTGCGAAGTTCAGCCAGTGTGATCTTGATCGATTAGCGTGAAGATTTTGGGTCACGTGATGTCAGTCGAGGGAGTTGGCGTGGATCTTGACCAGTTAGAGCCGTGTTGATTTGGGGTTGACCTACCATTGTACCAGAAATCAAGGGTCTCTTGGGTTTGGTAGGCTATTACCGACGGCTTGTGCAGGATTTTCCCGGATTGCCACTCTACTTTCCGGATTGACGAAGAAGGCGTCAAGTTCGAGTGGTTCGATGCACGCGAGGAGAATTACTTACTCATGCAGGATGGTTGACCGTTGTTTCGGTTTTGATCTTACCTGATGACCGCGACGAGTTCAGGGGTTATGGCGATGCATCGAGGTATGGATTTGGTTGTGTTTTGATGTAGCATTGCAGAGGCAGTGGAACTTTATGAAGTTGTGTATCCTATGTGTGATTTGGGTGTAGCTGTCTTTGTGTTAGCATCAGAGAGTTTGAGATACTACTGCTACGACGTGCAGTGCAGTGTAGGATGTACACTGATCACTTGGGTTTCATCTACTTGCATTTTCGACCAGATTTGAGTTTGAGGCGACGTAGATGTATGGGGTCGACTAACGACTATGGCTGCACCTTTGAGTTTGTTGGAGAAGGCTAGAGATTGTACTTTGACTATCCTTCTGGGATGTTGTTGCTGATGCATTCAATCGGAAGTCAGGAGCTTCAGTGTTTCATGTGTGTGTGGCTCGAGTTTCCGTGTTAGCCGAGTTATACGATACGGGAATTGAGTTCGAGTATGATGATGTTGAAGCTCACTGTTTTGCGCGCATTTGGCGCTAGTGGTGCGGAGATGTATCAGATACCTCAAGTTTACTACTCGTGACGCAACATGAAGAACAATGTAGCAGCTTATGTGTGCAGATGCCACATTTGTCGGCAGACGATGGCTAGGAGGTGGAGACTTGCCAGAGAGTTACAGCCATTTGAAATTTCCGGTTAGACGTGACGTTTGTTACTGTGATCTTGTGTGTGTTTGTACGCACTTCGGTTTGTGATACCAGTTGTTAGGCCTTTGTGGACCATTTGACGAACTCAGTACATTTCCTTGTACTTTCGGAGACGATTTCAGTGGCAGACTGGCATAGTTATGTTTGACAGAGGTTGTCCATTCCCGCGGTGTACCTGTGTCCCAGTTTGCTGATTGAGACAATCAGCTACAACAGTGTGTTGGCAAGCTTTGCAGCGAGCATTGGGGACCAGATTACAAGTTAGTACTGGTTCTTATCCTCAGATTGGTGAGCGATCTTTGAGGCCTATTCAGACCTTGGAGGGCATGTTGTGGCCTTTGGTATTGCAGTTCCGGAGGACTTGGGACCAGCAATTTCACTTGTTTGAGATTGCATGCAGTACCAGGTTGTTGACTACTATGATTTTGATGTTGTATGATGTCGTTTTGAGGAATGATGTTGTACTCCATTTTGTTGGAACGAGTTTGATGTGAGTTGACATTTGATCCTGATTTTGTGGAATGTGCTACCACAGGCTGTCAGATTAGCGGAAATGGGTTGATAATTGCTCGAGTTCGATGTTTGAGTTATGTTGGTGTGTGTGGACTGAGTTATGATTTGCCACGTTATTTTGATCTGTATGTGGTCATAGGCGAATTTGTGTTGTGCCGTATAGTTCGGCATCGCCTATAGTGTTGGCTTTTGTGTGTGTGTTGTGTTCCGTGTGGTGGAACTACATTTCCGATTTGTTACGCGTTGTGTACCCTACCTGTTCCTTATGCAGGAACACTTGGCGATTGTGTGAAGCCAGTTCAGATTCGAGACTTGAGGGTACAGGAATTTTAGCATGAAGCTATCTCCTATTGTGGAGTTTGTTATCAGAGTTGTTCAGTTGACGTAGCCACTGAAGAGTCGTTCAGTTGACGTTGTCACTGGAGAGTTGAGTAGTATGCAGAGGCAGTGCTCCTACTTATAGTCGGCAGACTCAAAATTTTGAGGTCGAAATTTTTTTAAGGGGGGTGGATTTGTGACGACCCAGAACAGAATCAGTATGAGAAACCAGCTTAATTCGCGAGTTAGCGTATCATCGTAGATTTCCGATAATGGATTTACTCGCCAGGTTTGATAACGACTAAATTATTGGCCGAGAATTGGAGCTGACTCTCTTCTCGAGAGTCATTGTACGTGTGATTTCGAGTTCGTGGGCGGTTCCGGATCATTATTTGGACGACCGAGGAATAAAATATGAATATTTGAAGTTTCGACGTAATCGGGTTAAAATGGCGACCTTCTTAACGACTAAATTACCGGATGAGAATTTGGTTTCGGCTTCTTCACGGAAGTTGTTGAGAATTTAATTTCGAGTTCGTGGGAACTTCCGGAGTATTATTCCGAGTTACGAGGATTATGTTGTGAATATTTCGACCGTCGATTATTTAATCGGGTAAGTTTGTGATGGCTTGAACCGTTGACTTTTTATCGGTTTGGTCGATGTGTTTGACTTTGAGTGATAATTGAAGAATATGTCGAGTCGAGTTTGTTGCCGCGAGAATTATCGAAATCAGAATTATGACGCAAAAGTTACGGGTGTTCAAAGTTTACCGAAATGTATAATTGGAAGTTTCCAAAAATGGAAGGTATATAAATAGAAGTTTCCTATTTGGAGAAGTCAACTTGCCATTTCAGTTTTGTTGACTGGGTTGACCATGATGGGTCGACCCGTTTGAATGCCGTTTGGATGCCGATTTTGTTTGCCGGATTTGGAACCGATTCCGGCCATATTTGGGCAAGGTCTCTTCTTGAGTTTTGTTGGGCTTGGGTTGCTCTTCAACTTGGTGGTTGAATCCCCTTCTATGGTGGCCGGAGGAGGACGAATTTCGGTGGTGAAATTCAAGGAATTCCGGCGAGAAACGGTGGTGGACGGAGGCAATGTTTCCGGCCGATTTGGTGGTGCTCCTTTGAGGACTTTTGTTAGCCTCGAGCCAAGGAGGCTTTTCCAAGTGGTCTTGAAGGTTGCCGTGGCCGGAGGAGAGAGATTGAACGATTTGAATTCCGGTAAGGGTTTGAAACTTTGGGTTGATTTTTGGAGGTTTTCCGGTCAAAATTGGCCTTAACCTATAACTGGAAAGTTGTTGGAATCGTCGAGATCTTTGAAACCATGTGTAGCATGAAATTTTCTGGGCAGGTTTTGATTTTTCGGCGACGGCGACGGCGACTTTTCCCCCGGCGTGGTTTTCGACGAGTTATATGTCATTTCACTCGAAATCGCGCCCCGATCGCAGTGGGGAGGTTCGTTTTTCCAGTTGAGCGTCCTAAATTACAGTGAGGTATTGAGATGTGATTATCGGATTTCCGATAGTTTGTTGTAATTGAATCGTGTGTTTTCGAGAACGGGGGTTTCTCGTGATTTGTTTTGAATTGTCGAGTTAAGACTTTGAGAAATGAACTTTGTGAATATTCAGGGGTTCGTGATAGTTCATTTGGCGAGGGACTTTCCGTCGGATCACGGGTTAACGCGAACTGCGTTACGCTAGTCTGTGAGTGGACAATTTCTTTTCATGGATTGATTGCGAGTCTTTTATATACGTTTTACGAACTTGAGTATGCAGTATGATCATGGTTTTACGAGCATGAGATTGCATATGAGATTATGTTTATTATGAGCATGCACTACAAAAAATTGCACCTAGACCACGGACCATTTCCGTCGTCTAGGTGCAGTTTTCCGTCGTCTAAGTACTTAGACGACGGAAACTCCGTCGTCCAAGGTCCGTGCTCCAAGTGCTGTCGTCCAAGCACCTGGACGACGGAGATTTAGTGATCCGTCGTCCAAGTGCACTTGGACCTCGGACATTATCCGTGGCCCAGGTAGCCACCTGGACTACGGAAACTCTAAGTCTCCGTCGTCCAGGTGGACACCTGGACGACTGAGATTGTTAGCTTCTCCGTGGCCCAGGTGTTCACCTGGACGACGAATAAATAGTAATCCGTCGTCCAGGTGCATACATGGGCCACGGAGAAGCTAACAATCTCCGTCGTCCAGGTGTCCACCTGGACGACGGATAACTAAGTCTCCGTCGTCCAGGTGAACACCTGGACGACGGAGAACGACAGGGTTTAGGGTTTAGGGGTTAGGGGTTAGGGGTTTAGGGTTTAGGGTTTAGGGTTTAGGGTTCTGCACCTGGACGACGGAGAACATAATCTCCGTCGTCCAAGTGAATATTTAATTTTTTAAAAAAAATAAATTGAAATTAAATATTATTATTTTAATTTATTATTATTTTAATTTAAATAATGAAAAATGCTAAAATTAAATAAATAAACTAAATTTTGAATATTAATTAATAACTTAATTATTAAATAATCAAAGTAAATTAATTTGTACATACGAAAATACCCATAAATTAAAAATTAAAATATTGTTCGGAATGCGGAAAGAAACGAGATAATATACTACTAGCTAGCTAATACACTGGAGGAGCAGATGCGCCGCCGAGTCCTCCGCCTCCAGCCGGGTCGTTGTCGTCGGGGTGTGGGTTCGGAGGAGGTTGACATACTTCTCGATTTTGTTCCATGAGGGCGATGAGTTGGGCTATTTGTGCTTGTTGTTCGTCAAGTCTTTGCCGCATTGACTCATTCTCCTCTCGTGCCAGTCGAGCCTCTTGAATGGCTGCTTCGACGGCCGCAGCCTGACTCCTTCTTTGCTGCCTCGAACCTCCCGTAGATGATGAGCCGGAGGTCGTCGACAAATCTCGTACCACCCAAGGCCCAAAGTGCCTAACCTCCTTGCCAGCTCTACGACCGTAGACCTCATCCGCGATTGCAATTTGGCTCTCTAAGGATAGAGGAGGCAGGTCTTCCGGCGGCACATCTGGGAACGCAAGCTGAGTGTTGGCCAACTCTTCATGCGCACGCTCTATCGCCCTTGCCTACAATAGAATAATTAATTTATTATAATGAAATCATATTTAAATAATAGTTACTATAATTAAAAGCACATATATATATCACTTACGCTGCATTGACTCGCTTCATTATCGAGCCCTGGCGTCACGTACGCGCTTACGCTTGCATCAAGATAAGGGTGTTTGGAACCCTTATCCTTGTGCTCCTTGGCAATTTGAATGAACTGCTTGGCGCCGGTAGTATGGTGTTTCTCCTTCTTCCCCCGGTTGGCTTTGTTGACACCGGAGAATTTCTGTTACACAACATAATTAAATCATTAAAAAATGAATAACTACAATTTAAATAATTCAATTATCTTAATTGAAATAAAAAAATAAATTAATACCTTAAATTGTTCATCGGCAAAGTGGTTACACAACCACTCCCACTCATCTTCTCTCTCCCCTTGCAGCTCTACCAGGGGAGGCACGGGACCGACATATTTGAAGTACTTATGGAGCCTGTACTTCCAATCTTTGTAGATGGAGTTGGCGGTTTGATTGATATGCCTCAACATAGCCGGTGTCGGATCCACGTCAAATTGTTCCTATCAAAAATAAATAGAAAATTATAATCGTATATATTATGAAATTTTAGGCCGAGATTAACAATATTATATAATAACTAAATTGAACGTATTACATACCGAAAGATCTTTGAAGACTTTCGCCTTCCCATGATCCGGCGCCTCCTTCCAAGTAGGGGCAGTGATACGAACCCGGTTACGGTTGATTGACCCTATCCCATGCGCCGAGAGACTTGCTAGCTGAGCTGTGGGAGGGCCACCGGTGAATTCGTCGTACGGCAAGTCGATCTTTTTACCGGTCGCCTTGCAAATACGCTCCGCTTTGCCCCCTTTAACGAGACCCCGAGTCCTTTTCGGTTCCGGGTCAGTGGGGGCCCTCCTTTGCCTACGGCGGGCGCTGTACATGATTGATTCGGCGGTCGAGGACGCCTGAGTACTTCCCGTTGAATGGGTACCGGGCGTCGGAGATTGGAAGGGGTCGACGTCATCACCGCTCGAGATGAATGGGGGAGCGGGAATTTCCCCAGAGGGCGCTACGGACAGACCAGATGATCCGTCCGGATTGAGAGCGTCGTTGCCCTCCGGTGGTAATTCCCAACCGACTTGGTCCGCCAAGCGGCGGAGCATGGCATCTTCTGCCTCTTGTTAGGCTTTCTTCTTGCCGGATGTCGTCTTTGGCGGAGCCATTTAAACCTAAGAGTACGGGGTTAAAATACCTACTTACCATAATAATTACAACTTAAAAATTTACGCTAATTAATTAAGTACGTTTAAGATTTAAATAGAGTACACTACCTTGGCATTTTCGGTCGTTCAATAGACGTGCGACCCGCGCGATAAAGTGTAAATTTTCAATTAATCAGCCTTGGTTAAATCGAAAAACATGGCCAGTTAGGGATAGAGATAACGCGAGAGGCAAGACTAATTTCGACAAAAGTCTTTCTTAGTCCAAATCCTGTCACCAGTCATAACCCGTTTCTAGACACCATGTCCGACATTCGGCCAATTTTTCGAAAATTTACACTCCCTCAAGTCCTTTGCAAACTCCGCCCTCAACCTCGTGTCCATAACTTCACTTAGGTTATGGTGTGCGGTGATGAAATCCACACATCACGAGGGGTTAAGTAGATAAACAAGGAAAAGAGGCACCATCTATTCCAAAGAGTGCGACTTAATTACACCAAGCCTATGTACTAAATTTAAATCGAACACGTACTACTAATTAATTTACTAAAAAATACACGTAATTACATGCAATAATTTATTTTCCATTTAGCATGCAATAATTAACCATTTAATTAATTAATAACAATAATTATTTATTTAATTAATTAATAACAATAATTATTTATTTATTTAATTAATAACAACAAATTTGAAATTATTCATTTAATTGTATATATTTAACAATAATTATGATTTAATTAATTAATAACAACAATTAATCATTTATTAAATATTTAAAACTAATTACTAAATTAATTTCTACTCATTAATTATATTTAGAATTTAATTAATTAATAAAATGAAAATTATTTAAATAAGGGAAAAATAGAAATTTACCGAATCGGAGTTTTCGGGAATTTCGCCGGAGTTGTGTCGTCGGAGAGGAGGAATCGAACCACGCCGGAGTTGTATCGTCGGAGCGTCGTCGCCGGAGGAGAATATCGCCGGAATGAGATTGAGAGAGAGAGGAGAGGAGAGATTGAGAGAATTGTAAAGGATGAGGAAAAGAAGAGGAGCCGTACTCTATTTATAGAGTTTCACTTAGACGACGGAGCACTATTCTCCGTCGTCTAAGTGCACTTGGACGACGGAAACAGTGTTCTCCGTCGTCCAGGTGGCGGTTTCAAAATTTTGAAACGGCGCGTAATTAAGGGGCGGGACGTTTGAACCGCCATGGAATTGGACTTAGACGACGGAGAATTAATTCTCCGTCGTCTAAGTGAAAATTCAAGCGGTCCCAAAAACGGAAGCGGTAAATTGAACCGCCATAATTTTGGACTTGGACGACGGAGATGGTAAGTTTCCGTCGTCCAAGTGAAAATTACATGAAAAAATTAAACAAAAAAAAATTTGAACCGCCATGATTTTTGAACCTGGACGACGGAGATGGTCATTTTCCGTCGTCCAGGTGTTCACCTGAACGACGGAGAATGACCATCTCCGTCGTCCAGGTTCGTATTACGTAAAAAAAAATTTAAAAAATAATTCGCTACGAATTTAGCGATCTGTCATTCGAGTGAAATAGTCGTACAATATCGATGAACGCATCGTATATATGAACAGTTAAATTTGAACCGCCGATTAATTTTACGTATTGAAACATGTTAAGTATCGACTAATCTTTACGACTTCAGTGTTCATGAGTAGACGCTCATTTGCAGCAGAGTATTAACGAAATTGAATTTCGACAAAACAACCGTTGGATATGTTCGTCGTAACATAATATATAATTGTCTTCAAAGGACCATAAAATAATAAGTTCGGGAAGGGTTTGATCGGCACAGTCAACGACAAAACCGATAATTTCACAAACCGGAAACGTGGATACAAGGCATTTCGCAACTCCGATTTTCGAACCGTCGAAGCTCACACACCAAGAATTGTTTACTCTAAAGTCTTGATGAAAAGAAAATGCATTGGAAGAAGGTCTAGAGGGTCGTTGTCTTAGAAAAAATGACGATATCTGCACCTGGACGACGGATTTGAGCGTTTCCGTCGTCCAGGTTTATACCTGGACGACGGATATGAAGTGACCCGTCGTCCAGGTTAGAACCTGGACGACGGAGAATGACGTTCTCCGTCGTCCAGGTGTATAGACCCTGAATTCAGGGGTTAGGGCATTACTGTTTAGGGTTTAGGGTTTCTGAACTTGGACGACGGAGAATGACCATTCTCCGTCATCCTAGTGTTCACCTGGACGACGGATAATGACCATTATCCGTCGTCCAGGTGCATAGACCCCGATTTCAGGGGTTAGGGCCTTAGGGATTACGGTTTAGGTCGTCCCCGGTCATTTGTGTACGTGTCCGTTCAATTATCAATCGATCCGATCGAACTGCTAGATTTAGGCCGGCTAGGGTCAAGGATTTAGCTAGGGTACGTTTTATATGAGATTGAGATTTAGCGCCAATATTTATTAATTTCTCCGTTGGCCAGGATATATAATTCAGATTAATTTCTTACCGTAAACCGGCATCGATCATATATATATATATTACAATAATTACAGTAATTAATTACCAATTAATCTCCCTCGTCGTATGACCATACTCTTCGTCATAATCATCATCGTCCTCATCCCCGTTAGTCGACGGTTCATCCTCGTCATCGTACTCAACATCGTCCGACGAATAACCTGAGTCCTCGTCCGCGTCTTCTTCCTGCTCGTCTTCTTCATCTACCTCATCGATAATCTCATCTTCAGTTAGATCTGTACAACCATCAGGCATGGGTAACCGTTCACCATCTTGAACCAGGTCCATTATATCGGAGCGGACCATAGAAATATTAGGCTCTTGATATGCAGGAATGTCTCTTTCTGGTTCAGCAGCATCTTCAGTCGTCGCCGGTGTCCCTTCAATTGTCTCTGTATTCCATATTCCTCGGTGAGAGATATGGTTCACTATTTTCCACCCTTCACCGGCTTTCGGATCGTCGAGATAGAACACCTGCCGAACTAAGGTGGCCAGAGCAAAAGGCTCATCCTCATACCAATGCGAGTTTGTATCGACTGATAATAGTCCCAGGTCTTCCTTTGTACGCTTGAACCATCTGCACTTGAATAGGAAAACGTTGACATCATTCCCGTAACATAGCTGAACCACGTATACAATAGCCCCGTAATATAGATCATTGTCTTTCCCAACGGCTACCCCACTGTTTTGTGTTCTTCTTCCTTCGTCTCGGGCCAATGAATGGAACTTTACACCGTTCACAAAACATCCGGGATAAATATAGTGTTTAACCGGCTTCCCTGCTAGCAAGTGCTTTGGCCATGACCACCACCCTCCATGGTTATCAGATTTTTGCAGATCAATCATCTGCGAAAAAGGGCAAATTAATATAAGGGTTTACTTTCTACAAACATGAGCGATATGTATTTAAATAATCTCATCCGAGTCGTACGTACGTACCCATTGGAAGAAATAATCAGGAAACTTCTTCTTAACCATTTTCTCAATCCACGCCGAACTCTTGTTTTGAATTAACGCCTGAAGCCTCTCCCTGTATGACATCATGTACGGCTCAACTTCATCACAGTCTCGCAACACTACCCAATGTGCCTCAATAAGTTCTTCCCGTGTTAATGATTCCTTTAATACTCCTCTAAACGGTCGGACGACATTGGTGACGACAGAAAGATTGATGCGGGCACTGCGATCGGAGGCAGTGGGAGGGGGTGGATCTTTGAGGTACATGTTGCAGTAATTAACACACTCATGCATTAGGTATGTCTCTGCTATGGAGCCATCCGGGGCCGACCTGTTTTTGACGAATGACTTATACTGTCCAAGCTGTCTACAAAATCAAACGTACACATTACATAAGTACATATACCTAGCTAGCTAGTATATATATAATCTCCAGTGGAACAAATTAATTAATTAGTTGTACGTACCTTTCTTGAGGATACATCCAAGTGTACTGGACCGGACCAGAAATGAGCACCTGCTCGGGCAGGTGGATCATTAGGTGAATCATGATGTCAAAGAAAGCAGGGGGGGAAATCCTCTCTAGTTTGCAAATGATGTGCACAATTTGTTGTTGCAATTCCACCACATCTGACTTCTTTAATTCTCTGGCGCATAACCTCTGCCACCACCTGCATAATGCCAGTATTGGTTCTACGACGTCCCGAGGCAAGTATGGTCGAATTACCACTGGAATCAGACGTTGCAGCATAACGTGATAGTCATGTGTCTTTAGACCAACAAACTTGTGTTGCACCTCGTCCACTGCTCCAGTTATAGTAGCTGCATACGTAGCCGGATAACGAACGCCCTTAAACCAGTGAAATACAAAACGTCTAAGCGTCGGCTTCACTGTGTAAGGTGCATCTGGCATCTTGTTGTACACTCATTTCCTATCCCTCCTCAACCACAAGGGATGACGTAGATTCATTGATTCCAAATCTTTGCGCGCTTTGGGAGTATCTTTAGTCTTGAACTTAATACCGAGAATTGTTCCCACCACGCTGTCGCACACATTCTTTTCTATGTGCATCGCGTCCAAGTTGTTCCTCAGCTTCAACTTCGACCAGTAAGGGAGTTCAAAGAATATACTCTTGTGATCCCAATAGCTCAGATCATGTGGAGGAATTGGATTGCATTTCTTTACATCTGCGTCATTGCTCAACACACCAAAGTCGAAATAGCTCAACCTCTCTAAAATCTCTTCGCCCGACCAACTACGGGGTTTAGGATTGTTCTCTACCGTACCGTCGAAATGAGCTTCATCCTGTCGCCACGGGTGGTCGTGAGGAAGCCATCTACGGTGACCCAAGTAACACACCTTCCCCGCGTGCCAACTAGAGTTCACGTCGTCCAAACATATAGGACATCCATTATATCCTTTTGTCCTGCAGGCTGCCAACATCCCATAAGCTGGAAAATCGCTGATCGTCCACATTACGGCAGCCCTCATCGTGAACATCGTGTCAGTGAATTTGTCATAAGTTGGGACTCCATTTTCCCACAACAGTTTCAGCTCGTCGATTAAAGGTCTGAGGTAGACATCTAAGCACTTCGATGGAGATTTAGGACCTGGAATTAATACGGTAAGGAAATTAAATTCCTTGTTCATGCACATCCACGGAGGCAAGTTGTACGGCATCAGAATAACTGGCCAAGTGCTGACGGCGGAGCTATTACTTCCCCAAGGATTGAATCCGTCTGTAGATAGGCCGAGTCTAACATTTCTAACCTCTGAAGCAAAGTCTCCAAATTCTCTGTCGAAATGTTTGAAACCCTCCCCATCCGCGGCGTGTCGCAGGACATCGTCATCTATTCGCTTTTCTGCGTACCATCGCATCGCCTCTGCTGTGTGTAGAGACATGTACAGGCGCTGCAATCTGGGAATCAAGGGAAAATATCGAACAACTTTCACAGGAATTCTCTTTTTCGAACTCTTCCTATTCAACTGGAATCTGCACTGGCCACATACGGGACAATAGTTCAACTCTTTATACTCTTTGTAAAATAGCACACAATCATTCGGACATGCGTCAATTATCCTGTACTTTAGGCCGAGGCTACTCAGGATATTTCTAACCTTATAATGAGATTTAGGAAGATTGTGATCATCAGGAAGCAACTTACATATTTGCTCCTGAATTTCGTCAAAAGCACTCACTGACATTTTGTGCTTCACTTTTATCTTCATTTGCTCCATCACATATTGCAACACATTCTCTCGACATCCAGGGAACACCGGGGTCTGCGCTTCAAGTAGTATCCGGTTGTACTTTTCCATCTCACTGGTGTCAGTGGCCAAGCTAGCTGCGGGGAATGTGTCATCATGCTCATAAGTGGTACTGTAACCTCCGTCTTGGTGTTGGTGTCCACCATGACTACATCCCGGAAACGCATCATGGACCAAATCTGCAGTTGGGTTGCAAGCTGGGGGTCCGGCACCATTGCCGCTGGATGAGGCACCATGGTAACTGTACCCTGAGCTGAAGTCTGCTGCGCTGAACTCTACTGCTTCACCATGCTCGCTCCATGTAGTGTAACTCCACATCATACCATTTTCGTACAGGTGTTGCACCATAACATTAACCTCCGCATACTGACAATTAAGACATTTCTGACACGGACACCTGAAACGTTTCTTTCCCTGACCATGTTCTATCGCAAAATTCACAAATTCGCTAATTCCATCCATATACCGGACATCACATCTATTCTTCAACTTCATCCAACTCTTGTCCATACTGCTACAAAATATTATAATTAATTAATTATTACATATATATATATTTTTCAATTAATTTACGCTTAATTATACGTACGTACTCGATCTACATCGATCCATCAATTACGTACGTACGTAATTTAATCGATCTGTACATATATATATATATAGCTAACATCAGCTAACATCCTTGCATGTATATATGTACGTACGTTTTCACTAAATATATATTAATTAATTAATTAAGCAAATTTTAACTGCGTACGTATACGTACGTACCTGCTGGCCTTCTCGATATTTGTACGTTAATTAAGCTAACTAGCTAGTCAGCGGAGATCCCTTATCGGTCCTGATTCTTCTCGGCCTACCTAGCTCGCTTCTAACTAGCTAGCTCCCTAGCTTCTCCTTCTCCCTTCTCCTTCAATTCTTCTTCAAATGGAATGAATAGATCGAGGCCAGGAATGAATTCGATCAGCTTATATAATGCTTCACTTAGACGACGGAGGTGTCGGTACGTCGTCTAAGTGGAAGCACGTTTCGTGTACTCGGACGACGGCGTGTCGGTCCGTTGTCCAGGTAATCACCTGGACGACGGAGAATACCATCTCCGTCGTCCAGGTGATTACCTGGACAACGGAGAAGACTCCGAGGTCCAGGTTATACCCTGGACGACGGAAAATACAATCTCCATCGTCCAGGTGACCACCTGGAGGACGGAGTCTTTTCCGTCGTCCAGGTGTCACTTGGACGACGGAGATGGTATTCTCCATCGTCCAGGTGGTACTTGGACGACGGAAACGACTCCGTCGTCCAGGTGTCACTTGGACCACGGAACAATTATGTTTCCGTGGTCTAAGTGATGTTTTCTTGTAGTGATGTGTTATACGATTATTGCCTATACCAATATATATTACGTATACGCATTTATATGTTGTTTCATGCATTTGCATCGAACTATTTATGATTTGGTTTACACAGAGTACAGTCGTTATATATGTTGTTCTATCGATACACTCGCATCCCGGCTGATCCCCGAGGATGTTTACTGGGGGAGGCTGTGACTCCTGACCCGAGGCCTTTACCGGGGGGAGGCAGACCTCTGACCTGAGGCCTTTCTGGCTAGAATCACGTGTGGGCTAGGGATCCCGTGGTTCTGACTGTACTAGCACGGATGTGTCCACGAGTGACCCCGTGAGATTTTTATGCATGCTCTGTACGCGTGAGGAGTTAGAGTCTCCCTCGTGTACCATTTGATTATTTATGCATTTCGCCTCGCATATGTTTTTATAACATATATTAATTGGCGAAAGACATTTATTTTCGTCCGCTCACTCTAACAGTTTTCATGTCTTTCCCCTGGGTTTTTCGGTTTCTGTGCCCAGTTTGCAGTTCAGATTCTGGTGTCGCACGTCGTGGTCGGAGGCATAGTATTCGAGCGATGTTTTTTTTATGGTAGGTTGTTGGTTTGGCCTACTGTTTGTATATGTATACTAGAAGTCGCTCTAAGTATTCTGAAGTATATTCTTATCCGATTTTCCACGGATTTCTGTAAAGTATAGTTATATTTACTACTTTACATTATTGTTGATATATTGAGAAATCCGGATGGGATTGGTGCCCACGGTTTGATTTTTGTGGTATAGGATGAAGTGTATTTTCCGCGTGCAGGTGATGGTAATTCCACGTTAGTAACGAAACTCTGCCAAAATTTCTACGGTTTTTGTTGGTTCATGTTTTCGAAGGGGTTTGATTCCGGTTTAGGCAACTAAACCGGGGTTGGGTCCTTTCAGATTTGATTTACACAGAGTATAGTCTTAGTATATGTGGTTGTATCGATACACTTGCATCCCGGTTGATCCCCGAGGATGTCTACCAGGGGGGAACTGTACCTTGTGCCGATGTATTTCCGGGTGGGTATAGATTTCTGTTCCTTGTGCCGATGTATTTCCGGGTGGGAACAGATACCCTTACCTGAGGCCTTTCTGGCTAGAATCACGTGTGGGTCTAGGATCCCGTGATTCGGACTGTACTAGCACGGATGTGTCCATGACTGACCCCGTGGGATTTTCTATGCATGCTCTGTACGCTAAAGGAGTTTGGGTTCACCTCGTGTACTATATCATATTCATTCATTTTGACTCACATATGTTTTTATAACATATATTATTCGGTGAAAGACATTTATTTTCGTCCACGCACTCTAACGGTTTATATGTCTTTCCCCTGGGCTTTTCGGTTTCCGTGCCTAGTTTGCAGTTCGGATTCTGGTGTCGCACGTTGCGGTCGGAGGCATTGTATTCGAGCGATATTTCTTTTATGGTAGGTTCTTGGTTTGGCCTACTATTTGTATATATATATATACTAGAAGTCGCTCTGAGCATTCTAATGTTATACTTTTATACGATTTTTCCCCGGATTTCTGTAAAGTATAGTTTTATTGATTACTTTACATTACTGTTATGATATTGAGAAATCCGGATGGGATTGGTGCCCTCGGTTTGATTTTTGTGGCATAGGATGAAGTGTATTTTCCGGGTGCAGGTTAATGGCAATTCCGCGTTAGTAGCGTTACTCTGCCAAAATTTTTATGGTTTTTGTTGGTTCGTCTTTTCAGAAGGGGTTTGATTCCGGTTTAGGAAACTAAATCGGGGTTGGGTCCTTTCACAATGTCCCCTTAATGTTCAGGTTCAAGCCCAACTCAAATCTCTGGCATTTGGCTTCCTCTGAGGCCACCATGTCACGAGGAAACAGTGATAAACGAGTAAATCTGTCCCGGTACTCAAGTACTGACATGCTACCCTGTCTCAAGTTGGTGAACTCCTCATACTTCTGCTGCTGTGTAGCCTGGTTGAAATACCTCCGCATAAACAAATCCCTGAACAAAGTCCATGGAGTATCAACCGGAACTCTATCGGTGCTAACCCACCAGAAGTATGCATCGGACTCAAGTAAACCAATTGTTGCCACTGTCATCTCCTCAGGAGTGAAACGCAGACGCGCACAAACTCATTCAACCTGAACCAACCATGCCTCACACATCTCTGGATCAGCTAAACCCGAGAAAACAGTCGCCTCAGCAGTTCGAGCTTTGAACATAGGGTCAAAACGCTCCTCCAAATGCAATACTCGCATAAGCAAGTCATGCGTCTGGCGATCCTCATCAGGATCCACATCCATATTGACACAGGAACCACGTCTAGGAGGCATCCTAATGATAAGAGAAAAACATTAGTCACAAGGCACAAGGAATGTAATCATGAAACTTCAGACATTTGAACACATACAACACCCGAAGCATTGATGAGTAACCACTGGCCAGTCGGGTCATCGCTCTAGACATGCTGTACATACTCAAATATCCTTAATATCACAACTACAGAAGTCTACAGAACCTGAAACCTAATGTTCTGATACCAAGCTGAAAGGACCCAACCCCGATTTAGTTTCCTAAACCGGAATCAAACCCTTTCTGAAAACACGAACTTGCAAAAACCATAGAAATTTCGGCAGAGTTTCACTATATCCTGGAAATACCATTAACCTGCACCCAAAAACACACTTCATCCTATGCCACAAAAGCCAAACTGTGGGCACCAATCCCATCCGGATTTCTTAATATCATATCAATAACGTAAAGTAATAAGCAAAACTGTACTTTACAGAAATCCGGGAAAATCATATGAAAATATAAACATCAGAGTATTCAGAGCGACCTCTAGTATATATATACATAAATACACAACAGTAGGCTAAACAAGAAAGCTATTGGAAAAGAAAAGTAGCTCGAATACTAAGCCTCCGACTGTGACGTGCGACACCAGAATCCGAACTACAAACTGGGCACGGAAACTGAAAAGTCCAGGGGAAAGGAAAATAAAATCGTTAGAGTGAGTGGACGAAAATAATCATATGTCTTTCACCATTTATATAACTAAAAGCAATGCGAGTTCTTAAAATAAATGGAGTTGTCAGGCGAATCTCTCAAGCCCGACGGTGATAGAGTAGGCGAATCTCTCAAGCCTAGTGAGCACATCAGGGGAATCTCTCAACCCTAGAACTGGACTACCGGTGATCACCCGAGTAGCCAATGCATCGATGCTAAGTAAATGTCATCACCATAAAACATAAAACAATACCTCCAAAACAATAAATAATCACAATACTGTACTGGAAATAAATACTGAAATCAAGAACTCGCTAGGACAGTGTAAATAAAGGTCCACTCACAGATAAGCACAGCGCGCAAACGCGTTAATCCCGAGATCCGGCGGAAGATCCCTCGCCCAACGTACGATCTCGATCCCCAGAATAATCACAAAATATAACTGATCAAAACACCATTCATTACTCTGTACCACACCTCAGAAATGAACAATTTCCGGAAACATACAACTCGGATACAAAATAATTGTCGAAAATCCTCAAATACTCCACATAAACCCTCGACTTAAAATCCGGTATCCAAATTAACTCGAAAACCTCAAGGCTATAATCGGGGATCGGTTACGAGTAAAACGGCATAAAACTTGTCGAAAATCCAAAGAGTCAACCCTTCGCTGGAGCGCCGCCGTTGACCGCCGCCGCCGCGGCGTTAATAGTGGCGGATTCCGGCCAAACTTTCCAGATCACAAGTACTCCTCAAGCCCAACACATCTCTCTTCTACACCAAGCCCCAATTCCAAGTCCACCGGCCGGAATTCACCTCGAAACCCACGGAATCCCTTGATTCCGGTGAGTTTTCCGGCGAGCTCCAAACGGCGACCAACCTTAAAACTCTTCACCCAAAAGCTACCTTGGGTTGAGGGGAGCAAAACCCCCAACCCCTCCGACCCCAAAAGTGGCCGAAAATGGCCACCCGATTCCGGCAAAACCCACGAACTACACCGAGCTCGTTCTTCTCCAAATCTCAACCATTTCAACTCAAATCAATTGCAAAACAGTAGGAAATCATGAGAGGAAGCTAACCATACCAACGATTTGTTCTAACGTGGCCGGAAAAGGAAAATTGATCAGTGGTCAAACGGTAGTGCGGTTCTCCCTCGATCAACGCGAGTCAACGGTCTTTTTTGGTCAAACGACGGTCAAACTTCCCAAAACAGTGATTTTCGACAATTTTACGACTATTTTGATATTTATACTTGTGGCTCGATACGATCGACCGTCCAAATCGAATCACATCCACATTTCGGATAACTCAAACTCAAACGGATAAACACGACTAAATTACGCGATTTCAAATATTCATAACATATTCCTCAGTTATCCAAACAATTATCCGAAACATCCCACGAACTCGAAATCACGCATGCTACAATTCTCGAGAAGAGACTTATCTCAAATTCTCGCCCGATAAATTAATTGTGAATGAAACCGCTAAAACTGCTCAATTACGACAACAATGATTACTCGTAAAACTCGCGGATTAAGCCGATTAACGTACTAATTATGATTCGGGTCGTCACAAATCATTCTTTAACTCGACAAAAATTCCTTAGATTTTTGATCCTTAACATGCACCGATTTTCAACTAAAAATGCTACACACTCCTACCACAAATTTGACACACCCAAAGCAAGATTCCTAACACATAAACACATCAATAAGCATAGAAATTTAATGTGAAGTTAGAGATTAGAAATGCTTCCCCTTGAAGACCAAAACATGGGATCTATAGTCACCAACAATCACCTACATGCAAAAGCAAAATTTGTTTTGCCTTCTATGCTAGGTATCCTTGAATTTCTTCAAAGTGGCATCCTGGGTCACAAGATCACAACCTCTACCTCACACTTTTATTCCTTGTAGCTTCCTCAATGGTGTTTAGCCATCACGGGTTCAAGTTTAACGACCTTAACATAGTTGGGGCGGAGAGCGAAACTTCAAAGCATCATAGTGTGCGGAAGATGCGCGAATTTTGCCTCCACAACATCGTCGCTTGGTGCTACTTCTTCCCACGGCTTGATCTGGTGCCCATTCACCTTGAAGGTGCTTCCATCTCTCGAATTCCGCAAGGTCACCGCTCCATGAGGAAATACCTCCACAATCTCAAATGGACAATTCCATCTAGACATTTGCTTCCCCAGATGTAGAGAGAGTTTAGAGTTGTACAAGAGCACCCTCTTGCCCACAACACACTAAAACCCAAAACTCAAAACTCATCACATTTTATTCAAATGGATCGGGATAGAACAGGTTTTCTATTTAAAAAATATAAACCTTCTATTTAAAAAATATAAACCATTACCGTCTTTATGCGGACCAATTTGGAACCAGGTCAGATCAGAATTTCTAGGCCCAAGTGCCCAGCCCTAGAAAAACAAAAACCCCTACTATTTACCTCTTCTACATCACTGGTTTAATAATATATTCATGCATAAACCGGCAACAAACTCAGGAAGTATTATTAAACCACTAAATAACTTACCTAATTTCAGTCTGTACGTAGATGTGCTTACAATTCGATCAGAGACAGCGAAACGACTTCAGTCCACCGCTAGTGATACATCACTAGGGGCAGTGTTTTTCATGTACCAATCTTAAATCTATCATTTTCATTATGCGATCTTTTGAGATTCGTGTCTTTTGTTGGACGACCCATATGGCTATCGTTAAAATTTTGACGGAAAAACCGAGTAAATCCTCAAATCTCGTCTGACAAACCCATTTTCGCCTGCAAGACATTTTGATAGATCTGGTTCAGTCCCGATCCACACAAACCATAACGGTATCCATTGGAAGTTGTGTTCGCCCGTGGTCTTCTTATAGCCAAAAATTAATTCCAGAACATAAACCTTCTCCTCCTGGTAAATCTCGACAAGAATCCAAACAACATTCATGCATAGATCTCGTTACTTGTTGGCCATGTTGAGGAAATCTTGTCGAAGAGTTTTTACAGTCTAGGGACGTACGTATGAGCAGTTGACAATCTTGTTGTACTAGAAGGCCCATTGTGATTAGGTGTGTGCTTCTTGATGGATCCGATGTAGGTGTAGGGTCAGAGCAAGATGTTCTTTAGCTGGCTTTTCTTATGGTACATCTGGAACATTTTTCCTTTGCCAATGGTGTTGACATTGCTGCTCCTCCATTGGTAACTTAATTTAAAAAGAATGTGGTAACTTAAAAAAGACAAAAGAGGAAATTTTAACAGGTGAAGTGTGTTTGGATGTGGAGAGAAGCTTCTCCGATAAAAGCATATATAGTTATATCCTTCAACTGAAATTCTGTGAAAATCCAGTATGCGAGTACCAGTAAGAAAAATAGAGGTGAACTACATGATGAAATTGGCACCCAATAACTGATTATGAAATTAAGAGACTTGATACTAGAACTAAAAGCTAACTGACTAAAGAAAAAATATGACAATGAATAATCTAAAAGTGATGACTTAGATATTTGACACTCTAGTCATCTGATGTCTTTTAGGAGTCTAGCATTCAGAACGACTTGTGAGTAGTGCGACTTAAATGCATCTAGGAAACTGGGTGGAGGCGGTGACTAGAGGCTAGCATCCCTAATTACCTAATGTTGGCTAGGGTAATAGCAACTAGACGACATAGCGGAGAGTACTATTATGTCCATAATTGTGTTCTAATTATGTTTCTAACTTCATGCTTATTGCTTGCATATTATGAATAAAGCATCATTTCAATATGTTTTCTTATTATGCTAGAAAATGAGGGATTGGCACAGAAACTCTTTGAGAAATGAAATTTAATCACTTTTCAGAGAAGCCGAGAGCATTTTCGAAGCCTTTGGAAAAGATAGAGCAAAACTAGGAAAAAGACGAAAAGTCAATGCCAGTCAATGGTCACATTCAGCAAGTCATCACTGGTCAATAGCAAGGGTCAAGTTAAGTTGGGCCAAGGCCCAAGAGTCCAAGCCCACAAGGAAGATATTTTGAGGGATGGATGCACATGCAAGTCACATGACTTGAGGTGAGTCACACATTAGGACCACCTAAAACCCTAAAGTTTTGGATCATGTCTAAGTATCTAATTTTGAATTTCAAAATATCAAAATATCTCCATATACTAGCTAGAGTCGAGCTCCCCTCTCATCACACATCTCACCTCATTTTCACTTTTTGCATAGTTTTAGTTTCCCTTTATAGCCCCCAACCTTATCTTAACCATCTAACTCTTTCTTCCACCTAAAAAACCTCATCTATCACTAACAAAAGGCCTAGGAACCTCCATCACTACCACCATACTCTCATCTCCACCCTCTTCACCCTAGCCTAAGGTGGGTTCATCCTCTTTGTAGAACGAAGAATCAAGGAGGGAGCAAGAAGTGAAGGACTTGAAGAACTTGAAGGCTTTGCTTAAGGGACTCTTTAATTATTTCTTATACCTACAAACTCCTCTATATGTATCTAGACTCCAATTTCATTATTTGTAGTGTGTAATCTCATGTGGGAGGCTAGGGTTAGAACCCTTGCCATTTGATGTAGACAAATGATGGATTGATTTATGTATGATTTTTATGTTTTTGTGTTTGGTGTGTGAAACATGTGTTAGTTAATGGGTTTATTATGTGTTTGTGGATGTTTATGTGTTTAAGCTTTGTGTATAGTTTCATTTATGCATGTGTTGACCTTAGAAAAGTTGATGTATGCATTAAGGAGTTAAAGATGGGACCTTGGTTAAATTAGCTACTCACCTAAGGCTAGATGAGCATCTAAACATGATTATGGTATATTCGAAGAGGTTTTACCTTAAGGTTTGGATTCCTTAGAACTAAGCAAGGACTAGAGCTTCCTTGAGTCTCAGTAGGCTTAACGAGCTTAGGTCAATAACACATTGATTCGAAAGGTTATTGTGGCTACTAGTTGAAAATTTTGATTCGTAACTTGAAAAGTGAGGATTGGGAGATTCACTTTGACTTTCTCCAGGGTCCTCCAACACAGGTTCAGGAAGAAGAACGTTCCACAAATATAACATAGTACACTTGTTTACTTCACTCATCTGACATACGGTTAAGATCTAAAGCCAAAATGATTTAGGTCTTCGTCCCGGTTCACCAAATACTTCAAAGTTGGGCTCAAGTTGTCTATAGTCCAAAATGGCCTAAGAGTTTGGGTTCAAAACCAAATGTGACCTAAAGGTTACGATTTGGACATCTACTTGTATAAAATGAACTTTAATTACATACGTAATCCGGGACATTGTTTGAGCATCAAATGGTTAGTGGGAATTTCCCTAGCCAACCATTCTCTCTTATTGTGAATTCGTTTGCTAATTAATCTCTTTGCATTAGTTATAATCAATCAATCAACTTGTATAATCACTCACCGTAATCTAATCACCCATTGCAATGCTAAGTCTCCAAATGACTTAGTAGTGTGAGACACACATCCGCATTTCATTTTAGTCTTAGTGTCAAGATTAGTGTCTAGTTTAGCCATAGTCTAAGTGCTTCATCAATTCAAACTAAGACGTAAAATGGTCAATCCTCTTGGATTTAATACTTGACTTCTTATAAATACTATAACTTGCCTCATATACTTGCGGGCGGAAATAACTCTTTACACTTATGGTTTAGTTCTAAGTGCAAAAAGTGTGGAGCGGTAAACTTTCCAACAAGTTTTTGGCGCCGTTGCCGGAGATCAGGCTCATCTTAATTCCTTAGCTTCGGATAGTGTTTATTACGGTAAAACCAGACATTTTGCTTGATAATTATTTCTTAGCTTTGCAGTTTTCTTCATTTTTCCATTTAGGACTTTGTTTTGAGTGTCTTTGATCCCTTGAATACTTTGGTTGATAGCTTTGAGGTGGATTTGTACTAGAACTTGTGCTACTAACCTTTGCAAGGCATTCTACATGACCCGTCGAGCATCATTCTCGACCCATCAAAAATTAGTCGGAGGAGACATAAGAGCTTGCATTCGACCTATCGGAAACATTTCTTAACCCATCAAATGTGCTCCAACTTACCTTCAACCGATCAAAGAAAACCTTCGACCCGTCGAGCTTGTTGTTGTGCCTGAACATTACTTCACCTATCTCTTACTCACTTACTTTGAGTTATCTACATTCTTGGGAGCAAATCTAAGTAGTATCTTTATCTTACACTTAGTAGTTAGTGTGTATAGATTTAGCAAACTTAATTTTCGCTACACTCTAGATTTTCAAAACTTTATTTAGTGGTTCTTGTATATTGGGTCACGCATGCCTGTACCTCAATTGACCTCGGTGTCCAAAGCACTGTGAATGTTACTACGCCATGTGGAAGATTCACATTCGAACCCTTAGAGTGCTCATTGATGTGTCCTTAAGGGGGTGTCAAAGAAGCACCATAGAAGACCTTCAAGGATTTGAGTACTTTGAGAGTTTGAAGACCTAACATTAAGTGGTTGCAGAGTGTGTTTTTTAGGTTTATGCCCTTCAATCATTCAAATCTACACACACCATCTTCTAGCACACCATCTATATTGTGGAGATCAAATTTGGGGTTTGACATAGTGGCTCCGTATAGGGAAGGTTCAAGTACATGTAGTGAAGAAGATATGGGTATACCTTTGTTACTGGTTAACAACCGAGAGGCACTCGGGAACTTATTTGATCTTGCCTTGGAAGCACAAAGCGTGAATCCGACTAGTAGAGCTCGTGCTTTTCATATCGAAGTAGATTCTCAAATCGAGGAGGAAGTTAAGCCTTAAGAAGTAGATCCACTAGTTGAGGAGGAGGTTCAGCCTCAAAAGCTAGACCGAATTACTATAGACGATGAGGTCTACGATGGAAGGTCGTTGAGGGAATGTGCCTTACCATCTTTTGCGGCTGTTGGAAGATTTATACCTCCACACTTAGTAATTTATTGGCTAACTCATAAGTGCAAGAACAATCTTCACCCGCAAGTATACGGGGACAAGTAATAGTATAAAAAAGGAAATGGAGTGTCGAATCCATGAGGATTAAGCACTTACATCCTTAGCTCAAAGTGAAAAGTACAAAGACTACGGAGAACTAGACATGACTTGATACAAAGACTAAAAGAAAAGATGGAAGTGTATCTCACACTACCAAGTCCATTGAAGACTTGGCATTGGAAGGGATGAAAGAGTTACGGTGAGTGATTAAACAAAGTTGATTGGTTGATTAACTACCTAAATGAAGTGAAAACATAAAGTAAAACAAAACAAAGGAAATGTTTGATCAGCTAGAGATATCGCAACTAACCAACTCAACGTACAAACAATGTCCAAGTTATGAGTTTAGTCTGATTCACATGCGTTTGTCCAATTAGTAATCTTTAGGAGTCACCATTGGTTGTGAACTGAATCTCCTAGGCCATTAGGGCACTAGATGTATTCCGGTCGAACATTCAAGTATAAAGAAAATCGAAACTAGAATGCAACTCAATTACGAATCGTATTCTAATCATACCATATGCCTAATGAGTTCAATATGTGATCACTTATGATGAATGTGGATGGCTTTCCTTCCTATGTCCCTATTAGAGGACATGAAAGTATGTTCTAATGACTTTCCTAATCCACACATTTTAGAACATGAATTAGAAGAAGTAACGATTAACTACAAAGCCTTTTCGAGTCAATGAAAGCTTGACCGAAGCTCCTTGAGTCATTTAGACTTCAAGAATGCTTCAGTCTATGCTCAAACCTAATGAAAACCAAACCTTAAGCCTAACGTTTTAAGTGTAGACCTAAGTCATGTTTACATGCTTATCTTCCTTAAGTGAGTCACTAATTTACTTAGGTTCATTTTTAGCTTCCTTAAACACATCTCAACTTAGTCATGGCGAATACATGAATTTGAAAACATTGAATCAAGCCCAAACATGCAAACATACCACAATCACATCACAAGTTATCGAACTTATTCACAACATGTAATAAACTAAACCAAATTCAAATCCATAAACTCAAAACATAGTTGTGTGTACATCAAATTGGCTAGGGCTAAGCCCTAACCTTCCAAAAGATAACTACTCACTACCCATAACTAAGATAGAGTGTAGATACATAAATTAGAGACAAATAGGAGAAGAGATCACCAAAGAGTCTCAAAAGCTCCAAGCTCTTCAAGTTCTCCTTCCCTTCTTGCTCCAAATATGCTCTTATGCTTCAAGAGCTTGAGTCACCCACCTTAGGCTTAGGAGAAGATGGTGTAGATGAAAATATGGTGGTGGTGATGGAGGTTTTCAAGCCTTTTGGTGGTGCTAATGGGTGTTTGAGAGGTGGAGGAGATGGCTATATGAGTTGGGTATGGATGAAGGCCTAAGAGATAGACTAAAACTATGAAAAACTAAGTAATAACATGTGACGACCCGGACCAGAATCAGCAGTGTGATCAGCTTAATCTACGAGTTTGCGTGTAGTCGCAGATTTCTGACAGTTGTTTGAATCGCCGGACTTGATAACGACTTAATTATTGGTTGAGAATTGGAGCTGAGTCTCTTCTCGAGAGTCGTTGTACGTGTGATTTCGAGTTCGTGGGAGGTTCCGGATCATTATTTGGACGACCGAGGAATAAATTATGAATATTTGAAGTTTCGACGTAATTGGTTTATAATGGTGGCTCTCTTAACGACTAAATTACCGGACGAGAATTTGGTTTTGGATTCTTCACGGAAGATGTTGAGAATTTAATTTTGAGTTCGTGGGATCTTCCGGATCATTATTCCGAGTTACGAGGATTATGTTGTGAATATTTCGACCGGTGATTATTTAGTCGGTTAAAGTATGTGTTTGGGTTGACCCGTTGACTTTTTATCAGTTTGGTCGATGTGTTTGACTTCGGGTGATAATTGAAGAATATGTTGAGTCGAGTTTGTTGCCGCGAGAATTATCAAAATTGGAATTACGACGCAAAAGTTACGGGTATCCGAAGTTTGTCGTAAAATGTATTTTTGGGAGTTTCCTTTTATGGCAGGTATTAAAGAGGGTTACCTGTTTAGGAAAGTCAAAGCTGAGTTATTATGGTTGACTGGTGTGTTTACCGGTCAACACGTGGTGGAGGAGGAATGGCGACGGGGAGCCACGGCCTCGCCGGCGGCGAGCTCTGTCCGGCCACCCCACGGCTTGGCTCTTGACCCATTCCCTTCGCCTTGATGTCCCGAATCTATCCCCGGCCACCTTTCACGGCATGGCTCACCGGAGAGAGGAAATTTCGGCCAAAGAATGGAAGAAACTTGGGGTTTTGGTTGATTTCGATTTCGGCCGAATTGAGCTACAATTTGTAGTGGGCTTTGAAGCTCTCCTCTCCATGATTCTAACCATGTAAGTATGGAGTTCTAATTTTGCTTGTGTGTGGAGAATTTTGGATTTGAAATTTGTGAGACAATTCGGGTTTTCATGAAATTGACCTAGTTAGAGTGAGAATTGGCCTTCGATGCAGTTGTGAAAGTTGCTCAGTGGGTGATTTGGAGTGGAATAGTGGTTGCTCCGCCGAGAAATTCTCCGTTCGGGTGGCGCCGCCGCCGCCGGCGGTAGTCAACGGCGGTCAACAGTCAACAGTTTGACTTTTTGGGGTTTTCGACAAGTTGCATGTCATTTCACTCGAAATCGCGCCCCGATCGCAGAGGGGAGGTTCGTTTTTCGAATTGAGTGACCGTAAGTACAACGAGGTATTGAGGTGTGATTTTCGGATTTTCGACAGTTTGTCGTAATTGGATTACGTATTTCCGAGAACGGTGGTTTCTCGTGATTTGTCTTGAATTGTCGAGTTATGACTTTGAGAAATGAAATTTGTGAATATTCAGGGGTTCGTGATCGTTTGTTTAGTGAGGGACTTTCCGCCGGATCACGGGTTAACGCGAACTGCGTTACGCTAGTCTGTGTGTGGACAATTTCTTTTCACGGATTGATTGCGAGTCTTTTATATACGTTTTACGAACTTGAGCATGCAGTATGATCATGGTTTTATGAGCATGAGATTGCATATGAGATTATGTTTATTATGAGCATGTGTTATACGATTATGCTTATATCAGTATATATATTACGTATATACATTTATATATACTGCTTTATGCATTTGCATCGACTTGTTTACAATTTGGTTTACACAGAGTACAGTCTCAGTTACGTTGTTGTATCGATACACTTGCCTCTCGGCTGATCCCCGATGGAGGCCTACCAGGTGGGGCAGTACCCCGACCTGACCGGCGAGGGGCAATACCCCGGAACCGAGGCATTTCTGGTTAGAATCACGTGTGGGTCTGGGATCCCGTGATTCGGACTGTACTACCACGGATGTGTCTACGAGCGACCCCGTGAGATTTTCCATGCATGCTCTGTACGTAGGTTGGAGTCAGCGTCTCCTCACGTACCATTTGATTTTCATGCATTTGACTCACATATGTTTTTATAACGTATATATATTATGTGGTGAAAGACATTTATTTTCGTCCACTCACTCTAACGATTTTCATGTCTTTCCCCTGGGCTTTTCGGGTTCCGTGCCCAGTTTGCAGTTCGGATTCTGGTGTCGCACGTCGTGGTCGGAGGCATAGTGCTCGAGCTACCTTGTTTCTTCCAGTAGGTTTATTGTTCTACCTACCGTGGTATACTTATATGATTATACATTAGAGGTCGCTCTGAGTATTCTGTTGTATGTATTATACGATTTTACTCTGGATTTCAGTAAAGTACAGCTTTATTTATTACTTTACATTATTGTTGATATATTGAGAAATCTGGATGGGATTGGTGCCCACGGTTTGATTTTTGTGGCATAGGATGATGTGTATTTTCCGCGTGCAGGTGATGGTAATTCCACGTTAGTAACGAAACTCTGCCAAAATTTGAATGATTTTTGTTGGTTCATGTTTTCAGAAGGGGTTTGATTCCGGTTTAGGCAACTAAATCGGGGTTGGGTCCTTTCAGCTTGGTATCAGAGCATTAGGTTATAGGTTCTGTAGACTTCTGTAGTCGTGTTTACTAAGGATATTTGAGAATGTACAGCATGTTTGGAATGGTGACCCGACCGGCCGGCGGATACTCATCAATACTCCGGGTGTTGTATACTTTCAAATATTTGAAGTTCCATGATTACGTTCTACTTGTTGTGAACGATGTTTTATTCATTAGGATGCCTCCTTGACGTGCTTTCCATGTCGGTACGGTTGTGGATACTGTTGAGGATCAATCGACGCGTGAGTTCCCAGAGGATTGTGGGTTTGGATGAGTATTCTGAGTTCAAAGATTTATGTGGCAAGGTTTGCCTGGTTGTGTGTGTATGAGCGTCTACATGTTGCCTCAGAGCTGAGAATTGTGGTAGTTGGTGTCTTGCCTGAATCAGATTGTTGTATTTGGTGGGCTGATATTGTGTGAGTTTTTGTTGCGACTCCATGGCCTACATTCAAGGTGTTGTTTAAACGGTAATGGTTTTATCGGGCTACCCAGCAATCGAATGAGGAGTGTTTACCCACCTGAGGCAGAGATGCATTGTTCACATGTTTGTCCCTATTTACACGAGTTATGTGGCTTCAGAGGAAGCAGTGCACGAGGTTCGAGATGAGTTTGAACCTAAGCATCAGAGAGATTTTGATTGTTATGCCTCGAGACAACCTTGAGGAGCTTAGTGTGTTGCACTCAGTGGCGAGGCTATCGAGAAGGAAAGTTGTACGCGGTTTCCGATGTGTTGGTTTGAGGAAAGTGGACTTAGTCGAGATTTTGATGAGGTTCAGTTCCGACACTTTGGGATCAGTGACTTCATCAGGCTATGGTCTTTTCGATTATGTTGAGGGTCATCAGATTAAGCAGAGGATTTGTTTGGTGATGGTGGAGATCACAGGGTAGCGGACTTGTTCCTGTGGCTTGTGTTTGGGTGATCGTTGGTGATTCTTTCACGCAGCAAGTGTCACTATGACTTGTGTTCGTGGAGCACTTTCGGTTACTATTGTGGTGGCCAGGAGGGTCACGTTACGAGGGAGCACCCTCAGCCAGCTGTTTTAGCGGTTCGGCAGCTCAGAGTTCAGGAGGAAGTCATGATGTTGTTTCTGGAGCTTGACCAACTCAGACTTCTAGACGAGCCATTTGGAAAGTCGCAATTGATGTGGGCGGCTAGTTGGGTATGTTGGAGTTTGTGCCACGACCTTGTTTGAGGACAGAATTTTCTCCGAGGTTACTGTTGCTTGACATCCATGGCTGTTGTACCTGCATCTCCACTTCCGAGGTTTTGGAGAGTATTGTATCCATCCTGAGGTTGCTAGATCTTTGTTGGAGGATATGGCTTAGCCGCGGATCTGTTATAGCTGGACATCGTGGTTTTGATGTGACTAGGAGTATGGACTTTTGATGACGCATTTGGCTGTGTTCGAGTGCCTCGAGAAGGAGGTTGTGTTTCGATGACCAGATTTCCCCGAGATACTGTTTCGCGGTGATGGTCAAGCAGGATGGTGGTAACGGGTTGTGTTGTTTGCTTACCTCATGTTGTGGATACTACGGTTGCTGTGCCCGACATTGGCGACATTGAAGTGGTTCCCAAGTTTCCAGGTGTGTTCCGAAGGAGTTGCCGGATATTCCTCCAGTTCGGGAGACTGACTACACCATTGAGCTTGTACCGGGCGCTGGACTCATTTTACCGGCATCTTGTCGTTCGGAGTCAGCGGAGCTGATGGAGCTATAGTTTCGACTCCAGGAGTTGCTGGAGGAGGTTTCAGGAGATTTCATGCGACCCCGCGTATTTGCGTGGTGTGCTCTTGCATTGTTTATACGGATGATGGATGGTTCGCCGAGGTGGTGCATTGACTACCGAAAGCCTGATTCGCTTCAGAGGAGAGCGAGTATCCTCCGCTTCGGGTTAACGATTGGTTTGATCAGCTTGCGACAGCTTCAGTCTTTTCGAAGATTGATTTCGGGTCCGGATACCATCAGTTGAGGTTTGATGAGTCAGATGTGGTTTGGACAACTTTCGAATCTCGGTGTGGACATCAGGAGTTTTTGGTCACGCTGTTTGGTTGACCAATACCCCCGTAGTTTTTATGGACCTGATGGACTAGGTGTTCAGACGATTCTGGACAAGTTTGCGGTCATGTTCGTTAGCAATATCCTAATTTACTCCAGGAGTGTGGGCCAGTACCTGATGCAATTGTGAGCGGTTTTGCGAACTTCGCGAGATGATCAGCTATTTGCGAAGTTCAGCCAGTGTGAGTTTTGGCTGATTAGCATAAAGATTTTGGGCCGTATGATGTTATCCGAGGGAGTCGGCGTGGATCCTGACCAGTTAAAAGCCGTGTTGATTTGGAGTTGATCTACCATTGTACCAGAGATCAGGGGTCTCTTGGGTTTGGCAGGCTATTACCGACGGCTTGTGCATGATTTTCCCGGATTGCCACTCTACTTTCCGGATTGACAAAGAAGGCGTCAAGTTCGAGTGGTTCGATGCACGCGAGGAGAGTTACTTACTCCTGCAGGATGGTTGACCGTTGTTTCGGTTTTTATCTTACCTGACGACCGCGACGAGTTCGTGGGTTATGGCGATGCATCGAGGTTTAAATTTGGTTGTATTTTGATGCTGTGTAGCAGAGCGGTGGCTCATGATTACGGGCCGTGAAAACCTTATGTAGCTATGTATCCTATGTATGATTTGGGTGTAGTTGTCCTTATGTTAGCATCGAAGAGTTTCAGACACTACTGCTACGGCGTGCAGCGCAGTATAGGACGTACACTGATCACTTGAGTTTCATCCACTTGCATTTTCGGCCAGATTTGGGCTTGAGGCAGTGTAGATGGATGGGGTCGACTAACGACTATGGCTGCACCTTTGAGCTTGTTCGGGAAAGGCTAGAGATTGTACTTTGACCATCCATCTGGGATGTTGTTGCTGATGCATTCAGTCGGAAGTCGAAAGCTTCAGTGTTTCATGTGAGTGTGGCTCAAGTTTCCGTGTTAGCCGAGTTGTGAGCTATGGGAGCTGAGTTAGAGTGTGATGATGTTGAAGCTCACTGTTTGCGCGCATTTGACGCTATTGGTGCGGAGATGTATCTGATACTTCGAGTTTACTACTCGTGACGTAACATGAAGAGCAATATAGCAGCTTGTGTGTGCAGATGTCACATTTGTCGACTGGCGATGGCTATGAGGCAAAGACTTGCCGGAGAGTTACAGCCATTGGAGATTTCCGATTAGAAGTTGGAGTTTGTCACTGTGGTTTTGTGTGCTAGTACGCACTTCGGTTTGTGATACCAGTTGTTAGGCCTCTGTGGACCATTTGACGAACTCAGTACATTTCCTTGTACTTTTGGAGACGATTTCAATGGCAGACTGGCATAGTTGTGTTTGACGGAGGTTGTCCATTCCCGCGGTGTACCTGTGTCCCAGTTTGCTGGTCGAGGTAATCAGCTACAACTGAGTGTTGGCAAGCGTTGCAGTGAGCAATGGGAACCAGATCACAGTTTAGTACCGGTTCTTATCCTCAGATTAGCGGGCGATCTTTGAGGACTATTCAAACTTTGGAGGGTGTGTTGTGGTCTTGTGTATTGCAGTTCCCAGGAATTTGGAACCAGCAGTTTCAACTGTTCGAGATTGCATGCAGTACCAGTTTGCTGACCACTATGATTATGACGTTGCATGATGTCGTTTTGAGGAACGATATTGTACTCCATTGTGTTGGGGTGAGTTTGGTTTGAATTGATGTTTGATCCTGATTTTGTGGAATGTGTTACCACAGACTTTCGGATTAGCAGAAACAGGTTGATAATTGCCCGAGTTCGATGTTTGACTTATGTTGGTGTGTGTAGTCTGAGTTTTGATTTGCCACGTTATTTTGATCCGTGTGTGATCAAAGGCGAGTTTGTGTTGTGCCGTATAGTTCGGCATCGGCTATATCGTTGGCCTTTGTGTGTGTTGTGTTCCGTGTGATGGAACTATATTTCAGATGTGTTACATGTTTTGTACCCTATCAGATCCTTATGCAGGAACACTTGGTGTCTGTGTGGAGCCAGTTCAGATTCGAGATTGAGGGTACAGGGATTTCAGCACGGAGTTATCTCCTATTGTGGAGTCTGTTATCAATGTCATTCAGTTGAGGTTACCACTGGGAAGTTGAGCAGTATGTAGAGGCAGTGCTCCTACTTTTAGTCGGCAGACTTGGAAATTTCGAGGTCGAAATTTTTTTAAGGGGGTGGATTTGTGACGACCTGGACCAGAATCAGCAGTGTGATCAGCTTAATCTACGAACTTGCGAGTAGTCGCAGATTTCCGACAGTTGTTTGAATCGCCGGACTTGATAACGACTTAATTATTGGCCGAGAATTGGAGTTGAGTCTCTTCTCGATAGTCGTTGTACGTGTGATTTCGAGTTCGTGGGCGGTTCCGGATCATTATTTGGACGACCGAGGAATAAATTATGAATATTTGAAGTTTCGACGTAATCGGTTTATGATGGTGGCTCTCTTAACGACTAAATTACCGGACGAGAATATGGTTTAGGATTCTTCACGGAAGATGTTGTGAATTTAATTTCGAGCTCGTGGGAACTTCCGGAGCATTATTCCGAGTTACGAGGATTATGTTGTGAATATTTCACCAAGCATGTGAGTGGTTTATGTTTCTACCAAAATATCTTCTCCTTTGGGCTTATGGGCTTGGACTTGGAATTCTTGGGCCTTGGAACATTCCGGCAAGGGGTCGCCGGAGTTGACCATTGACTGGCCGTAGTTGACTTTGACCGACGGTTGACTTTTTGTCATTTTCTCAGTTTTGCTCCTTCTCCCAATGCTTAGGAAACTTGTTTGGCTTCTCCAAAAAGTGGTTAATTACCATATTTTAGCTCGTTTCCTCGCAAACTCTCCATTTCCTAGCATGACAAGGAAACGTATTAGAAACAATATTTTATTCCAAGAAGGCAAGTTTTAAGCATAAGGTTACGTACATAATTGGAACACAATTATGGTCCTAACAAACTAGCTCGCACTTAAAGTTTGCTTGTCCTCAAGCAAACTAAGAAGAAAAGAATTAATCTAAGTTAGACTCAAAGTACATAAAAACACACAAGCATGTAAGTGTCCCAAATGGTAGATTGTTTTTCCTTAAAGGATCATGACTAGATGGATTGAACTACTTTTGAGCAACACTTTGAAAACATGAAATCAATGCATATGTAATAAGCCGAAATGAGATAAGCCAAATACATGACAATGAGATGTATTCAAATTGATATGTTTCATAACCATCAAACTCACTAGATAGCACTCAATGCATACAAGCGTTTGAGGGTTAGTGTTTGCACTCATAAATTGCATCAATCATAGGTTCTCCATAATCTTGATTTTCAACCAATGATCCAACAATCCAAAATCATAAGCATCTCAAATCAAGAGGACTTTTAGGGGGGTTGTAACGGGGCTTAAGGAAATGAAAGAAGAGTATAGAAGTTTGAGAACCTAGTAACCTAGCAAGCAACCCACATGTTGAATTTCCAACATAACTCTAGGTTCTACGAAATTTTCCTTTTTCAAACAACTCTTTTCCAAATAACACTTATTTCTTATGTACAACTACCATCCCTCTTTTTTTATGGAACTCTTTTCTACTTTCTACTTTTCTCTTTTCTTTTCTTTTTGAGTAAAACACACTAACGATTGAACATCACAACAACCTCCACAACTTCACACTTATCTTTTGGACATTCTTTTCATAAACACAATATTAAGAGCACATCCTCCTAGAAATTCATCATTGCTTGCTAAATTGTCGGGTTAGGAGTAAGATAAGTGTTTAAGCTAGGTAGGATTTTGTGGTGTTCACAAAATGAAAGGCTAAATACTATAAGGTTCAAATTGGCTTACTAAGGGTGCATGCATCATAGGTTTAATAAGCAATTTGGCCATGGTGGTAATCCTAATGCTTCTATCATTTTTGAAAATATCTCATGATTTGAAAAAAGATTTGCACGGTTTCAAGCAAGTTCTAGATTACACAATGATCAATCGATATCACACATGAAAGAATAGGTGCATAATGTAGCTATGCATGCACAATAAGGCTCAAAAATCTCACATGGGCATGGAAAGCTTCGAAAACATATAAATCCTTGTTTTTCTCTTGTGAACTCATTTTGAATGACATATGCACTTTTCAAACCGATTAAACATGCATTGTTTTCTCTTCTTAAACATGCTCAAAATTATGCAATCTACTAGTCGTTAATTCAATTTCATCATTGTGAGTGGTTATTGGGACACAAAACATACCAAAACACATATTTTTGTATTACATTTTCTCACATTTTTCAAATTTTTATGGATTTAGGATAAGGAGTGAAAATGACTTAGCCACCTACCTCACACTTTAGCATCAAATTGTCCTTAATTTGCACAAAGCCACATAGAAAATAAAAGTGTAAAAAAGATAGCAAGGCATTATCATTTCACAAGATTATTCACCTAACACATGTTTTCCTAAGCATAGTAGCTAGCATGCATTCACGCTTAAAGGGTTATATAGTCTTTAAGGAAGTAATGAAGCTATTAAAGTCCTATCAACCACGATGGGGGCATGCATAGTAATCACATTTCAAAGGAAAACAAAAATGTAGTCTAACATGTAGTACGAGGGGACCCCACACTTAGAACTTGAACACCCTAGCCTGGAATAATCGGAAAATTTATGAAGACATTTAGTTCAAAGTAAAGAGCATCACAACATGCATCACATTAAGCCTACCGCATGCGAACACGACTTAATTAGACATTAAGCATCATTCTTAGTAAAGACATGTCATGCAAAGGGATAAGGAGAGCATATGGAGAGAGTGTATGCAAACACTTTGACGATGGACTCCTAGCTCCAAGTGCAAGAGTATGTAAACCAAGGAAGGCCAAGTTAGGCCTCGCCATCCAAAGGTTACAGGAGTGGAGTAAGAACCAGCAAGCGGTGCATTCGGATTGCAAATGGTGTCACGGGGAAGCTCAAAGAAGGATGCCATCAAATCCCATGAGCTTGGTCTTCAAAATTCAATGTTGGCAGGGGAAGTCTCGATGGGTCGAGGAAAAGTACACGAAAATTTCGACCGATCGAAGATAGCAACTTGCCTCCCCTGTGCCTCTTTTTCAACGGGTTAAAGGGGAAGAACTATCATTCTTCGACCCGTCAACAATTCCCGGATTTTTAACTCTCAAACCTCCACCAATTCTCACATAAAGATGTCACTCAACTTACACATTTTTCTAACATAAATTTCACACGAACAAAGCTACATCCTAAACACGAATGCAAGCAAAATAAGAAATTAAATGGAAGAGAAACGAAAAGAAAATAAAGGGTTAGAGATGCTTCCCCTTGAAGACGAAACTTTGCCATAGTCACCAACAATCACCAACTTCCAAGACCGAAGTCTTGCCTTCCATGCTATTTGTGTTGTGACAGCTTCGTTTAGGATCGCTTCAAGGGTTCACAAGATCACCAATTAAGTAGAATGCCAGGACATCTCGGTTGGGTCGTTAAAGTGATAGACCTCCGTACTCCACTTTGTTTTTGGCTCAAAAGCCTCAATTTGTATCTCATGGAGCTTGAAAGTTCTCCCATTCTTCAAATTCATCAAATGGATGACTCCTTGAAGACATAGCTCAAGCAACTTGTAATTAGTGCTCCTCAAGGGATTAAGGCTCTTCAAGGTAACCTTTCTACCAACTACCAATGTTGGTTTCTCGAGCTTGTTTTGCTTCAATTTCTTCTTCTTTTCGCGGCTCTTGCCCCTATCCGATGCCCTGACTTCTTCAACAACATTAGCCTTGTTTTCCACAACATTAACACTATAAGCTTGTAGTGCTTGAGTCAAAGGAGCTTTGTTGATTAACTTGAAGTCTTTTACGTTACGACACATGATAGCTTGTATCCTTCCTTTAGCATTGGATTGAGGAAAAGGTAAGAAATCAAATGCATCCGGTTTCACCTTAGTCTCTGCTTTGGTCTTGACACCTTCGTATTTCCTCCTGGCTTCATTCTCAAATCCAAGAGGTATGCTAGGTACATCTGATGTGCCTAGGTCCTTCTCATCATACCTTTCACAATCGCTTTCTACCAAGGGGGCATCATCATTGTTAGTGAAGCACTTCCCGGGTTGCACTACCTCATTCACCACCTTAACTTGATGCTTTGGATCCTTTTTGATGAAAGATGGGAATTTATTCATCCTTCCACCTTGTTGAACCTGATGTGCCTTTGGGATTGACTTTATTGTTCCTCCATCTTCCGGAGTGCACACTCGTTCTCCTTCCTGATCTCCTTGTTCTCTTCGATTAAGCTCTTGAAGATATCCAAATACATCTTCTTGTCCTCTGCTTATTGAGCTTCCAATTTGCTTTGAAGAAGCATCTCATGTTGTGAAAATAGCTTAGTCATTAACTCCTCCAAGTTAGACTTTGAAAATTCCCCTCGAGGTAGGGGTGCTTGTGGCATCGAAGCTTGTTGTGGTATTAGAGAGAAACATGATTTTGGTTGGTAAGAGTTGCCTCCCATAACATTAACAAACTCTCCACTAGCCCTTGTAACTCTGGTAGCTCCATACTTAAAGTCTTGACCAATTTCTTGACCATAATGGTTAGCTTGTCTAGGATCATCCTATGAGAAAATTGGATTCGTATGCCAACCCGAATTACTCCTTTGTGCTCCCAATAACATGTGCTTCCATTCCTCAATAGTCTCTAGATGGTACCTTGATGTGGGCAACATGAAGCCACACTAGTCTCTGCAATTTGGTTAACATAGCCTCCATTCCGAGTTTACTTCAACAAAAGGTCAAATTTCTTGTTTATGGTCTCTTCAAGACACTTGATGGAAACCTCTTGTACATACATAGCTCCCTTGACTTCATTCCTACTTTCCTGGTTGGTTCGGGTGGCATCTCTCATTTATATTGCCGGTTTTTAAACATTGGGCTTGATATCCCATAAGGAAGACCGTTTTAACATCTTTTCAAGTAGAACATATGCCTCCTCAGCAGTTTTTTCAATGAAATCTCCACCACTTGCATTGTCGACCTTTCTTCTCATCTCCATGCACAATCCTTGGTATAAGAGAGATAATAACATATCTTGGGTTTGACCATGGTTAGGGCACCCAAGCTCAAGCTCCTTGAAATGCTCCCATGTCTCATAGAACAACTCCCCGGCCATCTTCCTCACAAAATGTCATCAACCTTGTCCTTCGCTCATTGATCTTCCCGAGTAGAAAATACTTGGTGATGAACTTGCGCTGCATTATCTCCCATGAGTAAATTGAGTTAGGAGCAAGTTTGTTGAGCCATACCTTTACCTTATCCTACAAACTTCAAGGAAATACCCGAAGCTTCAATTGTCCCGAATCCATGTTCCGGATGTTAAACCTTGTACATGCTTCCTCGAACTCCAACAAGTGAGAATGGGGATCAGAATGTGGATGTCCCATGAAGATTGGTAAGGTTTCGAGAAAACAAGACTTGATCTCAAAGGATTTGCCCGCTAAAGGTTGAAGAACGATCTAACCAGTATGCCTCAACAAAGTTGGCAAAGCACTATCCCTCAAAGGTCTTGCTTCAATGACGTCCCCGTCCATGATGGGTTCTTCCTCAAAAAGAGGATTTGAAGGCATGACACCTAAAATCACACTAAGCAACCAATAGATATTAGTCCTCCAAACTCTTAAAATACTCAAAGCCTTAAAGGCCTTCCACAGTGCTTCTTTGACACCCCCCTCAAGAAAACATCAATGAGTACTCTAAGAGTTCGAATGTGATTTTGGTACATGGCATAGTGGCATTCACTGTGCAATGGACACCAAAGTGAACCAAGGTAAAGGCTTACACTACCACATTTCTCATCATTACCGACGATTTAGAGAAACAAAGGCCGACGATTTCAAAAATCGTCGGCAATAGTGTATTATTGCCGACGCTTTGGTGCAAAAATCGTCGGCAATAACATTATTACCGATGACTTTTTCAACAAATCGTCGGCAATAGTGTGACGACCCGGACCAGAATTAGCAGTGGAATCAGCTTGATTGATGAGTTACTGCGTAGTCGCAGCTGTTCGACAATTATTTGAATCGCCGAAGCTTCTTAACGACTAAATTATTGGCCGAGAATTGGAGCTGGGTCTCTTCTCGAGAGTCGTTGTACGTGTGATTACGAGTTCGTGGGCAGTTTCGGATCGTTATTTGGATGACCGAGGAATTAATTATGAATATTTGAAGTTTTGACGGAAACGGATTATAATGGCGAGCTACTCAACGACTAAATTACCGGACGGGAATTTGGTTTCGGCTTCTTCACGGAAGTTGTTCAGAATTTAATTTCGAGTTTGTGGGAACTTTCGGAGCATGATTTTGAGTTACGAAGATTTAAGTGTGAATATTGCCGTTTGTTGATTAATTAGTCGATTTAAATGTGTGTTGGTTCAAAGGGTTGACTTTTTATCCATTTGGCCGATGTGTTTGACTTTGGGTGATTATTGAAGAGTACGTCAAAACAAGTTTGTAGCCGCAAGAATTATCGGGATCAGAATCACGATGAAAAAGTTACGTGGGTTTGAAGTTCGTCGAAACGGATAATTACAAGTTTCTATTTCGGGTAAGTCTATATATGGAAGTTTCCTTATTGGGCCGGTCAAACCTTGCCATTTAGGGAGTTGACCCGGTCAACTCATGTTGACCGAGTGGTGGAGGAGCTCACGACGGTGGCTCACGGCTTCCATGGTGGCGATGGATTCCGGCCACCCCGTGGGACGGGGTTGGTCCCATTCGATGCGTCTTGGTCCCATGATGGTGACTCCGACCTCCTTTCACGGCAAGGCTCGCCGGAGAGTGAGAGAAATCCGGCTAAAAATAGAGGAAAACTTTGTGATTCGGGTTCCATGTTTTAGGCCGAATTAAGCTGCAATTTTGGGTGGGCTTTGAAGCTCTCATCACTAGCAAGCTACCATGTAAGTTTGGAGTTCTAATTTATCTTGTGTATGGAGAATTTTGGGATTGAAATTTGTGTGTACATTCGGTTTTACACGAAATTGAGCTAGTTAGAGCTTGAATTGGACTTCGGTGCAGTTGACAAAGTTGCTCAGTGGGTGATTTGAAGTGGAATAGGGGTCACTCCGCCGTGAAATTTCATGTCCGGCGGCGGTCAACGGTCAACAGGTTTGACTTTTTGGACTTTTGACAAGTTGCATGTCATTTGACTCGAAATCGCACCCCGATCGCAGTGGGGAGGTTCGTTTCTCGATTTGAGCATCCGAATGTATAGCGAGGTATTGAGGTGTACATATACGGATTTTCGACGATTCGTCGACTTTGAGTTATGTGTTTCCGAGAACGGTGGTTTCTCGTGATTTGTCTTGTATTGTCGAGATATGAATTTTGTGAATATTCAGGTGTTCGTGATCGTTCGTTTGGCGAGGGACTTTCCGCCGGATCACGGGTTAATGCATATCGCGTTACGCCAGTTTGTGAGTGGACATTTCTTTTCACAGATTGATTGCGAGTCTTTTATAAATGATTTATGAACTTGAGCATGCGGATTGATTATGATTTTACGAGCATGTGTTTTACGATTATGCTTATACGGATATACGTATACGAATATATACATATACGTACATATTATGTTTTATGCATGTGCATGGAAAGGATTTATGATTTGGTTTACACAGAGTACAGTCTCAGTATATGTTGTGGTATCGATACGCACTGGCTTCTCGGCTGATCCCCGAGTACGCTCCAGGAAGGACAGATATCTTGACCCGAGGCCTTTCTGGCTAGGAATCAAGTGTGGGTCTGGGATCCCGTGGTTCAGACTGTGCTATCGCGTTGTAGTCCATGAGAGATTCCGCGATACATTTACGTTGTATGCTCTGTACGTGAGTGGTAGCTGATGTCTCCTCACGTACCATTTGATTTTCGTGCATTTGACTCGCATATGATTTTATTCGTATATATTACTTGGTGAAAGACATTTATTTTCGTCCACTCACTCTAACGTGTTTATTGTCTTTCCCCTAGGCTTTTCGGTTTCCGTGCCCAGTTTGCAGTTCAGGCTCTGGTGTCGCACGTCATGGTCGGAGGCATAGTGCTCAAGCAATGTTGTTTCATCCAGTAGGTTTATTGTTCTACCTACTGTGGTATGCGTATATGATTATGTATTAGATGTCGCTCTGAGCTTTCTATGGTATATGTTATACGATTTTATACCGGATTTCAATAAAGTATATATATATTTATTGTTTTACTTTACTGTTGATATATTGAGAAATCCGGATGGGATTGGTGCCCACGGTTTGCTTTTTGTGGCATAGGATGAAGTGTATTTTCCGCGTGCAGGTAATGGTAATTCCACGCTAGTAACGAAACTCTGCCCAATTTTCGAAAAGTTTTTGTTGGTTCGTGTTTTCGAAGGGGTTTAACTCCGGTTTAGGGAGCTAAATCGGGGTTGGGTCCTTTCAGCTTGGTATCAAAGCATTAGGTTATAGGTTCTGTAGACTTCTGTAGTCGTGTTTACTAAGGATATTTGAGAATGTACAGCATGTCTGGAATGGTGACCCGACCGGCCGGCGGATAATCATCAAATTCTGGGTGTTGTATACTTTCAAATATTTGAAGTTCCATGATTACGTTCCACTTATTGTGAACGATATTGTATTCATTAGGAAGCCTCCTGACGTGCTTTCCGTGTCGTTTCGGTTGTGGATCCTGTTGAGGATCAATCGACGCGAGGTTTTCCAGAGAACTGTGGATTTAGATGAGTATTCCGAGTTCGGAGAATTGTGTGGCACGGTTTGCCTGGTTGTGTGTGTATGAGCGTCTACATGTTGCCTCAGAGCTGACAATTGTGGCAGTTGATGTTGCCTGAGTCAGATCAGTGTATTTGGTAGGCAGATATTGTGTGAGTTTCGGTTGCGACTCCACGGCCTACATTCAGAGTGTTGTGTATACGGTAATGGTTTATCAGGCTACCCAGCATTCAACTGTGGAGTGTTTACCCACCTGAGGCTGAGATGCAGTGTTCATATGTTTGTCCCTGGTTGCACGTGTTATGTGGCTTCAGAGGAAGCAGGGCACGAGGTTCGAGATGAGTTTGAACCTGAGCATCAGAGAGAGTCTGACTGTTATGCCTCGAGATTGTCATGAGGAGCTTAGTGTGTTACACTCAATGGCGAGGCTATTGTGAGGAAAAGATGGATACGGTTTCGATGTGATTGTTTGAGGAAAGTGGACTTAGTCGAGATTTTGATGAGGTTGAGTTCCGACACTTCGGGATCAGTGACTTTATCAGGCTGTGGTCTTTCCGATATTGTTGAGGGCCATCAGATCAGGCAGAGGATCCGTTTGACGATGGCGGAGATCACAGTGTAGCGGACTTGCTCATGTGGCATGAGTTGGGCGATCGTTGGTGATCCTTTCCCGCAGTAGGTGTGGCGGTTATTTGTGTTTGTGGAACACTTTCAGTTGCCATTGTGGTGGCCAGAAGGGTCACGTTATGAGGAAGCGCCCTCAGCCAGCTTTGTTAGCGGTTTGGTAGCTCAGAGTTTACAAGGAGATCCTCATGTTGTTCCTGTAGTCTGATCAATATACCCTTTGACGAGTTATTTAGCAAGTCGTACTTGACGTGGGCAGTTAGTTGGGCATGTTGGAGTTCGTGCCATGATCTTGTTTGAGGACAGACTTTTCTCCGAGGTTACAGTTGTTTGATATCCATGGCTGTGGTACCTGCATCTCCACTTCCGAGGTTTTGGAGAGTGTTGCATCCATCCGGAGGTTGCGAGATCCTTGTTGGAGGATATGGGTTAGCCGCGGATTTGTTATAGCTGGACATTATGGTTTTGGTGTGACTATGAGTATGGACTTACTGACGATGCGTTTGGCTGTGTTCGAGTGCCTCGAGGAGGAGATTGTGTTCGACGACCAGAGTTTCCCGAGATGCTGTTTCTTGGTGATGGTCGAGCGGATGATAAAGACGAGTTGTGTTGTTTGCTTAGCTCATATTATGGATACTTCGGTTGTTGTGGCCGACATTGGTGACATTGAGATGGTTCCCGAGTTTTCCAGGTGTATTCCGGAGGAGTTACCAGGTGTTCCTCCAATTCAGGAGACTGACTACACTATCGAGCTTGTACCAGGCGCTGGACTCATTTTACCGACGTCTTGTCGTTCGGAGCCAGCGGAGCTGATGGAGCTATTGTTTCGACTCCAGGAGTTGCCGGAGGAGGTTTCAGGAGATTTCATGCCACCCCGCGTATTTGCGTGGTGTGCCCCTGTATTGTTTGTATGGACATTGGATGGTTCGTCAAGGTGGTGCAATGACTACCGGAAGCCTGATTTGCTTCAGAGGAGAGTAAGTATCCTCCACTTCGGATTGACGATTGGTTTGATCAGCTTGTGAGAGCTTCCGTCTTTTTGAAGATTGATTTTGGGTCCGGATACCATCAGTTGTGGTTCGGTGAGTCAGATATGGCTATGTTGGCTTTCGGATCTCGGTGCGGGCATCATGAGCTTTTGGTCACGCTGTTTGGTTGACCAACGCCCTGTAGATCGTTTGGACTTGATGGACCAGGTGTTCAGACGGGTTCTGGACGAGTTGTGGTCATGTTCGTCGGCAACATCCTGATGTATCCTAGGAGTGTGGGCCAGCACCTGAAGCAGTTGCAAGCGGTTTTGCGGACTTTGCGAGATGATCTTGTGTTTGCGAAGTTCAGTCAGTGTGAGTTTTGGCCGATTAGCGTGAAGATGTTGGGCTGTGTGATGCTAGCCGAGGGAGTCGGCGTGGATCCTGACCAGTTAGAAGCCGTGTTGATTTGGGGATTGCCCTACCATTGTACCAGAGATCAGAGGTCTCTTGGGTTTAGTAGGCTATTACCGACGGCTTGTGCAGGATTTTTCCGGATTGCCACTCTACTTTCTGGATTGACGAAGAAGGTGGCAAGTTTGTGTGGTTCGATGCACGCGAGGAGAGTTACTTACTCCTGCAGGATGGTTGACCATTGTTTTGGTTTTGACCTTACCTGACGATCGTGACGAGTTCGTGGGTTATGGCGATGCATCGAGGTTTGGATTTGGTTGTGTTTGGATGCTGTGTAGCGGAGCGGTGGCTCATTGTTTCAAGCAGTGTGGAAACCTTATGTAGCTACGTATCCTGTGTATGATTTGGGGTAGCTGTCTTGTGTTAGCATCAGTGAGTTCGAGACACTACAGCTATGGCGTGCAGCGAGGTGTAGGACGTACACTAATCACTTGAGTTTCATCCACTTGCATATACGGCCAAATTCGGGCTTGAGGCAGTGTAGATGGAGGGAGTCGATTACCGACTATGGCTATACCTTTGAGCTTGTTTGAGGAAGGCTAGTGGTTGCACTTTGACCATCCATTTGGGATGATGTTGTTGTTGATGCATTCAGTTGAGAGTTAGGAGCTTCAGTATTGCATATGTGTATGTGTGGCTCGAGTTTCTCTGTTAGCCGAGTTATGCACTACGAAAGCTGAGTTCGAGTATGATGGTGTTGAGGCTCGTGGATTTGCGCGCGTTTGGCGCTAGTGACGCGGAGAAGTGTCAGATACTTCGAGTTTATTACTCGTGACGCAGCATGAAGAGCAATGTAGCAGCTTGTGTGTACTGATGCCACATTCGTCGACTGGCGATGGCTAGGAGGCAGAGACTTGCCGAGAAGTGCCAGCCATTTGAGATCTCTGGTTAGACGTGGCGGTTGTTGCTGTGTTGTGTATGTTTGTACGCACTTCGGTTTGTGATACCAGTTATCAGGTCTTTGTGGACAGTTTGATGAACTTGGTACATTTCCTTGTACTCTCGGTGATGATTTTAGTGGCAGGAAGTCATGGCTGTGTTTGATGGAGGTTGTCCATCTACGTGGTGTACCTGTGTCCCAGTTCGCCGATCGAGGTAGTCAGCTACAATTGAGTGTTGGCGAGCTTTGCAGAGAGCATTGGGGACCAGATTACGAGTTAGTACCGGTTTTTATCCTCGGATTGGTGGGCGATCTTAGAGGATTATTCATGTGCATGGAATAATTATTGGCCAAGAATTGGAGCTGGGTCTCTTCTCGAGAGTCGTTGTACGTGTGATTACGATTTCGTGGGCGGTTCCGGATCGTTATTTGGAGGACCGAGGAATTAATTATGAATATTTGAAGTTTTGACGGAAACGGATTATAATGGCGAGCTACTCAACGACTAAATTACCGGACGAAAATTTGGTTTCGGCTTCTTCACGGAAGTTGTTCAGAATTTAATTTTAAGTTTATGGGAACTTTCGGAGCATGATTTTGAGTTACAAAGATTTAAGTGTGAATATTGCCGTTTGTTGATTAATCAGTCGATTTAAATGTGTGTTGGTTCAAAGGGTTGACTTTTTATCCGTTTGGCCGATGTGTTTGACTTTGGGTGATTATTGAAGAGTACGTCAAGACGAGTTTGTAGCCGCAAGAATTATCGGGATCAAAATCACGATGAGAAAGTTACGTGGGTTTGAAGTTCGTCGAAACGGATAATTACAAGTTTCTATTTCGGGTAAGTCTATATATGGAAGTTTCCTTATTGGGCAGGTCAAACCTTGCCATTTAGGGAGTTGACCCGGTCAACTCGTGTTGACCGAGTGGTGGAGGAGCTCACGACGGTGGCTCACGGCTTCCATGGTGGCGATGGATTCCGGCCACCCCGTGGGACGGGGTTGGTCCCATTCGATGCGTCTTGGTCCCGTGATGGTGACTCCGACCACCTTTCACAGCAAGGCTCGCCGGAGAGTGAGTGAAATCCGGCTAAAAATGGAGGAAAACTTTGTGATTCGGGTTCCATGTTTTAGGCCGAATTGAGCTGCAATTTTGGGTGGGCTTTGAAGCTCTCATCACTAGCAAGCTACCATGTAAGTTTGGAGTTCTAATTTATCTTCTGTATGGAGAATTTTGGGATTGAAATTTGTGTGTACATTCGGTTTTACATGAAATTGAGCTAGTTAGAGCTTGAATTGGACTTCGGTGCAGTTGACAAAGTTGCTCAATGGGTGATTTGAAGTGGAGTAGGGGTGACTCCGCCGTGAAATTTCACGTCCGGCGGCGGTCAACGGTCAACAGGTTTGACTTTTTGGACTTTTGACAAGTTGCATGTCATTTGACTCGAAATCGCACCCCGATCGCAGTGGGGAGGTTTGTTTCTCGATTTGAGCATCCGAATGTATAGCGAGGTATTGAGGTGTACATATACGAATTTTCGACGATTCGTCGATTTTGAGTTATGTGTTTCCGAGAACGGTGGTTTCTCGTGATTTGTCTTGTATTGTCGAGATATGATTTTGAGATATGGATTTTGTGAATATTCAGGTGTTCGTGATCGTTCCTTTGGCGAGGGACTTTCCGCCGGATCACGGGTTAACGCGTATTGCGTTACGCCAGTTTGTGAGTGGACATTTCTTTTCACAGATTGATTGCGAGTCTTTTATAAATGATTTATGAACTTGAGCATGCGGATTGATTATGATTTTATGAGCATGTGTTTTACGATTATGCTTATACGGATATACGTATACGAATATATACATATACGTACATATTATGTTTTATGCATGTGCATGGAAAGGATTTATGATTTGGTTTACACAGAGTACAGTCTCAGTATATGTTGTGGTATCGATACGCACTGGCTTCTCGGCTGATCCCCGAGTACGCTCCGGGAAGGACAGATATCCTGACCCGAGGCCTTTCTGGCTAGGAATCACGTGTGGGTCTGGGATCCCGTGGTTCAGACTGTGCTATCGCGTGGTAGTCCATGAGAGATTCCGCGATACATTTACGTTGCATGCTCTGGACGTGAGTGGTAGCTGATGTCTCCTCACGTACCATTTGATTTTCGTGCATTTGACTCGCATATGATTTTATTCGTATATATTACTTGGTGAAAGACATTTATTTTCGTCCACTCACTCTACCGTGTTTATTGTCTTTCCCCTGGGCTTTTCGGTTTTCGTGCCCAGTTTGCAGTTCAGGCTCTGGTGTCGCACGTCATGGTCGGAGGCATAGTGCTCAAGCAATGTTGTTTCATCCAGTAGGTTTATTGTTCTACCTACTGTGGTATGCGTATATGATTATGTATTAGATGTCGCTCTGAGATTTTTGTGGTATATGTTATACGATTTTATACCGGATTTCAGTAAAGTATATATATATTTATTGTTTTACTTTACTATTGATATATTGAGAAATCCGGATGGGATTGGTGCCCACGGTTTGCTTTTTGTGGCATAGGATGAAGTGTATTTTCCACGTGCAGGTAATGGTAATTCCACGCTAGTAACGAAACTCTGCCCAATTTTCGAAAAGATTTTTTTGGTTCGTGTTTTCGAAGGGGTTTAACTCTGGTTTAGGGAGCTAAATCGGGGTTGGCTCCTTTCAAATAGTATAAAGGCTATAATGTGTCGGCAATAATACTATTGCCGACGATTTGTTGAAAAAGTCGTCGATAATAGTGTTATTGCCAACGATTTTTGCACCAAATCGTCAGCAATAATACACTATTGCCGACGATCTAAAAATCTTCGGCCTTTGTTTCTCTAAATCGTCAGTAATAATGAGAAATGTGGTAGTGTTACGTGCCCCAATATATCGAAATCACGAAATAAAGTCCTAAAAATCTAGGGTGTAGCAGAAATTAAGTTCGCTAAATCTAGACCCACACTAACTACAATGACTAAAATTAAGACACTATTTAGATATGCTCCACAAGGATATAGATAATCAAGGGGAAAAAAGAGTAGAATTGAAGTAAAACAGCCTTAGCACAACACACTTTCGATGGATCAAAGTATAGGTTGCATAATTTACACAAAATTAATCACATGTCAGAATGTACTGAAATTTTATGAGCATAATTTAGACATATAAATAAACACTCTCTCAAAATTTCAGAATTTTCTGAGACATCTAGCTATGTTAAAGAATTTCGACGGGTCAAAAATTTACACTAGAAAATTTCGACTAGTCAATGAAACCAATCTGCTACGTTTGTGTCAAATATTCTCCTCGACCGGTCGAAAATGCCCTGCAATAAAGGTTAGAAACAACAATTTCTAACACATTTTTACCCCAACAAACATACCAAAGTATCCTTATGAAGTAAAGATAAGCAAAACAAGATTCTAAGTGATAAATGGAAAGAAATCAAAAGCAAAGAAACAAACATCAAGCAATAATGTTCGGATAATCCGCAATCAAAGGCTAACCGGCTAAGGAATTAAGATAAACTTAATCCCAGGCAGCGGCGCCAAAAACTTGTTGGAAGATTTATACCTCCACACCTAGTAAGCTATTGACTAACTCATAAGTGCAAGAACGATCTCCATCCGCAAGTATACGGGGACAAGTAATAGTATAGAAAAGGAAATCGAGTGTGGAACCCACGAGGATTAAGAACTTAGATTCCTTAGCTCAAAGTGAAAAGCACAAACACTACGGACAACTAGACATGACTTGACAGAAAGACTAAAAGAAAAGATGAAAATGTATCTCACACTACCAAGTCCTTTGGAGACTTGGCATTGCAAGGGATGATAGAGTTACGGTGAGTGATTAAACAAAGTTGATTGGTTGATTAACTAACTAAATGAAGTGAAAAAATAAAGTAAAACAAAACAAAGGAAATGTTTGGTGGGTAGAGATATCGCCACTAGCCAACTCAATGTACAAATAATGTCCAAGTTATGAGTTTAGTCAAATTCACATGCGTTTGTCCAATTCAAGATCTTTTGGAGTCGCTATTTTTTGTGAACCGAATCTCCTAGGCCATTAGGGCACTAGAAGTGTTCCGGTCCAACAATATAGTATAAAGCAAACCGAAACTAGAATGCAACACATTTATGAATTGCTTCCTAATCATACCACATCCCTAATGAGTTCAATATGTGATCACTTATGATGAATGTGGATGGCTTTCCTTCCTAAGTCCCTATCAGAGGACATGAAAGTATGTTCTAACTTTCCTAATCCACACCATTTAGAACATAAATTAAAGAATTAACGATTAGCTACAAAGCCTTTTCAAGTCAATGTAAGCTTGACCGAAGCTTCTTGAGTCATTTGGACTTCAAAAAGACTTCGGTCTATGCTCAAGCCCAATGAAAACCAAACCTTAAGCCCAACCTTTTAAGTGTAGACCGAAGTCATGTTTACATGCTTATCTTTCTTAGGTGAGTGACTACTTCACTTGAATTCATTTTTAGCTTCCTTAAACGCATCTCAACTTAGTTATGGCCAAGACATGAATATGAAAAAATTGAATCAAGCCCAAACATGCAAACATATCACAATCACATCACAAGTTATCGAACTCATTCACAACATGTAATAAACTAAACCAAATTCAAATCAATAAACTCAAAACATAGTTGTGTGTACATCAAATTGGCTAGGGCTAAGCCCTAACCTTCCAAAAGACGACTACTCACTACCTATAACTAAGATCGAGTGTAGATACCTAAATTATAGACAAATAGGAGAAGTGATAACCAAAGAGTCCCAAAAGCTCCAAGCTCTTCAAGTTCTCCTTCCCTTCTTGCTCCAAATATGCTCTTATGCTTCAAGAGCTTGAGTCACCCACCTTAGGCTTAGGAGAAGATGGTGTACATGAAAATATGGTGGTGGTGATGGATTTTTTCAAGCCTTTTGGTGGTGCTAATGGGTGTTTGATAGGTGGAGGAGATGGCTATATGGGTTGGGTATGGATGAAGGCCTAAGAGATAGACTAAAACTATGAAAAACTAAGAAATGAGGTGAGTTGTGTGTGGGTGTAGTGGGGAGCTCGACCCCTATAGCTTTGGATGGGCTATTTTGGCATCAAATAATTCAAAATTAAGGTTGGACATGCACAATTTTAGGGTTTACTTAGTGGTTTAAAGATGACTCACCAAGCATGTGAGTGGTACATGTCTCTACCAAAATATCTTCTCCCTTGGGCTTGTGGGCTTGGACATGGAATTCTTGGGCCTTAAAACATTCCGGGAAGGGGTCACCGGAGTTGATTGTTGACCGGCTGGAGTTGACCGTTGACCGGCCGGAGTTGATTTTGACCGACGGTTGACTTTTTGTCATTTTCTCAGTTTTGCTCCTTCTTCTCCCAATGCTTAGGAAACTTGCTTGGCTTTTCCAAAAAGTGGTTAATTTCTATATTTTAGCTCGTTTCCTCGCAAACTCTCCATTTCCTAGCATGACAAGGAAATGTATTAAAAATGATGTTTTATTCCAAGAAGGCAAGCATTAAGCATAAGGTTATATACATAATTGGAACACAATTATGGTCCTAACAGTGGCACATACAGGGTGCATAGTATTACAACTATTGGCAGGAGAATCTTCTGAGATAAAGTCAAGCTTCTTGTAATCTCTACCTATATTTCTAGGCCATGCCAACTCATATCCATATTCACACCTTTCGGAGTTCGCGGAGGCATGTGCTCGATTGAATATCCGTAACATGGATGATGGGCAATTAAAGTTATGGGTGTTCCCCTCAAGCTTGATAGTCAAGGCCAAGAAGTGGCTTAACAAGCTCCTTCCCAATTCTATCAACTCTTAAGAGACCATACAAAGGAAGTTCATTATCAAGTACTTTCCCCCGGGCAAGATTAATGAGAGAAGAACAAGTTTGATGACTTTCTGGGAAGAAGAGGGAGAACTCTTTTATGAAGCATGAGAGCACTTCAAGGATCTAGAACTTAGTTGTCCTAATCATGTGCAAAACCAAGACATGCTTTTGTCTCTTTTCTACCAAGGGCTAACATATAAACAATGAGGAAGGTAGACAATGCTTGTGGCGGAGATTTTATGGATAAGACCATCAAGGAAGCCCATATTTTGCTTAAGAAATTTGCGGAGATATCGAATTTGTGGCACTAAAAGCCTAGTGTGAGGAAGCCGGGGGTTTCAGTGAGGGAGGCCACCCAAACCAATCTGGGTGGTATCTATGAAGTCAATGGATCCCATCAATAAGAAGATGCTATCAAGAATAGGAAATTTGAGTCAATGAATAGGAAATTTGAGTTCTTGATGAAGCAAAATAGAAGTGGAGGCCAAGTCCACCAAGTTTCAGAAATTAGTGAGGAATCGGTCACTTGTTTGATTTATGAGAGCATGGTGCATGAGACTCTAAGTTGTCCTCATCAAGAGAACTATCTGGAAATTATTGAAGAGTGCAAAGAAGTCTTCTATGACCAACAAAAGAATGATCCATACTCCAACACCTACAACCTGGGATGGAAGAACAACCCTAACTTCTCATGGGGTGGTCAAAATCAAAATCAAGGCAACCAAGGAGGTCAAGGTGGGTTGCCAAGGCCAAATGGTGGTTTCCAAGGGCAAGGAAAAATGTTTAATCAAGGTGGAAACCAAGGAAACTTTGGTGTTTCTAGAAATGGAAGCAATGGGTTCTTAAATTACCATGAAGCTCCCGAATTTAGACGAAGACCAAATGGAAAATTTGTAAATGCCTCGGATGGTAATACTTACCAACCATGAGCACCATTTGTGCCAAGTGACCAACATCCACATCTACTCCAAGCACCAATTCCTCCACCACAACTGGAGGCACCCAAGTCTCATACGGATAAGCTTTTGGCTAGGCTAGTGAAGAGTGAAGAGGAGTTTCTTTCCACCATAGAGAGGATCCCTAAACACCAAGTCAATGTAGTGAAGGCGGTGTTGAGATCCGGGAAAGGATTTAAGAACTATGGTGGTGCTCCTATCGTGGAGAGTGATGATGAGGATGATTTAGACATACCATTTATGTCTAAGAACCATTCTAGGGTTGAGAAGGCTACTACAAGTTGAGAAAAGTTTGTAAAATTTCAAGAGATTGTTGCTTTGATTCCATATGAAGATGTTAGTGAGCATTCCGGGATTGATTTGGGGAAAGCAAGAGGAGAAGAAATTGCCCAGAACTCGACGTGTCGAGACTCATAGTCGACCCGTTGAAGGGAGCCCACTGTCTTGAAGAACACAGATATTCGACCCATCGAGGATTTTAATCGACCTGTCGAAAAGCAAAGTCAGGACAAGTCAAAGGGGAGGAACGATCCAAGAAGGTAAAGCTTAATGCCACAGTGTCGAAAATCATTCAAAAAGAGGTACCCAAGAAGCTAACAGATCTGGGGACTTTCAACGTGCCATGCACCATTGGAACCAAGCATTTTCCAAGAACATTGATGGATCTTAGTGCTTCTATCAACTTAATACCCTACTCGGTGTACGAGGAGATTAGTTTAGGGGAGATCAAACCGGTTAACATGTCACTACAACTTGCCGATATGAGTGTGTGTGGTGCATCCGAGGGATATAGTAGAGAATGTGTTGGTAATAATTGGTGAGCTTGTAATTCCGGCCGACTTTATGATACTTGATATGGAAGAGCCGAGAGTATGTAAAGATCTTCCTATTATCTTTGGAAGAGCCTTCATGGCTACGGCCGAGATAAAGATTGATGTCAAGAGAAGTGTGCTCATTATGAAAGTCTTTGATAAAATGGAAACCTTCAAGATTTTCCATGATGCTAGTCTTATCCCCAAGTTGCAAGCGTTTATGGTCAAGGTTATTGAAATGGAGCTTGATTAGGAATTGGAAGATATCTCTAACCAAGTTTACATGGACAGTAGTCCCGAAGAAGAGGTAGATGCGAGATTGATAGTGGGATATGAGGAGTGTTTACTGTAGTCTACAATTATGGGGCATGTGACTTTGAAATGCATTATGAAATCTCAAGCCATCTATGGGCCAAGAATTTCTTACAAGCCACTTCCATTCACCGGTTTGGGGCAATGTCACTTGAAGAGGATTACTACTCAAGGAACAATGTGGATAGGGTGAACGTGTATGACACCTTGCTTACCATTCAACAAGAGTCAATACTCCCGGACCTTGAGCTCAAGCAGTTACTAAAGACGCTCAAGTATGTGTTGTTGGAGGAGTAAAGCAAAACGCTGGAGATTATCTCATCCATACTAGATGAGAGTCAAGACGCCCGGTTGATTAAGGTGTTGAGAAGGCATAAGGACACTATTGGGTGGTCTTTAGTAGACATCAAAGGAATTAGCCCAACTATTTGTGAGCACCATATCTATACCACCATGGAAGTCAAGCCAAGTTAGCAACCCTAAAGGCATGTCAATCTTAACATGCAAGAGGTGGTAAAGAATGAGGTATTGAAACTTCAAGCTAACCGTATTATTTATGCCATATCAGATAGCCCTTTGATTTCACTTACCCAAGTTGTGCCGAAGAAAGGTGGGATCACCGTAATGCTGAATGCTCAAGGAGAGATCACACCACCTAGAATAGTCAAAAGTTGGAGATTCTGTATTGATTATCAAAAGCTTAATGTGGCTACTCATAAAGATAATTTTCCATTGCCTTTTATTGATCAAATACTTGAGAAGTTAGCGAGGCATGAATACTATTGTTTCTTAGTTGGCTATAGCGGTTACAATTAAATAGTTGTCAATCCAAAGCACAAATAAAAAAGAACCTTCATATGTCCTCAAGGGGTCTTTGCTTTCGAAGAATGCCATTTGGGTTATGTAATGCATTGGCTACATTTCAACGTTGTATGCAAGCAATATTTTCGGGAATGCTTGGTGAATTTGTTGAAGTGTTTATGGATGATTTCTCTTTGTTTGGGGATAGTTTTGATGAGTGCCTACATAACCTTGAGCTACAAGAAGGCATTGTCCTTGGTCATTGCATCTCAAGGAGGGGGATTGAAGTAAACAAGGCAAAGCTGGAAGTCATTGAAAATTTGCCCATTCCTCACAATGTGAAGGAAGTCCGAAGCTTTTTGGAGCATGCATGTTTCTAAAGAAGATTCATTAAGGATTTTAACAACATTGCAAAGCCCTTGACGGACATGCTTGCAAAGGATGCGTACTACACAATCCCTCAGAAGCTTGAAGAAGCATTTGAGACTCTCAAGTAAGCACTTGTTACGACTCCAGTAATCATGAAGCCAGATTAGAGTCTACCCTTTGATCGAGATTATGTGTGATGCTAGTGATTACGCAATGGGGTCGGTACTAAGCCAATGGAAGGACAACTTTTTCAGTGTTATACAATATGCTTCAACAACATTCAATTCGGTTCAAAGGAACTACACTACCACAGAGAAGGAGATGTTAGCTATAGTGTTTTCCCATGACAAATTTTAGAGCTACATTATGGGTTCCAAGGTCATAGTGCATACGGATTATAGTGCTCTCAAGTGTATGTTTACCAAGGCCAAGTCTAAGGCAAGATTGTTAAGATGGGTGCTACTACTTCAAGAGTTTGACTTAGAGATTCTGGACAAGCCCAGGAAGCACAACTTGATCGCGGATTACCTCTCACGCCTTCAACTCAAGGAAGAAGATAGTGACTTGAATGATGATTTTTCGGATGAGCAACTATTCCATGTTAAAGAGGTGTTTAAAACAAATTATTTACAAATTGCCGACTACAAGACAAAACTGGCAGGCAAGATGAAAAAAATTAACAAATTAGACTAGTTAAGTTTTTGTCAACAGTTACACTATGATAAGTTTCTCCTGGAAGCCCATTCAAAGAGGGAAACATATCTCTATCAAGTGAATAAACCTTACTTATAGCCTGCACATTATGAAATTGTATGGTAACAGTAACTAAGCAAAGAGAACAGTGGAATGCCTAGAATAAACACAACATTTAGTATCTTAGTAGCATTCCTAACTTTCTTTTTGAACATGTTCAGGCTTTCTATAATCCTTTGAAATCAAAGTGTAATAAGAGAAAGACATATCAGATAAAGTATCCATAACCTACTGACATGAAACATGAATGTTAGATAAGAGAAAGACATATTAGATAAAGTATCCATAACCTACTGACATGAAACATCGCTGGCCTCAGCATGTTCACATTCCTTAGAACAAAATTAATAATAAAGATAGGAAAGACTTACATCAATAGATAGAGTTATTTCTTTCTCTTCCAATCTAACTGTGATGACCCGAACCAGAATCAGTAGTGTAATCAGTACGATTCATGAGATTAAGCTTAATCGCGATTAGTCGTTAATTGTGTGAATTGCTGATTTAGTTCGCGACTTAAATTTTGGCCGAGAATTTGAATTGATTTTTTTCACGGAACTTGTAGAGCACGTGATTTCGAGCTCGTAGGCGGTTCCGGATGAATTTTCTGATAACCGAGGAATATAATATGATTATTTGAAGTCTCGGTTTTCGACGAGTTTATCCGTTCGTTTCGTATTTATCCGAATCGTAATGGTTATCCGTTTTGAACCGTTGATCATCCCGAGACGCGAGTATAAATATCGGAAAAGTCGTAAAATCGTCGAAAACACTGTTTGAAATGTTGACCAGCGTTGACTTTCTATTTTTGGAAGTTTGACCCGTTGACCGAGAGGGAGGACTTTCCCGTTTGAGCTTCGCCGGCCGATTTGCATTTTCCGGCCACCTCCGGCCACGTGAAGCGTATGGTTCTCTTCCCCTTGAGTTTTTAAGTTGATTGGTGTTTGAAATTGTGAGAATTGATGAGGTTTGGAGAGAACCCGAATCGAGTTAGGTTGCCGGAGTTCGCCGGAGTTGGGGGGTGGACTTCCGGCGAGCTTTGGTGGCGGGGAGGTGGGGGTTTCGCCTCCCCTTGGCCCAAGGATGCTTCCAGCGGCGGTCAACGGCTGTGCTCCGGTGAGACCGTTGACTTTTCAGATTTCGATGTTTTTAATGTCATTTTTCTCGTAATCGCGCCTTGATTATCACCTAGAGGTTTTCGTATTGATTTGGGTATCGGATTTTCAGTCGAAGGTTTCGAGTGGAGATTTTGGAAATTGAGTCGGTTGTTTTATGCAGTTTAATATGTTTTCGGGAACGGTTGGTTTCCGTGGTTAAGTACAGTGTTGTGGGCTATGATTTTGATCAGATATGTTTTATGATTTTGATCAGATATGTTTTATGATCAGATATGTTTTATGATTTTGATCAGATATGTTTTATGATTATTCAGAGGATCGTGATCGAGATCGGGCTTCGGGCAAGGGATCTTCCGCCGGGCCACGAGATTAGCGCGAGTGCGCGTTTCGTTCACCTGTGAGTGGACAACTTCTTTTCACTGTTAATCGCGAGTCTTTATACACGTTTTACGAGCATGAGCATTCATACGAGATTATGATTTATATGAGCATGTGTTATATGATTATTTTACGTATATGCATATATATATTGCTTTACGCATCTGCATCAAATTATTTATGATTTGATTTACACAAAGTACAGTCACAGTTTATGTTGTTGTATCGATACACTCGCATCCCGGCTGATCCCCGAGGGTGCTTACCAGGGGGGAACTGTACCATGTGCCGATGTATTTCCAGGTGGATACAGTTATCTATTTCTTGTGCCGATGTATTTCTGGGTGGAAACATATACCCTGACCTGAGCCCTTTCTGGCTAGAATCACGTGTGGGTCTGGGATCCCGTGATTCGGACTGTACTAGCACGGATGTGTCCATGAGCGACCCCGTGGGATTTTTACTTGCATGCTCAGTACGTTGGAGGAGTATAAGTTTACCTCGTGTACTTTATTATATTTATTTACCTGGACTCGCATATGTTATTTTAACATATATCATCTGGTGAAAGACATTTATTTTCGTCCACTCACTCTAACGGTTTTCAAGTCTTTCCCCTGGGATTTTCGATTTCCGTGCCCAGTTTGCAGTTCAGGTTCTGGTGTTTCACGTCGCAGTTGGAGGCTAATGATCCGAGCTACCTGTATTTTCCAGTAGGTTCTTGTTTCGCCTACTGATGTATATATTGTATATATTTACACTAGAGGTCGCTCTGATACATTATGATACATGTTTTATGCGGATTTTCTGGATATGTTATATATTACAGTTTTATTTACTGTTTATTGATATTAACTGATATTGAGAAATCCAGATGGGATTGGTGCCCACGGTTTGGCTTTTGTGGCATAGGATGAAGTGTTATTTTCAGGGTACAGGTTAATGCAATTCCACATTATTAACGTTACTCTGCCGAAATTTTGAATGATTTTTGTTGGTTCACGTTTTCAGAAGGGGTTCGATTCCGGTTTAGGCAACTAAATCGGGGTTGGGTCCTTTCAGCTTGGTATTAGAGCATTTGGTTGTCAAATTCTATAGACTCTTGTAGTTGTGACGCTTAGGGTATTTGAGTTTGTACAGCATGACTGGAGTGATGACCCGACTGGCCAGCGGTACTCATCAATACTTCGGGTGTTGTGTGTTCTCAAATATCTGCGGTCTCATGATTACGTTCTTTCTGCTTGTACCTAATGCTTGTCTTGTATCAGTAGGATGCCTCCTCAACGTGGTCCCCGTGTTGATCGGGAAGCGGATCCTGATGAGGATCGCCAGACGCACGACTTGCTGATACGAGTGCTGCGTTTGGAAGAGCGTTTTGACCCTGTGGTCAAAGCTCGTACTACCGGTGCGACTGTGTTTTCGGGTTCAGCTGATCCAGAGATATGTGAGGCATGGGTGGTTCAGGTTGAACGTGTATGTGAGCACCTGCAGTTTACTCCTGAGCAGATGACAGTGGCAGCAGTCGGATTACTTGAATCTGATGCATACTTTTGGTGGGTTAGCACCGACAGAGTTCCAGCTGATACTCCGTGGACTTTGTTCCGTGATCTGTTTATGCGGAAATACTTCAATCAGGCTACCCAGCAGCGCAAGTATGAGGAGTTTACGAACTTAAGACAGGGCAGTATGTCTGTGCTTGAGTACCAGGACAGGTTTACCCGTTTATCTCTTTTTGCGCGTGATATGGTGGCTACTGAGGAAGCCAAGTGTCGCAGGTTTGAGCTGGGTTTGAACTTGAATATCAAGGGGACTCTGACTACGATGCCTCAGAACAATTTTGATGAGTTTTTCAGTGCAGCACTCCGAGGTGAGGACATCGAGAAGTAGAGGCAGCAGAGGTATCAGCCCAGACGGTTTGAGGAAGGTGGACCGAGTCAGGGGCCTTCAAAGAGGCAGAGTTCTGATACTTCCGATTCGGCTTCATCCTCGGGTAGTGAACCTTATTGACCACCAGCCAGTGCATCGAGACAGAGGCAGAGGTGGTGGAGAGATCGGCCGTAGCGACCACAGGCTAGTGGGGGTTCTAGCGGCTCTAGTTATCCTCGGCGTACTGGTGGCACGTTTCCTATACCGAGGGAGTACCCGTTGTGCAGCCTCTGCAACAGATATCACTTCGGTTCATGTCAGCGAGTCCCTACCCTTTGTTATCGTTGTGGCCAGGAGGGTCACTTTGCGAGGGATTGTCTCCAGCCTATTGGTGGACAGGTGGCCCAGAGTTCCGGAGGAGAGGGAGGCGCCACTTCGGGAGCTCGACCAGCACAATTTGCGGGCCAGGGCAGACAGCAGGGACAGCCTCAGCGTGGACGACCAGCCGGACAGGCGAGGGTTCATGCCATGACTCTACGAGAGGGCAGAGCTTCACCAGAGGTCGTTATCGGTACGTTACATGTCTTTGGTATTCCAGTACTTGCATTGTTAGATACAGGTGCCACACATTTATTCATATCATATAGACTATCATCATTAGCTACGGTACCTGCATCTCCACTTCCGGGGTTGTGGAGAGTGTTATATCCGTCAGGAGAGATTGTGAGTATCGGTTGGGTGTACAGAGACTGTGAGGTGTTTATTGGAGGTCATGGTTTAGCCGCAGACTTGTTGTTGCTTGATATTGTTGATTTTGATCTGATCTTGGGTATGGACTTCTTGGAGACGCATTGGGCCATGTTTGATTGTCACAAGAAGGAGGTCGCGTTTCGACGACCAGGCTTACCCAAGATACTGTTTCGCGGCGAGAAGAACACTTCACTGCCATGTTTGATTTCCGCGATGAGGGCGGATCAGTTGATGAAGAAAGGCCGTGTTGCTTATTTAGCCCATGTTGTGGACACTACAGCAGCTGTGCCGGATCTTGGCAGTATTGAGGTTGTTTCTGAGTTTCCCGATGTGTTTCTGGCGGAGTTACCTGGTATACCCCATGTGCGGGAGATTGATTTCACTATTGAGTTGTTACCGGGTACATGACCAATTTCACAGACACCGTATCGTATGGCACCAGCGGAGTTGAAAGAGTTACAGGTTCAGCTCCAGGAGTTGCTGGAGAAGGGTTTTATTCGACCTAGTGTTTCTCCTTGGGGTGCCCCGGTTTTGTTTGTGCAGAAAAAGGATGGTTCTATGCAGTTGTGCATCGACTACCATAAGCTGAATCAGGTTACGGTAAAGAACAAGTATCCGTTACCGCGGATTGATGATTTGTTCGATCAGCTCAATGGAGCATCAGTCTTTTCGAAGATTGACCTTCGATCTGGATATCACCAGTTGAGGATCCGAGACTCTGATGTTGCCAAGACAGCTTTCAGGTCGTGGTATGGGCATTACGAGTTTTTGGTTATGCCGTTTGGGTTGACCAACGCCCCCGCAGCTTTCATGGACTTGATGAATCGGGTGTTCAGACGGTTTATGGACAAGTTCGTGATTGTATTCATCGATGATATTTTGATCTATTCTAGGAGTGTGGGCCAGCATAAGAAGCATTTGTGACGACCCGAACCAGAATCCGATGTGTGTTTGGCACGATTCTCGAGATTTGAGTTTAGTCGCAGTTTTGCGATATTATGTGGTTTGTCGATTCGATTCGCGACTTTGTTTTTAGTCGAGAATTTGAGTTGGGTATCTTCACGGAAAGTGTAGAGTACGTGATTTCGAGTTCGTGGGCGGTTTCAGAACATTTTTCCAATAACCGAGGAATATTTTATGATTATTTGAAGTTTTGGGTTCCGACGAGTTTATCCGATTGTTTCGAGTTTATCCGAATCACATCGTATATTCATTCAGGACCGTTGATCGACCCGAGGGACGAGTATAAATATTGAAAAGTCGAAAAATAGTCGAGAAATAGTCGAGAATTCATTGTGGGAGTTGACCAGTCGTTGACTTTCCAAATTGGAAAGTAGACCAGCAGCCCGAAAGGGAAAGTTTCCCAAACGGGAAGTCACTTTCCGGCGACCTTTTTCCGGCCACCTCCGACCACGAATCAGGTATGGTTAGATTCCTCTGTGAATTTCGAGCATGATGGTGCTTGGTTTGGAAAGATTTGATGTTGTTTTGGTTGAGTTCGTTTGGGGCCGAGATGGTTGGTTTCGCCGGTGACGGTGGAGGCTGTTCCGGCGAGTTTTGAGGGTCGGGGTGTTGGGGGTTTTGCTCCCCACACCTCGTAGATGCTTTCTAGTGAATTGGTTTGGAACGAAATGTGGTTTTGGGGTGAACCCGATTAGGGATTCGGGTTGGAATTTTCGATCGGATTTTGTGAAATTGACATGGTTCCTTTGTGAATTAGCTTAAGTGATAGAAGAGAAAGTGATTCAGCTCATCGAGACCTTGAAATCTGGAAACTTTGGCCTTGAAATTCCACCGTTGACGGCGCGCCGCCGCCGGCGGCGGCGGTCAACGGCGGTCAACGGCCGGAAAGTTGACTTTTCAGATTTCGACGTTTTTAATGTCATTTTTCTCGTAATCGCGTCCTGATTATCGTCCAGAGGTTTTCGGGTTGATTTGGTTAGCCGATTTTCAGTCGAGGTTTCGAGTGGGGATTTCGGGATTTCCGTAATTCATTTTGTACTGCATTTCGTGTTTCCGGGAACGGTTGGTTTCCGTGCATCAGTACAGTGTTGTGGATTATATTATTGATCAGTTACGTTTTTGTGGATATTCAGGAGAACGAGATCGGGATCGTGATCGAGCTTCTGGCGAGGGATCTTCCGCCGGTCCTCGAGATTAGTGCGTGTGTGCTTTTTGCTCATCTGGGAGTGGACAATTTCTTTTCACAGATTGTTTGCGAGTCTTTTATATAATTTACGATCTTGAGCATGCCTATGAGATTTCGGATATATGAGCATGTGTTTTACGATTATACGATATACTTATACGAATATACGTATACGAGTATACATACATTTATATGCTGTTATTTGCATTTGCATCGAAATGTTTATGATTTGGTTTACACAGAGTACAGTCTTGGTTACGTTGTTGCATCGATACACTTGCCTCTCGGCTGATCCCCGATAGTAGGCCATACCAGGAGGGGCGTATTCCCGACTGACCGGTGATGGGCGTTTCCCCGGATCCGAGGCCATTTCTGGCTAGAATCACGTGGAAGTCAGGGACTCCGTGGTTCTGACTGTACTAGCACGGTGTGTGTCCATGAGTGACCCCGTGGGATTTTTACTTGCATGCTCAGTACGCTGGAGGATTATGGTTTTACCTCGTGTACTTTATTGTTTCTATTTACCTGGACTCGCATATGTTTTTATAACATATATATTAGTTAGTGATCAGAGTCACCTGTGTTTTCCAGTAGGTTCTTGTTTCACCTACTGATGTACATATTGTATATGTTTTACTCTAGAGGTCGCTCTGATACATTCTGATACATGTTGTGCGGATTTTCACAGATATACATATATATACATAGTACAGTTTATTTACTGTTGTTGATTATATTGATGTTGAGGAATCCGGATGGGATTGGTGCCCACGGTTTGCTTTTTGTGGCATAGGGCGAAGTGTAATTTCCGCGTGCAGGTTATGGTAATTCCACGTTAGTAACGAAACTCTGCCGAAATTTTGAAAAATTTTTGTTGGTTCGTATTTCCGGAAGGGTTTGATTCCGATTTAGGTAACTGAATCGGGATTGGGTCCTTTCAGCATTTGCGAGCGGTGTTGCGGACTTTGCGGGACCATCAGTTGTTTGCGAAGTTTAGCAAGTGCGAGTTCTGGTTGGATAGTGTGAAGTTTCTGGGCCACGTGATATCGGCTGAAGGAGTTAGTGTTGATCCTGACAAGATCGAGGCCTTGCTGAACTGGAGTAGACCTACCACTGTACTGGAGATCCGAAGTTTCTTGGGTTTAGCAGGCTACTACCGACGGTTTGTACAGGATTTCTCTCGGATTGCTACACCACTGACCAGGTTGACGAAGAAGAGCGTCAAGTTTGAGTGGTCTGATGCATGTGAGGAGCGTTATTTGCTCCTGAAGGAGAGGTTGACTACTGCACCGGTTCTGACATTGCCAGACGACAACGGTAAGTTTGTAGTGTACAGTGATGCGTCGAAATTAGGGCTTGGCTATGTGTTGATGCAGCATGGTAGAGTTGTGGCCTACGGTTCCAGGCAGCTGAAACCACATGAGGTCAACTATCCAACGCATGATTTGGAGTTAGCCGCTATTGTGTTAGCGTTGAAGAATTGGAGACATTATCTGTATGGAGCTCAGTGTAAGATCTACACCGACCATAAAAGTCTCACTTACTTGCAGACGCAGCCGGATCTGAACATGAGGCAACGCCGGTGGATGGATTTGATCAACGACTACGATTGCACTTTCGAGTACCATCCAGGGAAGGCCAATGTTGTAGCTGATACACTTAGCCGGAAATCTGGAGCTTCGTTGTTTCATGTATGTGTAGCCAGAGTATCGATGTTAGCCGAGCTTCGAGCTACGGGTGCCGAGTTCGAGTGGGATGATGAGGGAGCTTTGTTGGCTAGTTTTTAGGTGCGACCCGTATTGGTTGATCAGGTACGAGAAGCTCAGGATTCAGATTCCTACTTGTTGGGAAAGAAGACCATGATACGAAATGGTGTACCTACAGAGTTCCGATTAAGCGACGACGGCACGTTGTTGTTCAGAGGCAGGTTATGTGTGCCTAGAGATGAGAGCCTGAAGAAGGAGATTCTGGACGAGGCCCACAGTTCAGCGTATGCGATGCATCCCGGTGGTACGAAGATGTTTCATACACTTCGAGCGTATTACTGGTGGCGCAACATGAAACGGGAGATTGCCGCATATGTGAGTCGATGTTTGATCTGCCAGCAGGTTAAAGCGGAGAGGCAGAAACCTGCAGGGAAGTTACAGCCACTGGAGATTCCGGTTTGGAAGTGGGAGCACATTAGGATGGATTTCGTCTATCAGTTGCCGCGTACTTCGGCTGGCAACACTGGTATTTGGGTTATTGTGGATCGACTGACGAAATCCGCTCCTTTTCTCGCACTTCCTGGGAAGATATCAGTGGGCAGACTAGCCAAATTGTACTTATCAGAGATTGTTCGCATGCACGGTGTGCCTGTGTCTATTGTTTCTGACCGAGATAGTCAGTTCACTTCTGAGTTTTGGCAGGCATTGCAGCGAGCCTTGGGCACGAGGTTACGATTTAGTACAGCTTTTCACCCTCAGACTGACGGGCAATCTGAGCGGACTATCCAGACACTTGAGGATATGTTGCGGTCTTGTGTATTACAGTTCCGCGGGAATTGGGACCAGCAACTACATTTGATAGAGTTCGCTTACAACAACAACTATCAAGCCAGTATTGAGATGGCACCGTACGAGGCCCTGTACGGGAAGCAGTGTCGCACTCTGTTGTGTTGGAGTGAGGTGGGCGAGCGATAGCTTATTGGCCTTGACCTAGTGAAAAGCACTATGGAGGACGTCCAGATTATCCGGGATAGATTGAAGATCGCCCAAGATCGTCAGAAGAGTTATGCGGACGTGAGGAAGAAGAGTCTAGAGTTCGAGGTTAGAGATTGGGTCTTCCTAAAACTATCTCCGTGGAGGGGTGTTGTGTGTTTCGGGAAGCGTGGCAACCTTCGACCACGGTACATTGGTCCGTACGAGATCATAGAGAGGATTGGAGCTATTGCTTACAGACTTGAGTTACCGGCTGAGATGGCTCGTGTTCATGATGTTTTCCACGTTTCGATGTTGCGTAAGTACATCTCAGATCCTTCCCATGTGTTAGCTCCACAGCAGTTACCGATCCGAGAGGATTTGACGTACGTGGAGGAGCCTGTGCAGATTCTCGATCGTCGTGAGCAGGAGCTGAGACACTGTGTGATCCCGCTTGTGAAAGTCTTGTGGCAGAATCACTCGATTGAGGAGGCCACCTAGGAGACTGAGCAGTGTATGCGGGAACAGTATCCTCATTTGTTCACATGACAAGTATGTTAATTTCGAGGTCGAAATTTTTTTAAGGGGGGTAGACTTGTGACGACCCGAACCAGAATCAGTAGTGTAATCAGTAAGATTCATGAGATTAAGCTTAATCGCGATTAGTCGTTAATTGTGTGAATTGCTGATTTAGTTCGCGACTTAAATTTCGGCCAAGAATTTGAATTGAGTTTCTTCACGGAAGTTGTAGAGCACGTGATTTCGAGCTCGTAGGCAGTTCTGGATGAATTTTCCGATAACCGAGGAATATAATATGATTATTTGAAGTCTCAGTTTTCGACGAGTTTATCCGTTCGTTTCGTATTTATCCGAATCGTAATGGTTATCCGTTTTGAACCGTTGATCGTCCCGAGACACGAGTATAAATATTGGAAATAGTCGTAAAATCGTCGAAAACACTGTTTGAAATGTTGACCAGCGTTGACTTTCTATTTTTGGAAGTTTGACCCGTTGACCGAGAGGGAGGACTTTCCCGTTTTAGCTTCGCAGGCCGATTTGCATTTTCCGGCCACCTCCGGCCACGTGAAGCATATGGTTCTCTTCCCCTTGAGTTTTTAAGTTGATTGGTGTTTGAAATTGTGAGAATTGATGAGGTTTGGAGAGAACCCGAATCGGGTTAGGTTGCCGGAGTTCATCGGAGTTGGGGGGTGGACTTCCGGCGAGCTTTGGTGGCTGGGAGGTGGGGGTTTCGCCTCCCCTTGGCCCAGGGATGCTTCCCATAGGTTTTAATTGGGCTGAAATAGAGTTTTCCGGTAAACCTGAATTGGTTGCCGGAGTTTGGATTTCGTTCAGATTCGAGCTATTTTGAGGTGATTCCGGTGAGAATTGGGTTATGTGGTAGTTGTAAAAGTGTTTGGGCTTGAGGAGATCTTCAAATCTGGAGCTTCCTCGCCGGAGAAAGTCTCCGCTGACGGCGCGCCGGCGGTCAACGGCGGCGCTCCGGCGAGACCGTTGATTTTTCAGATTTCGATGTTTTTAATGTCATTTTTCTCGTAATCACGCCCTGATTATCGCCTAGAGGTTTTTGTATTGATTTAGGTATCGGATTTTCAGTCGAAGGTTTCGAGTGGAGATTTCGGAAATTCAGTCGGTTGTTTTATACAGTTTAATATGTTTTCGGGAACGGTTGGTTTCTGTGGTTAAGTACAGTGTTGTGGGCTATGATTTTGATCAGATATGTTTTATGATTATTTAGGGGATCGTGATCGTGATCATGCTTCGGGTGAGGGATCTTCCGCCGGGCCACGAGATTAGCGCGTTTCGTTCACCTGTGAGTGGACAACTTCTTTTCACTGTTAATCGCGAGTCTTTATACACGTTTTACGAGCATGAGCATTCATACGAGATTATGATTTATATGATCATGTGTTATTTGATTATTTTACGTATATGCATATATATATATATATTGCTTTACGCATCTGCATCAAATTATTTCTGATTTGATTTACACAGAGTACAGTCACAGTTTATGTTGTTGTATCAATACACTCGCATCCCGGCTGATCCCCGAGGGTGCTTACCAGGGGGGAACTGCACCTTGTGCCGATGTATTTCCGGGTAGGTACAGTTATCTGTTTCTTGTGCTATTGTATTTCCGGGTGGAAACAGATACCCTGACTTGAGGCATTTCTGGCTAGAATCACGTGTGGGTCTGGGATCCCGTGATTCGGACTGTACTAGCACGGATGTGTCTATGAGCGACCCCATGGGATTTTTACTTGCATGCTCAGTACGCTGGAGGAGTATAAGTTTACCTCGTGTACTTTATTATATTTATTTACCTGGACTCGCATATGTTATTTTAACATATATCATCTGGTGAAAGACATTTATTTTCGTCTACTCACTCTAACGGTTTTCATATCTTTCCCCTAGGATTTTCGGTTTCCGTGCCCAGTTTGCAGTTCAGGTTCTGGTGTTTCACGTCGCAGTTGGAGGCTAGTGATCCGAGCTACCTGTGTTTTCTAGTAGGTTCTTGTTTCGCCTACTGATATATATATTGTATATATTTACACTAGAGGTCGCTCTGATACATTCTGATACATGTTTTATGCGGATTTTCTCGGATATGTTATATATTACAGTTTTATTTACTGTTTATTGATATTAAATGATATTGAGAAATCCGGATGGGATTGGTGCCCACGGTTTGGCTTTTGTGACATAGTTAGAAGTGTTATTTTCAGGGTGCAGGTTAATGCAATTCCACGTTAGTAACGTTACTCTGCCGAAATTTTGAATGATTTTTGTTGGTTCACGTTTTCAGAAGGGGTTCGATTCCGGTTTAGGCAACTAAATCGGGGTTGGGTCCTTTCACTAACTTTTGCATTTCTCATCAACCTGAACCTCTCATGCAAAAGTGTAGGAAGTCTTAAGGTTCTGGAATTTTCAACCAGTGCTCTTGAAACACCCTAGAATGTAAGGTAAATATAAGCCAGTGTCTAATCCTTCACAAGGACATTTGATATACTACTACATATATACCAAGCTACAATGCCAAACAACCAGTGTCCATGCTAATGGGCCCTGCAGACACAGTTATGGTATCAATAACTCACAAGTGAGCACTTAGTTATTGATAAAGAAAATGAACTGAACTTATTGCTTACCTCAACAAATGAGAAGCAAACCTTGAAAAACTTTTCATTCCTTGGATTTAAAAGGAGGTTGACCAAACAAATTGTACTGGTGTTGTAGCAGAAATCCTACAAAATATATATGATACATCAGTGGGATTGCTATGGGTAATGTCTAGCGAAGAATTTCAAGACAGCCATACTTAGAACTAGCAGAAATGTAAGTGAAGTCACAAAACAGTTTCCCCAAACTGACAAAAACATAGGATAATACCATTAGCTAAACCATACACCACTGCCCCATTTCCTTTCATATCTAACGTAATTGACATTTCGTTAGAATTGACATTTAATGTAAGATGCAATAAATGTAAGCATTCCCCAGTTCAAAGTTCATATGATATTACATTTCTGGAATTTTATAGAGGGAAACTTTCATCAACCAAAACAACACTTACTGACTCCTAAGAGAAATTAAAAGCCCCAAATCCAAGCACTCCTACAAGTTGCGTCACCGAATAAGCAAGAAACAATATATGTACTTATTTCAAAAAATGATGAAATAATAAACTGTTTCTAGATTGAATTTTGAAAGAAGCTCACCTAATTGATGAACTTTTCATGCTCTTCAGCTTGTTTAGCGATCTTCACAACCTGTTTTGATAGAATCTTCTTAGCATGAACAACTTGTTTCGACAAAATCTCTTTCATTTGAGCCACTTTCTGCAAAAACAAGCATTCCCCACAAAAACCACAAACAAAAAGAACCCATAATCCAAAAGCGAAATAACAGGACGAAAAAGTGAGCATTTTGGCCTGTTTCTTTTTACCTTTGATCGGCCTTTGCAACACAAAACACTAATCAAAGCCACAAAATCTAACACACCAAAAAAGACGGTCAAATCTTTAGCTTCTGAGATAGAAATTACCTTTTGGGCCGAATCCCACAAACTGGCTGAATTAGTGCGATGGTGGCGTAATAGTCGTTATCATTTTCATCCTCCATGTTAGCCTTAAACACTTGAGGTTGTGCAAGAGCAGCGATGTGGTGAGCATAGGCGGTGATTAGAGAGGGTCGATTCATTGAATTCTGAAGATTAAGGAGAGAGAGAAGTCGAGGGAGATTGAGATATGAGAGATGAGAGATGCTTGGGTCTTAAAGTTGAAAAAGACCTTAGAAAACACAGTGTTGATCAAGAAATGATGGGAGACGGCGAGACTTGGAGCGAAGCTGAGTTCATGTCCAAGCTGAGAGAGTGACAATGAGGGAGACAAATGAGGGGAGGGAGGACGGCGAGGGAGTGTTGGTGAGGGAAGGAGTGTCGGTGAATCAGTGATGAAATTTTTTTGAGAGAATGTTGTGATGACCCAGAACAGAATCAGTAGAGTAATCGATTTAATTCACGAGTTAGCGCGTAATCGCAGTTTTCCGATAATTGATTGAATTGCTGGTTTTAATCACGACTTAATTATCGGCCGAGAATTTGAGTTGAGTCTCTTCTCGAGAGTTGTTGTAAACGTGATTTCAAGTTCGTGGGTGGTACCGGATGATTATTTCGACAACCGAGGAATATAATATGAATATTTGAAGTTTCAGAATTTCGTCAAGTTTATCCGTTCGTATCGAGTTTATCCGAATCTTTATGGTTATCCGTTTTGGACCGTTGATCGTCCCGAGATGCGAGTATAAATATCGGAAATAGTCGAAAATTGTCGAAAAACATTGTTTTGGGAAGTTTGACCGGCGTTGACCATATTGGACGCGTTGACCCGCGTTGATCGGAGAAGAAAACTCCACCGCCGCTTGACTCGCCGGCGACCTTCATTTTTCGGCCACTTCCGGCTGAGATATTGGTATATTTCGATTCCTCTCTTGATTTCTAGTTGATTAGAACTTGGAATTGCTTGATTTAGTGATGAATTGAGGGAGAAATGTTGATTTGAAAATTTGGGAATTTTGGCCGGAATCGACTTCGACGGGGGGAGGAGTTTCGGCGACTTTCTGAGGGGGGTTTATGTTGGAAATTGTTGGGTTTGAGGCAGGTAGGTGGACCCTTAAGGTTGGGAGGCCGGAATGGCCTCACGGTGACGGAATTGGACGGCGGAGCAATTTCCGGCAGGTTATGGATCTCGAACTTTCGAGCTGATTTTGAGCTACTTGCCGTCCGATTTGGCCTTTGGTGTAGTTGTGAGATGTGTTGTACTCGTTGAGATGAAGCTTCGGTGAGCTTGGTAGCCGAAAAATCTCTCCGGTTGACGGCGCGCCGCCACCGCCGGCGGTGGTCAACGGCGGAACTCCGGCGACCCGTTGACTTTTTAGAATTTGATGATTTTAATGTCGTTTTACTCGTATTCGCGCCCCGATCGTCGCCTTGAGGTTTTCGATTTGATTTGGGTATCGGATTTTCAGTCGAGGGTATTGAGTGGAGATTTCAGGAATTTCGTCAATTATTTTGCACTGTGTTATATATTTCCGGGAACGGTTGGTTTTCGAGGTGTGGTACAGTGTTGTGAATTGTGATTTTGATCAGATATATTTTATGATTATTCAGGGGATCGAGATCGTGCTTCAGGCGAGGGATCTTCCGCCGGACCACGTGATTAGCGCGAGTGCGCGCTTTGCTCATCTGTGAGTGGACATTTTTATATTTTCACAGTCGTTGTGAGTTCGTGATTTTCCATATTTATTTTATACAATGTTGAGATTATTTATTATTTTCGGAGGTATTATTTTATATTTTATGGTGATGGCATACTTGCATCGATGCTTCGGCTACTCGGCTGATCACCGGTAGTCTGACCAGAATTGAGAGATTCCTCTGGACCAGAGTTGAGAGATTCCTCTGGGCAGGGTTGAGAGATTCCCCTGTTATGCTGCCGGGGTTGAGAGATTCCTCTGGCCTATCACCGTCGGGCTTGAGCGATTCGTCTGACCGTCGGGCTTGAGAGATTCGTTTGGCACCTCCATATATATTTTCCGAACTCGCTATACTTGTTTATTGTATATGAAATTGGTGAAAGGTATATGTTTATTTTCGTCCACTCACTCTAACGTTTTATTGCCTTTCCCCTGGGCTTTTCGGTTTCCGTGCCCAGTTTGCAGTTCGGATTCTGGTGTCTCACGACGCTGTCGGAGGCTAGTTGTTCGAGCTACCTGTCTTTTCCAGTAGGTTCCTTGTTTCGCCTACTGTTGTATATTTTGTATATATACACTAGAGATCGCTCTGATACGATACTGATACATATTTTTATGTGGTTTTTCCCGGATTTTCTATATAGTACAGTTCTGTTTACTGTTTACTATTATTGTTATGATATTGAGAAATCCGGATGGGATGGTGCCCACGGTTTGGATTTAGTGGCATAGGATGAAGTGTTATTTTTCGGGTGCAGGTAAAGGCAATTCCGCGTTGGTAGCGTTACTCTGCAGAAATTTTAATGGTTTTTGTTGATTCGTGTTTTCAGAAGGGGTTTGATTCCGGTTTAGGAAACTAAATCGGGGTTGGGTCCTTTCAAATGTTTCAGCCGATTCAACGGGGAGGCGAGGGGTTTGAGTCCACAGAAGTAAACCCTATGTCAACCCACAAATACTTCTAATTAATATATGTATTTTTCATTTTATTTTTATTAATTTTTTAAATTCAGGGTTATGATTTCAGGGTTTAGGGTTTAGAAATTGAGGGTTTGGGTTATGGTAAATATTTTACATGGTAAGATAGATATGACTCTCACAAGAATGCGTGTGAGGTACTTCGTTTCAAATTATTCTTGATGGAATGGCAAATCGCGTTTTATTCTTAAGGGCAATATGGTCACATCGATTAAACACACAGATCGAAATAGAGTTCAAGTCGAAAAGTTCTAATATTTTGCCAACATACTTAGATTAGTCTGATCATCTCATCCAACGGTCACATTTTCAAAATGATTACTTGTTAGTGATTTAGTTTCATAAAGATTTGGTTTTCATATAACCAACAAACATTTTAAGTAACATGAGTAGTTATATATGGATTAAAGACATATGAGAAACCGAAATGGTCTAATGAGAAATGTGTCTATACACATGCTTCAACTTCCTAATAACATAGAGTTTTCAAAAAACTTACCCTCATCGAAGTTTGTTTAAAGATCAGTCAATGAGGTCAAATTTTACCAAAAGACTAAAATAACCATTTTCAAGGATTTTGCTCATTCTTCTATGGGAGGAGTACCTAAATTGATCTTTTTGGGTTATTTTTTTCATATAGAAAGATAGTTGCATATATATGCAGAAATTGGACTCAAATAATTTTTTTACATAGTGGCAAATTGAGTTTTAGTCTAAAACACCTTAGGAACACAATTGTTTAATGCACGGATCGACGTCGAATTCAAGTCAAAAAAATTTAAGTTTTTAATACCGTACTTAGAGTATTCTAATCATCCCATCTAACGGTCATTTTTGCATAAAAGCATTATTTTGTTGGCAAAAATGATTTTGCGACGGCAATTCATTTCCGTCTCAATTGATGACACTTTTTGTGACTGTAAAAAGTGTCATCGCAATTGATGAAATCTTTTGCGATGGTGTCAGTTTACCATCGCAAAAGGTCTCCACATTCGTGATGGTGAATTTGTCGTTGCAAAAAAGCATAGCAAATTAAATTTTTGTTGTAGTGTTATAATAAAAATATGCTTTTATCCTTCACCTTCTTTATATTTACAATAATGGTAATATATATATATATCTCCTTTTGGAATGTCTAAGTACTATCGATGGTTAGTGGTCCAGAGGTTCCGCCATGGAAGAAGAAGACAAAGTGAAGAAGATCTTCATTAAGTTCTGCAACAACGGGGACAGAAATGATCGTCGCCTTCTTGTCAAGATTAATCCTTTAATTCCCGAGCCCAGTAAGTCTATGATATTGCCCAAAAATTTGATTGATATTGTCTAATACCCACAACCATGAATTCTCGAGCCTAGTAGTTATCTTCACTGTTGCTCGATCTTGCTACCCTCTTCCCCAACGATCAACCTTAGCCGCTGTGATTCTTATGCTTCATCTCTCTCACCTCACCTCCATCGCTACCTTGGTTAGTGGCTTTTGATCAGGTTTCAAGCCTCCATTAATGCTTAGTTTGGGATTAACGTGAAAATATTCAACTTTACACAAACATAGTTTACAAAAAATAACCATTCACTTGCTTTTTTCTGACTATAGATCGATGTCAGCCATGTTGGACTATACGTACGCACTGCTCATGAGAGGCCCAAAAGCTCTCAAACATGAATCTCCTTGGTTGTCTAGGACTAGTGTTCACCACTTCTTTTCCAATCTAGAGTAGGATAGGAATGTGACGACCCGGACCAGAATCAGCAGTATGATCAGCTTGATTGATGAGTTACTGCATAGTCGCAGTTTGTCGGCAGTTATTTGAATTGCCAGACTCGTTAACGACTAAATTATTGGCTGAGAATTGGAGCTGGGTCTCTTCTCAAGAGTCGTTGTACGTGTAATTATGAGTTCATGGGCGGTTCCGGATCGTTATTTGGACGACCGAGGAATTAGTTATGAATATTTGAAGTTTCGACGGAAACAGATTTAAATGGCAGGTTTGTTCGCGACTAAATTACCGGACGAGAATTTGGTTTCGGCTTCTTCACGGAAGTTATTCAGAATTTAATTTCGAGTTCGTGGGAACTTCCGGAGTATGATTTTGAGTTACGGAGTTTAAGTTGCGAATTTTGCCGATTGTTGATTGTTTGGTTGATTTAATGATGTATTGGTTTTAACAGTTGACTTTTTATCCGATTGGCCGATGTGTTTGACTTCGGATGATTAGTGAAGAATATGTCGAGACGAGTTTGTGGCCGCGAGAATTATCGGAATCGGAGTTACAACGTGAAAGTTACGCGTGTTTAAAGTTCGTCGAAGTGGATAATTACGAAGTTTCCATTTTGGGAAGCTATAAATAGTAACTTACTAAAAGGGGAAAGTCAGACATGCATTCATGGGAGTTGACCTGGTCAACTCGGGTTGACCAAGCTTGTGCGACGGTGGCGGTGGTCCTCCACGGCTCGCCGGCGGCGAAGCCCTTCCGGCCGTCTCCGGCCACGGGGGAGGTGGCAAACGGTGCGCCTCGACTTCCCCGACCTACCCCCGGACTCCTTCCACGGCCTAGCTCACCGGAAAAGGAGGAATTCCGACTTGAAAATGGAGGTTTTTGGTTGTAATCGGGTTCATTGAATTTGGTCGAATTGAGCTGTGATTTGCACTGGGTTTTGTAGCCCTCCTCTCAAGGATTCTAACCATATAGGTATGGTGATTTAATTTTGCTTGTGTGTGGAGAATTTTGAGTGTGAAATTTGTGATTCAATTCGGTTTTTCTTGAAATTGGATGTGTTAGAGTGAGAATTGGACTTCAGTGCAGTTGACAAAGTTGCTCAGTGGGTGATTTTGAGTGGAATAGGGGTTGCTCCGCCGTGAAATTCTCCGGTCAGTGGTGGCGCCGCCGTGGGTGGCGGTCAACGGCGGTCAATGGTCAAAGTTTGACTTTTTGGACTTTCGGCAAGTTGCATGTCATTTGACTCGAAATCGCGCCCCGACCGCAGTGGGGAGGTTCGTTTTTCGAGTTGAGCGTCCGAACGTAAAACGAGGTATTGAGGTGGTATATATGGATTTTTCGACGATTCGTCGACTTTGAATTTCGTGTTTTCGGGAACGGTGGTTTCTCGTGGTTTGATTTGTATTGTCGGATTATGACTTTGAATAATGGACTTTGTGAATATTCATGGGTTCGTGATCGTTGTTTTGGCGAGGGACATTCCGCCGGATCACGGGTTAACGCGATACGCGTTACGCCAGTCTGTGAGTGGACAATTTCTTTTCATGGAAATCTTGCGAGTCTTTTATATGATTTATGAACTTGAGCATGCAGCATGATTATGGTTTTATGAGCATGGGATTTCATACGAGATTATGTTTATTATGAGCATGTGTTTTACGATTATACGATTATATTTATACGGATATACGTATACGAATATACATACACTTATATGTTGTTTCATGCATTTGCATCGAACTGTTTATGATTTGGTTTTCACAGAGTACAGTCTTGGTTACGTTGTTGTATCGATACACTTGCCTCTCGGCTGATCCCCGATGGTAGGCCGCCAGGAGGGACGTCGTTATCCCGACCTGACCGGTGAGGGGCGTTTCCCCGGAACCGAGGCCATTTCTGGCTTAGAGTCACGGGGACTAAGGACCTCGTGATTCGGACTGTACTAGCACGGTGTGTGTCCATGAGTGACCCCGTGGGATTTATACTTGCATGCTCTGTACACTGGAGGAGTGTGAGTTTTACCTCGTGTACTATGTTGTTTTTATTTACCTGGACTCGCATATGTTATTTTAAACATATATATTAACTGGTGAAAGACATTTATTTTCGTCCACTCACTCTAACGGTTTTCATGTCTTTCGCCTGGGCTTTTCGGTTTTCGTGCCCAGTTTGCAGTTCAGGCTCTGGTGTCGCACGTTGTGGTCGGAGGCATAGTGCTCGAGCTACTTTGTTTCATCCAGTAGGTTTATTGTTCTACCTACTGTGGTATGCGTATATGATTGTGTATTAGATGTCGCTCTGAGCTTCCTGTTGTATATGCTATACGATTTTACACCGGATTTCAGTAAAGTATAGATATAATTACTTGTTTACTTTACTGTTGATATATTGAGAAATCCGGATGGGATTGGTGCCCACGGTTTGCTTTTTGTGGCATAGGATGAAGTGTATTTTCCGTGTGCAGGTAATGGCAATTCTACGCTAGTAACGAAACTCTGCCCAAATTTCGAAAAGTTTTTGTTAGTTCGTGTTTTCGGAAGGGTTTGATTCCGATTTAGGAAGCTAAATCGGGGTTGGGTCCTTTCAAGGAATATGATCTCCGTGTACAAGCAGAAGATGATGAACAAATGACTTTGGAAATAAATCAATCCATGATCGGGTGGCAACAACTCGGTCAAGTCTGACCCATGTAGTTGTGATGCCATAAAACCCTTGATCAACTAGTTCACCATAAGAAAGATAGTCTCGGAACAATTGCATCTCTCTTTCATTACAAACAGGTCCTCCCTTCCTTCTCGTCATTGTGTAGAATTGCATTGAAATCGCCAATGACGACCCAAGGAAGAGAAGAGACGTCACTCAGCGATTTTAATAAATCTCACATCTTATGCCTTTCTTTCTACAGTTGTAGAATGCCCATAGAATCTGGTTAAGCGCTACCGTTACGCGCTTTCATTCGAATGCACCACAACATCAATATGGTGTTTCGACCTTGACAAATACTCCATGTTCACATCATCCTTCCAAAACAAGGCCACACCACCTGATTGACCAGCGTTCCCTTCCCCATCATCTCTAAATACCGCCTCGCACTTAAGGAAGCCAATCGTCCTACATAACCTCTCCATGTAGGCCGGATCAGAAACTTTGGTTTTGCTAAAGAAAATGATTGAAGGTTGATTCTATCAGATCGGCAAGTTGAGTGCTTCCACTGTCGAGTCTTTCCCGACTCCACGACAGTTCCATGCCACTTCCATGAAGAATCAGTAGATTTCCGAGATGACAACATTAAAACCTTAAACCCTAGCAGTCGCTGCGTCTCCTAATTTTATATTCAATAAAAAGTGAAAATAAAATTATTGTTATTTGATTTTAAAAATATGAATACTGGTCTTTTGATTGGTCGCATTGTTGCATTGGTTAATGAGGACCAAAGATTAAGGGGGTTGTGTTCAACCATGGATTTGGTATGATTGTTTTGTATTTCAGAGATCCTTTAATATCTTGATGTATTTTAATCTTGATTTTAAACAATCCTTAAAAATTTTGATGTATTCATTCTGGATTTTAAACAATCCATAAAAATTCTATGGTATTCAACAATTCACGATTTTTTAAGGATTTCATTAAATAACTGATTTTGAAGGATTGTTTACACACAAAATGACTTTTTGAAATCAAGCCTCCCACCCAAGAGATTTCCATGAATTCTCTCTCTCTATCTCTCTCTCTCCCTCAACTTTTTTCTACATACGTCTTTAAAGCGTTTACTTTGGTGTCACAACAGAGATAACGTCCTTAATCTTTGCTCTTATTACTATTTCCTCATAGTTTGATTTCATTATTAACTTCAACTACTATGCTTTCAATAATTAACTTCTATAGGATATAAACTTTGGTCTAATTACTACAACTTTATAAATATTATTAAAATAGTTATCAAATTCTTATTTTATAGCAATAAGATATCTTCATCATCTAAACGGTCTCTTGTAATTTAAAATATTGAGTGATCCATTATAATACGTACAAATTTCCTCATATAAAAGTGTATAATTCTTGCTTTCAAACAATAAAGAACTTCATTTTCTACGAAAATGACAACATTACTTGATAATAGAACAATGAATGTTAAAGAGAATAAAGATAATGAGAACTGCATTAGAAATACGATGATGGTGCAAATTCAAGAGTATGATCATTATGTTGGAAATATCAAGAATATTGCATTTCGTTTTTGAATATGTGATAGTGTATTTTGATATTTGAGTTTTTGATTAGACTTTAATTATTTGAGTATCCTTAGAAATCTAACTAAATCTTTATAAAACAATACAAAATGACAACATTCTTGATAATAGAACAATGAACGTTAAAGAGAATAAAGATAATGAGAACGTAAATTAAAAATACGATGACGGTACCAATTCAAGAATGTGATCATTATGTTGGAAATATCAAAAATATTGCATTTCGCTTTTAAATTTGTGATAGTGTATTTTGATATTTAAGTTTTTGATTAGACTTTAATTATTCGAGCAATCCTTAAAAATCCAACTAAATCCTTATAAAACAATACAAAAGAATCATTTCAAATCCATACGGAATTAAAACAATTCGTGGACTTAAAATAATTCGTGGATATAAAGAATTCTTAAAAATCTTTTAAAAATTCAAATTAAATACATCCCTATAAGTTACATAAGTCGTAGATTAATCCGGATCAAATATTTGCTCTAACAGCAAAAATGGTACCCCTAGAAAAAACCAAAAAGGGAAACCATTTTTTTTTCTTTCTATTCACTATATAATATATAATTACTGCAAACGAAACGCCAGAATCCGACGATGGAGATATTATTCGAATCTCCGCAATTGCTTCCTTGTAATACAAGCTTGCCGACAACAGTCATAAGTAATTAAACCCATATAATATATTCAGATGAGAAATATGGTTAAAGGTTGATTCATTTTTTTTGTTGTTTCTGGGTGGCGACACTTGGATTTGAGACTAGTGATCTGTCACTCTCACCATTGTCTCGTCCAAAAGCGTTGCCGACTGGTTTAATAGTTTGTTGTTCGTAATAACAAACAACCACTACCGCTGACTGTGGCCGCATGTGAGAAAGCTAAAGAAAGCAAGAGATGGAAAGGCTTTGAGAATTTGGTATCGAAAATTACATCTGGGTGCTTCCTCTACTCGGCTCATAGGCTCAGGTTCTGAATCTTTCTCTGCATTTCATTCTGAATATGGGTTTTGGTTATGTTGTAGTCTCTGTTTTTTTTGGGTGAATTGATGTGGGTTTGTCGGTGGCATTGTTAATGTAGCCATGGATGTAAGCTGGAGGAGAGTAGTAGGCAGTTTTGTGTTGTTGTGCTTATTGGGTGTGGCCTATGGTGCCACTAACCCTGATGACATGAAAATTCTGAATGATTTTAGAAAAGGGTTGGGAAATCCAGAACTACTTAAATGGCCTGGAAATGGACATGACCCATGTGGCTCCAAGTGGCCTCATGTGTATTGTAGTGGGGATAGAGTCACACAGATTCAGGTTCAGGGTATGGGGCTCAAAGGGCCTCTGCCTCAGAACTTCAATCAGCTCTCAAAGCTGTACAACCTTGGCCTCCAGAAGAACAACTTCAATGGCAAGTTACCCTCTTTTAGCGGCTTGGCCGAGCTGCAATATGCTTATTTGGACAACAATGATTTTGATACTATTCCGGCCGATTTCTTCAACGGCCTTACTAGTCTTTCGGTTATGGCCTTAGATCACATTCCACTTAATGCTTCTACTGGGTGGTCTATTCCTGATGAGTTGGGGAAATCGGAGCAGCTACAGAACCTTTCCTTGATTCAGTGTAATTTGGTTGGACAAGTGCCTGAGTTTCTAGGTGCATTGCCCAATCTCAAAGTGCTGCAGCTTTCGTTTAACAAATTGACTGGGGATTTGCCGAAGAGTTTTGGACAGTCACTGATGCAGATTCTGTGGTTAAATAATCAGGATGGTGGTGGGATTACAGGTCCAATTGATGTCATTGGATCAATGCCGTATTTGACACAGGTTTGGCTGCATGGGAACAAGTTCACGGGGACGATACCGGACAACATTGGAGATCTTTTATCTCTTAAGGAACTCAATCTCAACGGTAACCAACTTGTTGGTCAAATTCCTCAAGCATTGGCCGACTTGAAGCTTGACAAGTTGGACTTGGGAAATAATCATTTTATGGGTCCAATACCTAAGTTTCAGTCTGGTAGTGTTAGTTATAGCTCGAATGCTTTTTGTCAACCTGATCCTGGGCTTCAATGTTCCCCACAAGTCACTGCACTTTTGGATTTTCTTGGTGACCTAAGTTACCCTTCAAGTTTAACCTCTGACTGGTCTGGTAATGACCCATGTCAGGGTTGGCCTGGATTAAGTTGCAATCCACAGTTGAAAGTTTCTGTTATCAATTTGCCTAGACACAATCTAACTGGCACTGTTAGTCCTTCACTTGTTAAGTTAGATTCTTTGATTGATATACGGCTTTCTGACAATGATATAAGTGGTACAGTTCCGGCTAATCTTACTCAGTTGAAATCCTTGAGATCATTGGATATAAGTGGAAACAATATTGAGCCTCCATTACCGAAATTTCGTGATAGTCTGAAAATAATCACTGATGGAAACCCTCTTCTAGATACCAACACTTCAGCTCCACCTCCTATACCTCCACCTCCTATACTGTTGAGAAATCCACCTCAACTCCAGGCTCCACCATCTGCAGACAATCCGCCAGCAGCTACCAAAGTTCCAATTCGGTCACCTGTTTCTCCTAGTCCACCTCCACCAACTTCAAGTACATCATCTATGTTAGAATATCAACCAAAAACCTCCAAAATATCTATGAAAATAGTTGTGGCCGGAGTTGCTGCTATGGCTGTATTCGTGGTTCTTCTGTTATTGTGTTCTATATACTGGTGTAAGTACAGGAAAAGCACATTGGAGTCTCCTTGTTCTGTAGTGATTCACCCTAGAGACCTATTTGATCAAAAAAACAAGCCTAAGATTGCAATTACCAGTAATACAACTGGAAGCTTATCAACGAAAACCGGGACTACTTTCTTGAGTAACACCAGCAGTGGAACAGAACGTTCTCATACGATTGAGGCTGGTAACCTTGTCATATCTGTTGAACTTCTTAGAAAGGTGACTAATAACTTTGGCCCTGAAAACAAACTAGGCTGTGGGGGATTTGGAACTGTTTACAAAGGTGAAGTAGAAGATGGGACATGTCTGGCTGTTAAGAGAATGGAGGGAGGCATAGTTAGCAGTAAAGGATTGGATGAATTTCAGGCAGAAATTTCTGTTCTTTCCAAGGTCCGTCATCGACATTTGGTTTCTCTGTTGGGGTATTCCATTGAAGGCAATGAAAGGCTTCTTGTGTATGAGTATATGTCTCAAGGAGCTCTTAGCATGCATCTTTTCCATTGGGAGACCCTCAATCTGAAACCTTTATCTTGGAATAGGAGACTCACCATCGCATTGGGTGTTGCCAGAGGAATTGAGTATCTGCATAACTTAGCTTGCCAGACGTTCATACACCGAGATCTTAAATCTTCTAATATTCTTTTGGATGATCACTTTCGTGCAAAAGTTTCAGATTTTGGGCTGGTCAAACTTGCTCCGGATGGGGAGAAATCTGTAGCAACTAGGCTTGCTGGGACATTTGGATACCTTGCACCAGAGTATGCAGGTAAATTTTGACTCCCATTTTACATTTTGTGCCAATTAATGCTAAAGCTATAATGCGTTGAAGGGGTTTACAAGGTTGTGACTTGCACCCTTGCTGGCATATACATGGTTAATTAGTTGGTTAGTTTCATAACTTTGTTTTTATAATACTTGCTGAAACCAAATTTTCCGTTTTCTTTTCTGAAATAGAAACCAATTATCTTAGATTGATCTAATTAATATCTGCTTTGCAAACGATGAAGAAGTCAGCATAGCATTCTCTGCTGTAGTGCCTATTATAACATTGCATTCTCTTCTCCTTTTTATTCAGGCAATAAGAAGACTTTAAAATGCAATACTGATTTGTAGGTTTCTCCATGATTGAAATGTTAAATGTCTGTTCCATTAAGATCATGTTTTCCCTCACTAGAAAAACATGTGTAAAACTGTCGTAAGACATGCAATGCCTTTGTTCTTCTTAAGTTTAATTTTCCTTGTTATTTGCTTTTATTTTTCTTCTTTTTCCCTTAAGAGATAAATGAACTCCAATTGATCCAGGTGGTAAACATTTTGCTAGTGACACTGTACAATTTCTCTCTAGCTCCCATCAGACTGTATATGTTTAGATTTCTGAAAATTAAGTTTAGCACTCGTTTGTGCAGTTTCCTATATTAAGTTTCTAATTAATAATTGGTTATGTGACCACTTGAACTGTCATAAACCTATAATGACCTCCATTATTAATTTCTACCTGCAGAGTTAAATTAAATCAGTTGTTGTCAATTCCCACGGTGATAAAATCTGCTAGTCAAACATTCAAACTGTTTTTTTGGGTAGTTATATGGTTATACCAGATTATGTCCGTTTAAGGTCAAATGTAGCACTTGGCAAATATACGAGTAATTCTTCAGACCACCAGGTGGTGGGAATCCATGGGATATCTTGACTTACAGATCAAGTTCTTTTATGTTTTAATACTAATTCATCTACTTGGTTTCAGTGATGGGGAAAATCACAACTAAAGTAGATGTCTTCAGCTTTGGCGTGGTGTTGATGGAGCTTGTGACTGGATTAATGGCACTCGATGAGAAACGACCAGAAGAAAGTCGATACTTGGCTGAGTGGTTTTGGCGAATCAAGTCAAGCAAGGAGACACTTGTGGCTGCAATTGATCCGACTATTGAGGTTACCGAAGAAACTTTTGAGAGCATCTCCCTGATAGCTGAACTTGCCGCACATTGCACCACGAGGGAGCCATCCCATCGGCCAGATATGGGACATGCAGTGAATGTGTTGGGCCAACTTGCTGAAAAGTGGAAACCAGTTAATGAAGACTCGGAGACCCTTTCTGGAGTAGACTATAATCAACCTCTATCCCAGATGCTAAAGGATTGGCAGGAAGCAGAAAGCAGAGAAGTCAGCCATAATGGCCTCGATGACACCCAGGGAAGCATTCCTGCACGACCCGTAGGATTAGCGTATTCCTTCAGTTCTGTTGATGGTCGATAGATGACTTACGGTTGATCAGCCTCTAGCCGATATTTTCTTGCAAGAAACTCATCACCTGGTTTCATATATACGAATATACCATAGTGAGCATTTCTTTTTTACTACATTCAGAATTTGGTCCTTGTGCAGTGAAACTTGCTAGTACATCAATATAGACAGTTCTTGAACCGTTTGCTCGTCTTGCATGAACACTCGTGTTTGTGGCATGATGTTTCAGTGTTGTTTCATGCTACACAGAATTAATTGCAGTCACCTTGAATCATTTATCCTGAATGTTAATCTTATGCACACAGATACTCAACTATTAATCCCATACGTTGTTTTTTCTAACTATTTTAAAATAAGGACAATGAGGAGATATAAAACACTAAAAGGTTACACATAGATCATAGATCATGAGTAATAGTTCAAAGTAACTCGGTTGCACTATATACCCTTAGGGCAGGTTAGGGCGGTTGAGCCTTATAAGCAGAGTCTAGCGTTTGAGGCCGATATTAAAGAGGTTTATAAGAAGGGCTATTGCAGAGATGTTAGAGTCGATTAGACGGTCGAAGTACTTTGACGCGAAGCTCTTTGATGCAGACTCTGCAATCGGTACTCTAGAGTTACTCTAGAATATTATAGGTTTGTGCCTTTGTTATCTTCTTTGTTGCTCGTTTGTTTGTTTTGTATTCTGAATAGATTTGTGGCCATTGTAGCCTATCGTTATATATATATATTACTTATTTGACCAGTATTTAGTGTGCCATTTTGTGTGGGACAAAAAGTTTCGACCAAGTATGGGGTCATGTGAATATATGACCGTTGAAAGGAGAGATGCATGCTGTTCATGTGTTGGTTCCTCTGGCCGTTTTGCAAACTTATGAAAAATTGTATTAAGTCTGATTATTGTTGACACGTAGACTGGTTAGCGGTCGAACGAATAATAGACAAGAGCGTTTGAACAAAACATCTTAATTTCACAGCATAAAGAAGTACAAAAGATCATAAAGAGTGTTCATGCCCAGGGCATTACATCAAAGCAAAACTATAATTGGAGGCCACTGGTGAGCAAGCCGCGCTAATGATAGTACTTCCTGAGGTGGATGGAGTTCCAAGGGTGAGTTAAGACAAAGCCTTCCTTGTCGCTGAGGTAGAATGTGGTTTGGCTGGCATCCACAATCTTGTAAGGTCCTTCCCAGTAGGGGAGAAGGCTTTTGACCTTGGTCTGGACGACCTTCATAACCCAATCCCCTACTTGTAGAGGCCATGCATGAACGCGTTGGTTTTACAGGCATGATACCTTCTCCTTGCTTGTTATGTTATGGTAGTGTGCAGCGTCACACTTTTCCTGCAGTAGGTCATTATCTAGGCGCAGGCTTTCTCCATACATGGATGGGTCGAATGCGGTCACCCAGGCTCTACTGGGTGAGCTCCAGAGGAAGAAGAGCTTCTATACCGAAGGTGATACAGTAAGGTGTCTCGCCCTAGCGGCCATTGCGGTAGTCCGAATGGACCAGCCGATGCCGGGGAGTAGTTCAGGCCATTTTTCAATAATAGTTGGGGCTGACTACTCCCCGACATCTACTACAATAATAGTCACATGTTCATTCCATTTGTCAAAGTTGGGGCTGTCACATCTCATGTCTTGGAGGCGTTTTTTTAGGCTGTTCTTGATGATTTTGTTGGCCCCCTCGACCTGGCCGTTGCTTTGAGGGTGAGTTGGAGAAGAGAAGAGGACGTTTGTGCCCTGGCGGTTACAGAAGACAATGAACTCTGGGTTTTCGAACTACGTGCCATTGTCGGTTATGATGTTGTAAGAGGCTCCATAACGACAGTAGAACGTTTGCCAAAGGAACTTGGTGACGTTGGCCGATGTGATCTTACTTAAGGGCTCAGTCTCGATGAACTTGGTATGATAGTCGATGATGACTATCACATACTTGTATTGGTCTCTGGCTTTGGGAATTTCTCCAATGAGATCAAGACCCCACTGTGCGAACAAGATAAGTGAGAGTATGATTTACAGTGGTATGGTGGGCGAGTAGATGTGATTTTGCATGGAACTAGTAGGCTTGCATTTGGTTGTTATCTCTATGGCATCTCCATGTATAGTGGGCCACCAGAGGGCATAACGCAATGCCTTGTGGGCAATCAATCGAGAGCTGGCGTGGTGGCCACACTCACCACTGTGTATTTCCTCTAGAAGAGAGCGTCCGACCGAGATGGACAAGCAGTGCAGGTTGGGCCAGGTTCGGCCATGCTTGTAGAGGTGGCCACCTCAGACGCTGAAGTTGGTTGACCATGCAATGACTGTTCCGGCTTCAGCCTTGTCTATAGGGAGGGTACCCGAGGTCTTGTAGGCCAAGATGGGGGCGATCCAATCAGGGTCTCCCGGTGTAATAGGCAAGATTTCACAAAAATTTCTTTGGATGCAAGGCTTATCTAAGACTTCCACTCTGGTGTTGTGCTTAGTACCGGTCGTAGGGGTTGTTGCCAGATGGGCCAAGGCGCCTGCGCTAGCGTTTTTCGATCGCGACACTGGAGTGATGTTGTAAAACTTGAACTTGGACAAGTAATACTGGGTCGTAGAAAGATAGACCACCATAGTTCCTTCCTTAGCTTCTCAGTCCCCAGTCACTTTGTTTACCACCAGCTACGAGTCACGAAAAATATTAATGTCAGGCGCGTCCGATAGTCATGCAAACTGGAGGCCGGCGATAGTCACTTAGTATACCACCAGCTGCGAGTCACGAAAAATATGTACTTGGTTTACCCCTCAAGTACATATTCTGCCTTGATACCCTCTAGGCCAGTTAGGATAATGCCTACTACACTCGCTTCCTTGTTGATGGAACCATCAACGTATAGGTTCCAACGAGATTGAGACTTGGCCATGACGGTTAAGGTTGTGATGTCTTGAATGGGCTCTAGCTCTTGAGGGGCGGCTGGTGTTTCCTCCTCCGTGTATTCAACAATGAAATCTACCATGACCTGTACCTTGTTAGTGGTCTTGGGCTTGTACTCAATGTCGAACTCGCTGAGTTCAATGGCTCATTTTTTGAGGCGACCATTATGGTCTAGTTACTGGAGCACTTGCTTTAGGGAGAGGTTGTGAGCACCTGTATCTTATGGGCTTGAAAATAGGGTAGTAGCCGCCTAGTTGCTGTAAAAAGGGCGACTGCTCATTTGTCAAACGTAGGGTACCTCTTCACAGCTGTGGTGAAGCCCTTTCCTGTAAAAAAGACAGGGAGCTCGTTATCAATGTCGCGTCACACTAGGGCATAGCTTACAACTGTGAAAGGACCCAATCCCGATTCAGTTACCTAAACCGGAATCAAACCCTTTCGAAAATACGATCCAACAAAAAATTTTCAAAATTTCGGCAGAGTTTCGTTACTAGCGTGGAATTGCATAAACCTGCACCCTGAAAATAACACTTCATCCTATGCCACAAAAGCCAAACCGTGGGCACCAATCCCATCCGGATTTCTCAACATCAATATGTGAATCATAAACAGTAACAGTACTGTAGTATATGTATATATCCGAGAAAATCCGTATAAACAAGTATCAGAGCGACCTCTAAAGTAAAATATATACAATATACACATCAGTAGGCGAAACAAGAACCTACTGGAAAGCACAGGTAACTCTGATCACTAGCCTCCAAACCGCGACGTGAAACACCAAACCTGAACTGCAAACTGGGCACGGAAACCGAAAAGCCCAGGGGAAAGACAATAAACACGTTAGAGTGAATGGACGAAAATAAATGTCTTTCACCGAATATATATAATATAAAACATATGCGAGTCCAAATGCATAAGTAAGAAATGGTACGCGAGGGAGACTCTAACTCCTCACGCGTCCGAGTACACGAGGGAGACTCTAACTCCTCACGCATACGGAGCATGCAACATAAAAATCGCGGAATCACTCATGGACTACCACGCGATAGCACAGTCTGAATCACGGGATCCCAGACCCACACGTGATTCCTAGCCAGAAAGGCCTCGGGTCAGGGTCCCCCCCGGAGCGTACTCGGGGATCAGCCGAGAAGCCAAGGTGTATCGATACAATAACATATACTGAGACTGTACTCTGTGTAAACCAAATCATAAATCTTTTCTATGCACATGCTTAAAACATAATATATACACATGGATACTCGTATACGTATATTCGTATATGCATTTTCGTAAAAACACATGCTCGTAAAACCATAATCCATCTGCATGCTCAAGTTCGTAAATCATAAATAAAAGACTCGCAATCAATCCGTGAAAATAAATTTTCCACTCACAGACTCGCGTAACGCGCACTCGCGCTAAACTCGAGGTCCGGCGGAAGATCCCTCGCCAGAAGCACGATCACGGTCTCAATCTTGATCTCGATCTCCTGAATATTCACAAAAACATAACTGATCAAAATCATAGTTCTCAACCCTGTACTGAATCACGGAAACCAACCGTTCCCGAAAATATGCAATGCGGTACAAAATATATAACGGAAATTCCGAAATCCCCACTCGAAACCTCGACTGAAAATTGGCTAACCAATTCAACCCAAAAACCTCTGGACGACGATCAGGGCGCGATTACGAGAAAAATGACACTAATTTCATCAAAATCTGAAAAAGTCAACTCCTCCGCCGTTGACCACCGTTAACCGCCGCCGGCGGCGGCGGCGCGCCGTCAACGGCGAGATTCTTCGGCGGAGAACTTCCAGTTTACAAGATCTCACTTATCCAAACACTTTTCATAACTGGTACATAAGCCAATTCGAACTCAAACCTCATCAATTCCATCGAAAACCAATTCGGAAAACTCACCAGAAAACCCAATCGGGTTCAAGCCAAACCTTAACCAATCCCGAAATAAACCACATAGGAAGCTTCCTTGGGGCAAGGCGAGTCAAAGCCATCACCCCTCGGCCACCAAGGCTCGCCGGAAAACCTCCCCCCGTTAAGGGCGAATTCCGGCAACCTAACCCGAATCGGGTTCACACAAAACCAAACCAATTTCTACAAACTCAATTACCATTCAACTCGAAATTGCACAAGGAATCGAACCATACCCTCGCCGAAGTCGTTGGTGGCCATTCCCTTGGTCGTCAGACGGCAAAGCTCAAAGAGGAAACTTTCCTCTTCGGTCAAACTGGTCAACTTTCCCAAAATGGTAAGTCAACGATGGTCAACCCTCAAACAGAAATTTTACGACAATTCTCAACTATTCCGCTATTTATACTCGAGTCTCTGGTCGATCGACGGTCCGAAATGAATATACGAAATGATTCGGATAAACACGAAACAATCGGATAAACTCGTCGAATACCGAAACTTCAAATAATCATAAAATATTCCTCGGTTATCAGAAAAATCTTCCGGAACCGTCCACGAGCTCGAAATCACGTACTCTACAATTTCCGTGAAGACACCCAACTCAAATTCTCGACTGAAAATATAGTCGCGAATCGAATCGGCAAACCACATATACGACATAAAACTGTGACTAAACTCTCGAGGATCGTGCCGAATACATAACAGATTCTGGTTCGGGTCGTCACAAATCTACCCCCCCCCCCCTTAAAGAAATTTTGACCTCAAAATTTACGTACCTGTCAAGTGAACAGATGAGGATACTGCTCCCGCATACGCTGCTCGGTCTCCCAGGTGGCCTCCTCAACTGAGTGGTTCTGCCACAAGACCTTCACTAGCGGAATCACATGGTGCCACAACTCCTGCTCACGACGATCGAGAATCTGCACTGGCTCCTCAACATACGATAAATCCTCTCTGATCGGCAACTACTGTAGGGCTAACACATGTGAAGGATCTGAGATGTACTTCCGCAACATCGAAACATGGAAGACATCATGCACACGAGCCATCTCAGTCGGTAACTCAAGTCTATAAGCAACAGCTCCAACCCTCTCCGTAATCTCATACGGACCAATGTACCGCGGTCGAAGCTTGCCACGCTTCCCGAAACGCACAACTCCCCTCCACGGAGATAGTTTCAGGAAGACCCAATCACCAACCTCGAACTCTAGACTCTTCCTCCTCACATCTGCGTAACTCTTCTGCCGATCCTGGGCGATCTTCAACCGATCCCGAATAACCTGTATGTTCTCCATCGTGGTTTTCACCAAATCAGGACCAATAAGCCAACACTCGCCCACCTCACTCCAACACAATGGAGTACGACACTGCTTCCCGTACAGAGCCTCGTACGGTGCCATCTCAATACTGGCCTGATAGCTGTTGTTGTAGGCGAACTCAATCAAGTGTAACTGCTGATCCCAGTTCCCACGGAACTGCAACACACACGATCTCAGCATATCCTCAAGAGTCTGAATGGTCCGCTCGGACTGCCCGTCAGTCTGAGGATGGAAAGTTGTACTAAATCGCAACCTCGTACCCAACGCTCGCTGCAACGCCTTCCAAAACTCAGAAGTGAACTGACTATCGCGGTCAGAAACAATGGACACAAGCACACCATGCAAGCGAACAATCTCGGATAAGTACAACTTGGCCAATCTGCCCACTGAAATCTTCCCTGGAAGTGCAAGAAAATGTGCAGATTTCATCAGTCGGTCAACAATAACCCAAATGCCAGTGTTGCCCGCCGAAGTACGCGGCAACTGATAGCCGAAATCCATCGTAATGTGCTCCCACTTCCAAACCGAAATCTCAAGTGGCTGTAGTTTCCCTGCAGGTTTCTGCCTCTCCGCATTCACCTGCTGACAGATCAAACATCGACTCACGTACGCGGCAATCTCCCGCTTCATGTTGCGCCACCAATAATACGCTCGAAGTGTATGAAACATCTTCGTACCTCCGGGATGTATCGCATACGCTGAACTGTGGGCTTCGTGCAGAATCTCCTTCTTCAAGTCCTCGTATCTGGGTACACATAACCTGCCTCTGAACAACAACGTACTGTTGTCGCTCAATCGGAACTCTGTAGGCACACCATTCCGTATCATGGTCTTCTTGCCCAACAGGTAAGGATCTGAATCCTGTGCCTCCCGTACCTGATCAACCAATACGGGTCGAACCTGGAAACTGGCCAACAAAGCTCCATCATCATCATACCCAAACACAGCACCCGTAGCTCGAAGCTCGGCTAACATCGATACTCTGGCTACACACATGTGAAACAACGAGGCTCCAGATTTCCGGCTAAGTGCATTTGCCACAACATTGGCCTTCCCCGGATGGTACTCGAAAGTGCAATCGTAATCATTGATCAACTCCATCCATCGGCGCTGCCTCATGTTCAGATCCGGCTGCGTCCGCAAGTAGGTGAGACTCTTGTGATCAGTGTAAATCTTACACTGAGCACCATACAGGTAATGTCTCCAACTCTTCAACGCTAACACGATAGCGGCTAACTCCAAATCATGCGTCGGATAGTTGACCTCATGCGGTTTCAGCTGCCTGGAACCATATGCCACAACTCTACCATGCTGCATCAATACACAGCCAAGGCCCAACTTCGACGCGTCAATGTACACAACAAACTCACCACTGTCGTCTGGCAATGTCAAAACAAGTGCGGTAGTCAACCTCTCCTTCAGGAGCAAATAACTCTCCTCTCACGCATCAGACCACTCAAACTTGACGCCCTTCTTCGTCAATCTGGTCAGTGGTGTAGCAATCCGGGAGAAGTCCTGTACAAACCGTCGGTAATAGCCTGCTAACCCCAAGAAACTCCGAATCTCTGGCACAGTAGTGGGTCTACTCCAGTTCAGCACGGCCTCGATCTTGTCAGGATCAACACTGACTCCCTCAGCCGAAATCACGTGGCCCAGAAACTTCACACTATCCAACCAGAACTCACACTTGCTAAACTTCGCGAACAACTGATGGTCCCACAAAGTCCTCAATACCACACGCAGATGCTTCTTGTGCTGGCCCACACTCCTGGAATAGATCAGGATATCGTCAATGAATACAATCACGAACTTGTCCAGGAACCGTCGAAACACCCGATTCATCAAGTCCATGAAAGCTGCGGGGGCGTTGGTCAACCCAAACGGCATAACCAAAAACTCATAGTGCCCATACCGCGTCCTGAATGCTGTCCTGGCTACGTCAGAGTCTTGGATCCTCAACTGGTGATATCCAGATCGAAGGTCAATCTTCGAAAAGACTGCTGCTCCCTTCAGCTGATCAAACAAGTCCTCAATCCGCGACAACGGATACTTGTTCCTCACTGTGATCTGATTCAGCTTCCGATAGTCGATGCACAACCGCATGGACCCATCATTCTTCCGTACAAACAACACTGGAGCACCCCACGGAGAAACACACGGTCGAATGAATCCCTTCTCTAGCAACTCCTGGAGCTGAATCTGTAACTCCTTCAACTCCGCAGGCGCCATCCGATAAGGTGTCTGGGAAATCGGTCCAGTACCCAGCAATAACTCAATGGTGAAATCAATCTCCCGCACAGGGGGTATACCAGGTAACTCCGCTAGAAACACATCCGGAAACTCAGACACAACCTCAATACTACCAAGTTCCGGCACTGCAGCTGTAGTGTCCACAATATGGGCTAAGTAAGCAACACAACCCTTCTTCATCAACCGATCTGCCCTCATCGCGGAAATCAAACACGGAAGTGAAGTGTTCTTCTCACCACGAAACAGTATCTCGGGTAACCCTGGTCGTCGAAACGCGACCTCTTTCCTGTGGCAGTCAAACATGGCCCAATGCGACTCTAGGAAGTCCATACCCAAGATCAGATCAAAATCCACAATATCAAGCAGTAACAGATCTGTGATCTACGCATTTTATGCTTGATTATTAATGTCTTTCTCTCTACATTTTGCTTTGTTATGAGCTTAGTAAATATGTTTCTAACTTGTTCTATGTTTTTAGGTAGAAAATAAAGGAGAAATAATAAAGGAGGCGACTTGGAGCAAAATGTGGGCTAAGGAAGACGTTCCTAAATTCCGAAGAATAAATGGTCACGTGGAATTACATGGAGCTTTGCATGGATGGCATGGTGATGATGCATGGAATTGATGGCTAATGTTTAATGGCATGGCTTAATTGAATTGCATGGCTGTACGTACGTGGTCTTGAAATGAGCAAGTGATGATGCATGGTTTTGATTACATAATTGCATGAGCTTAATTGTAGATAAGCTAGAAGAAGGTAACGGACATGAGATGATTCTTGAACGGTTTTGAGATGATTGAGGGAACGGTGATGAGCTAATAATGGAACGGTTTTGAGATGATTGAGGAAACGGTGGATGCTAGCTAATGGAGGAAACGGACACAAGCTAATTTAGCTAATGCATGAAACGGTTTTTAGCTCAATTACAAGCATGCAATCATGAACATTCCTTTCCCTATAAATACTAGGGCTTGGCTCCTCATTCGGGATCACTCATTCGAGACGCCAGAGCTCTGCCTCTAAACACCTCCACACGTCCAAAATCTCTCCAAGATTTTGCAAGAAGCCGTTCACACCAAAATCCATCATCTACCTTCCTCCATCGAGACTTTCATGGCAATCCTAACTGTCTCCTCCATTCATTGAAGGCGTGGCTTACATCAAGTAGACTAGGGCAATCCCGACATCAAAAAGTGTAACCATGACTTCTACTCTTTACTTCTTGTATTATTTCTTGGTTTGTATGGACAAATTTGTGGAAGTGTTTTTGGTTTGTAATTTTATCAAGTTCACGTGAACCTCCCACGTCTTAGTCTTTGGTTTTCATGCTATATTTTGTGTTTAACGCTTTGATTTATTGCATGGCAATCCTACCTTAAATCAATGGAAGTGTCAGGGCAATCCCTACACTTTACTTTCGAGAGATATGCATGAAATTAGTCGCTAAAGACTTAGAACTAATAGGTTGCATGTAATTTGGTAGGTTCTAAAGAGTTAGGTGAAAGATGAGTCGATCCTTGTAAATATATTAGCTTAGGACGTTTTACCTTAAAATTTGTAGGAACTTAGACAACAAATCTCGCACCCCCCTAATACCTTAGCATAGTTATGCATGCACCCTCAATCCCCGGTTAAGAACGATCCCTACTTACCAATGCTACATCTACAAAGAAGGGTTTTAATTGTTTTCGTGTTTGTTTGAGTGTTTAAATTAAGTACTTGAAAAGATGCGAATCAATTTTGGCGCCGTTGCCGGGGATTGTAAAGAATTGTGTGATTATGCTTGTACAATATGTTTATATTTTTCCGTTTTCGGAACTGTGCACTGCCTTATTTTGTGTAAATTATTTTACATAGCTACAGGTCTCATAAAACTCTGAAAATTTGTAGGATTGTTTGGTTACGTGTCTAGTTTGTGTCTGTAAATTTTCATTACATTCGGCCAAGCCAATAATTCTGGAAAAAATCGACAAGCAGATGTGTTCAAGTTTGCACGAATCTGGAATTGCATGTGTTCTTTGTAAATATGTGAAATTGTGTAAATATTCAGCATGTATATAAAACCCACGAAATTTTTGTTTATATTTGTGTACTAACACTTGTTCATATTGTATTTTTACATCCATGTGTACACCTTAAAGGTAGTCTTTGATTTAAATTTAGTACATGAGTTTGGTTGATTAAGTCGCACTCTTTGGAATAGATGGCGCCTCTTTTCCTTGTTTATCTCCTTAACCCCTCATGATGTGTGGATTTCATCACCGCACACCATAACCTAAGTGAAGTTATGGGCATGAGGTTGAGGGCGGAGTCTACAAAGGACTTGAGGGAGTGTAAATTTTCGAAAGATTGGCTGAATGTCGAACATGGTGTCTAGAATGGGTTATGACTGGTGACAGGTTCTGGATCTAAGAAAGACTTACACCAATAGAGTATATACCATTGGCCCGGTTAGCCTCGGGGTGTATTGTCAAAATTAGTCATGCCTCTCGCGTTATCTCTATCCCTAACTGGCCATGTTTTTCGATTGAACCAAGGCCATTTGATTGAAATTTTATACTAGCTTTATCGCGCGGGCCGCACGTCCATTGAACGACCTAAAGATTAAGCTAGTGTACTCTCTTTAAATCATTGGCGCACTCAGTTTAGACAATACTTGTGCATACATGTCTAAATTGAACTTTGTAAAGAAGACTAACCATACTCTAATCATTTCATGTTTTGTACAATGTATATGTTAATTGTTAATTTTAGTTTTAGAGAGTCAAATCGGAGCTGGGTAATAGGCTATTTTGTGTGGTTTATCTGACATAGTTTCATGTTACAGAAAATTCTGAAACTTTTATGACGTGTTTGTATATGTGTCTAGTTTACAGTTGTAAAATTTCAGTTAGTTTCAACATGTAATTAATTCTAGAGAAATTATGCAAGAAGTCATCCTCAGGCTGCTAGATTTTTGTAATATTTAGGATGCATATACATCTTTGCATATCATGTCATTCATTACATAGTTGCATCATCATGCATCATATTTATCATTGAATTTCATGCATTTTTCCATTGGATTTGATGTTTGTTGAGTTTTGAAGGATACGATGGAGGAACGTGCTCCAAGTGTTTTCATAAATTCGCAGCTTCGGTCCAAAAAGAACAGTCAAATTCGAAAAGCCATAACTTTCAGCTCGGTTAGAGTTAGATGGAGTTCTTTATAGGGTTGGAAAGCTATGGACGTCTAGTTTCCATCCATATAAAGATCACAAATTTCTGATTTCGAAATTGTTGGGAATTAAAGCTCAAAGGCACGAAGGTCAGAACATGGAAGCTGAAAAGTGGAAGGCAAAAATGGAGGAGTTGCACCTCCAAGACAGGCTGTTCATTGAGCATAAAAGAAAGCAACACGTCTAGGCTGTAAGACGTTCAACAACAAGCGCTTGTTGGGAGGCAACCCAATGGAGGAGTCTACAACAGATTTGCATTCTCTTCCCTTATCTTTTTAATTTTCGTAACTTTTGTTTAATTAGTTAGATTTTCGTGAGTTCCTTCTTTCATGCTTGAATTCTATGACTTTACTTTGGTACATTGAGGACAATGTAGAGTTTAAGTGTGGGGGAAGGGGTTTACAACTTTATTGAGTCATAAATTATAAAATCGGGCGGACAATGGAACTTTCCGGCGGATGATGCCCTAATAAAAAATAAAAAAAACTTTTGAGTCATACTTAGTGTATTTTTGAAGTCTTTTTGTTTAACTTAGTGTTCTAAAGAGTCTTAGGATCCCTTAGTTAGTCGATGATGAAATTGGACCGAAAAAAACATACATATGGCGTTGGAAATCATTAAGAATGAATTCATGTGCTAATTGAGACATCTTTGAGTGTTATGACATGTAGTAGATATGGTTTGCAAAACTTGGTACAGAAATTCGCATGTTAGAATAAGTTTTGAATCATATAAGCCTTAAAAGTGAGATTTTGAGCCTAAACACTACTTCTTTGAGAGTGAATTTTGTACATTACATATGATAGGTCTCAAAATCATGCATACACTCACTTGCCATAGATCGTAATGAACTAGAGAATACTAGAACTTACTCATGTCGACTTGCAAAGCTTATAATTGTTCCATACTCTGATTTTGGATGTGATTAAAGGCACTTAGGTTTTCCACCACTTTGCCAAAATGCCATGTATCCCATATGTGCGCACGAGTTGCGACACCCCTAGATGAGCCCATTTCAGCCTACATTAAGCCTTTCTTTCATTGCCATATGAATCTAAACACTTAAACTTAGTGTAGATTATCCATACCCTTGTTCTAAAGACTTGGTGGGATTTTTGAAGCTAAAACAAATAAAATGGCGTGAGAATCATGTAAGGGAATGTATGTATGGGGATAGACTTGTTCAAACAGCTTGTTAAAGTAGAAATTGCCGAAAATAAAGAAAGAAAAGAATGATCAAAAGCTCTCCGGCAATAGGTTCTAAGTGTGTAAAGTTTGGATTAATGTCCCCCGTACTTGTGAGTTTGGAGTTTGTTTCGAATTGAAGGCCCAACAATGTAAAATTTGGCATTTGTCCTGTTCACAAAGCTCAAGGGAAAGTTTAGAATGAAGATAAGGCCCAACAAGATGAAATCCGGCCCTTGTACTTCAAAGTTTTGCATGGTGACGTTTTTGGTGAGATGGGAGCTTAAATTTGATCAAGTTTTGGTGCTTTGGCTAAGTCTTTAGAATGTTCTTAATCACCACATATCTAAATTTCGAATGCCTTAACCTCAGCCCCATTACAACCCTTGAAAGTCCTTTTTGATCCTTAAGATGAGTAGCCTTCAATCTGTGGAGTAAGTTGCATGAGTAAGCATATGGTTTTGGTTCATTTGAGCAAGTAATTCATTCCATTCATTGATTTAAACATTTTGAGTGAACCCTTTGCATAAGTGGAAATATGATGAGAGCATCCGTGTGAGTTGATTTGAACTTCATTCGAAGCATGCACAAACGTAAACTCACCTTTGTTTTCTCTATGTCTTACTTGTTCATAGCATGATCATGTCTCTATTATCTATTGAATTCAAAGATCATTCATACTAGACACTTTGTGATTCCATCGCCATACACATAAAGAAATTTCTGAGACAAATTTTGACCAAGGGCTTAGTGTTGTTTTACTTAGTATCTCTTACGTTTTCAAACATGAGAACATGAAAATTTGCGGCTTTGAAACGTTGAGACTTCTAAGTGTTTTGTACATATAAGTGTGACGTTTTTTTCTCCCATTGTTTTTTTTTTCCTTTATTGTTTTTCTTTATTTTTGAGTCCTTGTTTTGTTTTGTATTTGCTAGGGTCTAGCAAAGTTTAAGTGTGAGGGAATTTGATCTACGCATTTTATGCTTGATTATTAATGTCTTTCTCTCTACATTTTGCTTTGTTATGAGCTTAGTAAATATGTTTCTAACTTGTTCTATGTTTTTAGGTAGAAAATAAAGGAGAAATAATAAAGGAGGCGACTTGGAGCAAAATGTGGGCTAAGGAAGACGTTCCTAAATTCCGAAGAATAAATGGTCACGTGGAATCACATGGAGCTTTGCATGGATGGCATGGTGATGATGCATGGAATTGATGGCTAATGTTTAATGGCATGGCTTAATTGAATTGCATGGCTGTACGTACGTGGTCTTGAAATGAGCAAGTGATGATGCATGGTTTTGATTACATAATTGCATGAGCTTAATTGTAGATAAGCTAGAAGAAGGTAACAGACATGAGATGATTGAGGGAACGGTGATGAGCTAATAATGGAACGGTTTTGAGATGATTGAGGAAATGGTGGATGCTAGCTAATGGAGGAAACGGACACAAGCTAATTTAGCTAATGCATGAAACGGTTTTTAGCTCAATTACAAGCATGCAATCATGAACATTCCTTTCCCTATAAATACTAGGGCTTGGCTCCTCATTCGGGATCACTCATTCGAGACGCCAGAGCTCTGCCTCTAAACACCTCCACACGTCCAAAATCTCTCCAAGAAATACCAAGAAGCCGTTCACACCAAAATCCATCATCTACCTTCCTCCATCGAGACTTTCATGGCAATCCTAACTGTCTCCTCCATTCATTGAAGGCGTGGCTTACATCAAGTAGACTAGGGCAATCCCGACATCAAAAAGTGTAACCATGACTTCTACTCTTTACTTCTTGTATTATTTCTTGGTTTGTATGGACAAATTTGTGGAAGTGTTTTTGGTTTGTAATTTTATCAAGTTCACGTGAACCTCCCACGTCTTAGTCTTTGGTTTTCATGCTATATTTTGTGTTTAACGCTTTGATTTATTGCATGGCAATCCTACCTTAAATTAATGGAAGTGTCAGGGCAATCCCTACACTTTACTTTCGAGAGATATGCATGAAATTAGTCGCTAAAGACTTAGAACTAATAGGTTGCATGTAATTTGGTAGGTTCTAAAGAGTTAGGTGAAAGATGAGTCGATCCTTGTAAATATATTAGCTTATGACGTTTTACCTTAAAATTTGTAGGAACTTAGACAACAAATCTCGCACCCCCCCTAATACCTTAGCATAGTTATGCATGCACCCTCAATCCCCAGTTAAGAACGATCCCTACTTACCAATGCTACATCTACAAAGAAGGGTTTTAATTGTTTTCGTGTTTGTTTGATTGTTTAAATTAAGTACTTGAAAAGATGCGAATCAATCTGCGGCTAAACCTTGGCCATCAATAAACACCTCACAATCTCGGTAAACCCATCTGATGCTCACAACCTCACCTGATGGATACAACACCCTCCACAACCCCGGAAGTGGAGATGCAGGTACCATAGCCAATGATGATAGTCTAAATGATATGAATGAATGTGTAGCACCCGGATCTAACAATGCAAGTACAGGAATACCAAAAACATATAACGTACCGATAACGACCTCTGGTGATGCTCTGCCCTCATGTAGAGTCATAGCATGAACTCTCGCCTGTCCGGCTGGTCGTCCTCGCTGGAGTTGTCCCTGCTGTCTGCCCTGGCCTGCAAACTGTGCTGGTCGAGCTCCTGAGGTGACTCCTCGCTCAGCTCCAGAACTCTGGGTCGCCTGATCACTAGTACCAAATAACTGAGGACACTCCCTCGAATAGTGACCTATCTGGCCACAACGGTAACAAGTGACGGCACCCCGTTGACATGGTCCAACATGATACCTATCGCACAAGTTGCACAACGGATACTCCCTCGGTGTAGCAAAAGTGCCAAAAGGTCGTCGAGGATGACTGGAACCGCTGGAATCCCCACTAGCCTGTGGTCGCTGCGGTCGATCTCTCCTCCATCCCGTCCTCTGTCTCGGTACACTAGCTGGTGGTCGATATGACCCACTGCCTGAAGATGAAGCTGAACCGGAAGTATCCGAACTCTGCCTCTTCAAAAGCCCCTGACTCGGTTCACCTTCCTCAAACTGTCTCGGCCGATACCTCTGCTGTCTCTCCTGCTCAATGTCCTCGCCTCGGAGTGCAGCACTAACAAACTCATCAAAGTTGTTCTGAGGCATCGTAGTCAAGATCTCTTTGATGTTCAGATTCAATCCCAGCTCAAACCTACGACACTTGGCTTCCTCTGTAGCCACCATGTCCCGTGCAAAACGAGACAAACGGGTAAACCGATCCCGATACTCAAGTACAGACAAACTGCCCTGCCTCAAGTTCGTAAACTCCTCGTACTTGCGCTGCTGGGTAGCCGGATTAAAATACCTCCGCATAAATAGATCACGGAACAAGGTCCACGGAGTATCAACCGGAACTCTGTCGGTGCTAACCCACCAAAAGTATGCATCACCCTCAAGTAAACCAACTGCGGCTACTGTCATCTGTTCAGGAGTATACTACAGACACTCACAAACACGTTCAATCTAAACCAACCATGCCTCGCATATCTCTGGATCAACTGAACTCGAAAACACAGTAGCACCAGCTGTGCGAGCCTTGACCACAGGGTCAAAACGCTCTTCCAAACGCAGCACTCGCATCAGCAAGTCGCACGTTCGGCGATCCTCATCAGGATCATCATCCCGATCAACACGGGGACCACGTCGAGGAGGCATCCTACTGATACAAGACAAGCATTAGGTACAAGCAAAAGGAACGTAATCATGAAACCGCAGATATTTGAGGACACACAACACCCGAAGTATTGATGAGTACCGCTGGCCAGTCGGGTCATCACTCCAGTCATGTTGTATCAACTCAAATACCCTAAGCGTCACAACTACAAGAGTCTACAGAATCTGACAACCTAATGCTCTGATACCAAGCTGAAAGGACCCAATCCCGATTCAGTTACCTAAACCGGAATCAAACCCTTTCGAAAATACGAACCAACAAAAAATTTTCAAAATTTCGTCAGAGTTTCGTTACTAGCGTGGAATTGCATAAACCTGCACCCTGAAAATAACACTTCATCCTATGCCACAAAAGCCAAACCGTGGGCACCAATCCCATCCGAATTTCTCAACATCAATATGTGAATCATAAACAGTAACAGTAACAGTACTGTAGTATATGTATATATCCGAGAAAATCCGTATAAACAAGTATCAGAATGTATCAGAGCGACCTCTAAAGTAAAATATATACAATATACACATCAGTAGGCGAAACAAGAACCTACTGGAAAGTACAGGTAACTCTGATCACTAGCCTCCAAACCGCGACGTGAAACACCAAACCTGAACTGCAAACTGGGCACAGAAACCGAAAAGCCCAGGGGAAAGATAATAAACACGTTAGAGTGAGTGGACGAAAATAAATATCTTTCACTGAATAAATATAATATAAAACATATGCGAGTCCAAATGCATAAGTAAGAAATGGTACGCGAGGGAGACTCTAACTCCTCACGCGTCCGAGTACATGAGGGAGACTCTAACTCCTCACGCGTACGGAGCATGCAACATAAAAATCACGGAATCACTCATGGACTACCACGCGATAACACAGTCTGAATCACGGGATCCCAGACCCACACGTGATTCCTAGCCAGAAAGGCCTCGGGTCAGGATATCTGTCCCCCCCAGAGCGTACTCGGGGATCAGCTGAGAAGCCAAGGTGTATCGATACAACAACATATATTGAGACTGTACTCTGTGTAAACCAAATCATAAATCTTTTCTATGCACATGCTTAAAACATAATATATACACATGTATACTCGTATACGTATATTCGTATATGCATTATCGTAAAAATACATGCTCGTAAAACCATAATCCATCTGCATGCTCAAGTTCGTAAATCATAAATAAAAGACTCGCCATCAATCCGTGAAAATAAATTGTCCACTCACAGACTCGCGTAACGCGCACTCGCGCTAAACTCGAGGTCCGGCGGAAGATCCCTCGCCAGAAGCACGATCACGGTCTCGATCTCGATCTCGATCTCCTGAATATTCACAAAAACATAACTGATCAAAATCATAGTTCTCAACCCTATACTGAATCACGGAAACCAACCGTTCCCGGAAATATGCAATGCGGTACAAAATATATAACGGAAATTCCGAAATCCCCACTCGAAACCTTGACTGAAAATCGGCTAACCAATTCAACCCGAAAACCTCTGGACGACGATCAGGGCGCGATTACGAGAAAAATGACACTAATTTCATCAAAATCTGAAAAAGTCAACTCCTCCGCCGTTGACCACCGTTGACCGCCACTGCCGCCGGCGGCGCGCCGTCAACGGCGAGATTCTCCGGCGGAGAACTTCCAGTTTACAAGATCTCACTCATCCAAACACTTTTCATAACTGGTACATAAGCCAATTTGAACTCAAACCTCATCAATTCCATCGAAAACCAATTCGGAAAACTCACCGGAAAACCCAATCGGGTTCAAGCCAAACCTTAACCAATCCCGAAATAAACCACATGGGAAGCTTCCTTGGGGCAAGGCGAGTCAAAGCCCTCACCCCTCGGCCACCAAGGCTCACCGGAAAACCTCCCCCCGTTAAGGGCGAATTCCGGCAACCTAACCCGAATCGGGTTCACACAAAACCAAACCAATTTCTACAAACTCAATTACCATTCAACTCGAAATTGCACAAGGAATCGAACCATACCCTCACCGAAGTCGTTGGTGGCCGGAATCTAGGTCGTCGGAAGGCAAAGCTCAAAGAGGAAACTTTCCTCTTCGGTCAAACTGGTCAACTTTCCCGAAATGGTAAGTCAACGATGGTCAACCCTCAAACAGAAATTTTACGACAATTCTCGACTATTCCGCTATTTATACTCGAGCCTCGGGTCGATCGACGGTCCGAAATGAATATACGAAATGATTCGGATAAACACGAAACAATCGGATAAACTCGTCGAATACTGAAACTTCAAATAATCATAAAATATTCCTCGGTTATCGGAAAAATCTTCCGGAACCGTCCACGAGCTCGAAATCACGTACTCTACAATTTCCGTGAAGACACCTAACTCAAATTCTCGACCGAAAACATAGTCGCGAATCGAATCGGCAAACCACATATACGACATAAAACTGCGACTAAACTCAGTCTTGAGGATCGTGCCGAATATACAACAGATTCTGGTTCGGGTCGTCACAACTGTAAGGAGATGACAAGATACAAGTATAGTGTTTCCCCTACACTAGATGTGACAACGTCAGGATAGAGGCTAAGTAGAGGTTGATTAGGCAAAATGCCTCCTCGCATTTCGGTGTCCAGTCGATGGAGTGTTACAGATAGGAGCGTTTTCATTGTCTGTAAGATAGAGTATCTTGAAGAACGGTTCACACTTGTTAGAGAAACAAGATATGAAGCGATTGAGGGCGACAAGCTTACCAGTGAGGCTCTGGACGTGTTTCTTGTCCGTTGGCATCTTCATATCCATGATCGCCTTGATCTTCTCAAGGTTGGCTTCGACGCCATGCTTGCTTACAATGTAGCCCAAGAATTTGTTGGTTGTGACCTCAAACGTGCATTTTGTAGGGTTCACGTGAATGCCATGCTCATGAGAATTTGGAAAACGACACGTAAATTGAACGTGTGACCAACAGCCATCTTGCTCTTAACTAGGATGACATCAATGTAGACTTCAACTATTGAGTAGTTCACATCCCTGAATATATGGGTCATGAAACATTGATAAGTGGAGCTAGCATTCTTCAGAATGAACGACGTGACCATGTAGCAGTAGAGGCCCTTGTTCATAGTGAACGTGGTGGCTTCTTGATCGTCCGGGTGCATGTAGATCTGGATGTAGCCTAAGTAGGCGTCTAGAATAGACAAAAGTTCATAGTAGGTTGTGGCGTCTACTAAATGGTCGATTCGTGGTAGGGGGAAGCTGTCCTTGAGGCAGACCTTGTTGAGGTTGGTGTAATCAACACACATTCTCCAGCTACCATTGCCTTTCTTTACCATGACGGTGTTGGAAACCCAGCATGGATAATGGATGGGCTTGATAAACTTCATTTAAAGTAGACACTCCACCTCAACATTCATGGCTGCATAGTGCTCTGGAGAATAAGCACGGTGCTTTTGCTTAATCAGTCTGGCATTGGGTGTAATGCTGAGTTTGTGAGAGAACTCTGGGTTATTTCAATTTCCACGAGGGAGTTCTCTGTGTCGACCGGCTTCATGCAGTTAATGTCATCCCTTGGGTCATCTGGTGTGGCCGCTATGGGGTTTTCCTACATAACAACGTCAATTTTTGAATTCCATTACCTCTTCGCGAACCAGGTGACCAATCTTGGGGTCGACAGGCCGCTCAATGAAGTCGTAGCCGCGGACCCTACCTGTGTCGTGGTCTGTTGGGAACTACATGTAAATTATATGACTGGCTATGATCGCCTTCAGCTGTTTGATGGCCAGCCTGCCAAGGAGGATATTATGTAAGGAATAAATATCAACGATTATAAAATCAGTATAAACCTCCTTCTGCCACGCACAGACGCATGAAGTCACTGCCAATAGGTTAGACCACATCACCCAAGAAGCTCATGAGTGACTCATTGTCTTGATTTAGCTTGTGATCAAGACGTTTGAGCAGCTTGTAGGCGTTATAGAACATGACATTTGCCCCTGAGCCTAAGTTAATGAGGACGCGGCCGACCTTGCATTTCTCCACCAGAGCGTCAATGACGAACACGGCGTCCGATGGGAATGCACCGCATTTGTCCACCTCGAAGAAGGTAATTGGGTCCCAGGAACGGCGTTGAGCCTTATTGCTTGAACTAGAGGTCAAGGAGAATATCTCTTGAGGGGGAGTGGACTCTCTACACTTGCCGTTGTAAATAGTGGCGATTTCATACCGGGTGGCCATGGACGCGACCTCCGTTAGAGCGCCTGCTTTGCACTCCTCTAGCTTTCCCTTGTTAAATAAATCTTGAATGATCTTCTTGAGCTGGGCACAGTCCTCAGTCTTGTGAGACTCTGTCTAGTGGAACTTACACCATATGCCATTGTTCTTGAGCGGCCCCTTACGAACCTTGGGCTTGGGCAACTTTATTAAGTGCTTATTATTGTTGAGAATTTCCTCCTGAGTAGCGTTCTTCACTGTATACACTCGTCGATCAGGGGAGATTTGTTTTGCTTGCCGTTGGTGACGGAGAGCGGCGACGCTCAGGAGACAACTATAGTATGGGACTAGGACATGGTTCAGGGGTCCTAGACCAGTATCGTTGCTCATGAAATTTGGAGTGGCGGTGGTGGCTGCTCTGTCATGGATGTGATGTGGGGTGGGCACTTGGATGTTGGGGGGCCTTCTTTCCCCAAACTCGAGTGTGGACTTCAGCCTTTTCCACCATTAGTTCCATGATCGCGGTATAACCCAAGTGTTCTCGGCGAACAAGTTTTTCCTTGAAACCCGAAGGTAGTAGGTTGTCAATAAGTGCCATTAGGGCATTCTGTTTGTCCAGGCTGTAGCATAGCGGGGCGGTGGATTGGAAAAGAGTAATATAAGAAGAGATAGACTCGGTCGAGCCTTTGTGGATAACATGGAGGAAACACATAGCGTGGTAACGTCCCTGGAGGTGATACCACTTTAAGAAGGCTCCAGTGAAATCGTGGAAGGTGTTGATAGAACCTGGGGATAGCTCGAAATACCAGTTGAGTGCATCCCCATGAGAGATTATAGGAACAAATAGTAAAGGGTGGCGTCATTATGCATGTGCCCTGCTGTAGAAGATTGGAAGCAGTCAAGGTGAGTCTCTGGGTCACCGCATCCATTGTAGCGAATGTCCTTCCACATCTTCGCTCGTTCATTGCGTCTGACACTGGTGATGACGGTCGAGCATGAGGTTGACCGTGAGGTGTAAGGGATGTGTGGGACTGTGTGCCACTGCTGTCGGACCTCACCTTCTAGTTCTACTAGACGTGCCAGAATTTGTTCCGCGACCGTCAAGGGCATTGTATAGTGTTCAATGCGAGTTGGGGAACCGTGCAGGTACCAGTTCTGGAGTTTATTGGTCATATGTACAAAATTAGGCCGTTCTTCCCTACAGTCAAGTCTATCTTCTGAGCCTGAATTTCAGCAAGCTTCTGGTTATGTTGTTCGTTGTGCCGATGAGTGGCGTCGTATTCTGCCTTGAGCGCCGCGATCTCTATCAAGAGGCAGGCATCGCACTGGGGGCTGAGTTCCTCCACGTGATCAAAGGCACTGGAAGTAGCGCGGTCGGTGTCGACCGTGGCCCCAATCTTAGCCCCTGGGGTGGTCGTGTTTGTAGAAAAATCAATGAGCAGTGGCTCGACGCCACGGAGACGTTGGCTGGCTGGTGTGATGAGGTCAGACGTGGGCGGGATGTTAGGCATCGCCTGATACTTTGATGAGATAAAAAAAGAGGCAAGGGCTTTTATTTTTGTTGTGGGCGCTTCAAAAAATTATTAACCGCTAGACGGCGCAAATTGTTTCTACCAAAATTCGTAATGGTCTCTGGATAGAAGTGCAATAGTTTGATACTTAGATTGTTTGTAGCATTCAGTTCGAATGGACTAGAACACAGTCTTGTTTCTTGCAAAACATTGAACTCTTAGGTGAGAGGTCGAGACAAGATTTGCCCGCCTTCGACGCTCTGATGCCTAAGTCAGAAGATGTTTAGCCAAGAAATGAATTGAATAATAAAATCCCATATGTCTTACCTTGAGTATGGAATGAATGCTTCCTTTTATAGGTAGTTGAGGGAGGCAACTCCTATTGGTTTTCGATGTGGGATTAGATGACATCCCGTTTTTGGTACAAGTTGATACAAGGACAAGGACTGCTCTGGTATTTGGCAGCATTGCCCTGATGGGTTGATCGACTGACGTGCAGTGCGGCTCACAATGTGGCGTGCGTGCCGCATCCGTACGCTGGATGGAGTGACAGGTTTTCCACCATCAACTCCCAGACTTAGTTATTTTTGGCATTCTTTTCGTATTGTTGTTGAATGAGGCTAGCTCTACTTGGGGTTAGCACGTGGTATATTAACACCTGGATTGCACTACAGTGCTTGTATTATTTTAGAAAATAGTACCAATCTTGTGTTTGACATCCAATAGGGACTATTTCAAATTTCTTATGCAATCCCCACAGATTGAAAAATGAGTCATGCACCTCCTTATACAACGACCTCAAAAACCTCATCCCTACATAACACGCTCATCCATAAGAAGAAGATGCAAACTGATCTTATCGCCGTGAACTTGTCTTTGCTATGATCCAGGTTCTTCTCTGTACGTTTCATTTGTGATGTTTTTTTATTTATTTTTTGATATAGTTTCATTTCAGATGTTGTTTTCCAAGTTAAGTTACTCATTTTCAGGGAAAATTAGTTGAAATTGAACTCATTGGTGGCCGCTTCGAGTTTTATTTCAGTTTGATTTGTGCTCTATTCTTGTGATTTCACTAATTGTGGTGCTGGAATTGATTAATTATGGTGCCGAAATTTATTTTCTTCTATCTAAGATTTTTTGTAACTTGATATGTGTTTGAGATCTCTTGGATTGGAAAATACAAATCGATTATATTCGGTCTAGGGATTGGCTAACTTGATCTTTGTGTTTTCTTTGCTTCAATTTATTAATCTAATTCATTGCATCGTTGTTTACCATATCTATGTTGGGTGCCCTTGAGATGTGTTCTGGTACAATAATGAGAAATTGAATATAAAGAATTTTTTTCTGGATTAACAACGTTCTACAAACTAGAGAGTACTTACAAGTTACAAATTAGATCCACTACTACGGCCTACAATCATGTTCTATCACATACGATGCTATGTTACAGAATCATCTAACTGATATGGGGGGGTACTTTCCTTTGGTAGATTCTTTTCTTCAAGAACAATCTCCCAAATGCACAAATTCAACTAGAAAAAGTTCAATGAAGCTTGCGTTTCAAGTGTGAGTGGCAGTACCCTATGTTGCAATAATCTTGTGAAGTTTTGGAGCTTGGGCCATTACTATCATGGTGACTATTTTAGCTATAATATAATAGTTTGCTCTCTGAGTTTGATCAGCTGGTTGTGTACATGGTTTAGTTTTCTCTATGTTTTCATTTGGCTATCGTTCATTTAATAACTTTATTGATAGATGTTTCATGAATGAACTTTATAAAGATTTCATCTTTATGGCCTTCAAAATGTAGATTATCGCTCGTGATTTATATATACATTAGAATCTGAATTCCAAATTGGTTGGTTAAAGGATTGGTGTTTTGGCTGTATTAGTTTCAATTGCGAGCCAGCAATGTCAAGTAAGCGCAGAGGAAACAAAAAAAAGGGTAAAGGTTCATGTTTCTTTTTTCAAGTGTTTACTGTTGATGAATTCACATATCATTAACTTATATAGAACTCATTCAATAAGCAAAGCATACAAACAACCCACAAACACATAATAGATTCATCACAAACCATTCACAACACAAATATACTAAAAACATGAATCATAGCATAAATTAGACCATTGTTTAACACATCAAGTGACTAGGGTTTGACATCTGGCCTCCCATAAGAGTACTACTTACTATACATGCTTAGAATAAAGTTTGATACATCAATATAGGAAATAGGTAACTAAAGAACCTCCCCAGCATGCCAAACTTCTTCAAGTCCACTCTTGTTCTTCAAACTCCACTTTCTTTACTCAAAATGCCTTTAACCTTGTAGAAAAGGTAAGGAAAAGCTCTACGACCCCGAGAGGTAAGGAAGAAGACAGATTACTTCTCACCTCTTTGAATTCTAGAAATCTAATCAAGCCTTAGAGATAGAGATGAGAGGAGGAACACCCAAACTAAGCCAAAATGATGGAAAAGGTGAGGAGAGGTTTGACTCCTCCCTTGAAGGAGAAGCTAGGTCTTTTTGGTGGTGGTGTAGTGGTGGTGTCAGCCTAGATGAGGGGGAGAGAGAGGGAGAAGAGCTCTAGAGGGTTGGGAGAGAAAAGGGTTTGAGAGAGAATAGCTAAAACTTGAAAATGTGAAAAATGAAGTGTGTTGTATTGCGTAGTTGTGAGGGAGCTTGGAAATTATATGGGAGAAGAGATATTTTCAGATTTTGATTTGAATTTCAAATGTGACAAAAGGTTAAGACATGATCCATAATTTTAGGGATAAATGTGATCCTAAAGTGACACTACTAGAAAACTGTCGATAGACAACATCACTTAAACAACAAATGCGTTGTTTTCTGTTGTGTGACTTGTAAATCGAGAAAAATTTGGTAGAAACAACAGATAGTTCTGTTGACTACTGTTATAAGACCAATTAAACTACATAATTTTGATATCAAAAATGACTCTATCTGGGGACATGTTACAACAACAGAAATTATTTTAGTTTGTTGTTTATGTTTTGATATTTTTGATTTAAACAACAGAAAAATATATATGTTATGTGATAAAATTGTCTAATAATAATAATCAGACAACAGATTTCCATATTATGTTGTGTAATAAATAGAATAAAAATTAGTTTCTTTTTAGTAAAACAATATATTGAAATGTATCTGTAGTCTGTTTACTGTGTTTATAGATTAGGGTTTGACACTTGAAAAATATTCAGTTTAATTTTTCTTCTCTTTGGTAGCATGAATCATACAACATAAAACTAATTTTCTGTTAGTTGATTATCTTAGAATTTTAGCGGAAAAGTTTGGCGATAATTTTTGTTCCTCCCCATTCATGATTTGGGTTTACATGGAAAAACATTTGACTTTGAATCTGAAAAAACATTGACTTTGAATCAAAACAAAAAAAAATTGACTTTGAATTTAACCCTTCATTACTCACGGTCTCTCATTTTTGTGAACAAAAACAAAACAAAATCGCAGCACCCCTCTCTCTCACATTTCCTCAGTTCAGGATTCCGCCGCCTCTCCTGACCTCACCGTCGCGCCTTTCCTCCCTGAAAGCCGAAGCTCCGCCACAATCCCTCTGTCATGATGCACGCCTCCCGCTCGCCATCACGCCACACCACCGCAGCACCTGGCTCGGCCTCACGAGCTCGCACCTCCAACCCTAGATCAGCCGCCTCCAGAGCCTCGACCTCACTCCTCAGCGTCTGCCTCCACTTTTCTTTGTCGCACCGCCTCGCTCTCGAGTTCGAGCTGAACCATCGAACGCCACCATAAGCTCTTTGGGATGTGCTTGCGATCTTCCTCGCCGCCGCCGCCGCCTATAGTTCCCTCCACAAGCTCGCGTCACCACACCGTCTTCTTCTTGGCTCGAAAACCCTACCCGGACATCTCCGAGATCTGCGCCGCCTCTAGTTCCTCACGCCTCAATTCTCTTCCTCCGTCGTGGCGGTGTTGGTGAAGAGAAGCCAAACCTCTCTGCATAATCGCTGCACCTAATTTCAGATCGTTGGATGATCCGAACGTAGACGAAGGTATGCAAAGTTTCGTTATACTTGTCTCTATGCATGTGAATTTTGCCGAATCGAAAACAGCGGTGTCATTTTGATTCATCATTTTTAATTTTTAACTCCATTGCTTGATTCTGTATTATGTCGTTTTGCTATTTACTGAATCATATAATGATATGCTTTCTGTGATGATTAGCTAGTGTTTGTGGTAATGAGATTGGTATATAGTAGACAAACTGTACATAGTAGCTTATGGCTTGTTATTTGTGGAAATGAGAATTTGATTTGGTCTGTTGTCGATGCGATTGAAGTGTTTGATTGGTTTCTTGGGTATGGTGGTGGTGTTGTTAAAATTGCAATGAGAAACTGTGGTCATTGTTTGATAGGTGGTGAAGAGGGCTGTTTCGGGTTCTTTAGCTTAGCCTATGCCCGCAGCTGGGACGAAACGGTCTGTTAGAGATAGGTTAGGGAGTAATGCAGATAGCTTGTATTCGAATGGAAGTGGAAGTTTACGCAATAGCAACAAACGGTGTGCTCTTGTTTTACTTTGTAATGTGTGAAATGATACTTTGGCTCTGAATGTTGTCGTCTTAGTGTTGGGAGATTGTACTGTTGATTGGTTTAAGTAGTGTATTTATGCTCTTTATAACTGTTAGTAATGGAGCTAAACAGTGAATACTGTTTGTCAAATTTATGATCTTTATATTACCTTTTCTGCAGCCAGCGAGGAGATATTGGTATATCAACTTTGAGCTCCAATGGTTATGATGGTAACAAGCTTACTTTGAGCAGTTCTATTGGTGCTGCATTACTATATTTCTGTATTAGATTTCTGAAAATCCTTTATGAATTTAAAACATCAAGATGCGCGCATTGGTAAAGACGACCTCCGGTATAAGCTCATGAATTAGAGTGGAGGTAGCCGAGCTCAAAGTGGTGACGATCAGAGACATGGAGACCTCTGTGAGAAGCTGACAAAGACACTTCAGCGGTCTCTTCCTAGCCTTGATTCACAGTCACGACAGGCCCCACCTGAACCACAAGATAGTGGTTTCTTTGGTCGAGTTCCTTCTACAAGAAGTGCAGATGTTTTGCCTGGAGGTCCTGCTACAAGAAGTGTAGATGATATGTCTTATGTGGGACTCATTGGGAAATGCTTACTCCTAAGGTTGGTTTTTATGCTTTTTATCAGTACTTCATTCTGTGGCTTATAAAGATGTGGTTTTGAATCTGTTACAAATGTAGTGTAGAGGAATTTCTGAGCAGAAGCATCCGAATATGATTAGGTATAATTATGACTGCTTTGACTAATCTGTGAGATGGTGTTGGAATTAGGACTGAAAATTTGATGGTTTTTTTAGGTGCTTTATAGAGATATATTAGCGTGATTTTGTTAGGTTTCGAAGAAGAGAAGAGTGTTTGGTGAGCGAATCGGAATGGGGATAGGGTAAGAGGGCACACCCTATGAGTACACCTTGTATTGTACTATGCCCTGCCTATTTTTAGTGTGTTGTGCTCATGCTAAATGACCCATTTCACACCTCTATGTTTGTCTTCTGTAGGTTTACATTCCTTGATGAAATCTTGTGTGATTGTTCTCGTTCTAGTGCAAATCAAGCTTTTAATTGTTGTTTGTTTTGCAGATCTTTGGCTGAACGGTCCAGAAGCCAAATTGCATATGGTTGCTGAGTAGTGAGTACTTTATGTTTCTACCGAATTACGCGCGGGGGCGTAATGGGGCAGAAGCAACAAGAATGAGCTTCCTCTTCCTTCCTTGGGGGTACGGTGGACCTCCTCTCCTTGGTGCGTCCGAACGATGGGACTGTTCGGATGGGCGGGCTCTCCTTCTCTTCTGTTCGTGCGTGCAGACTCTTCTTGCGGGTGCGTCTTTCCTTCCTTGGGCGTTCGGGTACAGCTGTTAGAAGAGTACAACAATGAAGCAGGCGGTCAGGGGTCAAGACGGGGTGGCCCGCCTTCAACGCTCCGATGCCTAAGTCAGAATATGTATCGGATATAACAGCCAAGCGAACGTACGAGCAGTTTGATATGAATCGAGTGAGTCAACTGGCTCTCGATGGGATGTGAAGAAGTGAAATTGAGCCCAACGTGTTGTGTTGAGATTCAATGGAGTGATCTTTTACCTGTAATAAATACCTGATATATATAGGTGGTTGAGTTTGGAACCTGGTGGTGTTCTTCGATGTGGGACAACCTACACTCGGCTGGTGTGTGTTTCGCATGTTCGGGCGTGCGCTTGGCGGGCGCGTGTGCTCGGAAGGGGTGGGTCCGGTGAGTAAAGTTGGTGCCTCCTTGGTGGTCTTGCATGTGGTCGAGTAGGTGTTGCTAATCTGTTTAAGTGGATAAGTATGTTAATCGTATGACTAATTGATGCAATACTAACAAGTCCCCAAATTCCCCAAGTCAAAGAGAACTTTCTTGACTGGGGAGTTGAAAAAGGGTGTGCGATTAACAAGAATACTTATCCGGTTGGGCAGCGGTCGTGATCCTGTGACCCCCCAAGTTCCCCAACTCTCCGGTCAAGAAAGGGCTCTCATGACGGAGCGAGACCTGGGTGTCCGAGCATGTACCTGTGCGTTCGGTGGTGTATCTGTGCATGTTATAGGCTCGGCGTCTAAACTGATCTTGCTAGTTTAGGACCCGCGTGCCTGTGGGTTGTTTATCTGTTGGTGTGGGGGTGTACCTATGGGCCCGGCCTCCCAAGCGGGACGTGCTATATATGCTTGGGAGCCGCGCGCCCGGATGGGGTCGGTCTTGCGAGTATACATAAGTACAACATATAGGCAGATATGGGGTATGATGTTTATGAATGTGTGGTATGATGTGTGTGTATGGTATGATGTGTGTGGAGTTAGCACTGGTGACACTTGCTTGTCAGTGCCGTGGCGTCTGCGTGTATGGTGGGTCACCAGAATCCGTGCCGAAGGGCCTTGTGTGCGATCGACCTGGTGCCCGCGTGATGGCCGCACGTGCCCGAGTGGATCTCTTTCAAGATTGAGCCGCCTTTTGTCGGAGTGACGCACTTGAGGCTCGCCCAAGTTCTGCCCCGTCGGTAGAGTGTCCCGTCTCGTATGCTGAAATTGGCCGCCCGTGCGACGATGGTCCTGGCCGCCTTCCTGTCCTCCGGTAGTTCTCCCCTGGCTTTATAGGCGATGAGATCGTCCATGTAACTATGCTCGTGCGGTTCGATCGCCAAGACCTGTTCTGCCCCCGAGATGCTCGGTCGTCGCAGCACTTCGACGATACGCTGCCCTGGGCCGGTGTGTACGGGCGCCGTGGCCAACCGGGTCAATTTGTCCGCCTTTGCGTTGAATCCTCGGCGTATGTGGTTGATGTTGACGTACTTGAATCCTTTGATTAGCGCCTGGACGTGCTTTAGGTAGGCGATCATGGATTCCTCCTTTGCCTAGAATTCCCCTCCGACCTGGCTCACCACCAACTGTGAGTCACTGAAGATGTTGAGGTCGGGCGCTTCCGAATTTTTGGCTAGTTGCAGACCTGCGATGAGCGCCTCGTACTCGGCCTCGTTGTTCGTTGCCTTGAATTCGAATTTGAGGGCGTACTCTGCGTTCACCCCTCCTGGCCCAGTTAGGATTATGCCGGCGCCGCTCACCTTCTTCGTGCAGGATCCGTCGACGTAGAGGTTCCACTCCGAAAGTGGTCGCTCTATGACCTCTGGCCTGTCGGACGACTCCGCTGTCGGATTGTTGGGCGCCTCCTCTGCTTCTGTATACTCGGTGATGAAGTCTGCCACGACATGTCCCTTGATTGCCGTGCGAGGTTTGTACTCGAGGTCGAATTCACTAAGCTCGACGGCTCATTTTGCCAGGCGATCGCTGTGGTCGAGCGATTGGAGTATCTGACGCAAGGGTGTGTTGGTGAGGATGTGGATGCTATGCGCTTGGAAGTATGGCCTCAACCGTCGGGCAGCGGTTACGAGTGCGAGCGCCATCTTCTCGATCGTCGGGTATCGCGCCTCAGCGCCCGTCATACCTTTTCCTGAGAAGAAAACAGGTAACTCCGTGTGGTCCTCTCTGCGGTTGAGGGCAGAACTGACGGCGGTGAGGGAAGCGGGTAAGTAGAGGTACAGAACCTCCCCTCGGACGGGTCTGGAGAGGAGCGGAATGGACGCCAGGTATTCCTTGATCTGAAGGAAAGATTCCTCACATTCGAGCGTCCATACAACCTCGCGCTTGTTCGTGGTTCTCAGGGCCTTGAAGAATGGTGCGCACCTGTCCGAGTAGCGTGAGATAAAACGGTTCAGGGATGCAAGCTTCCCTGTGAGGCTTTGTAGGTCCACTCTCTTGACGGGCAGCTTCATGTTGATGATCGCTTTGACTTTGGCTGGCGTGGCTTCGATTCCTCGTTGGCTGACAATATACCCCAGAAACTTGCTATTGGTGACTCCAAAGGTGCATTTGGCGGGGTTCAGCCTCATGCCATTCTTGATGAGGACGTCGAGCACAGTCCCCAAGTTCTGGACGTGGTTGACCGCCTGGATGCTCTTCACCAATATGTCGTCCACGTACACGTCCACGATGTTGCCGATGAGGCCGTGGAACATCGTGTTCATGAGCCTCTGGTAAGTGGAGCCGGCGTTCTTCAGCCCGAAGGGCATGACAACGTAGCAATAAACGCCTTTGTCTGTGACAAACGTCGTCGCCTCCTAGTCCGCGGGGTCCATGAAGATCTGGTTATAGCCCGAGTAAGCGTCCATCATTGATAGGAGCTCGTGCCCTGCCGTCGCGTCCACCAGTTGATCGATCATTGGCAGTGGGAAGCTGTCTTTCGGGCATGCCTCTTTCGGGCATGCCTTGTTGAGATTACTGTAGTCGATGCACATCTTCCACTTCTTGTTGCTCTTTTGCACCATCACCGCGTTGGAAATCCACTTGGGATAATCCACCTTCCGGATGAACCCGATGCCCAGTAGTCGGTCTACTTCCTCATGCATGGCTGCATAATGCTCTGCTTTGTACGCCCGTCGCTTCTGCTTCACTACTCGGGCGCTGGCGCTGATGCTTAGTCGGTGGGATATGATATTCGTGCTGATTCCGGGCATGTCTTTGTACGACCAGGCGAACACCTCCTGCTTCTCTTTCAATAGCGCGATCAGTCGTTCGGCTATTGTGGGGGCCAGTGATGCCCCGATCTGGACCGTCCTCTCCGGGCGTTCGGAGGATAGCTGGATCGTCCTCAGCTCTTCGCGTTCGGGGACGGGTGATACGACCATCAGTCCGTCGCGGGGATCGTCGGGTACCTCTGATCCTGGCGCGGATTCCAGGGCGAGGACCTCATGCTCGTTCCGAGTTTCCGCTTCCTCCTCGCCGCTGTATCCTCGGACATGCCCGACTCCGTGCTCGGTTGGGAATCGTCCCAAGAGCATGTATGTTGCGATGATCATTCTCAGTCTGCAGATCCCCGGCCTCCCGAGTATGGCGTTGTAGGGGGAGGGGGTGTCCATGATGATGAAGTTCGTCCGGATTTCGCTGCGTGGGGAATCAGGTGCGCCAACCTCGACCCGTAGGTTGTCGCTCCCGATAGGATACGAGGTCTCGCCCGTGAAGCTGGCGATGCATTCATGATCCCGCGTCATCTTCCTTGCGGGCCTTCCGAGCGCCTTGTACGCGTCCAAGTAGATTATGTTGACAGACGCTCCGTTGTCAACTAGCACCCTCTTCATAAGAAACTGGTCAATGATTGCGTCGATCACGAACGGTAGGGTGCTGTCCCTCGGGTTCTCCTCCTCGTCCTTTGTTGTGAAGCTGATGGCGGGCGCCTCCGTCCTTCCTTCCTTGGGTGCTCTTCCCGTCCCGACAGTCCATACTTCTCTGCCCGTGCGATCGGGCGGTGGCGCCATCTCCTTTCGCTTGCCCCCAGATATCGTGTTGATAGTCCCACGGGTCCCGGCGCTGGCGTCCCCCCGTCCTGGGGCGACCGTTCTTCTTCATACCCTCGAGGGCCCTTTTAAGCAGTGGGCAGTTGTTCGTGTGATGGGTGGCGGCGTTGTGGTACTCGCACCAAATGCTTGGGATTCGGCCGACTGGAGCCATTGCCGTCGTCACGCCGCTCGGTTGTGGGAGCTGGTGCCAATGTAGGTGGAGGAGCTGCTCGGGTGACTGCTCATCGATTGTAAGGACCTTCCGTTTTGTCGGTTGGCGGGCGTTTTGCTGTGCCGATCCCTCCGCCCGATGGCTGTGAAAGGGAGACCTTCGACTGCTCCGCCCTGGCGTGTCCTGGTACCTCTTGTATCCTTTGGCTGGAGTCCCTCCGCCGTTCGAGGGCCGTTGGGGCTGAGCGTTCTCCTCTGGCCTGTTGGTGCTAGATTCGGAGGCGGATCCGTACAGTCGCGTCTCCACCAGTGCCTTCTGAACAATTAGGTCCATGATCTCGTCGTAGTCGAGATGTTCCTTCCTTACGAGTTTCTCTACGAATGGGGTGGCGAGCAGGTTGTCCATCAGGGCGACCTTGGCCACTCGCTTGTCAAGGTCCCTGCATGTGCTTGCGAGCGTCCTCCATCGGTTGATGTAGCTCAACAAGCTCTCGTCCATCCCCTGGCGGACCTTGAGGAGGATGCCCGTGGTGTTATACTTCCCCTGTAGCCAATAGCGCTTTTGGAAACTTTCCGCCAGCTCGAGGAACGAGTGGATGGACCCCGGCGGGATCTCGTAGAACCAGCTCCGTGCCTCCTCCGCCAGCGTTTCTTGAAACAGGAAACACAAGGTTGAGTCTGAATATCGGGTCCCGTCCGTGGTGGACCGGAATTCGTCCACGTGCGCTCGTGGATCCCTGCCTCCGTCAAACCGGGCAATCTTCGTTATCTTGGCGTGGGGATCCCTTCCTCTTTCCAGTATGTGCGCCGAGAACGGGCTGACCCGGGGGGCGAACGTCCCGCCCTGACCGGCCAGCTTGTCTTTGCGTAAGCGTGAGACTTCCTCCGCCAGCTCCTCCATCCGTAGGATCAGATTGTTGTTCGTCAGGGGTGTCGGCTCCTCCACAGGTGAGGGCGTTCGGGCGTTGGGTCTGGCGAACAGAGGGCGCTCCTCGCCGGCGGTCTCCTGTGTTTCTTCGTGCTGCTCCATCTGCTGGTTAACGAGCGCCTCCAGTCGCTCCTCCATCCTTCGGCGGATTTGGCGCTCCTCTGCTCTCTCGAGCGCCGCCTCCCGCAACTCTCGGGCCATGCCGTTGATGCGCCCGTCCTCGTCGTTCCTGTCGGTTGCCCGCGCGTTCCGCTCCCGTGAGCCTGGCGGAGTTCCCCCGTCGGGCGTGTTGCTGTCGTTAGTCGCCGGGTCGAGCATGTGGACCTTTGGTTTCGGTGGTGTTTATACGAGGTTTGCAATTTGTAAGTTTCCCATAGACGGCGCCAGATGTTTCTACCGAATTACGCGCGGGGGCGTAATGGGGCAGAAGCAACAAGAATGAGCTTCCTCTTCCTTCCTTGGGGGTACGGTGGACCTCCTCTCCTTGGTGCGTCCGAACGATGGGACTGTTCGGATGGGCGGGCTCTCCTTCTCTTCTGTTCGTGCGTGCAGACTCTTCTTGCGGGTGCTTCCTTCCTTCCTTGGGCGTTCGGGTACAGCTGTTAGAAGAGTACAACAATGAAGCAGGCGGTCAGGGGTCAAGACGGGGTGGCCCGCCTTCAACGCTCCGATGCCTAAGTCAGAATATGTATCGGATATAACAGCCAAGCGAACGTACGAGCAGTGATATGAATCGAGTGAGTCAATTGGCTCTCGATGGGATGTGAAGAAGTGAAATTGAGCCCAACGTGTTGTGTTGAGATTCAATGGAGTGATCTTTTACCTGTAATAAATACCTGATATATATAGGTGGTTGAGTTTGGAACCTGGTGGTGTTCTTCGATGTGGGACAACCTGCACTCTGCTGGTGTGTGTTTCGCATGTTCAGGCGTGCGCCTGGCGGGCGCGTGTTTGCTCGGAAGGGGTGGGTCCGGTGAGTGAAGTTGGTGCCTCCTTGGTGGTCTTGCATGTGGTCGAGTAGGTGTTGCTAATCTGTTTAAGTGGATAAGTATGTTAATCGTACGACTAATTGATGCAATACTAACACTTTAGTCAATCAGAGGTAATAAACTTCTCCTATTTTAGATTGATTTCTTAGCTTTGGTATTTTGGATTTAGCATGCTAGCTCATTGTGGACACTTTTGGGTCGTCAATGCGTGGCTGCATATGGTGAATCCATCAAGGTAATTCTTTTCTTCTAATCAATGTAGTACTATTATTCAAGCTAAAATTCTGATTCTGAGTTCTAATCTAGTGTCTGTGATTGTCCGATGTTTGATCAATTCTAATATTTAAATAGAGGGTAATGAGCTTATTATTCTTGGCCTAATCTGTTGAAGTTAAAAATGTGGTTTACATTTCTTGTGCTCAATGTTTTAGAGGTTGTCCGATATGATGTTTCTAAATTCACTTTCTAAATATTCAATACCCATTCTAATAGAATAAGCTTAATTATTTTGTTGATGGAGAATAATAGAATAAAACTTACACTTTCTTATGTACATCTTCCTTCGAGGTTTTATATCGACTCCTTTATGTTAGTGCATATAGGTAAAGCGTAGATTGTTATTCACTTTGCAGAATTAAAAGCACCTGGCATGGATGTGGCATGGATGTATTGAAGGTATGTATGTACTAGGTATGTATGAGTACACCACATGCACAATCTACTTCATTTAGAATTGAGGTTGGTAAGAGGGATCATGTGCCTATAAATTGAATAACTATTTCAGGTTCAAGAGTGCCTTAGCAAGATTGGCTGTTAAAGATATAGTTCAAAGAATCACGGGCAGATTCGAGCCTTCACTCAGTGGAAGTTCATGTACGATAGTGATATTTGACTAGTGTCTTTAATTCTGTGTGTTCCATTTTACACAAACAGATGTTCATGAATTTTGATGAATGACTATTGTATGTGCACATTTTTGGTAGTAAATGAATTGAATGAATCACCAGACTTGCTCTTGTCTATTGCAGTTCATCCATCTCTCTTACAATAGAATTCCACAAAATGTAGTTTTAAATTTTTTCCAACAACAAAAATGTAATAGTTATGTTGTACGTCAGAACTCCTATAACAATTCACACATCAGACATTATATAAACAAGTTGTTTAAGTAAATAAAGAATTTCATAAAATAAAGTCATTTTGTCAATTAAAGACTAGAAATAACATATAAAATATGTTCTCGTTTCTCATTGACCAATTCTAATTTTAGACAACATAAATATATGTCGTTTGAATAGCCTTGAATCAACATATAGAGTCCAAAAATGCATAATTTTTTATCACTCACAGAGAACATAAGTTATACGTCGCCGTTGTTGGAAATAGATTTTAACAGAAATTATCTGTTGTCCAAGATGGTAACAGATAGCAACGCAATATACAACAGAAAGATCCTTATTAGACAACAGAACATTGTTGTTGTCTATAGACCCTTTTGGTGTAGTGTGAGGTGTCACAAATGTGACTCATCTTGCATGTAAATGTCATGTGCCTTCATCTCACTTGAATTTTATTTGAATTTGGCCCCAAAATATCTTCCACGAGTGGTTGAAGTGTTGACCAAGACATTGACAGATGTTGACTCTCGTTAACCCGTGTTGACTCTCGTAATCTAGCCAAGTTGCTTCATCTTCTCTCGTGAGTTTGGAAATACATATGCATTCTCAAATAAGTGTGTAATTTCCATTCTTTAGTGCATTTTCGACTCAAACCATGATTTCCTAACAAGAATAGTCAAACGTCATAAGAACGATGTTTTATTAATGTAAAACAAGCAATAAACGTGAAGTTATGAGTTGTGGTTTTCTATCTCATTTCGCGGATGGTTGTGACATGTTGTTGATGTGTAAGGCAGTAGAATTGAAGGCAGCAGCGGCGGCGTGTAAGACTCATCTTTTCATGCGCGAGGGCGGGTTTTCCTTGTGCAATCCAGATTGCATGGGAAAACAAGGACTGTAAACCCTAAGCCTAATGTCAGTCCTAACCCTAGCATGCGGGCTAGGAAGCAAGAAACCTTCAAATTTTTTGCACTTCAGAACTGGAAGAGTTTTAGAAGCTTGAAGGAATGGCTCGGAAGCGTGAAGGAAGTGAGATTCCAAAAATCCTCATTTTGAAAGCTTGTAGGAAGCGCACGCTTCCTTATTTTGAAGCGTGATTCCAATAATATTCTTTTCTGGAAGCGTTTTGGAAGCGCGATATTAAAAATAAAGAGTAATCATATATTTAGGGAAATGAAACATTTGTTTAGCTACGTATTGGATTTCATCTATGAATCCTAACATTTACAAACGTTTTTGTTCATAAACAATCAAATCGGAACTAGAATCCTGTATTTTAGATACATAATTATTTATACTTTATGATATATCTATATCTATATATATATAACTTTTATTATTTTGTTATACGCTTCCCCTATTTTTTTTGAAAGAATCACTTTTGCTCTTCTGTATACCCGCACCCGTTTCCATGCAACCTAGCATGCGGGTGGGAGTTGTGGAGTTGTCAAAGCCAGTGGTGACTTCAGAACAGTTCGCAGTGGTATGCTTATCACCAACAGATATTGCACGCATCTAGGGGTGGGATAAGGCGGCATCGATGGCGGTGGATGTGCTTTCCAAGGAGGGAGAGGTAGGCATCACAACTTGGGTCTTGATTTTTTATTGTTGTTTTTTTTCACATATCATATTTGTGGAAGTGCATAGGCATTTCCTACATTATGCAGAACCGTGGAGTCAAATTTTGGATAAGTTGCCTTACGTAGATTGAGCAATATTGTGAACTCTTTGTTTCCATTGTGCACCTCATGTTTGTGTCCATTCAACGATGGTACCAATGCGTCGGGTACCTCACCACCATGATTGCATACCACGCGTCTTCATTCAGGCGTCAGATTTCTTCTTCAACTCTTTTGTAAAAAAATAAGAAGGTAGTAACCATCTGTGTTGCTTTTTAGTCATACGATAGCAACCACTATGAGAACATGGTACTAGCAGTTTGTATAATTATCGTTCTATAACATTGTCTCAGATGTTAGTCGAGATTTGAGGTTGACCTCTGAGAAATTTATCGTATTGGCGTGGCCATGTGGGTTAAGGAAATGGTATACGTCCCCCCTTTCTATCTCATGATGTTTCGCTATTCTTTCTTGAGAATTCTTAGTATGTCATATGTGAGCTCTTGATTCTCCTTCCAGTGCGAGAGCTTGAGTACTTGCATTTGTTCCAATTTCCTCCCTATTGCTTAATGTTTATTCTAAGCTATTTTTTTTATATATATTTCTTTCAACGAGAAACATGAGATACATGGCGAGTTATGAAGCTTGCTTCTTTATACTTACGTAGTGGCTCTTGAGGTGTGATGCAACATTTTGGATTTCCCCCCTTAGTGAACTGAATATCAACAACCTTTTTCCAATACTCGTTTTTTTTTGTTTCTACATTCGAGATATGTTTGTTGATATGAGTCATGGGCATGATAACACGAGGTGTTATGATGACAAATTCAGGAAGTAAAGTTGTCTTTGGAATAGATTCTATAATTGGGTTTACCCACTGTGATTATACTTCTAAGTCATTAACCCTCAAGTTTGTGATTTCAACGATTTTAGTGCCTTCAACTTGTAGTGTTACGGGTATTGTACTTCACTTTGCATCGTGAAAAAGTTGTATTCTTGTAGTTGTGGACAATACAAATAGGGTATCAAGGATATCGCATAATCGTAAAATTGAAGATGAAGTTTATTGAAGAGGTCAAGTTGATTCTTTGATAATTTTTGGAATTATATAATTATTGAGAGTATGTTTTCTTGAGCCACATGTTTACTTTTGTCGTAACTCTTATCACTTCAACCTAAACCAACTATCTCACCCACCACCATCTTTCTTGCTGACACTATTAATGGTGTTTAAGGTAACGTCTTGAAGCACTCTTCCTCCTGATTCATTTTTCATTTGGGTTTGTTGTATGTAGATTCCAACCAGGGGAATCAAGTTGATGTCTCATCAGGGAGCACCACCGCTGTGTTCTGTGGTGCTCCGGTCAGTCGTGCACATCGGGGGTGAGGGCTAACTTTATTCTTGTATAGTATACAACCATAATGACATAACCAAATAATGTGGCAAATGCAGTTGCTTTTCGAGCATGCATCCTTTGCCAGCTCAATATTAAGAATTCTTCGTCTTTTATCGCGGGTCGTGTTACTAGTTTGGAATTTTGCATTTGCATCACATTTCATGATGATTATAGTTGGACACATTACTATCGTGAGTGTATCTTATTTTGTTTAAGATGTTCGATCAATTTGGTTCAGTCTATTGGGTAGAGTGAGAACATAGTAGGTGATTTGCATTGTTCCTCATTTAATCACGTGAAAGATTTCGATAAGATCAACATTGTAGCCGCCTCGATTTTCCAAAAATTTCAACCTAAAGTCCGCGATTCAAACACATCCACCCACCTGTAATTTTTTATCTATTCTTTTTTATTTTTCAAGAAATGACCTTAGATCTCGACTCCAATCTCTTTTCTTCACGTGAGATAGACATTTCCCTGTTGTATATTGTAGTAGCGACATTTTAGTATTCTTCTCCACTAAGCATTGTGATTAGTGTAGTAGTCGAGTTAGATAATTTTTTCTCAGGACACAATGTGAAATTTAAATAAATCAACACCATGATCACCTCGACACGTGGCAAGTATCAAATACACGTCAGCAGTGGAGATTCATTTACTAATGCAACTTTTGCTTGTCAGGATTAACTTATAATCTCTTTACTCAAATATTTTCATGTATTGATCACATTCATTTTGTCCCATGGACGCACTTCTCTCTATATAAAGATGTTTTTTTAAATGAGCGGCTAGCTCAAGAATGTGAATTTTCCGGTTATGAATTGTGAGAGTTCGAGAGAGAAGATGAGTATTTTTAGGACTAATTTTACACAATCTCCGGATTCACTCTAGACTAGATAGAGGAGCATCATGTTGATGACCTAGCGATCATTACTCACATAAGCATATATGAGAATCATACACGAAAATGCAAACTTCCGACAAGTTTTGATTTTCTTCGACGAAGATGTAGTTTATCATTTTTATGGTATACAGAGTTTTATCATTGACTACTACTGGAGGGTTGTCCCGTTCTTTGGATTTCACTGCATTCTAGTCTTCTAATTAGTTATCGTTGGGTAAACATCTAATGTTAAAGGAATCATGAATGTTTATGGTAGTATAACGAGGGAAGTGGCAGTGATCCAGTTATTGAATTCGACAATGGGGTGGGTAAGTAAGTTAACACCTCACTGTTTTACACTTTGAGTTGGCAAGTATTTGTAGGCATACATTTGTGTGTAAGTGGAGTCTTATATCTATCTACCCTCGAATCTCTTAGTGTTTTTGACAATAATAGATATGTTTATATGTAGGCTCTATATGTGTAAGCTATTGATACTCAGTTATGGGTGCAATGTTCGTTATGCAAATTTAGATACGTGAATCGTGAGACTAGTGATAATGAGTTTCGAGACTCAAGTTACGCACTGACATTAAGGTTACTTTTTCATCACTAATAGATTCATAGGTAACATGATTAGTTAGACTTTATAGAGGAAATGAAAAGTTGTTATCTCCAGAATAGAGGGATAATGGAGATTACAGTTCAACTCTTTGGAAACTGCTCATAGTTTTAGGCGTACGTATTTGAGGTTGATCTCAATGATTTCTTATGAGTCCGATCTTGCCACATTATAATTATTAGTTATTGATATTTGAGTTAGTTCTTATAGTGTATCGAATGAGAGTTATTTGAATTGTGGAGATATTTGGTTTTGTAGTTATTGTGATTCATAAATACGGATGTGATTTATGATCATAGTGTTGCTTAGTTGGATTATCAGAAATCCTGAAGGGAATTGGTGCCCACCGTTTGTTTTTAGGATTTGGTTATTCGAAGTTTTCTCTTCGTGCATGTGTTTGGTTTCCTTGAGTTTTATGGGAAATTATGCCAAATTTTATGTAGAATTTTCTCGTACAAGAGAACTGAGTAAGGTCAGAAGTTCCCTTGAGTCGGTCAGATTTTCACTTATGTTACGGCTTTAGAATGGTCAGTCTAGATCCTTACCTTATTACTTTTGTGGCATTGAGGGCCACTTTATGTAAGAGTACCTGTTAGGACCATAATTATGTGCCTATTACACTTCTAACTTTATACATATAGCTTGTTTTCTATGAATAAAGCATTCTTCTTATGACGTTTCCTGTTCTTGCTAGGAAATGTGGAGTTGGCTCGGAAATGCATTAAATATGAAGAATTAGATACTTATTGAAGAAGATGTATACATTTTCGAGGTCACAAGAGAATTTGGAGCAACTTTAGAAAAATGACGAAATAGTTTCACCGGAAGTCACCAGAAGTTGCCAAGAACCTATTGAAAAGTCCAGCCCAATGGAGGTTCATTCATCCCATTTATGCTTACCACTCTGATTTGGAGAGAGAGAGAAGTTAGACCACATGATGTCACTAATTTGGAGCTTAGCCTTCCATAACCTAAACTAGTGGATCATGGTCTCCCTAATTGAAAGCTAACCCTTAGATCTTCCACCTCCCGTCTACCCACTCACATAACTCACTTCATTTTTAGATTTTCCATAGTTTTACATTCTCTTTAGACCCCTTATCCATATACCAACCCTCTATCACTCTCTTCTACCTCTCCTCCTCCCCTTCTAAGCCAAAATACCTCCATAACCACCACTACTAGAGACCTAGCTCTTCCCTCTCTTGGGTAGAGCGGAACCCCTTTACCACATCTCCACCACTTTGACTTAGTTTGGGTATTCCTCCCCTTATTCTTACCTCCTAGGGTTTGGCTAAGCTTTTAGAGTTTAAAGGAGTTGGAAGTAATCCCTCTTTCCCTTGCTTCTTGGAATCCTAAGGGTTTACCTTACCTCCTCTTGAAGACTTGTTGCTTGTGAAGAAAAGAAGTGGAGCTAGAAGGCTTGGAGTCACTTGGTGAAGCTTTGGCTAGGGGACCCTTGGTTATTTGTACTCTCTTCATACTTTAAGCATGTATCAACTCTTGATTTTAATTATGTGTAGTGAGTAGTTTTATTTGGGAGGTTATTGTTAGAACCCTAGCCATGTGATGAACAAATGATGTCTTGGATCATGTATGATTTATGATTTTAGTGTATGTTAAGTGATTGAATGTTGTAAATGAGCAATTGTGTGTTTGTGGATGTTTATTGTGCTTGAGCTTCATGTCAAGTTTCACTTATGCATATGTTGACCCTAGCTAAGTTAATGTATGTGTAAAGAGACTAAAAATGGACCTTAATTGAATTAGCTACTCACTTAAGGCTAGATGAGCATGTAAACATGATTAGGGTATTTTCTAAGAAGTTTACCTTGAGACTTTGTTACCTTAGCACCTAGCATAGACTAAAGCTCCTTTGAGTCTAAATAGACTTGAGGGACTCTAGTCAAGCACACATTATTCCAAAAGGTTATTTTGGCTAATAGTACTCACTTGACTCGTAACTCAATAAGTGCGAGTTGGGGGAATCACATAAACTTTCTCTCGGATTCTCCAATAGAGATTCGAGAAGGGGAACCTTCCACATGTCTCACACGGTATGCTTGTTGACTTCACAACGTGACATATGATCGAGATGCAAGCTTAAAATGGCCTAGGTCTTGGTTTTGATTCAAAAAATACTTCAATGTTGGGCTCAAGTCATCTAGAGTTGAAAATGACATAGGAACTTGGGTTCAAAACCAAACGTAACCTAAAAGGTCACGATTTGGACATTAACTTGTGTGAACGAACTTTAATCCATTACATAAACTAAGACATTGTGAAAGGACCCAACCCCGATTTAGTTTCCTAAACCGGAATCAAACCCCTTCTGAAAACACGAACATGCAAAAACCATAGAAATTTCGGTAGAGTTCCACTATATCACAGAATTATCATTAACCTGCACCCAAAAACACACTTCATCCTATGCCACAAAAGTTAAATCGTGGGCACCAATCCCATCCGGATTTCTCAAAATGATAACATCATAATATAAAGTAGTAAGCAAAACTGTAACTTTACAGAAATCCGGGAAAATCATATGAAAATATGAATATTAGAGTATTCAGAGAGACCTCTAGTATATATATACATAAATACACAGCAGTAGGCCAAACAAGAAACCTACTGAGAAATAAAGGTAGCTCGAACACTAAGCCTCCGACAGTGACATGCGACACCAGAATTCGAACTGCACACTGGGCACGGAAACCGAAGAGCCCAGGGGAAAGGCAAATAAAATCGATAGAGTGAGTGGACGAAAATAAACATATGCCTTTCACCATTTACATAACATAAAAATATTGTGAGTTCTTAAAATAAATGGAGGTGTGGGGCGAATCTCTCAAGCCCGACGGTGATAGACTAGGCGAATCTCTCAAGCCTAGTGGGCACATCAGGAGAATCTCTCAAACCTGGAACTGGACTACCGGTGATCAGCCGAGTAGTCAATGCATCGATGCTAAGTAAATGCCATCACCAATAAAACATAAAACAATACCTCCAAAACAATAAATAATCTCAATACTGTACTGGAAATAAATATTGAAACCAAGAACTCGCTACGATAGTGTAAATAAATGTCCACTAACAGATAAGCACAGCACGCAGACGCGCTAATCCTGAGATCCGGTAGAAGATCCCTCACCCAACGTACGATCTCGATCCCCTGAATAATCACAAAATATCACTGATCAAAATCACAATTCATTACTCTGAACCACACATCGGAAACCAACCATTTCCAGAAACATATAACTCGGATAACAAAATAATCTCCGAAAATCTCAAAATACTCCACATAAACCCTTGACTTAAAATCCGGCATCCAAAACAACTCGAAAACCTCAAGGCGACGATCGGGGCGCGATTACGAGCAAAACGGCATAAAACTTGACAAAATCCAAAAAGTCAACGCCTCGCCGGAGCTCCGCCGTTGACCGCCGGCGGCGGCGGCGGCGCACAGTCACCGGAGAGATTTCCCGACGTGGAAAGCCCATATTTCTTCTCCTCCTCGAGTCCAATGTTTTTCTCAACTGTGCCCTCCTCCAATTCTGCCGGAAAACAGCTCGAAATCCCCTTGGATTTCAAATCGGCCGGCGACTCGGTCCACCGCCGGAACTCCGGCCACGACGCACGGCGACCTTCGAGGCCACTCCCAAAAGCCTCGTCGTAGCCACACGAACCTTTCCCCCCTAATCCCCAGCCACCACCGTGGACGGAGCACCACCGTCCGTTGCCCCCGAAATCTCACAGTTTTTCCTCCAAAAATTCCAACTCAATAACTCCACCAAACATCACAATACCTATATCAAAAGGAAGCATAGATCAAAGGCTTTAATTCCATACCTTGAAATCCGGTAACCGCATCGTATTCTGGCAGCCACCACGACGGCGAGTTGTGACTCACTGAGTCAACACAGGTTGACTCGGTCAACTAGGCCAGAATCAGTCAACTCGATGAAACAGCCCATTTTCGAACTTTTGCGACAACTTTACAACTATTCGGCTATTTATACGTCGCGAAACAACTCTATTCACAATTCGGATAACTCAAACTCAAACGGATAAGCACGACTAACTCGGCGATAATTTCAAATATTCATTTTATATTCCTCGATTATCCAAAAAATCCTCAGAAAACTCCCACGGATTCGAAATCAGATTCTCTACATTTCCCACGAACAAACCCAAATCAAATTCATGTCCAAAAATTAAGTCGTGATCAAAACCGCATAACCGATTATTTACGATAAACCTCAATTACTCGTAAAACTCGTGGATTAAGCCGATTACTATACCAATTTCGGTTCGGGTCGTCACACATTGTTTGGTGCATCATATGGTTAGTGGGGATTTCCCTAGTTGACCATCTTTCCTCATATTGAATTCGTGTTATTTTAGCTTTCACATTTTAGTGTAATCAAATCAACCAATCAACTTCGTTAATCACTCATAATAATTTCACCATTCATGGCAATGCTAAGTCTCCAAAGGACTTAGCGGTGTGAGATTCATTTCCACCTTTTATTTTAATCTTTGTGTCAAGTCGTGTCTAGTTAGTCGTAGTCTTTGTGCTAAACATTGTGAGCTAAAGAGTCTAAGTGCTTAATCCTCATGGATATGATACTCGAGTTCCTACATTTATACTAAAACTTGATCTCGTGCACTTGCAAGTGAAGAACTCTTTGTACTTATGAATTAGTCAATAATTCATAAGTTTAAGGGGTACAAAATCTTTTAACAAATTTTTGGTGCTGTTGCCGGGGATTAGGCTCATCTTAATTCCTTGATTGCGGTAATACCAGACATTTTGCGGGAATACTAGATATTTTGCTCAATAATTGTTTCTTAGCTTTATAATTTTCTTCATTTTATCATCTAGGAATTTGTTTTGATTGTCTTTGATCCCTTGAATACTTTGGTTGATAGCTATAAGGTGAATTTATACTAGAACTTGTGTTACTAACCTTTTACTGGGCAGTCAGTTCGACCATTAAGCCTCATTCTTGACCCGTCGAAAACTAGTTCAAAGGGAGACATTAGCTTACATTCGACCCGTCAAGACATAGTCTCGACGCGTCGAAAGTTGTCTGTGTCAACAACAAGAGTATGAATTCAACCTGTCGAGAACATTTCTCTACCCGTCGAATTTGTCCCAAACTGCTCTCGACCAATCAAAGAATACCTTCGACTCGTCAAATTTTGTGCTATGCTTGAGGTTGTTTCACTTATCTCTACCTCTTTTACCTTGCGCTATTTAAATTCTTAGGAACATATCTAAGTAGTGTCTTTATTTTATACATAGTATTTAGTTTGTCTAGATTTAGCAAACTTAATTTTTGCTACACCCTAGATTCTTAAGACTTTATATATTTGGCGATTCCAGTATATTGGGTCACGCCTGCCTTTACTTCGGTTCACCTCGGTGTCCATAGCACAGTGAATGCCACTGTGCCACTTACTGGAATCTCATTCAAACTCTTAGAGTGCTCATTGATGTTTCCTTGAAGGGGTTGTCAAAGATGCACTGTGGAAGGCCCTCAAGGCTTTGAGTACTTTGAGAGTTTGGAGGCCTAGCATCAAGTGGTTGCTTAGTGTGATTTTCAGATTTATGCCTTTTCATCATCCACGTCTACATATGCCTTCTTCTAGTTCATCATCTATTTTGTGGAAGAACAATTTGAGGTTTGACATCGTGACTTCGTTAAGAGAAGGGTCAAGCACTAGTAGTGAAGAAGAGGGTGGTATACCGATGTTGAAAGTGAATAACCAAGAAGCACTTAGGAGTTTGTTTGATCATGTCGTAGAGACACAACGCGAGAATCCGAGTTGCGTACCTCGGGTGTTTACAATACAGGTCGATCCTCAACTTGAGGAAGAAGAAGTGCTACCCCTTAAAAATCTAGCATTTAGAGAGGAGGAGGAACCATAAGTAGAGCGAATAACTCTAGAGGATGAAGTAAATGAAGAGAGACCATTGGGGAGTGTGCTCTTCCCTATTTGGTGGCTCACACGAGGTGCATCGTGCTACAACCATTAGTGGGCGAGTCATTTGAGATCAAGCCGAGTTTCATGCAAACTCTTCCGTCGATCCTTAGCCACGCCAATTTGGACCTTTACTTACATTTATTAGAGTCTGAGGAGGCGTGTGCCCGCCTAAATATCCGTAATATGGGCCCCGAGCAATTGAGGTTGAGTGTCTTTCCATCAAGCTTGCGGGACAAGGCAAAAGATTGGCTTAAAAAGCTCCCTCCTAACTCTATCAACTCATGGGAAGGCCTTCAAAGGAAATTCATCACTAAATACTTCCCTCCGGGCAAAATTAACGAAAGAAGAACAATCTTAATGACCTTCTATGAAGAGGATGGTGAGTTGTTTTGTGAAGCATGGGAGAGACTTAAGGACTTAGAGCTTGGTTGTTTGAACCATAGACAATCCCAAGACATGCTTATGTCCCTTTCATACCAAGGGCTAAGCACGAAGACGAGAAGAAAGGTTGACAATGCATGTGGTGGAGATTTCCTGGACAAGACAGCAGAAGAAGCCCATATCTTACTTGAGAAGTTGGCGAAAAGGTCCGCATTGTGGGATATCAAACCTAGTCTAAAGAAGCTGGTGGTATCAATGAGGGAGGCCACCCAAACCCATAGGGGTGGTATCTATGAAGTCAAGGGATCCCATCAATAAGAAGATACTATCAAGCGGCTTAAGGAATCAATGAATAGGAAGTTCGAACTCTTAATGAAGCAAAGTTGAAGTGGAGGCCAAGCCCACCAGGTGTCAGAAATTTAAGTGGAGCCGATCATTTTCTTGATATGCGAAAGTATGATGCATGAGACTTTGAGTTGTCCTCATCAAGAGGATTATACGAAAATTATCAAAGAGTGCAAATGAGTCTTCTATGATCAACAAAAGAATGATCCATACTCCAACACCTATAATCCAGAATGGAGGAACCATCCTAACTTCTCATGGGATGGTCAAAATCAAAGTCAAGGTAACCAAGGAGGTCAATGTGGGTTGCCAAGGCCAAATGGTGGTTTCCAAGGACAAGAAAGAAGCTACAATAAAAGGGGAAACCATGGCAACTTTGGTGCTTCTTGAAGTGGAAGTAAAGGATTATCTAATTATCAAGGAGCTCCCAGATTTACACCATGATTGAGTGGAGAATTTGCCAATACTTTGGGTGGTAATGCTTATCAACCACGAGCACCTTTTGTGCCAAGATATCAACAGCCACCTTTACTCCAAGCACCAATCCCTCCACCACAATTGGAGGCGCCTAAGTCCAACACGGGTGGGCTCTTGGCTAGGCTAGTGAAGAGCTATGAAGACTTAGCAAAGATTCAAGATGAAGATAAAAAGGATTTTCTTAAGATCTTCATAAGTTTGAAAGGAGATAAAGAAGCACTCTGGAATGAGATGCAAGTGAGCCAATTGGATAAGGCACATCAAGGCCAAGGGAATAGCAAAGCCCATGAGTTTCCCTCCACCACCGAGAAGAATCCCAAACACCAAGTCAATGTAGTTAAGGCGGTGTTGGGATCCGGAAGGGGATTCGAGAATTATGGTGATGCTCCTATTGTGGAGAGCGATGAAGAAGATGACTTGGACACACCAATTGTGTCTAAGAATTATTCCGAAGTTGAAGAGGCTACCACTAGTGGGGAAAAGGTGGTGAGATTTCAAGAGAAGAATGCTTTGATTCCATATGAAAATGCTAGTGAGTCGAAATATGAAGACGAAGAGCTTGAGGTTGAGCATGTATATTCCAAGAGCGGAATGAGTCGATATGGGGCTGCTAGAAAGAGTCTAGAAGCAAGAGACATGGTTATAGAGCATCCGAGGGATGAATTGAGGAAAGAACAAGGAGGAGGAGCTGGGTAGAATTCGACGAGTCGAGGTCCTATTCGACCCGTCGAATGCATACTACTGTCTCGAATGGAACAACTTCTCGACTCATCGAGAAATAGAGGCAGGACAAGTCTAAGGGGCATTACGAGAAGGGTCGAAGTGAGGAAGAAGTATACCTACCCTTCCCCCAAGTGAAGAACAAGGAGAGGGCTTAAGTACTCCAAGTACTTGGGTCGAAAGACTAAGGAGTGCTTGGATGTATTTAAGAAGGTAGAACTCAACATTCCTCTCCTTGAGGCCATTCAAACCATCTCAATGTACTCCAAGTTCTTTAAAGACCTATGCACCAACCGAAGGTATAAGAACAAGCTCCAAGTGGAGGTATAAGGATCCGAGAAAGTGAAGTTCAATGCCACAGTATCGGCGATCATACAAAGGAAAGTACCCAAGAACTTACAAGATCCGGGAAGCTTCACCGTGCCATGCACTATTGGCACCAAGCATTTCCCAAGAAATTTGATGGATTTTGGTGCCTCTATAAATTTGAAGCCATACTCAGTTTACCAGGAGATTGGATTGGGGAAGATTAAGCCGGTTAGCATGTCACTCTAACTTGCCGATATGAGTGTGGTACATCCGAGAGGCCTTGTAGAAGACGTATTGGTAATGATAGGCGAACTAGTGATCCCAGCCAATTTTGTTATACTAGATATGGAGGAGCCAAAAGGGTATGAGGATCTCCGAATAATCTTCGGGAGAGCCTTTATGGCTACGACGGGCACTAAGATTGATGTCAAGGGCGGTGTGCTTACTATGGAGGTTTTTGACAAGATGGAGACCTTCAAGATCTTCAATGAAAATGGTCTTATCCCTAAACTACAAGCATTCATGATTAGGGTAATTGAGAAAGAGCTTAATGAAGAGTTAGATGATCTCTCCAACGAAATCTACATAGAAGGTAATCCTGAGGAAGAGGTGGATGAGACATTAGTGGTTGGATATGAAGAATGTTTGTTGAGGTCCACTATTGCAAAGCATGCGGCATTGAATTGCATAATGACTTTCCAAAACATCTATGGGCCTAGGATCTCTCTCAAGCCATTTCCATTCACTGATTTGGGGGCTAGAGCACTTGAAGGCAACTACTAGTCCCAGAATACTGTAGATCAGGTGAATGTTCATGACACATTGCTCACCATCTAAGAAGGGACGATCCTCCCGGAGCTTGAGCTGAAACAACTACCAGACAATCTTAAATATGTGTTCCTTGACGAGAGGAGTGCAAAATCGGTGATCATCTCCTCCTTACTAGATGAATATCAGGAAGAACGGTTAATTGAAGTGTTGCAGAAATACAAAGAATATATTGGAAGGTCTTTTAGCAACATTAAAGGAATTATCCTTACCATTTGTGAACATCACATCTACACTACCTTAGACACCAACCCAAGCCAGCAACCTCAAAGGCGGCTCAACCTAAACATGCAAGAGGTGGTAAAGAAGGAGGTGTTGAAACTCTAAGCCAATAGAATTATTTATGCCATATCGGATAGCCCATGGATCTCACCTACAAAATTGGTACCAAAGAAGCGGGGGACTACAGTATTGCCCAATGCTCAAGGGGAGTTGATACCATCAAGGATAATTAATATTTGGAGGTTTTGTATTGACTATCGAAAGCTTAGTGTAGCTACCTATAAGGATCATTTCCCATTGTCATTTATCAATCAAAATCCTAGAAGGGTATAGCGGCTACAACCAAATTTCTATCAGTTCGGAGCACCAAGAGAAGACGGCCTTCACATGCCCTCAAGGGGTCTTTGCCTTTCATAGAATGCCTTTTGGTTTATGTAATGCACTGGCTACTTTCCAACGTTGTATGCAAGCTATATTTTCGGGCATGATTGGTGAATTTATCGAAGTATTCTTTTTTTTTGGGGATAGTTTTGATGAATGCCTCATTCACTTTAAGCTAGTATTGCAAAGATGTTGTGAGAAGGATTTGGTGCAAAATTGGGAGAAATGCCACTTTATGGTTAAGGAGGGAATTGTGCTAGGCCATTGCATCTCCAGGAGAGGTATTGAAGTCGACAAGGCTAAGGTGGAGGTGATTGAGAAGCTTCCCATCCCAACCAATGTCAAGGAGGTTCGGAGTTTCTTGGGGCATGTGGGGTTCTACCGCCAATTTATAAAGGATTTTAGCAAGATAGCCAAGCCATTGACGGACATGCTTACAAAGGACGCTCACTATTATATCACTCTAACAATTAAGGAAGCCTTTAAGACTCTCAAAAGGGCTATAGTATTGGCTCTGGTGAACATCAAACCGGATTGGACCTTGCCCTTTGAGATCATGTGTGATGCAAGTGACTATTCCATGGGAGCAGTGCTTGGGAAATGAAGAGACAATGTATTGGGAGTCATCCAATACGCTTTCCGCACATTTAATCCGGCATAAAGGAACTACACCACCACGGAGAAGGAGATGTTAGCCATCGTGTTTTCTCTTGAAAAGTTCCGGAGTTACATTGTGGGTTCCAAAGTCATTGTACATATGGACCATAGTGCTCTCAAGTGTCTCTTCACAAAAGCGGAGTCCAAGGCAAGGTTATTGAGATGGGTGCTACTACTCCAAGAGTTCGACTTAGAAATTATGGACAAGCCGGTGAAGCATAACTTAGTTGTGGATCACCTCTCACGCCTCCAACTCAAGGAGGAAAAGGGTGCCTTGAATGATGAATTTTCGGATGAGCAACTATTCCATGTCAAGAAAGTGCTCACTACTTCAAGTTATCCATGATATTCGGACATTGCAAACTTTGTCTCAAGCCATGGTATCTTCATACCCGCCTACTTGTCAAGTGACCAACGGAAGAGATTGAGGAGAATTAGTTAGGAGTTCATATAGGATGACCTCTATTTGTACAAAGCGGGAAGAGATGGAATTCTAAGAAGATGTGTGCCTCATGATGAGATGTTTAGTGTGCTCACTTTTTTCCATGCACTTGAATGTGGAGAACATCATAGGCTTTCCAAGATCGCCTACAAGGTTCTACAAGCTGAATTATGGTGCTCCACACTTTTTAGAGATGCCAACTCCTTTGTGAAAACATGTGATCGGTGCCAATGCGTTGGGAGGATCAATTCAAGGGATCAAATGCCATTGAAGATGATCATGTAAACTGAAATCTTTGATGTTTGGGGTATTGACTTCATGGGGCCTTTTCCTTGTTCACTTGGTGGTACTACATTTAGTGGCGGTAGACTATATCTCCAAGTGGATGGAAGCTATGGCATACCCAACCAATGATGGCAAGATGGTGACCAAGTTTCTCAAGGTCGCCATCTTTACAAGGCATGGAACCCCAAGAGCCATTATAAGTACGTGATGGAGGTTCTCACTTTATCAACCACAAGCTCAAGTCTCTCTAGAAGAAGTATGGGGTTGTTCATAAAGTTGCCACACCATATCACCCCTAAACGAGCAGATAAGTGGAAATAAGCAATTGGGAATTCAAGAGTATCTTGGAGAAGACCCTGAGTGCCAACCAGAAAGATTGGAGTCAAAAGCTTGATGATGGACTTTGGGTATACCGGACTGCCTTCAAGACTCCCATAGGCACGTCACCATTTCGACTTGTCTATGGGAAAGCATGTCACTTATCGGTGGAGCTTGAACATAAAGCAAGATGGGCTATCAACACCTTAAACATGAACTCGGTAGTTAATGACGAGAAGATGAAGCTTGAGATCATAGAGCTTGAAGAGTTGAGGCTAGAAGCCTATGAGAGTGCCCGAATTTACAAAGAGAAGACAAAGAGGTACCATGACAATTGCTTGAGGCACAAGGGAATGTCCCGACCCGGCCCGAACATCATACCAACACAGTAAAACCCTATCAACTTCACATTACAATTATATTCTTACCATTTTTCACTAATTCTTTGTAAAACTCTGCGATTTCTTGTAGCACAACATGTGCACCTCCAGTTCTTGATCCAAAAGCAAAGAGCAAGGCTATTATTGATGTGTGGGTGGGAATAAGCTGATTGACTATCAATTGGTTTCACTACAACATTTGGAGACATTGCCGGCGACTTTTAAGTCGCCGGCAATGTCTTTAGACATTACCGGCGATTTTCGCCGGAAAATCGCCGGTAATGTCTTTTTTTTTTTTTTTTTTAACATTACCGGCGATTTTTGTCGCCGGTAATGTCCGTCGCCGGCAATCCCTCGATGGTAATGTAAAAAAAAAAAAAAAAAAGACATCACCGGCGACTTTATTTATGTCGCCGGTAATGTCTTTTTTTTTTTTTTTTTTTTTACATTACCGGCGACATAAATTCATGTCGCCGGCAATGTCTTTAGCTTCGAGACATTACCGGCGACATAAATTCATGTCGCCGGCAATGTAAAAAAAAAAAAAAAAAAAAAAATTACATTACCGGCGACTTAAGTCGCCGGTAATGTCCAAAAATCGCCGGCCTTGTTTTTGGACATTACCGGCGACTTAAAAGTCGCCGGCAATGTGTAAAAATGTTGTAGTGTTTGGATTGTTTCTATTTTTAAACTTTCTTTTTAAGAATATTTACTATTTAGAAGATAATTTTAGATTGCTCAGAATTGAGATAGAACATTATGAATTTATTGAAATACTTTTATTTGGTCGTTTTTTAGGAGATTTAGATATTCTCTTGCTTTATTTTTTTTCTTTCGAAAAAAGAACATAGAGATCATGAAATGAACCCAATCCGTTCCGCTTTAAAAACTATGGGATTATTGTGATTTGTCCTGAACCAATCCATTCCATCCCATGCCTAGTCCTAAGTTTTTGCCACTAGCCCTAAAATAAGAATTTTAATTCCCTCTAACCCAATAACAAAATTTTAATTCCCGCTGATCTAGTATGACAAATATACCATCAGTTAAATTTATACATTACCCCATGACATTACTTTCTCATATCCTCTCCATTGACCATTGACTAGACTCTGACGATGTTGGCCGTTGACCACAGGCGTTGACCATTGATCGATCAGATTCAGGCAAACTTGGCTGGATTCCGTCAACTTTGACCATTGACCAACAAGGTCTCTACCCTATAGGTTCATCTCGCACATAGATGAGATTCATTTAAGTGTCAGATGAGGTTCATCTAAGTATCAGTTGAGGTTCAATTGAGTGTCAATAGAGGTCTCATGTGAGATGTTCATTTGAGTGTCAGTTGAGGTTCATCTAAGTGTCAGATGATGTTCATCTGAGTCTTAGTTGAGGTCTAATTGAGTGTTAGTATAGGTCTCACCTGGTAGATGTTCGTCTGAGTGTCAGTTGAGGTTTATTAAAGTGTCAGATAATATTCATCTGAGTGTCAGTTGATGTTATATTGAGTGAACTGAGTGTCAATAGAGGTCTCACTGGGTAGATCATCTAGAGATCAGTTGAGGTTCATCTGAGTGTCAGATGAGGTTCATCTCAGTGTCTGTTGAAGCATAAAAAATCAGTAAGGATTGATTTCCTCAATAAGAACCAATCAACGAACACCGATTGTACCACATCTTTGACACGCCGGAAGCTTGACTTTTCAAAGTCGAAGGGGGGGGGGGTGTACTTGCAAAGACACTTTGACGCTCAACTCACTAGGAACTCTTCTCAAGCAGGATTTTGGTAATCAGAAAGTGAATGGATCAAATGACAATGCGAACTAGTATATATAGGCATAATCCGTCCTTATCCATCATTTTGGGCTCGGTATCCTCATCCCACTATTTTTTGGGACTCTTTATTCCCTTTATCCCAATACTTGTTTTGACCAAAATTTTAACTCATACAGTTGTCATTGCTCATGTTTTTTTCACATGTGCTCCTGCCCCCTGCACTTTCTCCTTATTAAGTCCATTTATCCTTATTTTCCACTTTGGGCCTGCATCCTATTTTCCCTTAGTGTTAACCACTCCACTTGGGCCTTAACGTCTTTCTTAACCCATTATCAGTGATACTTTTCTGACCAAATTTTTTATCCCCCACAAATGCCCTCAAAATTCTTTTTTAGGCCCAATGCCCTTGGCTCAAAGAGAATTTTCCTATTTCATAGCATCTACACCTTCATCTTCTTCCGCGTACTCGTTTTTCACACGTAGACCACGTCCACTTTAGTGCTTCATGGGTTGCTACTCGCAACCTCCACCACATGAATTTTCATGCCTCTTGCCCTGCAGATGGAGCGACATCATCTCATCCAGACCTTACTATTGTTCCTCAATGTTTCTTGGTCCAACTGGATGTTTCATTTAGCTTCGAGACTTTCTCGATCTTTAACTCCTGACAACTATTCACAGATTTTCAACTTACTTTGAGATTCCATTTAACTCGATGTTGCATGCCTCAATTCTTCCTCATCACATACTCTAGTGTTCCATAATTGTACGTTCACCATGCATGTTTTCCAACTCTCCAAGCCACGTACTTCCTCAATTGTGCACCTTGAGTCACCCTCATCCAATAATCGACTTGCTCTTTCTCTTGTCCAATGATTTTATTCTCGACTCCCATTGGTAATCAAATATCACTCAATCCTTAAGGATTGAGACTTGTTCCATCAACCGTGATTGGACATTCACCCCTCATGGTTGATATGTATTTTTTCGCTCAACCACCATAGTTGCTTGTGGCCTTCGACCATACTCGGTCGCCACTTATACATGCCCCCAGTGATTTTTGTCAAGTTACACTTGACACAAGACATGCATTTCATACTTTTTCTACTTTAACGTTGTCATCCTCATCGCAGAGTTTTTCTCGACTTCAACAATGAGATTTTGCTTGTGCTAACCGAAGGTTTTCAAAAGAGGCCCTTTCACAATTTCACCGCTGAGTCGAGAACACTGCAGGGTTTTTCTCGACATTTACACCATCTCTTTCACAGTTTTGGTCATGTCAATGCTATCTTGCCCTTGGCTTTTAATTATGCTTTTGTCATTTTTCCTGAAGCTTCCTGGCCATGTTAGTATCATTTTGTCCTAGGATTTTTTGCCAAATTAATGTCATTTTGCCCTTGATTTTTTGACCATATTAGTGCCATTTCGCCCTAGGCTCTTTGGCAAAGTTAATGTCATTTTGCCCTTGGTTTTTTGACCATATTAGTGCCATTTTCCCCTAGGCTATTTGGCCAACTTAATGTCATTTTGCCTTTGACTTTTTAACCATATCGTTATTTCTCAATTCCATAAGCCATCACTAAATTATGGGCCGAGATATAATCAGTGCAACATCATAATGTCATATCTTCAAAAAATTTGGCTGTTCTAAACAAAACAATGCCATCTCTTGAAGAGTTTTGGCCATTTTAAACAAACCAATCCCATCTCTTCAAGAGTCTTGGCCATTTAAAAATAAAATACTGCAAGCACTCCAAGAGTAGGAACTTCCTCTGTCGAGAATTTATCAGCGGTGTCAGCCCTAAGCTTCTCAACCACTGCCCCACGTTCTCCAGTTTTCCCTTGCTTTCTACTTTATTCACGCATTATTTTCGTTGACGACCACGACTGGGTTGTTATCGTTCTCAAGTTCATCACATGTCTTTTTACTGCTTGCATCTTCTCGTCGCTAGTCCCATCCGTCCTTATCCATCATTTTGGGCTTGGTATCATCATCCAACTATTTTCTAGGCCTCTTTATTCCATTCAGCCCAATTGTTAATTTTACCAAAATTTTGTGTCCCATAGTCATCATTACTCACGTGTTTTCCATATGTCCTCCTGCCACCTGCACTTTCTCTTTACTGAGCCCATTTATCCTTATTTTCCACTAAGCCTGCATCCTATTTTCCGTTAGTCTTAACCACTACCCCACTTGGGCCCTAACGTCTTTCTTAGCCCGTCACCGGTGATATTTCTCTGACCAAATTTTTTATCCTCGTACAGTGTCAGCTGATGTTTATCTGAGTGTCACTTGATGTTCAATTGAGTGAACTGAGTGTTAGTTAAGGTCTCACCTTGTAGATGTTCATGTAGAGATCAGCTGAAGTTCATTTCACTCAAATCTCATAACATTTTACTCAAAAAATGTAAACCTCAATAAAAAAAAAGTCCAATTGTTTTCTCCACTCAAATGCTAAGATGAACCAATACAATACTAACAATAAACACTATAACAACCCAGAATTATCTAAATACATACATGGAGAATTTCTCCAAAGGATTCAAGAATTGGAAATTGGAATTAGATTAGAGCTTGGTATTATTTTGGGAAGCGCAATTTTCAAGAATGCGATATTTTCAACGACATTGCACTACAAGAAAAAGTGACTTAGACGACGGAGCATTTCCGTCGTCTAAGTACTTGGACGACGGAAAATCCGTCGTCCAAGGTACGTGCTCCAAGTGCTGTCGTCTAAGTACTTAGACGACGAAGAATTTAATCTCCGTCGTCCAAGTTCACTTGGACCACGGAGAACGTCCGTGGCCCAGGTGGTGACTTAGACGACGGAGATTAATGTCTCCGTCGTCTATGTCACTTGGACCACGGAGAACGTCCGTGGCCCAGGTGGTGACTTAGACGACGGAGATTAATGTCTCCGTCGTCTAGGTGACTACCTGGGCCACGGAGAAGCTAACAATCTCCGTGGCCCAGGTATGAACTTAGACGACGGAGACATTAATCTCCGTCGTCTAAGTCACAACCTGGGCCACGGAGATTGTTAGCTTCTCCGTGGCCCAGGTAGTCACCTAGACGACGGAGACATTAATCTCCGTCGTCTAAGTCACCACCTGGGCCACGGACAAGCTAACAACGTCCGTGGCCCATGTGGGGACTTAGACGACGGAGATTAATGTCTCCGTCGTCTAAGTGAAAAATTAATTTTTAAAAAAAAATTAAATTCAAAAATATTATTAATATTAATTGAAAAAAAATTAATCAAATTAATTAAATACACTAAATTAATAAAATAATTAAAATTAATTTGTACATACATAATCGAAAAAACCCATAATTAAAAATGAAAATATTATTCGTAATGCGGAAATTAAGAAACGAAATAATAAACTACTAGCTAGCTAAAACACTGGAGGAGCAGATGCGCCGCCTCGTCCTCCGCCTCCAGCCGGGTCGTCGTCGTCGGGGAATGGGTTCGGAGGAGGTTGACATTGTCTTTGAGCTTGTTGCATAAGGGCGATGAGTTGGGCTATTCGCTCGTCTTGCTGGTCCATTCTTTGGCGCATGGCAATATTCTCCTCCCGTGCGATTCGAGCCTCTTCATAGGCTGCCGCAGCTTGAGAACTTCTCCGCCGCCCCGAACCTCCCGTAGATGATGACTCAGAGGTCGACAAATCTCGAACCACCTTAGGCCCGAAGTGCCTAACCTCCTTGCCAGCTCTACGACCGTAGACCTCATCCACAATTGCTATTTGGCTCTCCACAGATAGAGGAGGCAGGTCTTCTAGCGGCACATCTGGGAACGCAAGCTGAGTGTTAGCCAATTCTTCCTGCGCACGCTCTATCACTCTTGCCTACAAAAGAATAATAAATTTATTATAATGAAATAATATTTAAATAATAATTACTATAATTATTAACGCACACACATATATATATATATATGACTTACGCCGCGTTGACTCGCTTCATTATCGAGCCCAGGCGTCACGTACGCGCTTACGCTTGCATCGAGATAAGGGTGTTTGGAGCCCTTATCCCTGTGCTCCTTGGCAATTTGAATGAGTTGCTTGGCGCCGGAAGTATGGTGCTTGTCCTTCTTCCCCCGGTTGGCTTTGTTGACACCGGAGAATTTCTGTTAGACAACATAATGAAATCATTAAAAAATTTATAAGTAACTAAAATTTAGAGTATTCAATTATCTTAATTGAAATAAAAAAAGTAAATTAACACCTGAAATTGCTCATCGGCAAAGTGGTTACACAACCACTCCCACTCATCTTCTCTATCCCCACGCAGCTCTTCGGGGGGAGGCACGGGACCGTTAGTTCGGAAGTACTGATGGAGCCTGTACTTCCAATCTTTGAAGATGTTGTTGGCGGTTTGGTTGATATGCCTCAACATCGCCGGATCCGGATCCACCGCAAATTGTTCCTATCAGAAATAAATTGGAAATTATAATCGTATATATTATAAAATTATATATAACTAATATTAAAAATAGTATATAATAACTAAAATTGTACGTATTACGTACCGAAAGATCCTTAAAGACTTTCGCCTTCTCCGAATCCGGCACCTCCCTCCAAGTAGGGGCAGTGATACGAACCCGGTTACGAACAATCGACCCAATGCTATGAGCCGAGAGACTTGCTAGCTGAGGTGTGGGAGGGCCACCGGTGAATTCGTCGTAGGGCAAGGCGATCTTGCTCCCGGTCGCCTTGCAAATTTTCTCCGCCTTTCCACCTTTAACGAGACCCCGAGTCTTTTTCGGTTGGGGGTCAGTGGGGGCCCTCCTTTGCTTACGGCGGGCGCTGTACATGATAGAATCGGCCGTCGAAGACGCCTGAGTACTTCCCGTTGAAGCGGTACCGGGCGTCGGAGTTGAAAAGGGGTCGACGTCATCACCGCTTGAGAGAAATGGGGCAGAGGGAATTTCCCCAGAAGGCCCCGGATTGAGGGCGTCGTCTTGCGGTTGAACCCAACCGACTTGGGCCGCCAACATTTGGAGCATCTCATCTTCTGACTCCTGTTGGGCTTTCTTCTTGCCGGATGTGGTCTTTGGCGGAGCCATTTAAACCTAAGAGTACGGTGTTAAAATACGCGTACCTACTTACCATAATAATTACAACTTAAAAATTTACGCTAATTAATTAAGTACGTTTAAGATTTAAATAGAGTACACTAGCTTGGCATTTTCGGTCGTTCAATGGACGTGCGACCCGCGCGATAAAGTGTAAATTTTCAATTAATCAGCCTTGGTTAAATCGAAAAACATGGCCAGTTAGGGATAGAGATAACGCGAGAGGCAGGACTAATTTCGACAAAAGTCTTTCTTAGTCCAAATCCTGTCACCAGTCATAACCCGTTTCTAGACACCATGTCCGACATTCGGCCAATTTTTCGAAAATTTACACTCCCTCAAATCCTTTGCAAACTCCGCCCTCAACCTCGTGTCCATAACTTCACTTAGGTTATGGTGTGCGGTGATGAAATCCACACATCACGAGGGGTTAAGGAGATAAGCAAGGAAAAGAGGCGCCATCTATTCCAAAGAGTGCGACTTAATTACACCAAGCCTATGTACTAAATTTAAATCGAACACGTACTACTAATTAATTTAATCTCATATTTATTTAATTATGCAACTAATTAATAAATAATTACAATAATATTTATTCATTTCATAAATTATCAAGTAATTACAATTATTCATTTAATTATTATTAATATATAACAATAATTTACCATTTAATTAATTAATAACAATATGTAATCATTTATTTAATTAATAACAATAATTAATCTAAATATAATTAATAACAATAAATTTACAATTATTCATTTAATTAGTATTAATAGCAATAATTAATAAATAACATTAAAATAATCATTTAAGAAATATTTAAAACTAATTAATTAAAAAAAAATTATTTTAATAAGGGAAAAATAGAAATTTACCGAATCGGAGTTTTTCGAGAGTTTTCTGCGAAAATCGCCGGAGTTGTGTCGTCGGAGAGGAGGAACCACGCCGGAAATAATGTCGTCGGAGCGTCGCCGGAGGAGAATCGCCGGAATGAGAGAGAGAGAGGAGATGGAGGAGAGAAAGTTGTAAGGGATGAGGAAAAGAAGATGAGGCTCGGCCTATTTATAGAGTTTCACTTAGACGACGGAGCACTATTCTCCGTCGTCTAAGTGCACTTAGACGACGGAAACAGTGTTTTCCGTCGTCTAAGTGAAGAGTCAAATTTTTTCGAACCGGCGCCAAATAAATGGGCGGGCCGTTTCACCGCCATAAATGTTGACTTAGACGACGGAAACAGTGTTTTCCGTCGTCTAAGTGGAATTTCAAGCGGCGCCGAAAATTGAGGCGGCAAATCGAACCGCCATGTTATTTCGACTTGGACGACGGATATGTCGTTTTCCGTCGTCCAAGTGTTCCCTTGGACGACGGAAAACGACATATCCGTCGTCCAAGTCAATATTTACATCGAAAAATAATAAAAATTTTATTCGAACCGCCATGGTAATTTGAACCTAGACGACGGATACGGTCATTTTTCGTCGTCCAGGTGAACACTTGGACGACGGAAAATGACCGTATCCGTCGTCTAGGTTCAAATTATGCAAAAAAAATATTTAAATTAATTCGCTAGGAATTTAGCGATCTGTCATTCGAGTGAAATAGTCGTACAATATCGATGAACGCATCGTATATATAAACAGATAAATTTGAACCGCCGAATAATTTTACGTTTTGAAAGTTGTTAAGTATCGACTAATCTTTAAGACTTTAGTGTTCACTTGTAGTTGCTGATTTGCAGCAGAGTACTAACGAAATTGAATTTGGACAAAACAACCGTTGGATATGTTCGTCGTAACATAATATATAATTACTATAAAGGACCAGGAAATAATAAGTTCGGGAAGGGTTTCATCGGCACAGTCAACCGCAAAACCGAGAATTTCACAAACCGGAAACGTGGATACAGGACATTTCGCAACTCCGATTTTCGAACCGTCGAAGCTCACACACCAAGAATATACTACTCTAAAGTCTTGACGAAAAGAATATGCATTCGAAGATGGTCTAGATGGTCGTTGTCTTAGAAAAAATTACGAAATTTACACCTGGACGACGGATACGACATTCTCCGTCGTCCAAGTACACACCTGGACGACGGAGACGCTAATATCCGTCGTCCAGGTGTGTACTTGGACGACGGAGAATGTCGTATCCGTCGTCCAGGTGAATATACCCTGAATTCAGGGGTTAGGGGTCCTTAGGGTTTAGGGTATAGGGTTTGTCACTTGGACGACGGAGACAGTCATTCTACGTCGTCCAAGTGTGTACCTAGACGACGGATAATGACTGTCTCCGTCGTCCAAGTGTAAAACCCTGAATTCAGAGGTTAGGGCCGTAGGGTTTAGGGTTTAGGTCGTCCCCGGTCATTTGTATGTTCGTTCAATTATTCTCATTCAAGAATATAATTAAAAAAATGATCGATCGATCCGATCATGCTACATTTAGTGTCGAGGATTTAGGGTTTGAAGGGCTGCTTGAGCGAAATGTAGAGCAGCTTCAGCTTACTTTTAATAAGATCAGAGAATACACCGATGAAGTTGAAAGCAAAGAGAGGGGCCGGGACTACGTACAAAATTTGTGCTCTCAATAATACTATCACAAGTCAATATATATAATCATATATAGGGACCCATAATTAATCCAATTTATACATAAATAGTATTTAAAAACAATAAAACCAACCAAAGCTGGACGAGGAATCTTAAAGTCTCGACATAATAGAAATCTTTCACCTTTTTACGATGCATCGATCGATCATATATATATTACAATAATAAATTAGGGTTTACCAATTAATGATCCTCGTCGTGTGACCGTACTCTTCGTCATAATCGTCATCATCATCATCACCGTTATCCGATTGCTCATCCTCCTCATCGTACTCAACATCGTCCGAGGAATAACCAGAGTTGTCGTCATCGTCCTCATCCTGCACGTCTTCTTCATCTACCTCAATAATCTCTTCTTCAGTTAGATCTGTACAACCATCAGGCATGGGTAACCGTTCACCGTCTTGAACCAGGTCCATTATGTCGGAGCGGATGACAGAAATATTAGGCTCTTGATAGGCAGGAATGTCTCTATCTGGTTCAGCAGCATCTTCAGTCGTCGCCGGTGTCCCTTCAATTGTCTCTGTATTCCAAACTCCTCGATGAGAGATCTGGTTCACTATTTTCCACCCGTCACCAGCTTTCGGATCGTCGAGATAGAACACCTGCCTAACTAAGGTGGCGAGAGCGAAAGGCTCATCCTCATACCAGCTTGAGTTTGTATCGACTGATAAAAGTCCCAGGTCTTCCTTTGTACGCTTGAACCATCTGCACTTGAATAGGAAAACGTTGACATCATTCCCGTAACATAGCTGAACCACATATACGATCATTCCGTAATATAGATCAGGGTCTTTCCCAACCGCTATCCCACTTTTTTGTGTTCTTCTTCCTTCATCTCGCGCCAATGAATGGAACTTCACACCGTTCACAAAACATCCCGGATAAATATAGTGTTTAATCGGCTTCCCTGCTAGCAAGTGCTTTGGCCAAGACCACCACCCCCCGTGGTTTTCGGATTTTTGCAGATCAATCATCTGCGAAAATGGAAAAATGTAAGGGTTTACTTTCTACAAATTAAACATGCATGATCTCAATATGTATATAAATCACTAAATACGTACCCATTGGAAGAAATAATCGGGGAACTTTTTCTTAACCATTTTCTCAATCCACGCCGAACTCTTGTCTGGATATAACGCCTGAAGCCTCTCCCTGTATGACATCATGTACGGCTCAACTTCGTCACAGTCTCGTAACACTACCCAATGTGCCTCAATAAGTTCTTCCCGTGTTAACGTTTCCTTTAATACTCCTCTAAACGGTCGGACGACATTGGTGACGACAGAAAGATTGATGCGGGCACTGGGATCGGAGGCAGTTGGAGGTGGTGGATCTTTGAGGTACCTGTTGCAGTAAGTAACGCACTCATGCATTAGGTATGTCTCTGCTATGGAGCCATCCGGGGCCGACCTGTTTTTGACGAATGACTTATACTGTCCAAGCTGTCTACAAAATTAATCAAACGTACAATAAAAATAAGTACATGCATATAGCTAGCTAGTAATCTCCAGTGGAACAAATTATGAATCGAAAAACCTGTATAATTAATTAGTTGTACGTACCTTTCTTGAGGATACATCCAAGTGTACTGGACCGGACCAGAAATGAGAACCTGCTCGGGCAGGTGGATCATTAGGTGAATCATTATGTCGAAGAAAGCAGGAGGAAAAATCCTCTCTAGTTTGCAAATGATGTGCACAATTTGTAGTTGCAATTCCACGACATCTGACTTCTTTAATTCTCTGGCGCATAACCTCTGCCACCATCTGCACAATGCCACTATTGGTTCTACGACGTCGCGAGGCAAATATGGTCGAATTACCACTGGAATCAGACGTTGCAGCATAACGTGATAGTCATGTGTCTTTAGACCAACAAACTTGTGTTGCACCTCGTCCACTGCTCCAGTTATAGTAGCTGCATACGTGGCCGGATAACGAACGCCCTTAAACCAGTGAAATACAGAACGTCTAAGTGTCGGCTTCACTGTGTACGGTGCATCTGGCATCTTGTTGTACACTCCTTTCCTATCCCTCCTCAACCACAAGGGACGACGTAGATTCATTGATTCCAAATCTTTGCGCGCTTTGGGAGTATCTTTAGTCTTGAACTTAATACCGAGAATTGTTCCCACCACGCTGTCGCACACATTCTTTTCTATGTGCATCGCGTCCAAGTTGTTCCTCATCTTCAACTTCGACCAGTAAGGGAGTTCAAAGAATATACTCTTGTGATCCCAATAGCTCAGATCATGTGGAGGAATTGGATTGCATTTCTTTACATCCGCGTCGTTAGTCAACACACCAAAGTCGAAATAGCTCAACCTCTCTAAAATCTCTTCGCCCGACCAACTACGGGGTTTAGGATTGTTCTCTACCGTCCCGTCGAAATGAGCTTCATCCTGTCGCCAAGGGTGGTCGTGAGGGAGCCATCTACGGTGACCCAAGTAACACACCTTCCCTGCGTGCCAACTAGAGTTCACGTCGTCCAAACATATAGGACATCCATTATATCCTTTTGTCCTGCACGCTGCCAACATCCCATACGCTGGAAAATCGCTGATCGTCCACATTACGGCAGCCCTCATCGTGAACATCGTGTTAGTGAATTTGTCATAAGTTGGGACTCCATTTTCCCACAACAGTTTCAGCTCGTCGATCAAAGGTCTGAGGTAGACATCTAAGCACTTCGATGGAGATTTAGGACCTGGAATTAATACGGTAAGGAAATTAAATTCCTTGTTCATGCACATCCACGGAGGCAAGTTGTACGGCATCAGAATAACTGGCCAAGTGCTGACGGCGGAGCTATTACTTCCCCAAGGATTGAATCCGTCTGTAGATAGGCCGAGTCTAACATTTCTAACCTCTGAAGCAAAGTCTCCAAATTCTCTGTCGAAATGTTTGAAACCCTCCCCATCTGCGGCGTGTCGCAGGACATCGTCATCTATTCGCTTTTCTGCGTACCATCGCATCGCCTCTGCTGTGTGTAGAGACATGTACAGGCGCTGCAATCTGGGAATCAAGGGAAAATATCGAACAACTTTCACAGGAATTCTCTTTTTCGAACTCTTCCTATTCAACTGGAATCTGCACTGGCCACATACGGGACAATAGTCCAACTCTTTATACTCTTTGTAAAATAGCACACAATCATTCGGACATGCGTCAATTATCCTGTACTTTAGGCCGAGGCTGCTCAGGATATTTCTAACCTTATAATGAGATTTAGGAAGATTGTGATCATCAGGAAGCAACTTACATATTTGCTCCTGAATTTCGTCAAAAGCACTCACTGACATTTTGTGCTTCACTTTTATCTTCATTTGCTCCATCACATATTGCAACACATTCTCTCGACATCCAGGGAACACCGGGGTCTGCGCTTCAAGTAGCATCCGGTTGTACTTTTCCATCTCACTGGTGTCAGTGGCCAAGCTAGCTGCGGGGAATGTGTCATCATGCTCATTGGTGGTACTGTAACCTCCGTCTTGGTGTTGGTGTCCGCCATGACTACATCCCGGAAACGCATCATGGACCAAATCTGCAGTTGGGTTGCAAGCTGGGGGTCCGGCACCACTGCCGCTGGATGAGGCACCATGGTAACTGTACCCTGAGCTGAAGTCTGCTGCGCTGAACTCTACTGCTTCACCATGCTCGCTCCATGTAGTGTAACTCCACATCATACCATTTTCGTACAGGTGTTGCACCATAACATTAACCTCCGCATACTGACAATTAAGACATTTCTGGCACGGACACCTGAAACGCTTCTTTCCATGACCATGTTCTATCGCAAAATTCACAAATTCGCTAATTCCATCCATATACCGGACATCACATCTATTCTTTAACTTCATCCAACTCTTGTCCATACTGCTACAAAATATTATAAATTAAATAATTATTACATATATATATATTAGTCCATTAATTTACCATTAATTATACGTACTCGATCTACATCGATCCATCAAATTACGTACGTAATTTAATCTGTATATATAGCTAATTAACATTCATGCATGTATGTACGTACGTACGGTTTCCCTAAATATATATATATATATTTAATCATGCAAATTTTAACTGCCTACGTACGTACGTACGTACGTACCTGCTCGCCTTCTCGATATCTGCAGTTAATTAAGCTAGCTAGTGATCGAACACCGGAGATCCTTTAATTTCTAGCCCCGGCCTAGCCTAATCCGGCCTTCTCCTTCTCCTTCGATCTCAAAAATTCCCCACGGGAGAAAATATAATGGAATGATCGAAGCTAAGAGAGTTTGGCATGGCCTATATATATAATGCTTCACTTAGACGACGGAGGTGTCGGTACGTCGTCTAAGTGGAACTTACACCACGACGTGTCGGTCCGTTGTCCAGGTGATCACTTCTCCGAGGTCCAAGTAAAACTTAGACGACGGAGATGTAATTCTCCGTCGTCTAAGTTTTACTTGGACCTCGGAGAAATCTCCGAGGTCTAAATGTTACTTAGACGACGGAGATGTAATTCTACGTCGTCCAAGTGATAACCTGGACGACGGATACGTCTCCGAGGTCCAGGTACTTACCTAGACGACGGAGAAATTTCACATCCGTCGTCTAAGTTACACTTAGACCTCGGAGATTTCTCCGTGGTCCAAGTAACACTTAGACGACGGAGAATTACATCTCCGTCGTCTAAGTGTTACTTGGACCACGGAGAAATCTCCGAGGTCTAAGTGTAACTTAGACGACGGAACTAATACTGTTCCGTCGTCTAAGTCCTCTTTTCTTGTAGTGTTGCTCGTTGGTAACGAGCTTGGTTATTCGATATGATTTTTGACTATTAGTTTTTACATATTAATCGTTATTTCAGGACGACATGTTAGCAGCCAGTGAAAAATGCATAGTAGCGCTAACTGACGTTCTTCAGCTTGATGGAAATCACAACATAGTATTGTGAGTGGACTTTTATTTTCACAGCCGATTGCGAGTTCATTAATTATGCTTTATGTTTATGAATATACTTTATGTTTTGGAGGTTTAACTTGTGATAGTTTATTTAGTTGCATCGATGCTCTGACTATTCGGCTGATCACCGAATAGTCGGTCAGACCAGGTTAGGACAAACACCATGCCCGACCCTGATTCACTACAAGAAAAACGCACCTAGACTGCGGACCATTTCCGTCGTCTAGGTGCACATTTCCGTCGTCCAGGTACCTAGACGAAGGACTCTCCGTCATCCAGGGTACATCCTCCAAGTACTGTCGTCTAGGTACTTGGACGACGGAAAAGGACGTTTTCGTCATCCAAGTTCCCTCCTAGACGGCGGAGAAGTTGTGTCGTCCAAGTACTACTTGAAATACGTAAAAGACATTTGCATCGTCCAAGTGCACTTGGACGTCGCAACATCACCGTGGTCTAAGTGCCACTCGGACGATGCAATAATTCCGTCGTCCAAGTGGTCACTTAGACTAGGGAGTTTTTGCGTGGTCTGAGTGAGAACTTAGACCACACAAAAACTCCATGGTCTAAGTGAACACTTAGACCACGGATATCTATATTCTGTAGTTTAAGTGACCACTTAGACCACAAATATCTAGCTATATTCCGTAGTCTAAGTGACCACTTAGACCACGCTTTTGAATATCTTTCGTAGTCTAAGTGATTTTTTTAATTAAAATTTGAATTTAAAGTAAATTTTTATTATTATTAAAATACTAAATTCTCATTTAAATAATTAAATATTAATAAATTAATTAAAATACTAAATTGTCATTTAAATAATTAAAATTTGTACATACATGAAATTAAATCGTTCGGAATCGAAAATACGATATCATAAACTACATAGCTAGAATATAAACTACTAAAATACAGGAGGAGCAGACGCGCCGCCGAGTTCCTTGCCTCGAGCCGTGTCGTCATCATCGGGGTATGGGTTCGGAGGAGGTTAACACTGTTGTCGAGCCTGATTTTGCATGAGGGCGATGAGCTGGGCTATTTGTGCTTGTTGCTCATCAAGCCTCTGACGCATAGATTGCGTTTCCTCCCGTGCAACTCGAGCTTCCTGAAGGGCTGCTTGGACGATTGCATCTCGAGCACCTTTCCTTGCCGAATATCCCGTAGATGAGTCAGAGGAAAAATCTAGCTGCACCTTGCGTTCCATTCCCCTAACCTCCTTACCAGCTCTACGACCATATACCTCATCGACGATTGCAATTTGGCTCTCTATCGATAGAGGAGGCAGGTCTTCTTGTGGCAAATTCGGGTGTGCAAGCTACGTGTTGGCCAATTCCTTCTCGGCCTGTTCTACCAACCTCGCCTGAAAATAATAATAAAAATTAAATAATTATAAATTTGTACAAAAATTTAATAAATAATAATTAAATAATAATTACGCTAATTAAAAATAAATATATACAGCATTTATGCCGTATTGACTCGATTTATTGTCGAGCCCAGGCGTCACGTAAGCGCTGACACTAGCATCCATATAAGGGTGTTTGGAGCCCTTATCTCTGTGCTCCTTGGCGATTTGGATCATCTGCTTGGAGCCAGATGTATGATGTTTGTCCTTCTTCCCCCGAATGGTCTTGTTGATGTTAGAGAATTTTTGTTGGACAACATAAATCATTAAAAAATTAATAAATAATTAAAATAATAATAATTCAATTTTGTCAATTTAAATTAAAAAAATAATCACCTTATATTCTTCTGCTCCGAAGTGGGTGACCAACCATTCCCACTCATCTTCCCTATCCCCACGTAGCTCTACAGGGGTAGGCACTCGGCCGATATCTTCATAATACTTATGAAGTTTGTACTTCCAATCACGGTAGATGGCGTTGGCAGTGGTGTTGATGTGCATAGGCATCTCCGGTGTGGAATCCACCTCATATTGTTCCTATAAGAAAAGAATAAAAAGTTATAATCGTATATATTATGAAATTACGATTTTTATTGGTTATTAGAAAATAAATTTAAAATTGTACGTATTACGTACTGAAAGTTCTTTAAACACTTTCGCCTTTCTTCGGCCTGTAGCTCTTTCCAGGTAGGCGCAATCATACTAACCTTGTTGCAAATGATTGACCCGATCCTGTGTGAGGAGAGACTAGCTAGCTGAGAGGTGGGAGGACCATAAGTGAAATTGTCGTACGGCAATTGGATCTTTTGCCCGGTCACCTTAAACAATTTCTTTGATTTTCCGCCTTTTACGAGACCTCGAGACCTTTTGGGTTGAGGGTCTGTCGGGGCTCTCCTGACCTTGCGCCGCGCACTTTTAGAGGATAAACTCGGAGCAGGCCGACGACGCCTGAGCACTCTCTGCCATCGATGTCGGACCGGAAGGGGCGTCATCATCACCAGTCACAATAGATCGGGAAGCGGGAATTTCCCCAGTCGCCGTTGTCGAAGGACCAGTTGAAGGGTCCGGAGGAGGCGCGACGATATCTTCCTCTAATTGCCAACCGACTTGCTCTGCCAAACATTAGAGTAGAGCATCTTCAACCTCCTTTTGAGCCTTTTTCTTACCCCATCGGGCCATTTGAACCTAAAAGTTGTTCAAATATAATTATCAAAATAATTATATATAAAAATTTACCATAATTACTAAATTAGGTATAATTATCCCTTTATTATTTTTAGTAATTAAATAATTACTAAATTACCATAATTATCAATTTATTAATTTTAATAATTCAATAATTTAACATAATTATTACAAATTTATAATAATTACAACAATAATTACAAATTATAATTACAATAATAATTACCAATTATAACTACAACAACATATAATTACAAATTATACTTTCCAATAATTAAAATAATAATTATCATTTACAATAATTACAACAATTAATTAATAAATGGCCATAATTATCATAATTTACAATAATTTACTATAATTACCAATTGTTATTCATTATTATTACCAATTATTACTAATTATCAATTTATTATTTTTAATAATTAAATAATTTATTATAATAATTATTAAATTTTCATAATTACCAATTTATTATTTCTAATAATTCAATAATTTACCATAATTATTACAATAATAATTACAAATTATAATTACAACAATATATAATTACGTACCATCATAATTATAATTTTCAATAATTATAATAATAATTATCATGCATTTACAATAATTAATTACTAAATTAATCATAATTATCATAATTTACAATAGTTTACTATAATTACCAATTAACCAACTATAATTAATTATTAATTCCAATTATTACTAATTTATTATTTTTACTAATTAATTTACCAATTTATTAATAAAACTAAAATTATGTTAAAAAATTTAAAAATTACTGGAAAGAGGAGTCGCGGGAGAGCGGAGTCGTCGGAGGGAGGGAGTTGCTGGATTTTTGAGAGAGAGTGAGAGAGAGAGGAGAGGAGAGGATGATTGAGAATGGGATGAGGAATAAAGGATCAGCCAACTCCTTTATATAGAGTTTCACATAGACGACGAAGCTTATTTCTCCGTCGTCTAAGTGCACTTAGACGTCGGAAACAAGTGTTTCTGTCATCTAAGTGAGCCGTTTAAATTTTTGGAACCGGCGCCCAATTAATTTAGCGGGTGGGAGTTAACCGCCTTAATTTTTAGGAACGTTTCAAATTTCACTTAGATGACGGAAATAGGCATCTCCGTCGTCCAGGTGAAATTTGAACCGTTCCCCAAAAATTTGGCGGTAGAAAATGAACCGCCATTTTTTACAACCTAGATGACGGAGATAGATCCTTCTACGTGGTCCAAGTGAAATTTCGGTAAAATTAATTTTTAAAAATAATTTGCAAGGAAGTTTCCGATTTGTCATTCGAATGAAATAGTCGTAAAATATCGATTAAAGAATTATATATATAAACAGTTGAATTTAAGACGACAAATAATCTTACGTCTTTAAACTTGTTAAGTATCTACTAATCTGTCTAACTTAATTGTTATTAAGTATAGGCTTATTGCAGATCGATATTAACGAAATTGAATTTGGACAAAACAACCGTTTGATACATTTACCATAAGACAATATATAAATAGAATAATTTTCACAAAATATTAAGTTCGTTAAGGGTTTCATAGGCACAATCAACCGCAAAACTGAAATTTTTACAAACATTAAACGTGGATACACGAAAATTCGTAACTCCTATTTTGGAACCGTCGATGCTCACACTCCGAGAATTATTCACTTTATGGTCCCGACGAAAAGAATATGCATTGGGACATGGTCTAGATGGTCATTGTCTTAGATAAAATAACGAAATTTTCACTTGGATGACGCAAATACACGTTTGCGTCGTCCAAGTAAGCACTTGGACGACGCAAAAGTATTGCGTCGTCTAAGTGAAACAATAGGGTGTAGGGCCTTAGGGTTTAGGGTATACTTAGATGACGGTTAAACCCTTTTGCGTCATCTAAGTGATATTTTTAGGATTTAGGGTTTTATATATGTATAATTAACTATTATCACTACCACAATAAACACTATCACCGACGAGATCTGTAAATTAAACTATAACCGACGAGATAAAAATCTCGTCGGTTATAGTGGAAAAAATATATTTTTTTAATTTTTTTTAAAAAAAATAAAAAATCTCGTCGGTTATAGTACTATAACCGACAATAATGGCTAAAAATCTCGACGATTATACTATTACCGCCCATTTAACCAACGGACTATAGCCGACGACCCTTAAACATCGTGGGTTATTGAAAGGACCCAACCCCGATTTAGCTCCCTAAATCGGAATCAAACCCCTTCGAAAACACGAACCAACAAAAAATTTTCGAAATTTCGGCAGAGTTTCGTTACTAACGTAGAATTACCATATATAACCTGCACGCGGAAATTAACACTTCGTCCTATGCCACAAAAAGCAAACCGTGGGCACCAATCCCATCCGGATTTCTCAATATATCAACAGTAAAGTAAAGTAGTAAATATATATACACTTTACTGAAAATCCAGTATAAAATCGTATAACGTATTCAATAGGAAGCTCAGAGCGACATCTAATACATAATCGTATACGCATACCACAGTAGGTAGAACAATAAACCTACTGGATGAAACAAAGTAGCTCGAGCACTATGCCTCCGACCACGACGTACGTGCGACATCAGAGCCTGAACTGCAAACTGGGCACGGAAACCGAAAAGCCCAGGGGAAAGACAATAAACACGTTAGAGTGAGTAGACGAAAATAAATGTCTTTCACCAGTTTATATATATGTTTAAAATCACATATGCGAGTCCAGGAAAATATAAACAACATAGTACACGAGGTAAAACTCATACTCCTCCAGTGTACTGAGCATGCAAGTAAAATCCCACGGGGTCACTCATGGACTCCTCCGTGCTAGTACAGTCAGAATCACGGGATCCCAGACCCACACGTGATTCTAGCCGGAAATGGCCTCAGGTCAAAGGTCTGCCTCCCCCCGGTAAAGACCTCGGGTCAGGAGTCACAGCCTCCCCTGACATATGCCTACCATCGGGGATCAGCCGAGAGGCGAGTGTATTGATACAACAACGTAACCACGACTGTACTCTGTGTAAACCAAATCATAAACATTTCGATGCAAATGCATGAAACATCATATAAGTATATGTATACTCGTATACGTATATTCGTATAAGTATAATCGTATAATCGTAAAACTCATGCTCATGTAATCCATAATATCAATACGCATGCTCAAGTTCATAAATCATATAAAAGACTCGCAAGAATTCCCGTGAAAAGAAATTGTCCACTCACAGACTTGCGTAACGCGATACGCGTTAACCCGTGATCCGGCGGAAAGTCCATCGCCAAACAAACGATCATGAACCCCTGAATAATCACAACGTCCAATATTCAAAGTCATAATCCGACAATACAATACAAATCACGAGAAACAGCCGTTCTCGGACACACGTGATTCAAAGTCGACGAATCGTCGAAAATCCGTATATAACACCTCAATACCTCGCTTTACATTCGGACGCTCATCTCGAAAAATGAACCTCCCCACTGCGATCGGAGCGCGATTTCGAGTCAAATGACATGCGACTTGTCAAAAGTCAAAAAGTCAACCTTGACCGTTGACCGCCGCCCACGGCGGCGCCACTGTTGACCGGAGAATTTCAAGGCGGAGCCACCCCTATTCCACTCCAAATCACCCACTGAGCAACTTCCATAACTGCACCGAAGTCCAATTCTCACTCTAACTAGGTCAATTTCATGTAAAACCGAATTGGTTCACAAATTTCAATCTCAAAATTCTCAATCCACAAATCGAATTAGAACACCATGTTTATATGGTTAGAATCACAATGAAGAGGGCTACAAAACCCAGTACCTCTTGAAGTTCATCTCGGCCCGAATCGAAAACCACTATTAACCCAAAATTCCTCCATTTTTGATCGGATTTTCCTCTCTCCTCCGTGAGCCACGCCGTGCGTGGTGGCCGGGGGAAGGCTCGGGAGGTCGGGGCGAGCAGAACGGAGTAAGCCCCAAGCCATGGGGTCGCCGGAATCCGGTCGCCGGCGTGGAGCCACCGCCACCACCGTGAGCTCTCCCTCAACTCGGTCAAACCGAGTTGACCCAAAGTCAACCCATTAATTTCAGTCAACACTTTCCCAAAAGAGCAAGTTACTATTTATAGCTTTCCCAAAACAGAAACTCCATGTTTATCCTTTTCGTCGAACTTCAAACGCGCGTAACTTCTTCGTCGTAATTCCAATCCCAATAATTCTCGCGACCACAAACTCGTCTCGACGTACTCTTCAATAATCACCCAAAGTCAAACATATCAGCCAACCGAATAAAAAGTCAACCTTTCAAAGCAACACACATTAAATCGACTAAATAATCAACAAACGGCAAAATTTGCAACTAATTTCTCGTAACTCCAAATCATGCTCTGGAAGTTCCCACGAACTCGAAATTAAATTCTGAACAACTTTCGTGAAGAAGCCGAAACCAAATTCTCGTCCGATAATTTAGTCGTTAAGTAGCTCACCATTTAAATCCGAACTTCAAATATTCATAACTAATTCCTCGGTCGTCCAAATAACAATCCGGAACCGTCCACGAACTCGTAATCACATGTAGAACGACTCTCGAGAAGAGACCCAGCTCCAATTCTCGGCCAATAATTAAGTCGTTAACAAGCTCGGCGATTCCAAACAACCGTCGGATACCAGTGACTACGCGGTAACTCACGTACATAGCTGGTTGTACTGCTGATTCTGGTTCGGGTTGTCACAGTTATAGTCCGTTGGTTAAAGGGGGTTGGTAATAGTATAACCGTCGAGATTTTTAGCCATTATCGTCGGTTATAGTACTATAACCGACGAGATTTTTTATTTTTAAAAAAAAAATTAAAAAAATATATTTTTTCCACTATAACCGAAGAGATTTTTATCTCGTTGGTTATAGTTTTACAGATCTCGTCGGTGATAGTGTTTATTGTGGTAGTGTGTGTTTAATTACCTTATTATGGACTACGTACGAAAAGTCGGTCTTTCATCCCCGAGTTAGGGTTTCGTGAAAATGTGTGATTCTCAATCGATCCGATCCTCCAGATTAATTAATTAATTTTAATTTACGTCAGTCGAAACGACCACGCTATTTAATTAATTATTAAATTATTAAATTAATTAAGTACAAAATTAATAGTTGTACATACTCCTCTTCATAATATATATATATAATTAATCAATCATGCATCATTACAATAATTACAAAAATTAATTACCTATTAATATTCCTCGTTGTTATATTGTATTCTTCGTCATAATCGTCATCATCCTCATCCCCGTTATCCAATTGCTCCTCCTCCTCATCATACTCAACATTGTCCGACGAATATCCTGAGTCCTCATCCTCGTCCTCATCCTGCGCCTCTTCTTCATCTACCTCATTAATTGTATCAATAATCTCATCTTCAATTAGATCTGTACACCCATCAGGCATGGGTAATCGTTCACCAGCTTGAACCAGGTTCATTATGTTGGAGCAGATGACAGAAATATTAGGCTTTTGATATGCATGAATGTCTCTTTTCGGTTCATCAGCATCTTCAGTTGCCGGCGTCTCTTCAGTTGTCGTGGTATTCCATATTCTTCGATGAGAGATATGGTTCATTGTTTTCCACCTTTCACCAGCTTTGGGATCATCAAGATAGAACACCTGCCTAACTAAGGTGGCGAAAGCGAAAGGCTCATCTTCATACCAGCTTGAGTTTGTATCGACTGATAAAAGTCTCAGGTCTTCATTTGTACGCTTGAACCATTTGCATTTGAATAGGAAAACGTTGACATCATTCCTGTAACATAGCTGAACAAAATATACAATAGACCCTTAATATAGATCATTGTCTTTCCCAATCGCTACCTTACTGTTTTGTGTTCTTCTTCCTTCATCTCGGGCCAATAAATGAAACTTTACACCGTTCACAAAATAACCGGGGTAAATATAGTGTTTAATCGGCTTCCCTGCTAGCAAGTACTTTGGCCAAGACCACCACCCCCCTGTGGTTTTCGGATTTTTGTAGATCAATCATCTGGAAAAATGGGAAATATATATATAATTAACGGGTTTACTTTCTGAAGTGGCTTATCTTCAGTGTAACAATGATAAGCCTATCTTTTCTACCAATGAAGATACAAAAGATGAAAAAGATAAATGATGAGCGCTATATTCACTTGCATAGATCAATCTAAAGTGGCTTATCCTAATTGTAACAACGATAAGTACTCTAACCCTTCAATGATCCTTGCTCCCTGACTTTTATGATCGAGCATCAAAACCTGGTATGATCCTTGGCACTAATACCACCAACATATTACAAGTCTAATTCCAAAACATGATCACACATATACAACAATAACCCAAAACATATGTAAACTTCTTCACCTCTACCCAACCCATCTATTTCACAGGGTTCAATCTCACTGTGACATATTCATCAAAAGAAATTTCGAACACTCATTATACGATATTATAATCACTACGCCACTCCGGCAAAACCTCAAAATAGGAGATAATTACATGACCAATTCCAAACATAAAAATTAACCATCCCAAAATAAAAGTTTCAAATAAAAGAATCACAAATCAACCACAAGGCAAGAAAGCAAGAGAGATCATATTCCGTTCATTTATTACCTTACTTGACAGTTCGTAGAGTCTACCCAGAGGATCGTAAGGAACAAAATCCACACGAATCGCAAAACCATGTTCCTAAAACCACTTAAAAAAACCCAGACACTAATTCAGAGATTCAAATCTCAAACAAACATAAAAATCTCTGACTCCAATCAAGACCAACACATGAATCAATAAGGAGTATGAAAGAGTTCCATTACGCACCTCTAGCTAAAAGCGCTCCAAATTCGAAGTGATAGAGACCCTTTGTATCTGTGTGAGCTCCAAATTGCGAAGTGAGAATATGCGATGATGGAGAACGATTAAGTTTGAAATCGGAAGAGTGTGGGATGATAGAGGCTAGATCAGAGCGTGGGATGATAAAGGCTAGATTCGTTGTCTAGGTTCGGGTTTGAGATGCGAGCAGAGAAAGGAGAGCAAAAAAGAATGAGTTCACGTTTGAGATGCAAACAGATAATAGATTTGGGTTGGCAGGAGAGGGAGCAGAACCGAACTGATTTTCTTAGCACGTGTATTTTTCCCACATAGGCACTGTAGTTACTGTTTCGGCTACAGTAACTCACCTATATAACATACTAGGTGGATGCCCGCCCCGTTGAGGCGGTGTTACCACTACTATTTCAGCGACTAATTGTACATGAATGTAGATAATAGATGAGATAAAAAAGGACATGAAATATCTGTGCATATATGAAAAGTAATGATCTATTCAACATGTGAAGTTCAAAGTTGTCAACATATAAACCTGAGTCATCGTCATTGTCATCTTTGCAAAAGCACTATATAACTGAGAAAAAAAATCAACATGAACCAGATCAGAGAGTCTTGGTCTCCTCTCCCACGCATTTACCATCATTTCCCTTCTTACACAACTTTTATATTACAACACAGTTTATACTTCTTTCTATTGGAAAAGTTTGACATAGAGGGAGAACAAAATCATAGAGCAAATGAGAAAGTGAGAGCACCAAACTCACATGTAGACAAAAAAGGCATTGGTGGGCTTTCTTACCGGCTCTTGATTCCTGCAGTTTCAAGATCGGATCAGATGAAATTGAAACCAGGGAGTTGAAAATCATAATGCAATAATAAATGGTACCTACCAATAGTGAGGTCGAGACGGTCACGTGGCGATTCTGATGCTTTGACTGGATCATCATTGAAGCCGACTGGATTGAGAAGAGAGAAATACATTTGGCCATCACCCATCTAACCTCCAAATGACCTCATCTCTCATTTTTGAAGGGTCATTTGGCCAGCACTCAACTGACCTCCAAAATCGGAAGAGGAAGATTAGGCTTTGATTGATCTAGTTGAAGGTCGAGAGCCGAGAACCAAAAGCCAAAGACTGAGAGAGGCTAGGCTTTAATTGATGTGAGAGTCGAGAGAGGTTAGCGAAGATGAGAGAGATGTAAGGAGATCAAAGAGAAAGATGAGAAATGAGGTGATAATCGCGTGAGATAAAGAGAGAGAGATCGGCATGGAGCAAAGATGAAATAATCTCTCACGTGAACAATGCTCCTGAATAACCCAGGAAAAGTAGGTCTCACCGTTGTTATATATTAAATAAATGTCTATGATGGTTAGCTAAGATGTATGTTGTGTATATGTTTCAATGTGTATGTGTTATACGTATTATATATTTTGTAATACATCTCTATAGACTATATTTTTTGTATAGTTATTAGGCACATCAGTACTTGCCATACCTGAGTTGGATATGACTTTGGAAGTTGAATTTGTCCATTTTTGTATAGTTAAGATTTTTGTGATTCGTCAACCATTGATTGGATTTAAGAGTTTATTAAGAAAAGTCGGAGTTGGATATGACTTTGGAAGTTGAATTTGTCCATTTTTGCAACAATGAGTATAAATCAATTGATTATTTTTTTCTTTTTCAATACTTCATCTAACCAAAAGAGTGCAGTGCAGTGATTGCATTTATGAGCATCATCACCGAAGTCGATATAATTCACAATGACACCTGCAATTAGAATCATAAAAATGCAAGTTAGATAATTAATCATGGATGATAATGAATTTTTAGTGATCAAGTCTACGTTAGAAAGGTTGTTGATATCAAAATTGATAACAGATAGTGTAATGTGCTCCTTACCTTCACGGCTTCTTTGGTAAGATGCTTGCTTGGCCATAAATACTGCATCCAAAACTGCACAAATGAAACAAATCAAACATTATTCTTCAAAACAAACACAAAAACGACTATTATATGTAATGAAATGCTATATATATGTCTACGCTACCTGATATAACTTCGTCAGCATCTTCATCTTCACTGATATCCTCTCTTGCGGCTGTGTCGCTCAACAGTGTTGTTGTCTCATGGCACGTCGAAGATTCAGCAGATTGAAAACAACGTTGTCTCTTAGTCAAGCATCTCTTGTCTGGCGTGCCTATTGAAGGATAATCTAAATCTACTGCTGAACCTTTTCCTCTAGTTGAGGAGTCATAATTCCTCTTTCGAACCATGTCTACAAAAAAAAAATTACGTAACCAAAATAAATTTCTTCATTCATCAAAAAATTTTTGATGGCCTAATATTCTATTAACATTACATTCCTACTATAGCCATCAGAAGTAAGACAACAGAAATAACATAAATACCACCAACCTAAGTATTGATGACAAAATACAATGGATAGAGACAAATGTCAAAGTAACAACAGCACTGTGAAACAACAAAGTATTTTTTGCATATAACAAATAAAACCTGGAGAATACAGGAAAAGGATTAAAACCAATAAAAAAACTTTCATCATAATAATTTGACAGATGACATAAATAATAATCAATTCATCAAATTAGCAAGCATGAAGTTGACAGAGTACTAAAAAAAAGTAAAAGAAAAGCTGAGATAATTTCACACTCACCGACTATACCATCAAAGCAATTGAGAAATACACTATGTTCAATTTAATCAAATAAGTCTTTAAGACAATGTAAATACACTACACACTTTCAATATCATGAATACACAACATTTCTTTCTGAAAAAGAAAAAGAAAAACGAAAAGAGTTGGACAGCAAATCAACATCAATATCTGCAAAGGAGGAAAAAAATAATTTTAAATCTGTAAATCAATTTAAGTTTTACGATCGAACCATTAATATACGAAGACCAAATTACTCTAAAAGGGACGAAACATGACAATAACCAAAGCGAAAAGTCCACAAACATAAACAAAAGAAAATGACCAAAATAATATAAAAAAATCATCAACAAAGCTTCAAAAGGCACAAAATAGTAACAGATGTAACATAATTCATGTACGTTTTCACTTAAACAGTTATCATATTACTATCTGTGAACGTAACTTATGACCATTGATATATATGATATTTTCGTGGGGAATGAATTACAATGAAAACTTGGAAAGCTTGCCTATTTGGAGGACTGGGACACAGTAACTCCTTCAATAATAGATGACTATCAATAATGTACAGTTCAGATGAATTTACTCAATAACTCTAAATCACATATACTTTTAAAAAACATAACCCCATATGAATCTGTAAATTAATATATATTTTTTCAATTGTGACAAATAATCATGAAAACAATGAATTCCTACCTTTAGCGGAGATTTGTATGCAATCACAGAAAACTGCAAATGACAAAAACAGGGAAAAAAAAACTAAATCAGACATCAATCTGACATGTGCAAGCAACATAAAAAAAATACTAAAAAATCTAAAAATATAGATAAAAAGAAAGTCAATCAATACCTGACTACAACAAACCTTTGTATGCAGTTATAGTAATCTGAAAACAACAAACACCCGAAAAATTTTCTTTCCGCTGTCGACCAAAAAAAAAAGAGAAAGGAAATTGGTCATTAATTCATAACATTGGTGATAATAGGCACATGGGATACAAATGAAACTGCATTCATATACATGTCCAATGAAATGAGTAAGCTTGTTATTGTACTATATGTTACAGCATATATCCAACTATTATAGAATATACTTAAGAGATGAATAAGACGACATGAATGCATTAGTACCATCAATGCATTATTCAAAAGAATAGACTTATGCGATGTACAAACTTGAGATTGATTATATTCTTGTCATTATATAAACTTTCAAAGAAACTAAGCACTTGAAGATGTCTATCGCATTCTAAAAATCCCATAACGGGTTTTGGTGAGAATTAACCTACCAAGGTATAAAGATGCAATAAAAACAAACATCAACTCGAGATCAAGACTGAGATATAGAGAAAGCTTACTTTGGTAAATTGAGAGAGACCAATGAGAAATGGAGAGGGATAGATGATAGATGAAGCGAGGATCAGGCGTGATTGCAAAGATTGGAAATCGTCAAGAGCAAATAAAGATGCAACCTGAAAAATCAAACAAATTGTCATCATGATGGATGTATTTCTTTAAAATGTGTTTTCTCTTCAAGCAATCAAATAATACGCAAATTTCATCAATATCCTGATCAAACAATACACAAACTCCAGTAACACCCGACCATCAAAAATCTCAAAAGAGAAAAAGAGACACGAATAGTAAATGTAAAACACAGAGACATTTCAAGTGAAAGCCCACAACTTTTCCAGCCATATTGCTAATCAAACACATGTTTATTATGAGCAATCACTATGTAGTAAAGTTATCTAATACGCATTGTGTTGGTACTACTCATCACTATAGTAGAGATAGCTAATCGATACTGAATGGTAGAGACATTCAATATATAACACAGCAGAGATAGCTATCTAACATACATTAATTCAGCTTGGTAATTACATACTGCATAAGGAATTCAGTAATTTAGATATAGTTAATTCAGTAACCAAACATAGTGCACATTATGTTTACCACCAGTAATTGTTAAGCTCATCAGTTCCTGGGTAGTACTGGAAAAACTATTTTAGTATTGGTTGTTATAGATTTGGTTACCCATGGACTAATCAAGAATCAGCAAGAGCATTGCATCTGCCATAGTGGATGGCCTTCTCTGTTTCTTCCTTCGAAACCAAACACTTGAACCCAAAACGTCAATAATATAATGAACTGTTGTCTAATTATTCTTCTACTGAGAGATACATCTATTTCCTAAGCTTAGAACAACTGCAGGTGGCATTAGAATTGCAGAAATTGATATTCAATTACATGATAGAATTCATAGAAGATATACGAACCGAAAAGAAAGCCACTCATACATAGACCAAGAGGCTTCATGTGAGTCACCAAATAGGCAAACAATATTAAGCAACATAGAGCAAATAGATTCTTATATATTTTTTTTTCTAACAAATACAAATTCTTATATCAGAAAAATAATAAAATTACAAATTCCTCTTGACAAATAAGGAGGAAAAGAAAAGGCGTCCAAGTACATATCAATTGAGAATAAGAAAATATAAACAATGAATGCCTACTGTTAATAAGATAATAAGATAATTTGGGTTTGCAGCTGATAGTATGGGGGTATTATGATAAAGTTAATATATAAGATTGTGGGTATTGGAATTAGTTTGCAGACATAACTAAATCAAAATAGCAAATCAAATAATCACATGTTAACTATTCGAATCGAAAGCCAACACCCAAATCTTAGTGCCCCTATGATTGTATCAAAATAACAATCGATTACAAAGCAGCAACAACCATGAAAACGAAGATAAAAATGGGTAATGAACTAACCTCAATCGATCGCAAAGTTCGGAGAAGAAGTCGACCGCTAGAACAAAGACCACAGAGGAGTGAGAGAGAGTTAGAGCTAGATTGAGATAAGACCTAGATCGATAGAGAACAATAAGACCCATAACTGAAACTCAAGGAAATTGATAGAAGAGAACGACATGCAACCCAAATTCGAGCAAAATTTGATGTATACCCAAAACAGAAATTATAACAAATAATCGTCGGATTTACCTTGATTTGGATCAATTAAACCTTTGGATTATCACGAAATTTGATTACGTCATAGATGACACAGTTTCAAGAAACTTTCCTGAAGACATCGAAAGCAACCAGATTTCTATCATGTAGATTTTGGCCATAGAATGCAGAATACCCAAAACAGAAATTATAACAAGCAATCGTCGGATTTACCTTGATTTGAATCAATTTAACCGTTGGATTATGACGAAATTTGAGTATTTCATAGATGACACAGTTTCAAGAAACTTTCCTGAAGACATCGAAAGCAACCAGGATCTCTATCATGTAGATTTTGGCCATGGAAGAAGTCTGTTGATGAAGACCAAAACAATTGTCGGATTTACCTTGATTTGGATCAATTAAACTGTTGGATTATCACGAAATTTGATTATGTCATAGATGACACAGTTTCAGGAAACTTTCCTGAAGACATCAAAAGAATCCAGGATTTCTATCATGTAGATTTTGGCCATAGAACACAGAATACCCAAAACAGAAATTATAACAAACAATCGTCGGATTTACCTTGATTTGGATCAATTTAACCGTTGGATTGTCACAAAATTTGAGTATGTCATAGATGACACAGTTTCAAGAAACTTTCCTGAAGACATCGAAAGCAACCAGGATCTCTATCAGGTAGCACTACCACAATAAACACTATAACCGACGAGATCTGTAAAACTATAACCGACGAGATAAAAATCTCGTCGGTTATAGTGGAAAAATATTTTTTTTTAATTTTTTTTTTAAAAAATAAAAAATCTCGTCGGTTATAGTACTATAACCGTCGATAATGGCTAAAAATCTCGTCGGTTATACTATTACCGACCCCTTTAACCAACGGACTATATCCGACGACCCTTAAACATCGTCGGTTATAGTCCGTTGGTTAAAGGGGGTCGGTAATAGTATAACCGACGAGATTTTTAGCCATTATCGTCGGTTATAGTACTATAACCGACGAGATTTTTTATTTTTTTAAAAAAAAAATTAAAAAAAAAAATTTCCTCTATAACCGACGAGATTTTTATCTCGTCGGTTATAGTTTTACAGATCTCGTCGGTTATAGTGTTTACTGTGGTAGTGTAGATTTTGACCATGGAAGAAGCCTGTTGATGTCATCAACACCAAAACACCCATTTATGAACAGTAACAATGAATAGACCCACAAATGTTATATAGTGAATAGGAAATATGTTTACATGTTTGTGTAGCACTGTAGCTGCAATGGAATATTTGCTTATAATTAAAGTATTCGAAACCCTAATATCTGACAAGATACATGGCTATACTACTTGGAAAGCTTCTCGATCTAGAAGACTAGCTTATTATATGACTGACTTTAATACGATTATAATTATCTATTTTTGCAAATTTAGTACGGTTATGATTGAGAAAGGTATAGAAGAAACTAGAAGGCTCCAAATTTTTACTTACGTTTTCGTGTACCAAGCCAAAATTCCCATGTACGTACAAAACCGGCTAGCATCTACTAATCGATCTACGTCCCTCATCTATAATATTTAACCCGCTTCGTCTAAAGTAATTAGAAGGCACTGGAATTTTAACCTACTCTTTGTTAGGAGCTGGCATGAATCTGCATATATTAATTTGCACGATGTGTTCCAACTTCGAAGCAATAATACATATATATGTTGATACTATAAGCGATCATAATTTCAGCTGTCATTTAATTAGTTGGTGATAATTTCAGCTGTTCTTTAGCTAATGTTTGGAGAATAGTTTGGCTAAAATAATGAGAAAATGCATAAATTATTGTCTTGTATTCTTGCTCTCTTTTGTTTTAACTCACTGTAAGAAAAATGCATTTAAGCGATGAAATTTTCGTCGTCGAAGTGTCGTAGTATGTCTAAGTACTTAGACGATGAAAAAAAAAATTCGTTGCCTAAGTGACTTTTTAGACGACGAAACTTATTTCGACATCTAATCGTTTACAAGATGAATGTTATCTGCAAAAGACGACGAAATTTTTCGTCGTGTACAATACTTTAGACGACGAAAATATTTCGTCGTCTAAGATATCACATTTAGATGATGAAAGAGATTTCGTCATCTAAGTTACAACACTTAGACAACGAAATCTTTTTCGTCATCTAAATATGCTTGCTAGACGTACTACAAAATAGTGAATATTTCTTCGTCTTACATGTCCACTTGGACGATGAAATATTACAATGTCGTTGTCCAAGTGGACATGTTAGACGACAAAATATTCACTATTTCCTCTAAGTTGTAATTTTTTTTTTTGAAATATAAATTGAATTAAAAATTAAATTAAAATTAAGAAAATACTCATTTAATATATTAAATATAAAAGGGGTACGTACATTGATATATATATATATATATATGAACTACGAAACTAAACTAGGAGTATGGATCCCGTTGATTCCCCCACTGTCACTCGGATCATCTTCGTCATCGTGCCCAGGATCTCGAGGCATGTGGGGCTGATAGTGGGGTTGAGGTTGCATGCCTATCGATTGGAGGAACTGGATTATGAAGCTCATTTGAATTTGGGTCGATCGAATATGCTCCTGGGCCAATTTCGCCTCCTCCCGGGCTGATCAAGCCTCCTCTTGGGTGACTCGGATCGCCTCGGTGTCCGCCGCACTTCGCCTACTCGACAATGCAGATGACTGGATCAAATCTCGATGCACTGCCCATTCAAGCCCATGAACCTCATTCCCAGGTCGGCGGCCAAAAACTGCGTGGACAATATTGATTTGAGTCGCCTTCGATAGAGGAGGCAGCTCTTCAGGCGTCATCTCCAGGTTTTGCAAATGCATATGCGTCAATTCCTCCTAGGCCATTTGCATCAACCTCTTCTAGACAATATATGAATGTTTATATCTAAAGAAAATTTGACATACTTTCCCCAAAAAATGGAGCAAACCAAAAACCTACACGAAATAAAACACTTCTAATAACCAATTTCAACATAAAAAATTAACTATGGGTAACCGATTCTCATCCAGATTTCTCAAGTTTAGAAGAAAAATTTATCCAAATAAACCAAATTCCAAGAGTACAACCTAATTAAATGTCCTAATCATAATTCAATTTCTTCAAACCAACCGTAAGATTAAATTCAACGAATTTTTGAAGTACGATTAAATTCAATCAATTTCGAAAAAAAAGATTACTTACGCCACGTTCACTCGCTTCATCGGCTTGCTCAGGCCTGACGTAAGCAAACACACTTGCATCTAGATCACAATCTTCGAGCTTACATCTCTATGAGCCTTTGCGATGTCGATCATCTTTTTGGAGCCGAAATATGGTGTTTGGTCTTATTGTCACGATTAGCCTTGTTGGCCTCCGACCTTATCTGTTTCACAACAATGGATATTAAATAATAAATAACTATTTAAAACTAAGAAATTATTCATTTTTATTATATTAAAGAAAAGGAAGACGAACCTTAAACTTCTCTGACTCAAAGTGCCCAACCAACCATTGTCACTCGTCATCCCTTTCCATTTGTAACTCTTCTAGGACAGGCGATCGAGGGAGGTACCCTGTTTGTTGTAGTGCTTACGTAGGTTGTACTTTTAATCCCTGAAAATGCAGATACCCGTCTCCTCTACGAATTCCCACATCTTCGGTCTACCTTCATAGTCATAATGTACCTAAAAAAATAAAAAAAATAAATTAGACCCCATGCCTTTATGCTTTGTACTTAATTATAAAATTAAATAAAATTAAATAGACCATATTACCGAGAGTTCGCCGTACACCCTGAACTTTTCAGCTTAGGGCAGCTTGTCCCAAGATGGGGTGATCATACGTACGTATTTTATTCCGTATGATTGATCCGATGTTCTGCAAGCATAAACTGCTCAACTCCGGCGTCAGAGGGCCTCTGGTGAACTCGTCGAACGATACCTCTCTCTTCTTCCTCATTGATTTTACTATCCACTCAACTTTAGCTCCCTTCACAATTTCCCGAATGAGTTTGGGAACAGGGGCTGAGGCGTCCCTCTTATTCACTTTTTGTCTGGCAGTATAGCAAACCGAATCCGTCACTCTTATTCAATAGATTCTTAGGACCTTGTGACGCCGCCGCCAAAGCAGAAATCTCAGACTCCTCTATATAGGTTATAGCGGCTTCAGTAGGAGCATTTGGTATCGTATGAGAAGCCGTCGGAGCCGTAAGAGTCGTAATGGTCTCCTCTGAGGTTTGACCCAAACAAACTGTCATCCAATGGATTAGAATTTGGTAGTCTTCTCTTGTCCAGTGCGCCTCTTCCTACCGCTAGACATCTTGATTAAGTTGTACGACATCAAAAATTAAAAACATTTACTCAGTAATCCAACAATCCACAATCAAACTGTGACAACCCGAACCGAAAATGGAATGTTTATCGACTTGATTTGCGAGTTTCACGATTAGTCGCGATTTTGTCGTAATTGGTTAATATGGCGGCCTCATTAACGACTAAATTATCGGGTTAAAATTTGATTTGAGATCCTTCACGAAAGTTGTAGAGAATTTAATTTCAAGCTCATGGGAACTTCTGGAGGATTATTTCGAATTTCGAGGAATAAGTTATGAATATTTTTGGCTGTTGGATTTAGTCGTATTTATTCATTTGGTTTTGATACGTGTACGGTATAAATACATGGAAAATACGTGATGATTTTGGAAACTTTCCATTTTGAAAAATCTGGCCCGTTGACCAGTTTGACCCGTGGGTCGAAATGACCCATTTCGGGCCGAGATTTCATCGCCGTCTTTGGGCCTTTAATGTTAAGGCGTCTTTTGGCCATGGTGTCTTCATGAAAGTTGTTGGGCTTGAGCTCCTCTTTCTTTTGATAGGTCATTCGTTCAATTTGGTTACTGGATGAAGAAGTTATGGCTTATCAAAATTTGGGAATTTTGGTGGTATTCCGGCGAGTTTTGGTGACGTTGGTGGCGGCCTAGATGGAGGTCGACTTGTTAGGGTTTTTGTTAGCCTTGGAGAGAGGAAGCTTTTAGAAGTGGTTTCAAGCCTTGCCGTGGCCGGAGGAGGGAGATCGGAGGTGGTGAAATTCCGGCGAGGGTTTTGAGTTTCAAGGTGAGTTTTGGAACTTTTCCGGTCAAAATTGGCCTTAACTTTGAACTAGAAAGTTGTTGGAAATGTCGAGATCTTCAAATCCATGTGTAGGTCAAATTTTTCTGGGCCGATTACATTTTCCGGCGGTGGTGGCAGCGGCGGCGATTTTCCGGCCGAGGTATTTTTCGACAAGTTTTATGTCATTTTGCTTGGAATCGCGCACCAATCGCAGTGGTGAGGTTTATATTTCGAATTGAGCATTGGAAATTATAGTGAGGTTTTATGGTGTGATTATCGGATTTTTGACGATTTCGTCGATATTGAATTATATGTTTCTGGGAACGGTTGTTTCTCGAGATGTGGTTCAAGGTTTTGAGTTATGATTTTGAGCAGTGGATTTTATGATTATTCAGGGGATCATAAATTTCGTTTGGCGAGGGATTTTACGCCGGATCACTGGTTTAACGCGTATTGCGTTATAGTCATCTGTGAGTGGATGTTTTTATTTCACTGTCGTAGCGAGTTCATGATTTCCGTATTTATTTACGATACGATGTTGATATTATTTATTGCTTTTGAAGGTATTATTTTATATTTTATATGGTGATGGCATTACTTAGCATCGATGCATTGGCTACTCAGCTGATCACCGGTAGTCCAGATCCAGGGTTGAGAGATTCCCCTGATGTGCCCACTAGGCTTGAGAGATTCGCCTAGTCTATCACCGTCGGGCTTGAGAGATTCGCCTGACCGTCAGGCTTGAGAGATTCACCTGACACCTCCATTCATTTTTCTGAACTCGCTTTGCTTTGTTTTACGATATATTTTTGGTGAAAGGCATATGATTATTTTTGTCCACTCACTCTAACAATTTTATTTGCCTTTCCCCTGGGCTTTTCGGTTTCCGTGCCCAGTTTTCAGTTTGGATTATGGTGTGTCGCACGTCGCAGTCGGAGGCATAGTGTTCGAGCTATATTTCTTTTATGGTAGGTTTTTAGTTTGGCCTACTATTTGTATACATATACTAGAAGTCGCTCTGAGCACTCTGATGTTATACTTTCATACGATTTTTCCCCGGATTTTTGTAAAAGTACAGTTTTACTTATTACTTTATATTATTGTTATGATATTGAGAAATCCGGATGGGATTGGTGGCCACTGTTTGATTTTTGTGGCATAGGATGAAGTGTGTTTTCGGGTACAGGTTAATGGAAATTCCACGTAGTAGCGAAACTCTGCCGAAATTTTCATGGTTTTCGAAAGTTCGTGTTTTCAGAAAGGGTTTGATTCCGATTTAGAAAACTAAATCAGGGTTGGGTCCTTTCACAAACAACTTCATTCAATCCTACAGATTCATTCAATAATTCACTAAATTTATTCAACAACAAATGCATTCAATACAATTAATTTTATAATATATATATATTTATCATATATATACATCATTAGAAAATTTCAACTAATTTCAATACAAGTAATACAACAACTAATTTCATATATATCCATCATATTCAATACAAATTTCAACATATTCATCACATATATATACATATACATATTCATCCATATACAAATTTCAACATATATATATATACACACACAGAGAGCAGTTAGTGAGATAGATAGATAGATAGATAGAGAGAGAGAGAGAGACAGGGAAAGAGAGAACTTAATTTAGAGAGGATGACATCAATGTGGCGATGGCGAGGAGAGGGAGGAGCCGGGACAGTTTAGGTGGAGTAAGAGGAGCCAGGAAGGAGAAGGTGGCGAGGAGAGAGAGGTAACGGAGGTGAAGAGAGAGAGAGAGAAAACAGAGAGGGGAGAGAGGAGAAGCCAACGAGGAGAGACAGAGAGAAAACCGTTTGGAAATGGAGGCGAGGAGAGAGAGACGAAACCGATCGAGAGGAGGGAGAGATGAGATCAAGAAATTAGGTATTTGTCCCAATTTAATTGACTTCATTTCAAGTTAGATGACAAAAATTAGAATTTCGTCACTTAAGTCCCCTTAGACGACGAACTCTAGATATATCATTGTATAAATATTTTTTTAAAATTACATCAAAAATTTGGTGCAAAAAGAAATACCTGCCAAATATTTGGGGTTATACGATGAAATAACACGATTTCTTCATCTAAGAAGAAACCTAGACGACGAAACCAAGGTTTTTCGTCGTCTATGTGATAATTTATTTAATTTTTTATAAGATATTTGGAAAAAAAAAAATTTGGCTACCTGTCTTAAAATACGAAGAAATCAGTTGTCAGATGTAATTATTATATTTATATAATATTTTTTTTTAAAAAATACCAATTTGATAGAGTTTGGTGTTTGATCGACACTACAAGAAAACAGCACTTAGACCACGGAAACACTAATTCTCCGTCGTCCAAGTGACACTTAGACGACGGAGAAGACTCCGTGGTCCAAGTACCACCTGGACGACGGAGTTGACCATCTCCGTCGTCCAGGTGACCACCTGGACCTCGGAGTCTTCTCCGTCGTCCAGGTGACCACTTGGACGACGGAGAATACCATTTCCGTCGTCCAGGTGACCACCTGGACTTCGGAGTCTTCTCCGTCCTCCAGGTGACCACTTGGACGACGGAGAATACCATTTCCGTCGTCCAGGTGACCACCTGGACCTCAGAGTCTTCTCCGTCCTCCAGGTGACCACTTGGACGACGGAGATGGTATTCTCCGTCGTCCAGGTGATTACCTGGAGGACGGACCGACACGCCGTCGTCCAAGTTCACAAAACGTACTTCCACTTAGACGACGTACCGACACCTCCGTCGTCTAAGTGAAGCATTATATAAGCCCACTGCCGGCCAAACGTACTGATCGAATTCATTCCTAGCTAGCCTCGATCTCTTCATGATCGATTCCATTTGAAGAATAATTGAAGGAGAAGGGAGAAGGAGAAGCTAGGGAGCTCGATCGAGCTAGGTAGCTAGAAGCTAGGGAGCTCGATCGAGCTAGGTAGCTAGAAGCTAGCTAGGCCGAGAAGAATCAGGATCGATAAGGCCGGGATCTCCGCTGACACGCTAGTTAGCTTAATTAACGTAAAGATATCGAGAAGGCTAGCAGGTACGTACGTACGCAGTTAAAATTTGCTTAATTAATATGTATTTAGTGAAAACGTACGTACATATATATATACATGCAAGGATGTTAGCTGATGTTAGCTATATATATATATATATATGTACAGATCGATTAAATTACGTACATACGCACGTAATTGATGGATCGATATGTAGATCGAGTACGTATAATTAAGCGTAAATTAATGGACAAATATATATATATATGTAATAATTAATTAAGTATAATATTTTGTAGCAGTATGGACAAGAGTTGGATGAAGTTGAAGAATAGATGTGATGTCCGGTATATGGATGGAATTAGCGAATTTGTGAATTTTGCGATAGAACATGGTCAGGGAAAGAAACGTTTCAGGTGTCCGTGTCAGAAATGTCTTAATTGTCAGTATACGGAGGTTAATGTTATGATGCAACACTTGTACGAAAATGGTATGATGTGGAGTTACACAACATGGAGCGAGCATGGTGAAGCAGTAGAGTTCAGCGCAGCAGACTTCAGCTCAGGGTACAGTTACCATGGTGCCTCATCCAGCGGCAGTGGTGCCGGACCCCCAGCTTGCAACCCAACTGCAGATTTGGTCCATGATGCGTTTCCGGGATGTAGTCATGGCGGACACCAACACCAAGACGGAGGTTACAGTACCACCAATGAGCATGATGACACATTCCCCGCAGCTAGCTTGGCCACTGACACCAGTGAGATGGAAAAGTACAACCGGATGCTACTTGAAGCACAGACCCCGGTGTTCCCTGGATGTCGAGAGAATGTGTTGCAATATGTGATGGAGCAAATGAAGATAAAAGTGAAGCACAAAATGTCAGTGAGTGCTTTTGACGAAATTCAGGAGCAAATATGTAAGTTGCTTCCTGATGATCACAATCTTCCTAAATCTCATTATAAGGTTAGAAATATCCTGAGCAGCCTCGGCCTAAAGTACAGGATAATTGACGCATGTCCGAATGATTGTGTGCTATTTTACAAAGAGTATAAAGAGTTGGACTATTGTCCCGTATGTGGCCAGTGCAGATTCCAGTTGAATAGGAAGAGTTCGAAAAAGAGAATTCCTGTGAAAGTTGTTCGATATTTTCCCTTGATTCCCAGATTGCAGCGCCTGTACATGTCGCTACACACAGCAGAGGCGATGCGATGGTACGCAGGAAAGCGAATAGATGACGATGTCCTGCGACACGCCGCGGATGGGGAGGGTTTCAAACATTTCGACAGAGAATTTGGAGACTTTGCTTCAGAGGTTAGAAATGTTAGACTCGGCCTATCTACAGACGGATTCAATCCTTGGGGAAGTAATAGCTCCGCCGTCAGCACTTGGCCAGTTATTCTGATGCCGTACAACTTGCCTCCGTGGATGTGCATGAACAAGGAATTTAATTTCCTTACCGTACTAATTCCAGGTCCTAAATCTCCATCGAAGTGCTTAGATGTCTACCTCAGACCTTTGATCGACGAGCTGAAACTGTTGTGGGAAAATGGAGTCCCAACTTATGACAAATTCACTGACACGATGTTCACGATGAGGGCTGCGGTAATGTGGACGATCAGCGATTTTCCAGCTTATGGGATGTTGGCAGCCTGCAGGACAAAAGGATATAATGGATGTCCTATATGTTTGGACGACGTGAACTCTAGTTGGCACGCGGGGAAGGTGTGTTACTTGGGTCACCGTAGATGGTTTCCTCACGACCACCCGTGGCGACAGGATGAAGCTCATTTCGACGGTACGGTAGAGAACAATCCTAAACCCCGTAGTTGGTCGGGCGAAGAGATTTTAGAGAGGTTGAGCTATTTCGACTTTGGTGTGTTGAGCAATGACGCGGATGTAAAGAAATGCAATCCAATTCCTCCACATGATCTGAGCTATTGGGATCACAAGAGTATATTCTTTGAACTCCCTTACTGGTCGAAGTTGAAGCTGAGGAACAACTTGGACGCGATGCACATAGAAAAGAATGTGTGCGACAGCGTGGTGGGAACAATTCTCGGTATTAAGTTCAAGACTAAAGATACTCCCAAAGCGCGCAAAGATTTGGAATCAATGAATCTACGTCGTCCCTTGTGGTTGAGGAGGGATAGGAAAGGAGTGTACAACAAGATGCCAGATGCACCTTACACAGTGAAGCCGACGCTTAGACGTTCTGTATTTCATTGGTTTAAGGGCGTTCGTTATCCGGCTACGTATGCAGCTACTATAACTGGAGCAGTGGACGAGGTGCAACACAAGTTTGTTGGTCTAAAGACACATGACTATCACGTTATGCTGCAACGTCTGATTCCAGTGGTAATTCGACCATACTTGCCTCGGGACGTCGTAGAACCAATAGTGGCATTGTGCAGGTGGTGGCAGAGGTTATGCGCTAGAGAATTAAAGAAGTCAGATGTGGTGGAATTGCAACAACAAATTGTGCACATCATTTGCAAACTAGAGAGGATTTTCCCCCCTGCTTTCTTTGACATCATGATTCACCTAATGATCCACCTGCCCGAGCAGGTGCTCATTTCTGGTCCGGTCCAGTACACTTGGATGTATCCTCAAGAAAGGTACGTACAACTAATTAATTAATTTGTTCCACTGGAGATTATATATATACTAGCCAGCTAGCTATATGTACTTATGTAATGTGTACGTTTGATTTTGTAGACAGCTTGGACAGTATAAGTCATTCGTCAAAAACAGGTCGGCCCCGGATGGCTCCATAGCAGAGACATACCTAATGCATGAGTGTGTTACTTACTGCAACAGGTACCTCAAAGATCCACCCCCTCCCAGCACTGCCTCCGATCGCAGTGCCCGCATCAATCTTTCTGTCGTCACCAATGTCGTCCGACCGTTTAGAGGAGTATTAAAGGAATCGTTAACACGGGAAGAACTTATTGAGGCACATTGGGTAGTGTTGCGAGACTGTGATGAAGTTGAGCCGTACATGATGTCATACAGGGAGAGGCTTCAGGCGTTAAATCAAAACAAGAGTTCGGCGTGGATTGAGAAAATGGTTAAGAAGAAGTTTCCTGATTATTTCTTCCAATGGGTACGTACGTACAACTCGGTATTAATTATTTAAATACATATTGCTCATGTTTGTAGAAAGTAAACCATTATATTAATTTGGCCTTTTTCGCAGATGATTGATCTGCAAAAATCTGATAACCACGGAGGGTGGTGGTCATGGCCAAAGCACTTGCTAGCAGGGAAGCCGGTTAAACACTATATTTATCCCGGATGTTTTGTGAACAGTGTAAAGTTCCATTCATTGGCCCGAGACGAAGGAAGAAGAACACAAAACAGTGGGGTAGCCGTTGGGAAAGACAATGATCTATATTACGGGGCTATTGTATACGTGGTTCAGCTATGTTACGGGAATGATGTCAACGTTTTCCTATTCAAGTGCAGATGGTTCAAGCGTACAAAGGAAGACCTGGGACTATTATCTGTCGATACAAACTCGCACTGGTATGAGGATGAGCCTTTCGCTCTCGCCACCTTAGTTCGGCAGGTGTTCTATCTCGACGATCCGAAAGCCGGTGAAGGGTGGAAAATAGTGAACCATATCTCTCACCGAGGAATATGGAATACAGAGACAATTGAAGGGACACCGGCGACGACTGAAGATGCTGCTGAACCAGAAAGAGACATTCCTGCCTATCAAGAGCCTAATATTTCTATGGTCCGCTCCGATATAATGGACCTGGTTCAAGATGGTGAACGGTTACCCATGCCTGATGGTTGTACAGATCTAACTGAAGATGAGATTATCCATGAGGTAGATGAAGAAGACGAGCAGGAAGAGGACGCGGACGAGGACTCAGGTTATTCGTCGGACGATGTTGAGTACGATGACGAGGATGAGCCGTCGACTAACGGGGATGAGGACGATGATGATTATGACGAAGAGTACGGTCATACGACGAGGGAGATTAATTGGTAATTAATTACTGTAATTATTGTAATATATATATATGATCGATGCCGGATTACGGTAAGAAATTAATCTGAATTATATATATATCCTGGCCAACGGAGAAATTAATAAATATTGGCGCCAAATCTCAATCTCATATAAAACGTACCCTAGCTAAATCCTCGACCCTAAATCTAGCAAATCGGATCGATCCATCATTTATTTAATTTTTTTATGGTCATTCAAAATAATTTAACGGACACCTGAATTCTGTCCACGTTTATATTAGGTCCCCCGCCATATTCACCCTAAACCCATATAAAACCCTAAATCTTGGACCCAAAACCTAGCAGATCGGATCGATCGATCAATTTTTTAATTATATTTTTGAATCAGAATAATTGAACGCACACACAAATGACCGGGGACGACCTAAACCGTAAACCCTAAGGCCCTAACCCCTGAATTCGGGGTTTTTACACCTGGACGACGGAGATGGTCATTCTCCGTCGTCCAGGTACACACTAGGACGACGGAGATGGTCATTCTCCGTCGTCCAGGTACACACTAGGACGATGATGATTATGACGAAGAGTACGGTCATACGACGAGGGAGATTAATTGGTAATTAATTACTGTAATTATTGTAATATATATATATATATATACATATGATCGATGCTGGTTTACGGTAAGAAATTAATCCGAATTATATATCCTGGACAACGGAGAAATTAATTGCAGATTCACCTTTGGCGCCAAATCTCAATCTCATATAAAACCCTAGCTAAATCTTGGACCCAAAACCTAGCAGATCGGATCGATCGATCAATTTTTTAATTATATTTTTGAATCAGAATAATTGAACGCACACACAAATGACCGGGGACGACCTAAACCGTAAACCCTCAGGCCCTAACCCCTGAATTCGGGGTTTTTACACCTGGACGACGGAGATGGTCATTCTCCGTCGTCCAAGTTCACAAACCCTAAACCCTAAACAGTAAGGCCCTAACCCCTGAATTCAGGGTCTATACACCTGGACGACGGAAATGAGTGTTTCCGTCGTCCAGGTTCTGACTTGGACGACGGAAGTGAAGTTATCCGTCGGCCAGGTTCTGACTTGGACGACGGAAACACTCATTTCCGTCGTCCAGGTGCAGATATCGTAATTTTTTCTAAGACAACGACCATCTAGACCTTCTTCCAATGCAAAGTCTTTTCATCAAGACTTTAGAGTAAACAATTCTTGGTGTGTGAGCTTCGACGGTTCGAAAATCGGAGTTCCGAAATGCCTAGTATCCACGTTTCCGGTTTGTGAAATTATCGGTTTTGCGGTTGACTGTGCCGATCAAACCTTTCCCGAACTTATTATTTTATGATCCTTTGAAGACAATTATATATTATGTTACGACGAACATATCCAACGGTTGTTTTGTCCAAATTCAATTTCGTTAATACTCTGCTGCAAATGAGCGTCTACTCATGAACACTTCAGTCGTAAAGATTAGTCGATACTTAACATGTTTCAATACGTAAAATTAATCGTCGGTTCAAATTTAACTGTTTATATACACGATGCGTTCATCGATATTGTACGACTATTTCACTCGAATGACAGATCGCTAAATTCCTAGCGAATTATTTTTAAAATTTTTTTTTACGTAATTTGAACCTGGACGACGGAGATGGTCATTTTCCGTCGTCCAGGTGTTCACCTGGACGACGGAGAAGGGCCATTTCCGTCGTCCAGGTTCAAATTACCATGGCGGTTCGAATTTATTTTTTGTTTAATTTTTTCATGTAATTTTCACTTGGACGACGGAGATGGTCATTCTCCGTCGTCCAAGTCCAAAATTATGGCGGTTCAATTTACCGCTTCCGTTTTCGGGACCGCTTGAATTTTCACTTAGACGACGGAGAATTCATTCTCCGTCGTCTAAGTCCAAATTCATGGCGGTTCAAAACGTCCCGCAGATTAATTACGCGCCGATTGAAAATTTTTAAACCGCCACCTGGACGACGGAAAACACTGTTTCCGTCGTCCAGGTTCACTTAGACGACGGAGAATAGTGCTCCGTCGTCTAAGTTAAAGTCTATAAATAGAACAGCACCCCCCCTCCTTTTCTCATTCCATCTCCTCTCCTCTCCTCCTCTCCTCTCCTCTCCTCTCCTCCGGCGACGCTCCGACGACATTATTTCTGCCGTGGTTCCTCTTCTCCGACGACTCAACTCCGCCGATATTCCCGCAAACTCCGGTTCGGTAAATTTCTATTTTTCTCTTATTAAAATAATTTTATTTATTTATTTAATTTAATTCTAAATATAATTAATTTGTAGAATTTAATTGATTAATTAGTTTAAATATTTAATAAATGATTAATTATTGTTATTAATTAATTAAATCATAATTATTGTAATTATTTATATATTATTAATTAGTTGCATGATTAAATGAATTGACTATTAAATTATTTATTATTAGTTGCATGATAAATAAATATAAATTATTGCATCTAATTAAAGGAATTATTAATTAATATTTACGTTTATTTTCTAGTAAATTAATTAGTAGTACGTGTTCGATTTAAATTTAGTACATAGGCTTGGTAATTATTAAGTCGCACTCTTTGGAATAGATGGCGCCTCTTTTCCTTGCTTATCTCCTTAACCCCTCGTGATGTGTGGATTTCATCACCGCACACCATAACCTAAGTGAAGTTATGGACACGAGGTTGAGGGCGGAGTTTGCAAAGGACTTGAGGGAGTGTAAATTTTCGAAAAATTGGCCGAATGTCGGACATGGTGTCTAGAAACGGGTTATGACTGGTGACAGGATTTGGACTAAGAAAGACTTTTGTCGAAATTAGTCCTGCCTCTCGCGTTATCTCTATCCCTAACTGGCCATGTTTTTCGATTTAACCAAGGCTGATTAATTGAAAATTTACACTTTATCGCGCGGGTCGCACGTCCATTGAACGACTGAAAATGCCAAGCTAGTGTACTCTATTTAAATCTTAAACGTACTTAATTAATTAGAGTAAATTTTGGACATTGTAATTATTATGGTAAGTAGGTATTTTAACCCCGTACTCTTAGGTTTAAATGGCTCCGCCAAAGACGACATCCGACAAGAAGAAAGCCCTACAAGAGGCAGAAGATGCCATGCTCCGCCGCTTGGCGGACCAAGTCGGTTGGGAATTACCACCGGAGGGCAACGACGCTCTCAATCCGGACGGATCATCTGGTCCGTCCGTAGCGCCCTCTGGGGAAATTCCCGCTCCCCCATTCATCTCGAGCGGTGATGACGTCGACCCCTTCCAATCTCCGACGCCCGGTACCCATTCAACGGGAAGTACTCAGGCGTCCTCCACCGCCGAATCAATCATGTACAGCGCCCGCCGTAGGCAAAGGAGGGCCCCCACTGACCCGGAACCGAAAAGGACTCGGGGTCTCGTTAAAGGGGGGAAAGCGGAGCGTATTTGTAAGGCGACCGGTAAAAAGATCGACTTGCCGTACGACGAATTCACCGGTGGCCCTCCCACAGCTCAACTAGCAAGTCTCTCGGCGCATGGGATAGGGTCAATCATCCGTAACCGGGTTCGTATCACTGCCCCTACTTGGAAGGAGGCGCCGGATCATGAGAAGGCGAAAGTCTTCAAAGATCTTTCGGTACGTAATACGTTCAATTTAGTTATTATATAATATTGTTAATCTCGGCCTAAAATTTCATAATATATACGATTATAATTTTCTATTTATTTTTCATAGGAACAATTTGACGTGGATCCGACACCGGCTATGTTGAGGCATATCAATCAAACCGCCAACTCCATCTACAAAGATTGGAAGTACAGGCTCCATAAGTACTTCAAAGATGTCGGTCCCGTGCCTCCCCCGGTAGAGCTGCAAGGGGAGAGAGAAGATGAGTGGGAGTGGTTGTGTAACCACTTTGCCGATGAACAATTTAAGGTATTAATTTAATTTTTTTATTTCAATTAAAATAATTGAATTATTTAAATTGTAGTTATTCATTTTTTAATGATTTAATTATGTTGTGTAACAGAAATTCTCCGGTGTCAACAAAGCCAACCGGGGGAAGAAGGAGAAACACCATACTACCGGCGCCAAGCAGTTCATTCAAATTGCCAAGGAGCACAAGGATAAGGGTTCCAAACACCCTTTTATTGATGCAAGCGTAAGCGCGTACGTGACGCCAGGGCTCGATAATGAAGCGAGTCAATGCGGGGTAAGTGATATAAGTGATATGTATATATATATGTGTGCTTTTAATTATAGTAATTATTATTTAAATATGATTACAAAATTATAATAAATTAATTATAATTTTGTAGGCAAGGGCGATAGAGCGTGCGCATGAAGAGTTGGCCAACACTCAGCTTGCGTTCCCAGATGTGCCGCCGGAAGACCTGCCTCATCCATCCTTAGAGAGCCAAATTGCAATCGCGGATGAGGTCTACGGTCGTAGAGCTGGCAAGGAGGTTAGGCACTTTGGGCCTAGGGTGGTACGAGATTTGTCGACGACCTCCGGCTCATCATCTACGGGAGGTTCGAGGCAGCGGAGAATGAGTCAAGCTGCGGCCGTCGAAGCAGCCATTCAAGAGGCTCGACTGGCACGAGAGGAGAATCGACGGACACAAGAGCAGAATGAGTCAATGCGGCAAAGACTTGACGAACAACAAGCACAAATAGCCCAACTCATCGCGCTCATGAACCAAAATCGAGAAGTATGTCAACCTCCTCCGAACCCACACCCCGACGACAACGACCCGGCTGGAGGCGGAGGACTCGGCCCCGCATCTGCTCCTCCAGTGTATTAGCTAGCACGTAGTATATTATCTCGTTTCTTTACGCATTCCGAACAATATTTTAATTTTTAATTTATGGGTTTTTTCGTATGTACAAATTAATTTACTTTGATTATTTAATAATTATATATATAAGTTATTAATTTTAATATTCAAAATTTAGTTTATTTATTTAATATTAGCATTTTTCATTATTTAAATTAAAATAATAATAAACTAAATTAATAAAATTTAATTTCAATTTATTTTTTTTAAAAAATAAAATATTCACTTGGACGACGGAGATTATGTTCTCCGTCGTCCAGGTGCAGAACCCTAAACCTAACCCCTAACCCCTAAACCCTGTCGTTCTCCGTGGCCCAGGTGCTCACCTGGACGACGGAGACTTAGTGTTTCCGTCGTCCAGGTGAGCACCTGGGCCACGGACACACGAGCAATGTCCGTGGCCCAGGTGTTCACCTGGACGACGGAGACTTAGTGTTTCCGTCGTCCAGGTGAGAACCTGGGCCACGGACATTGCTCGTGTGTCCGTGGCCCAGGTGTTCACCTGGACGACGGAAACACTAAGTCTCCGTCGTCCAGGTGAACACCTGGGCCACGGACATTGCTCGTGTGTCCGTGGCCCAGGTGCTCACCTGGACGACGGAGACTTAGTGTTTCCGTCGTCCAGGTGAACACCTGGGCCACGGATAATATCCGAGGTCCAAGTTCACTTGGACGACGGAAACACTAAGTCTCCGTCGTCCAGGTTCTTGGACGACAGCACTTGGAGCACGGACCTTGGACGACGGAAACTCCGTCGTCCAAGTACTTAGACGACGGAAAACTGCACTTAGACGACGGAAATGGTCCGTGGTCTAAGTGCAGTTTTCTTGTAGTGGGAGTCTCAGTCGTCCAAGTGTGTCCCTTCAATTCCTCTGATTCAATTCGATCGAAAAAATCATCGATCGATCCGATCCGCTCCTCGATCGATCCGATCCGATCCAATCCGGATCGATTAATTAATTAATTTTAATTTACGTACCTCGGTCGAACCGACCATGCATGCATGCGTGTAATTAATTAAGTACAAAAGCAATAGTTGGGCATACGTATGTACGTACTCCTCCTCATAATATTTATATTAATTATTGATCGATGATGCATCTTATATTACAATAATTACAATAATAAATTACCAATTAACACCCCTCATCACTACAAGATTGTACTTTTCATCATAATCGTCATCATCCTCATCCCCGTTATCCGATTGCTCATCCTTCTCATTATACTGAACATCATCCGACGAATAACCTGAGTCCTCATCCTCGTCCTCATCAAGCACATCTTCTTCATCTACCTCATTAATTGCATCAATAATCTCATCTTCAGTTAGATCTATACAACCATCAGGCATGGGTAACCGTTCACCATCTTGAACTAGGTCCATTATATCGTAGCGGATGACAGAAATATTAGGCTCTTGATAGGCAGGAATGTCTCTTTCTGGTTTAGCAGCATCTTCAATCGTCGGTGTCCCTTCAATTATCTTCGTATTCCATATTCCTCGATGAGATATATGGTTCACTATTTTCCACCCTTCACCAGCTTTCGGATGATCGAGATAAAAGCCCCAGGTCTTTCTTTGTACGCTTGAACCATCTGAATTTGAATAGGAAAACGTTGACATCATTCCCGTAACATAGCTGAACCACATATACAATAGCCCCGTAATATAGATCATTGTTTTTCCCAACCGCTACCCCACTGTTTTGTGTTCTTCTTCCTTCATCTCGGGCCAATGAATGAAACTTTACACCGTTCACAAAACATCCGGGATAAATATAGTGTTTAATCGGCTTCCCTGCTAGCAAGTGCTTTTGCCAGGACCACCACCCCCCGGGGTTTTCAGATTTTTGTAGATTAATTATCTGCGAAAATGGGAAAATTTAAGGGTTTACTTTCTACAAACATGATCGATATGTATATAAATTACTAAATACCAAGACATACGTACGTATGTACCCATTGGAAGAAATAATCAGGGAACTTCTTCTTAACCATTTTCTCAAACCACGCTGAACTCCTGTCTGGATTTAACGCCTGAAGCCTCTCCCTGTATGACATCATGTACGGCTCAACTTCGTCACAGTCTCGCAACACTACCCAATGTACCTCAATAAGTTCTTCCTGTGTTAACGATTCCTTTAATACTCCTCTAAACGGTCGGACGACATTTGTGACGACAGAAAGATTGATGTGCGCACTGGGATCGGAGGCAGTGGGAGGTGGTGGATCTTTCAGGTACCTGTTGTAGTAAGTAACACACTCGTGCATTAGGTATGTCTCGGCTATGGAGCTATCCGGTGCCGACCTGTTTTTGACAAATCTTTTATATTGTCCAAGCTGTCTACAAAATCAAACGTACAATTAATACATTGTACAATAAGAATAAGTACATATAGCTAGTAATCTCCAGTGGAACAAATTATGAATCGAAAAACCTGTATAATTAAGAAATTGTACGTACCTTTGTTGAGGATACATCCAAGTGTACTGGACCGAACCAGAAATGAGCACCTGCTCGAGCAGGTGGATCATTAGGTGAATCATGATGTCAAAGAAAGCAGGGGGAAAAATCCTCTCTAGTTTGCAAATGATGTGCACAATTTGTTGTTGCAGTTCCACCACATCTGACTTCTTTAATTCTCTAGCGCATAACCTCTGCCACCATCTGCACAATGCCACTATTGGTTCTACGACGTCACGAGGCAAATATGGTCGAATTACCATTAGAATCAGACGTTACAGCATAACGTGATAGTCATGTGTCTTTAGACCAACAAACTTGTGTTGCACCTCATTCACTACTCCAATTATAGTAGCTGCATACGTAGTCGGATAACGAACGTCCTTAAACCAGTGAAATACATAACATCTTAGTGTCGGCTTCACTGTGTAAGGTGCAGCTAGCATCTTGTTGTACACTCATTTCCTATCCCTCCTCAACCACAAGAGACGACGTAGATTCATTGATTCCAGATCTTTGTGCGCTTTGGGAGTATCTTTAGTCTTGAACTTAATACCGAGAATTGTTCCCACCATGCTGTCGCACACATTCTTTTCTATGTGCATCGCGTCCAAGTTGTTCCTTAGCGTTAACTTCGACCAGTAAGGGAGTTCAAAGAATATACTCTTGTGATGCCAATAGCTGAGATCATGTGGAGGAATTGAATTGCATTTCTTTACATCCGCGTCATTGGTCAACACACCAAAGTCGAAATAGCTTAACCTCTCTAAAATCTCTTCGCCTGACCAACTACGGGGTTTAGGATTGTTCTCTACCGTCCCATCGAAATGAGTTTCATCCTGTCGCCGCGGGTGGTCGTGAGGAAGCCATCTACGGTGACCCAAGTGCCAACTAGAGTTCATGTCATCCAAACATATAGGACATCCATTATATCCTTTCGTCCTGCAGGTACCAACATCCCATACGCTGGAAAATCGTTGATCATCCACATTACGGCAGCCCTCATCGTGAACATTGTGTCAGTGAAACTTAATAAGTGGCAGAAGTCGACTTTAGGAAATCGAGGAAAAGAGATTGACGAGATTCGCAATAGAATGGAGGCGTTAAGGGCTTTACCTTTAAGTGATGCCGATAGAGATGAACATGTTGCTCTTATAGAGCATTTGGAGATACTGCTGCTTGAAGAACACGTGTATTGGAAGCAGAGAGCTAAGTTACAGTGGCTAACATAAGGTAATTGTAACACCGAATGTCGGACATGGTGTCTAGAAACGGGTTATGACTGGTGACAGGATTTGGACTAAGAAAGACTTTTGTCGAAATTAGTCCTGCCTCTCGCGTTATTTCTATCCCTAACTGGCCATGTTTTTCGATTTAACCAAGGCTGATTAATTGAAAATTTACACTTTATCGCGCGGGTCGCACGTCCATTGAACGACTGAAAATGCCAAGCTAGTGTACTCTATTTAAATCTTAAACGTACTTAATTAATTAGCGTAAATTTTGGACATTGTAATTATTATGGTAAGTAGGTATTTTAACCCCGTACTCATAGGTTTAAATGGCTCCGCCAAAGACGAAATCCGGCAAGAAGAAAGCCCTACAAGAGGCAGAAGATGCCATGCTCCGCCGCTTGGCGGACCAAGTCGGTTGGGAATTACCACCGGAGGGCAACAGCGCTCTCAATCCGGACGGATCATCTGGTCCGTCCGTAGCGCCCTCTGGGGAAATTCCCGCTCCCCCATTCATCTCGAGCGGTGATGACGTCGACCCCTTCCAATCTCCGACGCCCGGTACCCATTCAACGGGAAGTACTCAGGCGTCCTCGACCGCCGAATCAATCATGTACAGCGCCCGCCGTAGGCAAAGGAGGGCCCCCACTGACCCGGAACCGAAAAGGACTCGGGGTCTCGTTAAAGGGGGGAAAGCGGAGCGTATTTGTAAGGCGACCGGTAAAAAGATCGACTTGCCGTACGACGAATTCACCGGTGGCCCTCCCACAGCTCAACTAGCAAGTCTCTCGGCGCATGGGATAGGGTCAATCATCCGTAACCGGGTTCGTATCACTGCCCCTACTTGGAAGGAGGCGCCGGATCATGAGAAGGCGAAAGTCTTCAAAGATCTTTCGGTACGTAATACGTTCAATTTAGTTATTATATAATATTGTTAATCTCGGCCTAAAATTTCATAATATATACAATTATAATTTTCTATTTATTTTTCATAGGAACAATTTGACGTGGATCCGACACCGGCTATGTTGAGGCATATCAATCAAACTGCCAACTCCATCTACAAAGATTGGAAGTACAGGCTCCATAAGTATTTCAAAGATGTCGGTCCCGTGCCTCCCCCGGTAGAGCTGCAAGGGGAGAGAGAAGATGAGTGGGAGTGGTTGTGTAACCACTTTGCCGATGAACAATTTAAGGTATTAATTTAATTTTTTTATTTCAATTAAAATAATTGAATTATTTAAATTGTAGTTATTCATTTTTTAATGATTTAATTATGTTGTGTAACAGAAATTCTCCGGTGTCAACAAAGCCAACCGGGGGAAGAAGGAGAAACACCATACTACCGGCGCCAAACAGTTCATTCAAATTGCCAAGGAGCACAAAGATAAGGGTTCCAAACACCCTTTTATTGATGCAAGCGTAAGCGCGTACGTGACGCCAGGGCTCGATAATGAAGCGAGTCAATGCGGGGTAAGTGATATAAGTGATCTGTATATATATATATATATGTGCTTTTAATTATAGTAATTATTATTTAAATATGATTACAAAATTATAATAAATTAATTATAATTTTGTAGGCAAGGGCGATAGAGCGTGCGCATGAAGAGTTGGCCAACACTCAGCTTGCGTTCCCAGATGTGCCGCCGGAAGACCTGCCTCCTCTATCCTTAGAGAGCCAAATTGCAATCGCGGATGAGGTCTACGGTCGTAGAGCTGGCAAGGAGGTTAGGCACTTTGGGCCTAGGGTGGTACGAGATTTGTCGACGACCTCCGGCTCATCATCTACGGGAGGTTCGAGGCAGCGGAGAATGAGTCAAGCTGCGGCTGTCGAAGCAGCCATTCAAGAGGCTCGACTGGCACGAGAGGAGAATCGACGGACACAAGAGCAGAATGAGTCAATGCGGCAAAGACTTGACGAACAACAAGCACAAATAGCCCAACTCATCGCGCTCATGAACCAAAATCGAGAAGTATGTCAACCTCCTCCGAACCCACACCCCGACGACAACGACCCGGCTGGAGGCGGAGGACTCGGCCCCGCATCTGCTCCTCCAGTGTATTAGCTAGCACGTAGTATATTATCTCGTTTCTTTACGCATTCCGAACAATATTTTAATTTTTAATTTATGGGTTTTTTCGTATGTACAAATTAATTTACTTTGATTATTTAATAATTATATATATAAGTTATTAATTTTAATATTCAAAATTTAGTTTATTTATTTAATATTAGCATTTTTCATTATTTAAATTAAATTAATAATAAATTAAATTAATAATATTTAATTTCAATTTATTTTTTTAAAAAAATAAAATATTCACTTGGACGACAGAGATTATGTTCTCCGTCGTCCAGGTTCAGAACCCCTAAACCCTAACCCCTAACCCCTAAACCCTGTCGTTCTCCGTGGCCCAGGTGCTCACCTGGACGACGGAAACACTAAGTCTCCGTCGTCCAGGTGAACACCTGGGCCACGGACACACGAGCAATGTCAGTGGCCCAGGTGCTCACCTGGACGACGGAGACTTAGTGTTTCCGTCGTCCAGGTGAGCACCGGGGCCACGGACATGGCTCGTGTGTCCGTGGCCCAGGTGTTCACCTGGACGACGGAAACACTAAGTCTCCGTCGTCCAGGTGAGCACCTGGGCCACGGACATTGCAACCATTATCCGTGGCCCAGGTGTTCACCTGGACGACGGAGACTTAGTGTTTCCGTCGTCCAGGTGAACACCTGGGCCACGAATAATATCCGAGGTCCAAGTACACTTGGACGACGGAAACACTAAGTCTCCGTCGTCCAGGTGCTTGGACGACAGCACTTGGAGCACGGACCTTGGACGACGGAGATTCCGTCGTCCAAGTACTTAGACGACGGAAAACTGCACTTAGACGACGGAAATGGTCCGTGGTCTAAGTGCAGTTTTCTTGTAGTGCGATACATTTTTGTGAATATCAACAAAAGTTTAAAAAACGGAAACGATCGTAAATATTATTAATCGTAAAAATTTATTATATATCAATTAAATATAAATTAATAACTAATTATTAATTTATATAATTATGTATATATATAAATTAGATATAAATTAATAATGTTGTATAAATTATTAATTTATATATTTATACAATTAAATAAAAATTAGATATTATGAACATTTCCACTTACGTCAAAACTTGATATATCAATTAGATATAAATTAATAATTAATTTGACATAAAAACTAAATTGATGAGTTAATACTTGTTATACATCTACTAATCTTGTATAACTTAAGTGTTTGTATATCTATATTTACGCTACAGACATATTCACGAAATTGAATTTGGACAAAACAACCTTTAGATATATTCGTCTCCACTTAATGTGTAAGTAGACAAATTTTTATTCAATACAAACTTCGTTAAGGGTTTGATCGGTGTAGTCAACCATAAAACCGAAATTTCAACAAAACGGAAACATTGATATACAAATCTTCGTAACTCCTATTTTCGAACTATCGACACCAACAACCCATGAATTGTTTACTCTATGCCTTCGACGAATATAATCTGCAATCTAACATAGTACACATGATCGTACTCATAGATATCAGATTGTGAAAATTTTCTTAGACGCCGAAAGTTGTAGAATTTCGTCGTTTAAGTGCGACTTAGGCAGCGAAATATACTAATTTTGTCGTCTAGCACTTTTACGGTTTAGGGAAAAGGAATTAGGTTAGAGTTTAGGATTTGTACATGTACTTAGACGACCAAATCAGCATATTTTTGTCGTCTAAGTAATTCTTCGACGATGAATACATGTTCGTCACCTAAATCCACCCTTAGACGACGAACTTATGTAATTTCGTCATCGAAGCGAATCTTAGACAATGAGATTGAATGTTTTCATTGTCTAAGATGTCATCTATCTGTATAAAACAAATGATGTTGTACTTGTTTATTCTAAAATCATTCATGTAAAACATAATAAGTATTACAAACATATGTACATTCTAAATAAACCTCATTTAATTTTTGCCTCTTAATTAATTAATTAATAATAGTTCTACATGCATACGTACAAATTAATTAATTAAGTTTGAAATTCGATCAAATTATCTCCATCTATTAATTAATTATTATTGAGTATTTTGTTTATTTATATATATCATTCACTTCTCATCATCATAATCATCATCGTTTGAATAATCCTCCTCACTCCCACCTAAATGATACTCATCGTCATAATCACCTTCGTCTAGATCGTATCTGACGTCGTTGTCGTCATCCTTCTATTCCTCTTCAGAGGCCTTCATCTCTAGGTCGGCGATCTCCTCTTGAGGGTGGGTTTAACTGAAAGGACCCAACCCCGATTTAGTTTCCTAAACCGGAATCAAACCCCTTATGAAAACACGAACCAACAAAAACCATCAAAATTTTGGCAGAGTAACGTTACTAAGGCGGAATTGTCATTAACCTGCACCCGGAAAATACACTTCATCCTATGCCACAAAAATCAAACCGTGGGCACCAAACTCATCCGGATTTCTCAATATCATAACAATAATGTAAAGTAATCAATAAAACTATACTTTACAGAAATCCGGGGAAAATCGTATAAAAGTATACATCAGAATGCTCAGAGCGACCTCTAGTATATAATTATATAAATATACCATAGCAGGTAGAACAAGAAACCTACTGGAAGAAACAAGGTTGCTCGAACACTATGCCTCTGATCACGACGTGCGACACCAGAGTCCGAACTGTAAACTGGGCACGGAAACCGAAAATTCTAGGGGAAAGACATATAAACCGTTAGAGTGAGTGGATGAAAATAAATGTCTTTTGCCGAATAATATATGTTATAAAAACATATGCGAGTCTAAATGCATAAAAATCAAATGGTATACGAAGGAGACTCTAACTCCTCACGCGTACAGAGCATGCATCATAAATACCACGGGGTCACTCATAGACTCCCTCGTGCTAGTACAGTCTGAATTACGGGATCCTAGACCCACACGTGATTCCAAGCCAGAAAGGCCTCGGGTCAGGATATCTGTCCCCCCCCCCCCGGAGCGTACTCGGGAATCAGCCGAGAAGCTATGTGTATCGATACAACCCTGTCTACTGAGACTGTACTCTGTGTAAACCAAATCACAAATACTTTCTATGCACATGCATAAAACATAATATAAATGTATTTATATTCGTAGACGCATATTCGTAAATGCATAATCGTAAAACACATGCTCATATAAATCATGATCATAACTGCATGCTCATGCTCGTAAAACGTATATAAAATACTCGCAATCAATTCGTGAAAAGAAATGTCCACTCACAGGTGAGCGTAACGCAATACACGTTAATCCCATGATCCGGCGGAAAATCTCTCGCCAAACGTACGATCACGAACCACTGAATAATCATAAAATCCACAGCTCAAAATCATAACTCGAAACCTCAAATCACATCACGAGAAACAACCCATCCCGGAAACATATAATCCAATAACAACGAACTCGTTAAAATCCGATAATTACACCACAAAACCTCGCTACAATTTCCGATGCTCAATTCGAAAAACAAACCTCACCACTGCGATCGGGGCGAGATTCTGAGCGAATCGACATATAACTCGTCGAAAAAAACGTCGGACGAAAAGTTGCCGCCACGGACGGCGGCGCCACCGCCGGAAAATCCAACCTGCCCAGAAAAATTCATGCTACACATGGTTTTGAAGATATCAACGTTTCCAACAACTTTCCAGTTCAAAGTTAAGGCCAATTTTGACCGGAAAACCTCCAAAAATCAACTTAATGTTCCAAACCCTTACCGAAATTTCAAATTGATGGATCTCCTTCCTCCGGCCACGGCAACCCTCAAGACCACTTGCAATAGCTTCCTTAGCTCGAGGCTAACAAAAGCCCTCAAAGAGCCATCACCAAATCGGCCTCCAAGCCGTCACCCGAAACCAACGAAATCTCGCCGGAAAACCATGAATTTCGCCGCCGCATAACTTCCTCCTCCGGCTACCATAGGAGGTGATCCAACTCTCAAACCGAAGAGGGCCTCGAGCCCAACAAACTCCGTGAAGGGACCCCGGCCAACCGTGGCCGGAATCGGCCTCCACGGCGGCGTGAAGTCGCGGCACCCAAATCGCCCAAAACGGGTCGACCCACCCGGTCAACCCAGTCAACACAAACTTTCCATTTCTGGAAACTTTCCCAAATCGGCATGTATCGTTTCCATATTTATACCGTACGCGTATCGAACCCCAAACGGATAAATACGACAATATTCGACGGACGGAAATATTCACAACTTATTCCTCGTAACTCGGAAAAATTCTCCGGAAGTTCCCACGAGCTCGAAATTAAATTCCCTACAACTTCCGCGAAGGATCCCAAATCAAATTTTCGCCCGAAAATTTAGTCGCTAACGAAGCTGCCATATTAACAGATTACGTCGAAATCGCAACTAATCGCGAAACTCGCAAATCAAGTCGATAACCATTACATTTACGGTTCGGGTCGATCAACGGTCCAAAACGGATCACAATCACAATTCGGATAGACTCGAACACGAACGGATAAACTCGACAATATTCTGAAATTTCAAATATTCATATTATATTCCTCGGTCGTCGAAATAATAATCCGTAACCGCCCACGAACTCAAAATCACGCGTACAACAACTCTCAAGAAGAGACTCAACTCAAATTATCGGCCAATAATTAAGTCGTGATCAAGACCGGCGATTCAATCAATTATCGGAGAACTGCGATTACGCGCTAACTCACGAATTAAGCTGATTACACTACTGATTCTGTTCCGGGTCGTCACATTAACCATTGACAAAATATTCGGGTTAAATAAAGTGTTGAACCAGCTTTATGGGATAATAAGTACTTTTCCCATGACCCCCATCTGTCATGGTTCCCGGATTTTTCTAGATCGATAATCTACAAAAATGTAAAGAAAATATATTAATGTGTATTTAATTTCTACCGAAAATTTGACATAGTTTCCTCTAAAACAAAAGGAAACCAAAACCTGTATGCACAAACTAAGGAAAAAACTTGGAATAATGAAACACCAAATTAAGTTCGAATTTACCATGGGCACATATTCCCATCCAGATTTCTCAATTTCAAAATAAATAAATCACAAACCAATAAGCATGCATAGTTTAAATTAATTAAACATACGTACATATTAAACAAACCATCTGCAAAAATGTGAAGAATATATATGAATGTGTACTTAATTTGTACCAAAAATTTGTACCAAAAATTTGACATAGTTTCCCCTAAAAATAAAGGAAACCAAAAATATGCATGCACAAACTAAGGAAAAACACTTCGCATCAGCAAGCAACAAATACTATTCGAATTTACCGTAGGCACCTATTCCCATCCAAATTTCTCAATTTCCAAAAAAACTAATCACAAACCTATATGCATGCATAGTTTAAATTAATTAAACATACATACCCATTGGAGGAAATAATTAGGGAACTTATTCTTAAGCACTTTTTCAACCCAATTATTCTTAAACATATGTACCCATTGAATTTTCTCTCTGTAAGCTTGCAAGTATGGTTCGACCTCGTCACAGTCTCGCAACACTACCACATGTGCTTTGACAAGTTTTTCTTTAGTTAATTTTTTGTTTAATACTCTTTTAAACGATCGTACAACATATGTGACGACCGAAAGATTGTTGCGGGCAATTGGATTGAAGGCAGTGGTCTAGACTAGATCCTCAAGGTACTTGTTGCAGTAGGTAATACACTCATGCATTAGGTATGTCTCTTCTATAGAGTCATCTGCGGCAGATTTAGGTTTGACAAATCTTTTATATTGTCCGAGTTGTTTACAAAATTATACAATTAACTATTTGACGAATAGTAGAATCAAAAAAAGGTATGTAAATTAATGATGAAAAATCGTTATAAATAATTGTGCGTACCCTTCTTGACGATACATCCAAGTGTAGTGGATCAGACCAAAAAGTAACACTTATTCGGGAAGGTGGATCATGAGGTGAATCATGATGTCAAATAAAGAAAGGGAAAAAATCCTCTCTAATTTGCAAAGGATGTGTACAATTTCATATTGTAGTTCAGCAATATCTGACTTTTTCAACTCTCTATTGAATAACCTCTGCCACCATCTACACAATGCTACTATTGGTTCGACGACATCACGAGACAAATATAGTCGAATTACCACTGGGATCATATGTTGCAAGATAACATGGTAGTCATGAGTTTTTAGACCGATGAACTTATGTTGCTCAACGTTGACTGCTCTAAATATATTCGCTGCATAAGTAGACTAATAACGAACACTTTTAAACCAGTTGAATACATAACCCTTTAGTGTTGACTTCACTGTGTAAGGTGCATCTGATATCTTATTGTACACTCATCTTCTATCCCTCCTTAACCACAAGGGAAGACGTAAATTAATAGATTCTAGATCTTTTCGCACTTTGGGAGTATCTTTAGTCTTCAACTTAATATCGAGAATTATTTTCACCACGATATCGCACACATTCTTTTCTATGTGCATGAGATCTAGATTGTTCCAGAGTTTCAACTTCGACCAATAAGGCAGTTTAAAGAAAATACTCATGTGATGCCAATAGCTAAGATCGTGTGGAGGGTGTGAATTGAGTTTCTTCACGTCGGCGTCATTGGTCAACACACCGAAATAGAAGTTGTTTAACCTCTCAAAAATCTCTTCGCCAAACCACTGTTGAGGTTTAGGATTATTCTCTACTGTCCCGTGGAAATGAACTTTATCCTGTCGCCATAATTTATCGTGAGGAAGCCATCTACAATGATCCGTGTAACACACGTTCACGCGTGCCAACTAGAGTTGACGTCGTTCAAGCATACAGAACACCCATAGTATCCTTTGATTGTGCAAGATGTCAACATCCCATACGCAGAAAAATAGCTGATTGTCCATATTACGGTTGCTCTCATCATGAATATTGTGTCAGTGAATTTGTCATACGTTAGGATTCTATTTTCCCACAACAGTTTCAACTTGTCAATCAATGGTCTGAGGTACACATCTAAACACTTTTTAGGAAATTTGGACCTGGAATTAGTAGAGTAAGAAAATTAAACTCGTTGTCCATGCACATCCACTGAGGTAGGTCGTACGACATGAGAATAACTGGTAAAGTCTTGAAATTCCCTGTCGATATGCTTAAAAGCCTCCCCATTTTCCACGTGTCTGAGCACATCGTCATTTATTCGTTGTTCCGCGTACCATCTCATTGCCTTGGCCGTGTATAGAGGCATGTATAGACGTTCCAGTCTGGGAATCATCAGAAAATAACGAAGTACGTTCACTAGAATTTGCTTCTTTGAACTCCTCCTATTCTGGTTCACATATTTGTACTGATTGCATACAAGACAGTAGTCTAAATGTGCATACTCTTTGTAAAACAGCACACAATCATTTATGTTGGCGTGAATTTTCTTGTACTTTAGGCCGAGGCTGCTCAAGATTTTTCTAACCTTATAATGAGTTTCCGAAAGTTTATGATGATCAGGAAGTAACTTACATATATGTTCCTACATTTCGTCTGAAGCACGGTCTGAAATATTTTTCTTCACTTTTATCTGAATTTCCTCCATTATATATCGCAACACATTCTCTGGACATCTGGGGTACACCGAGGTCTGGGCTTCAATTAGCATCCTATTATACTTATCCATTTCAGTAGTGTCACTGGCTAAGGCAGAAAGGGACTGTGTCATAATGAGTGGTATTGTAACCTCCTCTCTCTGTGTTGGTATCCACCATGACTAAATCTCGGAAAAGCATCATGGACCAAATTCACAGTGGAGTTTCAAGAAGGGGTGTCACTACTGCTGAATGAGGCACCATGGTCATTGTACCCTAAGCTAAAGTCTACTGCTTCACAAAGCTCACTCTATGTAGTGTAACTCCACATCTTATCGTGGTCATACAAGTATTGACACATAACATTAATCTCCCCAAACTGATGTCTAAGACATTTTCTACACAAACATCTGTAACGCTTATTTTCTTGACCATGTTCCAGTGCAAACACCATAAACTATCTGATTCTGTCCGTATACCGCACATCACTTCTATTCGCCAACTATATCCAACTCTTGTCCATATTTCTGCTTAAGTAAATAATTATCATATTATGTAATTTTTTAAACAATAATTAATTAATCTAATATACTATATATATTATCAATTACATAACACAATTAATTAAGTTAATATTCTATAATCAATATTATACTATAATTAATCTAGCTAATATTATATTATATTATTAACTTATTATAAATAAATTTACATATTATATATATAATTTTTCTCATAATTATTCTATCATATTTTAAACAACTAGCTTAATTAACAATTAATTAAACATACAATTACCTTAATTAAATAATTAGCTTTACAATTAGCTTAATTAACAATATATTAAACATACATGTAATTAATTATGCTTAACTAGCTACCTTAAACCATTGATTTAACAATTAAATAACCAATTAGCTTAATCTAACATTTTTTAACTACTTAATCAAATTAAGCATACTAATTAACTAACCAATTAGATTAACAATCCAATGAAACTTTCATCGTGTAAGTCCCACTTAGGCGATGAAACCTTAAAGGTTTCGTCGTCTATGTGGATTTTTCTGGTACTGCGTTTATTTTCTCCATTCTTCTTTATTATGTTTTTCTAGTTTTCTTTGTTAAGGGGCTGTTTTGAGACCCCTTACATGAAGTCTAAATAATATATACACTTTGACTTAATTTTGCTTTGTTTATGATTGAGATTTCTTTAATGGTTATCCATCTATCTTGTATGCTTTGAAGACCTATTTAGTATGCATGTTTAGGAATTTATTTGTATGAGAGTTTGATGCTCGTTGTCTCTCCATAGCTTGCCTCAATCTCTCTGTAAATAGGATAAGCTCAAGATAACTGTAGAGATAACTGTAAATAGGAATTTAATTGTATGAGAGTTTGATGTTCGTTCTCTGACTCAGTTGTTTCATTCGGGCACTCCACATCGTCGTCACCACCCTCATTCTCAAGATCAGTGACTTCCTTCAAGGACCCCACGTCATCATCACCTTTCATTTTTTGTCTTTTTGTTGTCTTTTCTTTCATTTGCATAGCTTTCCTCTTTCGCATTTCATCTTCTGTAGCAGACACCGCCACCTTGGGTGCAATATGCAAGAATCAGTATCAGAAAACACAGTAATAAGTTTTAATTTTTAATTTTTGTGGATTTTGTTTTACCTGAATGTTATCTATCTTCGTATTCCTTAGCTTTTTTCAGAGATTTTGGAGATCCCACTTCACGAATGCAGTTTCCTTCGAAAAGTTCCATTTTCGTGGAGCAACCAAGTTAGTGTTCTCACAGAGCCAGAACTACATTACAACAGTATCAGAGAAACAAACATGTTACTTCAATATATATGTTCAAGTAGCAGCACTTTTTTTATCTATTCTAATTTTTTTTATAGTTATTTCAGTAACAACATTCATCAGTATTAGAAAAGTACAGCCACTCGGACTTTTCCTTTTATCCACCAAGCAGCTTATTAAGTACATGTGCACTTCATTTGTCCAATTGTACACCTCCATGTTGTCTAAATCGTCGACTCGCTTCACATAGCTCCACGATAAGCATGATCCGGAACTAGTAAAAAGAAATGTGCAAAAGAGAAGTAATATTATCATCTTTGTTGCATCCTCCACCAAATCCTTGTTTCTTTTTAGTCTTGAAATGATTAACCCCAATCGATATGAAATGGTTTGCCTTACCATTCAGTTCTTATTAAAAAAATATTTGTCCACAAACCTACTTCCAATTAGTCTAGAAGACTCAGTACTGCTTAGTGGCACCAGCATCCCTAATGACAATAAAACATCAAAACAAAAGTATCAAGTACTCAGTAGCAGTTGAGATATTCAGTCTCAACTCTAGATGTTATTAATTCAAAAACATAAACAAAAAAATGGCATGCTACCTGTGTTTTCTAGGCCTAAAATATTGACCACGTCTTCAGCTTTTAACTGGTGTATTTCTTTGCCGATACTGAACATCTGTTGGGTTTTGTCAAAGTTGCCAACAAGCTTTTCCATAATGTCAGATTTACATTTGTGTTTGTTTAAATGCACATGTCCTCCAACAAACACTCTGAAAATTTTCTTGAATGGTGTTTTGAACAGTCTTCTTTTTCAAATTTTCCCATGCAACTTTGTCTATTTTTCAATCATCTACAACTTGGATGATTAAATCTGTCATTGCAGATGTGTTACATCTATATTGCGGACCCCACTCACGTTTTGCTGGAGCCATATCAGCCTAACCTATTTACACAAACATCTTTTCAGTATCATCCATTCAAATAATAGAGCAACATTTTCAAGTGTCAGCCATTCACAAACAACACTAAAACATTATGGTATCAAGTGAGTGCGAAGAAACACAGTGGTAGCAGTGAAACTACAAAGTATTAACCATTGAAACTAGAAAACAAACACAGTACTACTCCATCAAATACATACAGTAACAGGTATTCTTATAGCAATTCTATTCGATGAACTCGGTAGCAGGCATTCAGTAGCATTCATTCAGATACAATAATAAAATCTAGAAAAACTTAAGACATTGACAAGCATCTTCAATCACCTATAGATTTCAATAACCTCAAACTGAACATGCAAACCCAATCAATTCTCAAACACAACCAAGAAGGAAAACACAGTATTAAAAAATATAGTATCAACAGAACAAAACTAAATGACGCCTCGATACTACAAAAACAAAATTCAGTAGCAGATCAAGTAATTATTTTGGGAAAAAAATAACCAAAACCCTAACTCATTAATCAGAAACACAGTACCACCTAAAAACAAAGCCTAATATATGAATATATATTGGTTTCAACAACCTCAAAAATGAACATGCAAAGCCCAATCGATTCTCAAATACAACCAAAAAGAATAACACACTATGGGTCTCAACCACTTCCCGAAGGTTTTCCTCACGAAATTATACAATATCATCTCAAAACAAAACAAAACAAAGCTTTTCAACATAAACAAGTGTAGTAGCAGTGGTTACCTTCGTAGTGAGCGACGAAAATCGTGTTTGTAGTGATCGAAGCGACGCAAACCAACCCTGATACTTCGATTGAGAAGGTGAGTCGTGATTTGAGAGAGGTGTTGGTGATAACGTACCAGTGATCGAGAATTGGGGTTTTGGAGTAGCAATGAAGTTTTTTATAGTATTAATGGGAGACGTTTTAGAGAGGAAACGGGAAGGGCGCCACTGAATTTGAGAGTTCAGGGTTAAAATTATCTTTTTTGGCTGTTTAATGAACTAGGTATAGCTGATACTACATTTAAGTTTCAGGTCCAGCTTGTCTAAATAATGTTATAATTAGATTATTTGTATATGTACTTAACTTGTGTCTTTTTCTATATAAAATACGAATCATTATCTAGTTGTTGTTGGCTTCTCTTGGTATAAATTAGCGTTAAAATATAACAACTGCAACATCGTTGAGATTATGAGCATTTTTAACACAAGCGGCCACCAGATTCCAGCAACGTTTATCCCAAAAGCAGTTCATCTTCAAGTGCTCCATATTACGATAGATAGGGAGACACAAATTCTCTGTGAGATGCAGATCCTACAAAGATACAGTTCTTAATCAGACAAAAAGTATTGAAACACTCTCCGAATCAGATCATGAATTACCTAGAAACAGATAAGAATGAATCTAGAATGAATGGAATAATGAATATTGAGAGAGCCATGGTATTGGTTTGTTTATTTTGAATTCAAATTTTAGAATCAGCAATTTAACCAAGTTGTATCCTTCATCCTATTAACTTGTCCAACTTTATAAGTGATTGGAAAAAGTATTTCTTTATCCGGTAGTAATTTGAAACCAAATGTTATGTAATAGGAACAGTTGCTATATACTGACATGCCAGGAAGACACCGAGAGAGATAGAGATTGAACAGTACAAACTTGATTTAGAAGTGTCACTGCAAAGTTGGAAACATCCAGGTCTTTCTTTATTTCCGTGTAACTTGAGAAAGCCATACTGGCATTAACCAGCAAATCAGCACTCCCAATAAGAACTACATTAGTCGAACCAAGCTCCATGAGATGATGGTTTTGGATCTTTGGGGCACTTACATATACAGCGAGAATCTTCGATTCATGCGTCAAGCTGAGTCTTAATGTCTTCAGTTCAGGCACAGAGATGTTCAAACTGGAATCGTTATCATGATATAGCCTTCCTTCTATAGTCAGACCTTCAAGTACAGGGGAGCAGGAGAAGATATTTTGCATTACACTCGATACCGACCTCACCAAAAACTGATATGTGTAGGAACTTGAGACTTGGCAGACAATTTGATGTAGGAGGATCACATACCGTCCAGGGCAAAAAATGTAATTTCAAAACATTAAGGATTTTGCTTTCAAAAATGCACTCAGGATACTTGAAAGTATTCTCCGACCCGTCATGAATCAAATTCAAAGATCAAACTTAATGACATTACGCCTAACTGTAGTGGAAATCCATTCCCCAATGCAAGGCAAGACAAAATTCATCGTTGTACATGTCAAGACAAAATTTATGTACCGACATCGAGTACATGGGTGACAAAATTTACAAATTTCTTAACGTGTTTGCACGACCTGTCCCACTAGTTGTTAAAGTCAAGATTTCTGACCTTGGTCCAAATTTTGTGCCAACTTTTACGCAAAATGCTAGTCCTCACAGCTTCTTCCATAGGAAGAAAAGACATGACATAAAATATCATCTGGTAATTTGTTGATGTTATCTTCGTTTATAGCGGAAGGATTATCCATTGAACCCATTTCTAACCTACAAAAAAATCACTATCATTGTCCATAACTGTTAGTACGTCATTTGTTAATCTATAAAAATATACCATACTCTGCACTAAAAATCAATTTCCAAAAAAAATTGAAAGGGCACAAATGAAAAAGTACACTTGGGGAGTACGCCACACATGCTCGATGCCACAGCGCCCTACGCATGTCCGCGAGCCATGCTGGAGAACGACCCACCAAAATACCAAACTACCATTCTTTATACCAAAAGGGAATTATCACCCCAGTCCCACAGCAAGGACCACAAGGAATTGTCACTCTCAACCACCTATATAATTAAGGAAGGTATTTATAACAAGATAAAGGTAATGGAATCTCTCCTTCACTGTTCACTAAACGCTACTATAATCTCACCATCTAACTTAGGCATCGGAGTGTTGAAGGTGGATCAATCCCATCTCAACTTACTGATGCTAGTTCTTTGATTTCCAGATAAGTGGAGTACGAGTGGTTTATAACCCGAGCGCTCAGGAGCGATCCTTCTCCAATATTTATTGCTCTTCTAGCAAAATCTCCTACGAATTCCAATTGAAACAATAGACGCCATCTAGCGGTCTCATTTTTTCACCCACTAAAAAGCCTCCTTTTTTCCGCCCACATCCCATCCCTCCCGCCACCTCGTTATGTCTCTCCCCGAGACTACCGAGTTCGAGACCCCAGCAGGGGAGCATGTGCGTTCCTTAAATATGTCTCTGACGCCCAATATCCCACCCACAGAGACTGGTGTTAGGTCCATAATTATGGTCTAATTATGTTCCTAACTCCATGCTTATTGCTTGTGTTCTATGAATAAAGCATCGTTCTTATAATGTTTCATGTTTATGCTAAGAACTTGAGAATTGACACGGAAACGCTCTTAAAAATGGAAATTAATCACTTTTTGGAGAAGCCGAGCACATTTCCGAAGTCACAAGAACATTTAGAGCAACTTTGAAAAAAGGACAAAAAGTGCTCGCCAGAAGTTAACAGAAGCTGCTAGAAAATTGCCGGATTTATCTATGGCCGGCTGGACTATCAAGTATGGGTCAAACACTCTAAGCTAGGCTCAAGGGAAGGCCCAAACCACTTAGATAGAAACCCTAACTGATTTGGCTAGGGTGTCACACAATTTTAATTTTGGATTTATTAGGCATGTTTTGGACTCAAGCCCGAAGGCAAGAAAAGGAGATCACAAGTTGTGTCTCTTAGATCAAACTTTATGGTCACTCTAACACATCCAAGGGCTAACAAAACATCCTATTTTTCTCTCCCATAACCCTCTTGGTCGAGCTCCCCCTTCATGACTCACACAAGATATCTCATTTTTAAAGTATTACTTAGTTTTTACTCTCTCTAGAGCCTCCAACCTTCCTCTAACCCTCTAGCTCTCTTATCTACCTTAAACACATCCTCTATCACCACTAAAAAGCCTAGGAACCTACTTCAACACCACCATACTTTCATCTCCACCCTCTTCCCCCTAGCCTAAGGTGGGTTCATCATCTTTGTGGAGCAAGAAGCAAGAAAGGAGCAAGAAGTGAAGAAGTGCTTGAAGAACTTGAAGACTTTTCTTAAGGGACTCTTCGGTTATTTCTTTCACAGATTTCTTTCTCTTTATGTATCTCGATTCAATTTTCATTATGTGTAGTGAGTAGTCCCATTTGGGAGGCTAGGGTTAGAACCTTAACCATTTGATGTAAACAAATGATGGATTGATTCATGTATGGCTTATGTTTTTATGTATGTTGAGTAAAACATGTGTTTGTGAATGAGATTACTATCTGTTTATGGTTGTTTATATGCTTGAACTTCATGTATTATTCCATTTATGCATATGTTGACCTTACTAAGTTGTTGTATGCATTAAGGAACTAAAAAGGGGGCCTTGTTTGAATTAGTTACTCACCAAAGGCTAGATGAGCATGTAAACATGATTAGAGACTATTTCGAGAGGGTTTACCTTAAGGTTTGGTTTTCTTAGCACTAAGCAAGGACTAGAGCCTCTTGAGTCAAAATAGACTTATGGCCTTTGGTCAAGAACACATTGAATCGAGAGGTTATTGTGGCTACTAGTAGAATTTTTTGATTCGTAACTCAAAAAGTGCGGATTGGGATATTCACTTAGACTTTCTCCTGGGTCCTCCAATAGAGGTTCGAAAAGAGGAACCTTCCACAAATATCATATGGTATACTTGTTTGCTTCAGTCACATGACATACGATCAAGATGTAAACCCAGAATGGTTAGGGTCTTGGTCCCGATTCACCAAATACTTCAAAATTGGGCTCAAGTCATCTAGAGTCAAAAATGGCCTAGGAGCTTGGGTTTAAAACCAAACGTGACCCAAAAGGTTACGATTTGGACATCTACTTGTGTGAAACGAACTTTAATTACAACATAAATTGGGACATTATTTGAGCATCAAATGATTAGTAGAAATATCCCTAGCCAACCATCTTCCTTTATTGTGAATTTGTTTGTTATTTAATCTCTTTGATTCAGTCTTTAATCAATCAATCAACTCGGATAATTACTCATTGTAGTCTAATCACCCCTTGCAATGTTAGGTCTCCAAAGGACTTAGTAGTGTGAGATACACATCCACATTTCATTTTAGCTTTATTGTCGAGATTAGTGTCTAGTTTAGTCGTAGTCTAAGTGCTTTATCATTCTGAAATAAGGAGTTCAAGTGGCTAATCCCCGTGGGTTTGACACTCGACTTGTATAAATACTATAACTTGACCCAGTATACTCGCGGGCTGAAATAACTCTATACACTTATGGGCTAGATAATAGTGCATAAAGTGTGTTGGAGGAAATTTCACAACAACTGGCACGGAGAATACTGGCACCAGTAGCGCCATCCTCGAGGACGGCAGTGCCCACTTACTCCAGGAGTTGGCTCAACTCTAAGGGGAATGCGACGCCTAGCGCCACATGAATGAGCACCTACACGAGGCCTTTACCGCTCTCGAGGCCCAACAAGTGGAGTTAGGAAGATGAGAGGAGCACCGCAACATCATCCATTTTAGCACCCAGCTCCTCAACCCTTAGCTGCCGGCAAATCCACCACCTCCATATCCTTAGAAGTAGGCACCAAAAGCTACAACCCAGATCTTAGCCTGCTTGGCTGATATCAAAGGTGAGCTTTGCCATATCTGTCACCCAGCCACAGCCAGCCTTCCATACACACCACAAACAACATCATTCTCTCGGGCTATCACACACGTTGGGCATGACATGCACGCCAAGTCTCTAAAGGACGAGCACTATGCTAGACGTAGAGATCCTAGTATGCACTTTGAAAAATTTATGTCTACCAATGTAGGACGTCAGTACAATGACACGACATTGTGCTACTTATTTGATACGAACCTCACCAACAACTGTGATGAAACCCGATAAAAGTGGACCGAACACCAAGAACGCGAAGACAAAGCTTGTTGAGTCTAGACCCCACACCTAAAGAGATGGGAACCTAAGACTACGAAAGGGACAAGCGCCACACAGAGAAATGCACCCACTAATTTCTAAGTGATAAGTTTGGGTTTGAGCGCCACAAGTTTTACCTTGATAAGCTCAGAAAGAGTTCTAATAAGAACCAAGAAGAACATAAGTTCTCACAATTTTCATCTATGATAATCTGATTACAAACAAAGCAAAGCTCTCCTTATATAGGAATATAGGAGAGATCAAAACAAAAAATTAGAAGTTATGGCCTTTAATTGCTAATTAAGGCCCATAATGCTAAGAAATAAAACTGATCATAGAATAAGAAATAAAACTTATCATAAAATCTAAGAATAAAGATCAGATCAATGCTCCCTTTATTCTCTCTGTAATTATTCTCCCTTAATTCGTGCTCCTAAATTGTTGCCCTTCATGATGACCTCCATGACATGCACAAATTTAGCTTCCTCTTTGATAATTTCAGAATTATCTCCACTCTCTTGAATCAGCCCATTAAGTGCTTCCTGGAACTTCCGGGCCCTAGCTCTTGTAATTGGGCCACTTGGTAATGATAAAGATTCCACTGCATCCTTAGCTCCATGTCCACGTGCATGATCCGCATTGCTGCCATGCCTATGTTCATTTCCATAATCATCTGGGTTTGCATCATTCTCCCCTTCTTGAAAAGGATTTGTCCTCAAATCTTCGCCTACATCAAATGGAGATAAGTCAATAACATTAAAGCTAGCACTTACACCATACTCACCTGGTAGATCAAGTTTGTAAGCATTATCATTGATCCTCTCCAACACTTGGAATGGTCCATCACCCCACAGTAACAGCTTTGAACTCCTTTTTGCTGGAAATCTTTCCTTCCTAAAATGCAACCACACCCAATCTCCGGGTTCAAAAACGACCTTCTTGCGCCCTTTGTTGGCTTGACGGGCATATTGTTCTGTCCTCCGCTCCATATTTAACCGTGCCTTCCATGGATATTCCTCACCATTTCTGCCTTCTTTTTACCATCTAGATTCACACGTTCCTAGAAGGGTAAAGGAGTAAGGTCCAAAGGTGATAATGGATTAAAGCCATAAACAATCTCAAATGGAGAAAACTGAAAGGACCCAACCCCGGTTTAGTTGCCTAAACCGGAATCAAACCCCTTCTGAAAAATACAAACCAACAAAAACCATCAAAATTTCGGCAGAGTTTCGTTACTAACGTGGAATTACCATTACCTGCACGTGGAAAATACACTTCCTCCTATGCCACAAAAATCAAACCGTGGGCACCAATCCCATCCGGATTTCTCAATATATCAACAGTAAAGTAAAATAATAAATATATTTGTACTTTACTGAAATCCGGAGTAAAATCATATAAAAATATACAACAGAATACTCAGAGCGACCTCTAATGTATAATCATATAAGTATACCATAGTAGGTAGAACAATAAACTCACTGGAAGAAACAAAGTAGCTCGAGCATTATGCCTTCGACCACGACGTGCGACACCAGAGTCCGAACTGCAAATTGGGCACGGAAACCGAAAAGCTCAGGGGAAAGACAAAAAAACTGTTAGAGTGAGTGTACGAAAATAAATGTCTTTCGCCGAATAATATATGTTATAAAAACATATGCGAGTCAAATGTATAAAAATCAAATGGTACACGAGGAAGACTCTAACTCCTCACGCGTACAGAGCATGCATAAAATCCCACGGGGTCGCTCGTGGACACATCCGTGCTAGTACAGTCCGAATCACGGGATCCCAGACCCACACGTGATTCTAGCCAGAAAGGCCTCAGACCAGGATATCTGTTTCCACCCGGAACTACATCGGCACAAGAAACAGTCCCCCCTGGTAAGCACCCTCGGGGATCAGCTGGGATGCGAGTGTATCGATACAACAACATATACTAAGACTGTACTCTGTGTAAACCAAATCGTAAATAGTTTAATGCAAATGCATGAAACAATATATAATTGCATATACGTAATGTATACTGGTATAGGCATAATCGTATAACACATGCTCATGAAAATCAAAATCTCATATGCATGCTCAAGTTCGTAAAACATGTATAAAGACTCGCAAACAATCCGTGAAAAGAAATTGTCCACTCACAGACTAGCGTAACGCAGTTCGTGTTAACCCGTGATCCGGCGGAAAATCCCTCGCCAAACGAACGATCACGAACCCCTAAATAATTACAAAATCCATTTCTCAAAGTCATAACTCGACAATTCAAATCAAATCACGAGAAACAACCGTTCTCGGAAACACATAGTTCAATGTCGACGAATTGTCAAAAATCTGATAATCACACCTCAATACCTCGCAACAATTTCGAACGCTCAATTCGAAGAACGAACCTCCCCACTGCGATCGGGGCGCGATTTCGAGTGAAACGACATTGAAAGGACACAACCCCAATTTAGTTGCCTAAACCGGAATCGAAACCCTTCAAAAACACGAACCAACAAAAACCGTAAAAATTTCGGCAGAGTTTCGTTACTAACGTGGAATTACCATTACCTGCACGCGGAAAATACGCTTCATCCTATGCCACAAAAAGCAAACCGTGGGCACCAATCCCATCCGGATTTCTCAATATATCAACAGTAAAGTAAAACAATAAATATATCTGTACTTTACTGAAATCCGGTGTAAAATCATATAGTATACACCACAGAATACTCAGAGCGACCTCTAATGTATAATCATATAAGTATACCACAGTAGGTAGAACAATAAGCCTACTGGAAGAAACAAGGTAGCTCGAGCACTATGCCTCCGACCATGACGTGCGACACCAGAATCCGAACTGCAAACTGGGCACGAAAACCGAAAAGCCCAGGGAAAGACATGAAAACCGTTAGAGTGAGTGGACGAAAAATAAATGTCTTTCACCAGTTGATATATATATGTTTAAAATAACATATGCGAGTCCAGGTAAATAAAATAACAAAGTACACGAGGTAAAACGATAATCCTCCAGCGTACTGAGCATGCAAGTAAAAATCCCACGGGGCTACTCATGGACACATCCGTGCTAGTACAGTCAGAATCACGGAGTCCCTGACTTCCACGTGATTCTAGCCAGAAATGGACTCGGTTCCGGGGAAACGCCCGTCACCAGTCAGGTCGGGGATACACCCCTCCTGGTGGGCCTACCATCGGGGATCAGCCGAGAGGCAAGTGTATCGATACAACAACGTAACTGAGACTGTACTCTGTGTAAATCAAATCATAAACAGTTCGATGCAAATGCATGAAACAGCATATAAGTGTATATATATTCGTATACGTATATCCGTATATGTATAATCATAAAACACATGCTCATGTAATCCGTAATTTCAATACGCATGCTCAAGTTCGTAAAGCATATAAAAGACTCAAAAGAATTCCGTGAAAAGAAATTGTCCACTCACAGACTAGCGTAATGCAGTTCGCGTTAACCCGTGATCCGGCGGAAACTCCATCGCCAAACGAACGATCACGAACCCCTGAATAATCACAAAATCCATTTCTCAAAATCATAACTCGACAATTCAATTCAAATCACGAGAAACCACCGTTCTCGGAAACACATAATCCAAATACGACGAATCGTCGAAAATCCGATATTCACACCTTAATACCTCGCTGTACTTTCGGATGCTCAAATCGAGAAACGAACCTCCCCACTGCGATCGGGACGCAATTTCGAGTGAAATGACATGCAACTTGTCAAAAATCCCAAAAAGTCAAACTTTGACCGCCGATGACCGTTGACCGCCGCCGTTGACCACCGTCCACGGTGGCGCCGCCGCCAAACTGAAAATTTTCCGGCGGAGCAACCCCTATTCCACTCAAAATCACCCACTGGGCAACTTTTATAACTGCAACAAAGGCCAATTCCACCTCTAACTAGCTCAATTTCATGCAAAACCGAATTGGTACCAAATTTTCCAATCCAAAATTCTCCAACTACACATCGAATTGAAATGCCAAACTTACATGGTAGCATCAAGGGGATGAGAGCTACAAATCCCACCCAAAATTTCAGCTCAATTTTCGGCCAAAAACGTGGAACTCGAATTCACCAAGTTTTCACCATTTTCAAGTCGGAATTTCCTCCCTTCCCGGCGAGCTACACCGTGCGTGGTGGCCGGGAACGGACTCGGGACGTCAAGACGAAGGGGAAGGGTCCAAGCCCTGAGCCGGAGGTGGCAGGACGGGCTTCGCCACCGGCGAGCCGAACCACCGTCGTGAGCCTCACCTCCCCCATCGATCAAACCAAGTCAAACATAGTCAACTTCACTATTTCAGTCTTTGACTTTCCCAAAGGGGAAACTGCTATTTATAGACTTTCCCAATTAGGAAACTTCATAATTATCCATTTCGACGAATTTTAATTACTCGTAACTTTCTCGTCGTACTTCCGATTCCGATAATTCTCGCGGTCACAAACTCGTCTCGACATATTCTTCAATTATCACCCAAATTCAAATACATCGACCAATTGGATAAAAAGTCAACTGTTCAAACCAACACACACTTAATCGACTAAATAACCAACAATCGGAAATATTCACAACTAAATCTTTGTAACTCATAATAATGCTCCGGAAGTTCCCACAAACTCGAAATTAAATTTTGAACAACTTCCGTGAAGAAGCCGAAACCAAATTCTCGTCCGGTAATTTAGTCGCTAAGAATGCCACCATTTAAATCCGAACTTCAAATATTCATAATTAATTCCTCGGTCGTCCAAATAACGATCCGGAACCGCCCACGAACTCGAAATCACACATACAACGACTCTCGAGAAGAGACTCAGCTCCAATTCTCGGCCAATGATTAAGTCGTTAACAAGCCTGGCGATTCAATCATCAGTCGAAAATCTGCAACTACGCAGTAACCTCAAGAACCAAGCTGATCACACTGCTGATTCTGTTCTGGGTCGTCACAAATCCACCCCCCTTAAAAAAAATTCGACCTCGAAATTTCCGAGTCTGCCAACTAAAAGTAGGAGCACTGCCTCTGCATACTGCTCAACTCTCCAGTGACAATGTCAACTGAACAACTCTGACAACTGACTCCACAATAGGAGATAGCTCTGTGCTGAAATCCCTGTACCCTCAAATCACAAATCTGAACTGGCTCCACTCAATCGCCAAGTGTTCCTGCATAAGGAACAGATAGGGTACACAACACGTAACAAACCTGAAACGTAGTTCCGCAACACGGAACACAACACACATAAAAACCAACGATATAAGCGACGCCGAACTATACGGCACAACACAAACTCGCCTTTGACCACATACGGATCAAAACCACATGGCAAAACACAAATCAGTCTACACACATCAACACAACTCAAACATCAAACTCAAGCAATTATCATCTCATTTCCGCTAATCTGAAAGTCTGTGGTAGCACATTCCACAAAATCAGAATCAAACGTCAACTCACATCGAACTCGCTCCAACACAATGGAGTACAACATCGTTCCTCAAAACGACATCAAGCAACATCAAAACTATAGTGGTCCACAAACTGGTACTGCAAGCAATCTCAAACAAGTGAAACTGCTGGTCCCAAATCCTTCGAAACTACAATACCGAGGTCCACAAAATGCCCTCTAAGGTCTGAATAGTCCTCAAAGATCTCCCGCCAATCTGAGGATAAGAACCGATACTAACTTGTAACCTGGTCCCCAATGCTCGCTGCAAAGCTTGCCAACAATCAGTTGTTGCTGATTATCTCGATCAGTGAACTGGGACATAGGCACATCACGAAATGGACAATCTCCGTCAAACACAGCTATGCCAGTCTGCCACTGAAATCTTTCCCAAAAGTACCAGGAAACGTACTAAGTTCATCAAATGGTCCACAATGGCCTAACAACTGGTACCACAAGCCGAAGTGTGTACAAACACACACAAAATCACAGCGACAAACACCACGTCTAACCGAAAATCTTTAATGGCTGTAACTCTTCGGCAAGTCTCTGCCTCCTAGTCATCGCCTGTCGCCAAATGTGGCATCTGCACACACAAGCTGCTATATTGCTCTTCATGTTGCGTCACGAGTAGTAAACTCGAAGTATCTGATACATCTTCACCTCACTAGCGCCAAATGCGCGCGAAACCACGAGCCTCGACATCATCACACTCGAACTCAGCTCGCAACTCGGCTAACACGGAAACTCGAGCCACACACACATGAAACACTGAAGCTCCCGACTTTCAACTGAATGCATCAGCAACAACATCCCAGACGGATGGTCAAAGTACAACCTCTAGCCTATCCCGTACAAGCTCAAAGGTGCAGCCATAGTCGTTAATCGACTTCATCCATCTACACTGCCTCAAGCCCAAATCTAGCCGAAAATGCGAGTGGATGAAACTCAAGTGATCAGTGTACGTCCTACACCTCGCTGCACGCCATAGCTGTAGTGTCTCGAACTCTCTGATGCTAACACAAGGACAGCTACACCCAAATCATACACAGGATACATAGCTTCATAAGGTTCCACTGCCTGAACCATGAGTCACCGCTCTGCTACACAACATCAAAACATATTCAAATCCAAACTTCGATGCATCGCCATAACTCACGAACGCATCACGCTCGTCAGGTAAGGTCAAAACCGAAACAACGGTCAACCATCCTGCAAGAGTAAGTAACTCTCCTCACGTGCATTGAACCATTCGAACTTGACGCCCTCTTCGTCAATCCGAAGAATGAAGTGGCAATCTAGGAAATTCCTGCACAAGCCGTCGGTAATAGCCTGCCAAACCCAAGAGAAACTCCGGATCTCTGGTACAATGGTAGGTCAACCCCAAATCAACACGGCTTCTATCTGGTCAGGATCCACACCAACTCCCTCGGCTAACATCACACAGCCCAAAATCTTCACGCTAATCAACCATAACTCACCATTGCTGTGCTTTGCCAACAACTGATCATCTCGTAAGGGCCGCAAAACCGCTCGCAATTGCTTCAAGTACTGGCCCACACTTCCTGAGTACATCAGGACGTTGCCAACGAACATAACCGTAACCTCGTCCAGAATCGTCTGAACACCTGGTCCATCAAGTCCACACGATCTATGGGAGCATTGGTCAACCAAACAGCGTGACCAAGAACTCCTGATGCCCGCATCGAGATCCGAAAGCTATCCAAACCACCTCTGACTCATCGATCCTCAACTGATAGTATCCGGTCCCAAAATCAAGCTTCGAAAAGACTGAAGCTCTCGCGAGCAGATCAAACCAGTCATCAATCCGAAGCGGAGGATACTCGCTCTCCTCTGAAGCAAATCAGTCTTCTGGTAGTCAATGCACCACCACGTTGAACCATCCATCATCTGTACACACAATACAAAAGCACACCACGCAAATACGCGAGGTCGCATGAAATCTCTTGAAACCTCCTCCAGCAACTCCTGGAGTCGAAACTGTAGCTCCATCAGCTCCGCTGGCTCCGAACGACAAGATGCCGGTAAAATGAGTCCAGCGCCCGGTACAAGCTCAATGGTGTAATCGGTCTCCCGAACTGGAGGAATACCTGGTAACTCCTCCGGAACACACCTCGAAAATCGGGAACCACCTCAATGTCACCAATGTCGGGTACAGCAACCATAGTATCCACATCATAAGCTAAACAAACCACACAACTTGTCTCCACCATCCGATCGACAATCACCGCGAAACAGCATCTCGGGGAAATTTGGTCGTCGAAACACAACATCCTTCTCGAGGCACTCGAACATAGCCAAATGCATTGTCAGTAAGTCCATACTCATAGTCGAATCAAAACCACGATGTCCAGCTATAACAGATCCGCGGCTAAGCCATATCCTCCAACAAGGATCTCGCAACCTCCGGATGGATGCAACACTCTCCAAAATCTCGGAAGTGGAGATACAGGTACAATAGCCATGAATATCAAACAACAGTAACCTCGGAGAAAAGTCTGTTCTCAAACAAGGTCACGCCATAAACTCCAACATGCCCAACTAGCCGCCCACGTCAAATGCGACTTGCTGAATAGCTCATCAAAAGGGTACATTAATCAGACTTCAGGAACAACATGAGGATCTCCTCGTAAACTCTGAGCTACCGAACCGCTACAATAGCTGGCTGAGGGCGCTCCCTCGTAACGTGACCCTCCTGGTCACCACAATGGCAACTGAGAGTGGTCCACGAACACAAGTCACCGCAACACCTGCTGCGTGATAGGATCACCAACGATCGTCCAAACTCATGCCACAGGAGCAAATCCGCTACTCTGTGATCTCCACCATCATCAAACGAATCCTCTGCTTGATCTGATGACCCTCATCAAAGTCTCGACTAGGTCCACTTCCCTCAAACCATCACATCGGAAACCGCGTACACATTTCCTTCTTGATAGCCTCGTCATTAAGTGCAGCACACTAAGCTCCTCACGGTTATCTCGAGGCACATCAATCAGACTCTCTCTGATGCTCAGGTTTAAACTCATCTCGAACCTCGTGCACCGCTTCCTCTGAAGCCACATAACACGTGCACACAGGGCCAAACATGTGGACAATGCATCTCTGCCTCAAGTGGGTAAACACTCCTCATTCGATTGCTGGGTAGCCTGATAAAACCATTACCGTATAAACAACACCCTGAATGTAGGCCATGGAGTCGCAACAGGAACTCACACAATAACAGCCCACCAAATACAACAATCTGACTCAGGCAAACATCAACTGCCACAATTCTCAGCTCTGAGGCAACATATAGACGCTCACACACACAACCAGGCAACCCGTGCCACACAATTCTCTGAACTCTGAATACTCATCCAAATCCACAGTTCACTGGAAAATCGCACGTCGATTGATCCTCAATAGAATCCACAATCGAAACGACACGGAAAGCACGTCAAGGAGGCATCCTAATGAATAAAACATCGTTCACAACAAGTGGAACGTAATCATGGAACTTCAAATATTTAAAAGTACACAACACCCGGAATATTGATGATTATCCGCCGGCCGGTCGGGTCACCATTCCAGACATGCTGTACATTCTCAAATATCCTTAGTAAACACGACTACAGAAGTATACAGAACTTATAACCTAATGCTCTGATACCAAGCTGAAAGGACCCAACCCCGATTTAGTTGCCTAAACCGGAATCGAACCCCTTCAAAAACACGAACCAACAAAAACCATAAAAATTTCGGCAGAGTTTCGTTACTAACGTGGAATTACCATTACCTGCACGCGGAAAATACAATTCATCTTATGCCACAAAAAGCAAATCGTGGGCACCAATCCCATCCGGATTTCTCAATATATCAACAGTAAAGTAAAACAATAAATATATCTGTACTTTACTGAAATCCGGTGTAAAATCATATAGTATACACCACAGAATACTCAAAGCGACCTCTAATGTATAATTATATAAGTATACCACAGTAGGTAGAATAATAAGTCTACTGGAAGAAACAAGGTAGCTCGAGCACTATGCCTCCGACCATGACGTGCGACACCAGAATCCGAACTGCAAACTGGGCACGGAAACCGAAAAGCCCAGGGAAAGACATGAAAACCGTTAGAGTGAGTGGATGAAAATAAATGTCTTTCACCAGTTGATATATATATGTTTAAAATAACATATGCGAGTCCAGGTAAATAAAATAACAAAGTACACGAGGTAAAACGATAATCCTCCAGCGTACTGAGCATGCAAGTAAAAATCCCACGGGGCTACTCATGGACACATCCGTGCTAGTACAGTCAGAATCACGGAGTCCCTGACTTCCACGTGATTCTAGCCAGAAATGGCCTCGATTCCGGGGAAACGCCCTTCACCGGTCAGGTCGGGGATACGCCCCTCCTGGTGGGCCTACCATCGGGGATCAGCCGAGAGGCAAGTGTATCGATACAACAACGTAACTGAGACTGTACTCTGTGTAAATCAAATCATAAACAGTTCGATGCAAATGCATGAAACAGCATATAAGTGTATATATATTCGTATACGTATATCCGTATATGTATAATCATAAAACACATGCTCATGTAATCCGTAATTTTAATACGCATGCTCAAGTTCGTAAATCATATAAAAGACTCGCAAGAATTCCGTGAAAAGAAATTGTCCACTCACAGACTAGCGTAACGCAGTTCGCGTTAACCCGTGATCCGGCGGAAACTCCATCGCCAAACGAACGATCACGAACCCCTGATAAATCACAAAATCCATTTCTCAAAATCATAACTCGACAATTCAAATCAAATCACGAGAAACCACCATTCTCGGAAACACATAATCCGAATACGACGAATCGTCGAAAATCCGATATTCACACCTCAATACCTCGCTGTACTTTCGGATGCTCAAATCGAGAAACGAACCTCCCCACTGCGATCAGGACGCGATTTCGAGTGAAATGACATGCAACTTGTCGAAAATCCCAAAAAGTCAAACTTTGACCGCCGATGACCGTTGACCGCCGCCGTTGACCACCGTCCACGGTGGCGCCGCCGCCAAACTGAAAATTTTCCGGCAGAGCAACCCCTATTCCACTCAAAATCACCCACTGAGCAATTTTCATAACTGCAACAAAGGCCAATTCCACCTCTAACTAGCTCAATTTCATGCAAAACCGAATTGGTACCAAATTTTCCAATCGAATTGAAATGCCAAACTTACATGGTAGCATCAAGGGGATAAGAGCTACAAAGCCCACCCAAAATTTTAGCTCAATTCGGCCAAAAACGTGGAACCCGAATTCACCAAGTTTTCACCATTTTCAAGTCGGAATTTCCTCCCTTCCCGGCGAGCTACACCGTGCGTGGTGGCCAGGAACGGACTCGGGACGTCAAGACGAAGGGGAAGGGTCCAAGCCCTGAGCCGGAGGTGGCCGGACGGGCTTCGCCGCCGGCGAGCCGAACCACCGTCGTGAGCCTCACCTCCCCCATCGGTCAAACCAAGTCAAACATAGTCAACTTCACTATTTCAGTCTTTGACTTTCCCAAAAGGGAAACTGCTATTTATAGACTTTCCCAATTAGGAAACTTCATAATTATCCATTTCGACGAACTTCAATTACTCGTAACTTTCTCGTCGTACTTCCGATTCCGATAATTTTCACGGTCACAAACTCGTCTCGACATATTCTTCAATTATCACCCAAAGTCAAACACATCGACCAATCGGATAAAAAGTCAATTGTTCAAACCAACACACACTTAATCGACTAAATAACCAATAATCGGAAATATTCACAACTAAATCTTCGTAACTCAGAATAATGCTCTGGAAGTTCCCACAAGGTCGAAATTAAATTCTGAACAACTTCCGTGAAGAAGCCGAAACCAAATTTTTGTCCGATAATTTAGTCGCTAAGAATGCCACCATTTAAATCCGAACTTCAAATATTCATAATTAATTCCTCGGTCGTCCAAATAACGATCCGGAACCGCCCACGAACTCGAAATCACACATACAACGACTCTCGAGAAGAAAATCAGCTCCAATTCTCGGCCAATGATTAAGTCGTTAACAAGCCTGGCGATTCAATCATCAGTCGAAAATCTGCAACTACGCAGTAACCTCAAGAACCAAGCTGACCACACTGCTGATTCTGTTTTGGGTCGTCACAGACATGCAACTTGTCGAAAACTCCAAAAAGTCAAAGTTTGACCGTTGACCGCCGTTGACCACTGCCGGCGACAGCGGCGCCACCCGAACGGGAAATTTCACGGCGGAGCAACCCCTATTCCACTCCAAATCACCCACTTAGCAACTTTCACAACTACATCGAAGGCCAATTCTCACTCTAACCATGTCAATTTCATGATAAACCGAATTGTCACCAAAATTTCAAATCCAAAATTCTCCATGTACAAGATGAATTGGATCACCAAACTTACATGGTAGCTTCTAGGTGATGAGAGCTTCAAAGCCCACTCCAAATTGCAGCTCAATTCAGCCGGATTCATGCAGCCCAAATTCACCACTTTTCTTCCAATTTCTTGCCAGAATTTCTCCCTCCTCCGGCGTCCCACGCCGTGAAAGGAGTCCGGGGATGAGTAAAGGACATTGAGATGAGTCGATAGGGACCAAAAGCAAGCTTGGAGGTGGCTGGAATGCCCCTCACCGCCGGCGAGCCGTGGCTCCGTCGTGAACTCTCTCTCCACCACATGTTGACCGAGTCAACACAGTCAACTACCTAAATGGCAAGGTTTGACTTACCCAAACAAGAAGCTTTCATATATATATTTTCCCAAAATGGAAACCAACAAGCACAGTTTCCGGCAAACTTCAAATACCCGTAACTTTCTCGTCATAATTCCGATTCCAATAATTCTCGCGGCAACAAACTCGACTCGACATGTTCTTTAATTACCACCCAAGTCAAACACTTCGACAAATTGGATAAAAAGTCAACGGTTCAATGTAACACATACTTAAACCGACTAAATACTCAACAATCGAAATATTCACAACATAATCCTCGTAACTCGGAATAATGCTCCGGAAGTTCCCACGAGCTCAAAATTAAATTCTCAACAACTTCCGTGAAGAAGCTGAAACCAAATTCTCGTCCTGTAATTTAGTCGCTAACAAATCTGACATATAAAACCGATTACGTCAAAACTTTAAATATTCATAGTATATTCCTCGGTCGTCCAAATAACAATCCGGAACAGCCCACGAACTCGAAATCACATGCACAATGACTCTCGAGAAGAGACTCAGCTCCAATTCTCGGCCAATAATTTAGTCGTGATCAAATCCGGCGATTCAAACAACTGTCGGAAATTTGCGATAACACGCGAGATCGTAGATTAAGCTGATCACACTGCTGATTCAGTTCTGGGTCGTCACAAAAACTTAGTTGCTGAATGCATGCTTCTATTGTAAGCAAACTCTACATGTGGCAAACATTCTTCCCAAGTTTTCAAATTCTTCTTAATGATTGAACGCAATAAAGTTGACAATGTTCTATTCACCACTTCAGTTTGCCCATCCGTTTGAGGATGACAAGTAGTAGAAAATAATAACTTTGTCCCCAATTTTCCCCACAAAGTTTTCCAAAAGTAACTCAAAAACTTTGCATCGCGATCTGAAACAATGGTATTAGGCATGCCATGCAACCTAACAATTTCTCTAAAGAACAAATCAGCTATATGAGATGCATCATCAGTCTTATTGCACGCAATGAAATGTGCCATTTTTGAAAATCTATCCACAACCACAAAAATCGAATCTTTTCCCTTCTTGGTCCTGGGTAAACCTAAAATAAAATCCATAGAAATATGAGTCTAGGGTTCACAAGGTATGGGCAAAGGGGTATATAGACCATGTGGGTTCGACTTAGACTTAGCCTGCCTACATGTTATGCACCTTTCACAGATTCGCTCAACATCTCTTTTCATATGAGGCCAAAAGAAATGCTCATGTAAAATCCCTAAAGTCTTAGCAATACCAAAATGACCCATCAATCCACCTCCATGAGCTTTTCTCACAAGTAATTCTCTCAAAGAACAAACAGGAACACATAATTTATTTTCACGAAACAAGTATCCATGGTCCCTATAAAACTTGCCAAAGGTCACTCTTTCACACGCATTGAACACTTCACCAAAATCAGGATCTTGTGCATATAAATCTTTAATGTATTCAAAACCAAGCAACTTTATTTCTACGGTGTTGAGTAAATCATACCTTCTGGACAGTGCATCAGCAACAATATTTTCCTTACCTTTCTTGTACTTGATCACATAGGGAAATGTTTCGATGAACTCTACCCATTTTGCATGACGTTTGTTCAACCTTTGCTGCCCTTTCAAATGCTTCAATGATTCATGATCCGTATGGATCACAAACTCCTTTGGCCAGAGATAATGCTGCAAATTCTCCAATGCTCTTACCAAAGCATACATCTCCTTGTCATATGTTGGATATTTCAAGGCCGCTCCACTTAACTTCTCGCTGAAATAGGCAACTGGTCGGCCTTCTTGCATCAAAACAGCTCCAATTCCTATTCGTGAAGCATCACACTCAATTTCAAAAGTCTTAGAAAAATTAGGTAAAACAAGTAAAGGCGCATTAGTTAATTTCTCCTTTATTAAATCAAATGCCTTATTTTGTTCCTTTCCCCACTTAAAAGGCGCATTTTTCTTGATGACTTCTGTGAGAGGGGCGGCAATGCTACTGAAATCACGCACAAACCGCCTATAGAAGCTCGCCAATCCATGGAAGCTCCTCACTTGACTGATTGTTGTAGGTGTTGGCCACTCTTGGATTGCTCTCACCTTTTCTTCATCCACCTCAATTCCTGCCTTTCCAACAACAAACCCAAGAAATACAAGCTTATCCGTGCAAAATGTACATTTCTTAAGGTTAGCAAACAACTTTTCTTTTCTCAAAGCATCCAAAATAGATTTAAGATGCATCACATGTTCTTCCAAGGTTTTGCTATAGATTAAGATGTCATCAAAATACACAATAACAAATCTGCCTATGAATGCTCGTAAAACATGGTTCATTAATCTCATGAATGTGCTCGGAGCATTAGTTAAGCCGAAAGGCATTACTAACCACGCATAAAGACCATATTTAGTTTTAAAAGCAGTTTTCCATTCATCTCCTTCTTTCATCCTAATCTGATGATATCCACTTTTAAGATCAATTTTTGAAAACACACAAGCACCATGTAGTTCATCAAGCATATCATCTAACCTAGGAATAGGGTGACGATACTTTACCGTTATGTTGTTGATTGCAAGAAAATCAACACACATCCTCCAGGTGCCATCCTTCTTAGGAACCAATATTACCGGGACCGCACAAGGACTCAAGCTTTCCCTTACATACCCTTTCTCCAACAGCTCACCCACTTGCTTTTGTAACTCTTTTGTCTCCTCGGGGTTTGTTCTATAAGTAGGTCTGTTTGGAATTGATGCACCGGGTATGAAATCAATTTGATGTTCAATCCCTCGAATTGGTGGCAGTCCACATGGCACTTCCTCGGGAAAGACATCATCAAATTCCTGCAAAAGAGAAACAATATTGCTCGGCAAAGATCCGACAAGGTCATTAGTGCAATATAGAGCCTCTTTGTACATGAGTACAATCAGGGGCTGATGTGAAACTAAAGCTCTCTTAATCTCACTTTTTCTTGCCATGTAACTGTATTTTCTCTCTCTTTCTCTCACCATGGCTGAATTTTTTTCTTTTTCACTCTCAGCTTTTGTTTTCTCTTTTTTCTCCTTTTCTTTTTCACTCTTCTCTTTTTTTTTCTTTCAATTTCTTTTTCACTCTTTTCTTTTTCTCTCATTTTCTCACTGGAATTTTGTAAATGAAGTTAGTCCTCCATGACCTGCTTGGGAGTTAAAGGAACAAGAGTAATAGGTTGCTTTCTAAGGGTGAAAGAATACCTATTTGTGTACCCATCATGTGTGACTCTTCAATCATACTACCATGGTCTCCCCAACAGTATATGGCATGCTTGCATCGGCACCACATCACAAAGTACTTCATCTTCATACTTGCCAATGCACAATGACACCACCACTTGTCTCGTCACCTTTATATCACCACAGTCATTCAACCATTGCAATCTGTAGGGTCTAGAATGCTTCAAGGTTGTTAGTCCCAACTTCTCCACCATATAATTGCTCGCAACATTCGTGCAACTTCCTCCATCAATGATAACGCTGCACACTTTCTTATTCACCAAGCACCGAGTATGGAATAAGTTCTCCCTTTGGTTACTCTCATCCGGCTTAACTTGTGCATTGAGAGCTCTTCTTGTTACCAACAAGTCCCCAACAATAGGAATTTCTGCGTCACTGCCATCCTCATAAGTTGGAATGACCACATCCTCTTCTTCCTCCTCCGACTCTAAATTGCCTTGGGAGTTTATCACCATCACCCTTTTGTTTGGACATTGGCTGGATATGTGACCTCTTCCCTGACATTTAAAAAACCTTATATCACAAGATTTAGAAGTAGAAACATTGCTATTACCAGATGTGTTTGCCGCTGCTGGTTTAGTAATTTTTGAAGCCTCAAACTTTGGCTTGTTTTTTTGTGGCTCATCTCTCCTTGGGGCTGGTTTCCAAGGATTAGTGGAACCCGTAGTTGTTCCTCTCCTTGCAAGACTTTTTTGCCTTAGTTGTGCCTCAACTTTTATGGCTTGATGTACCATATCAGATAACTCCACGTAGTGTTGCAGCTCCACAACGTCTGCAATATCGATATTTAAGCCATGCAAGAATCTTGCCATTGTGGCTTTTTCGTCCTCCTCTACATTAGCTCGGATCATTGCGACCTCCATCTCCTTGTGGTACTCATCCACACTTTTGTACCCTTGAGTCAATCGTTGTAGCTTCTGGTATAAACTTCGATAATAGTGGTTGGGCACAAATCGCTTCCTCATCAATCTCTTCATCTCCTCCCATGTGCCTACTGGTAGCTCTCTATTCCTTCGCCTATTGACAATCAACTGATCCCACCAAATTATAGCATAATCAGTAAATTCAATAGCAGCCAATTTTACCTTCTTCTCTTCGGAGTAGTTGTGACAATCAAACATCATTTCCATCTTAGTCTCCCATTCCAAATATGCTTCTGGATCGTTCTTTCCTTGGAATGATGGAATTTTCACTTTTATGCTCCCCATGTCGTTATCATGTCTAGGCCTCCTATTCCTACCTCCACCTTCTTGCTCTTCTGGATCTGATCCTTCTTACTCATCGTGCATATTTCGTGGTCGTCTCCTAGGCGCTGCTTGCTCCACTTCATCCAACCTTACGTGCAAAGGTTCCATCTCTGCCCGCATTATACGCCTCATCTTTGCTAATAATCCATCTAGTTGGAATGTTGGAATTTGTATTGGAGTTTCTTCATCTCTGGGATCATGTGCCATGATTAAATCTGCAAAATGGAGTTAGAAATTCTCGCAAACACTCCCTCACGTGTTTCACTCAAACAATGATACACTCACACTCGTGTTTCTCTCTAAATGGCTTTTACCCTCTGATATTCTCACACGCTCTTGCCTTTTACCACTCTTTGTGTTTTTCTTCAGTTCTTAATCAAACTCAATGAACATTCAAGAAATAAAATCAAGCAGCAATCAAGATTATATGTAAACACCCAAAACTTAACAAGACTTTCTGGTATGAATCAAAGGTATACTAATTCTCAAATGGAATAACTATTTTGATTGAGAATTTCTGTAAAGTCTGGAACGACAAAAGAAACTTTGGAACTTTCACTTCTTCTTTTTTTCGCACCTCTTTTTCTTTCTGTGCGTTTTTTTTTCTCCTAATAAACTCGAAAATAAAGGATAGTCAAACTTGCCTTGGAGCCGAAGCTCTGATACCAAACTGATACGAACCTCACCAACAACTGTGATGAAACCCGATAAAAGTGGACCGAACACCAAGAACGCGAAGACAAAGCTTGTTGAGTCTAGACCCCACACCTAAAGAGATGGAAACCTAAGACTACGAAAGGGACAAGCGCCACACAGAGAAATGCACCCACTAATTTCTAAGTGATAAGCTTGGGTTTGAGCGCCACAAGTTTTACCTTGATAAGCTCAGAAAGAGTTCTAATAAGAACCAAGAAGAACATAAGTTCTCACAATTTTCATCTATGATAATCTGATTACAAACAAAGCAAAGCTCTCCTTATATAGGAATATAGGAGAGATCAAAACAGAAAATTAGAAGTTATGGCCTATAATTGCTAATTAAGGCCCATAATGCTAAGAAATAAAACTGATCATAAAATAAGAAATAAAACTGATCATAAAATCTGAGAATAAAGATCAGATCAATGCTCCCTTTATTCTCTCCATAATTATTCTCCCTTAATTCGTGCTCCTTAATTGTTGCCATTCATGATGACCTCCATGACATGCACAAATTTAGCTTCCTCTTTGATAATTTCAGAATTATCTCCACTCTCTTGAATCAGCCCATTAAGTGTTTCCTGGAACTTCCGGGCCCTAGCTCTTGTAATTGGGTCACTTGGTAATGATAAAGATTCCACGGCATCCTTAGCTCCATGTCCACGTACATGATCCGCATTGCCGCCATGCCCATGTTCATTTCCATAATCATCTGGGTTTGCATCATTATTTCTCGAGACACTCACCGGCGAGGCACTAAGCTGGTTCTTTGAGCTCGTGTCTGGCTCTATAGACTCTTTTCTGACTTCACAATAGCATTCCTCAAGTGCTACAGGTTACAGAACCATCACCATAGCGCCAACTCATTGTTCTCCATCTGCCAAGGCAGCTCCGAGCCTATCTCCACCTACATCAACCGCTTCCACATAGCCGCTCAGCTCTATCGAAACCTAGACAAGCAGACAGCTATGTCTGCCTTAATCGAGGGATTGCAACTTTCCTCATTTAATGAGAGGATCATCAAGTGTAACTACTTGACCTATTAGGAAGTCATCAATATGATCGTCAATAAGGCGGATGTTCATTACAGAGTCTGGGGCAACAGAGCTCGCAATCTGCCAGGGCGTGTCTCACCACCAGCCCTCAGGCACGTTTCCCCTCCTACCATAAGGCATGCCTCACCTCCTTGACATCGCCAGCGAAACAAATAGCCCAAGTCTAGAACTCCCGAGCGCCGCCAAACTCCAGAGCGTCTTTGATCTCCTGTCATAAATCCACCCCAACACCAGAGGGCGCCCAGACGCTACTCCCTGACAAGGGGGTATACACCATTACCAACGTAACCTATGCATAAATCTTTGCCGATAACAAACACCTGATCCCCCAGCCTAAGCCTAAAACCATAAAGGCCCCGCTCAACCATACTGGCTTCTTGTGTAAATACCACGAGTTTGAGACTCACAACACCGAGGATTGTGGGTCCTCAAGAAGCTAGTCCAGGAACTATTCGATAAAGGTGAGCTGAATCAGTATAGAGTCGAGAGTTCGAGGCAAGTGATGCTCATCAAGCCTCGTAGGGTCATCAACACTAATTTTGGCGGCAAACGCAAGGCTAGCGCCCCTCGTCAAGAAGTCTTCTCTGTTGCTAGTGAGCTAGGCACCAAGGTTCCACACTGCTCGTGGGACCCAATCATATTCTCATAAGCTGATAAGCGTGGTGCCCTGGCTACAGATGCCTCATTCATCATGGATGCACTAATCGACTGGTGTGTGGTGCAGCGCATCCTGATTAACTCTAGTTTAGCGCTAATATCATCTTTTACAATGCCTATACCCAGTTCGGTAGACCTCAGAGCAAGCTGACGCAAGATAATGAGTCACTGATGAGTTTCTCGGGCGATGTCGTATACCCCATTACAACTGATTACATGCACTCATGCTTAGGCGCCACGGGCACACCTCAGAAGGAGGTTTATACTGATTTTATCGTTGTTGATTTGTTTTCCTCTTACAATGTCATCCTTGGTGAGCCAGCTATTAAAAACCTCAAGATCATCCTTGCCAGCAACATGTTATACCTCTTATTCCCTACAGATTTTGGCACTGGCACGGTTGAGGGCTATAACTTTGCCGAGCACCTGGTAGACCCTAAAATAGGTAACATAACAAGGCAGATAGTCTTGGAAATCAGAGAAGTCGCTGCTCAGTCTACTTCCCCAGATGATCCCAAGGATGGCTTCAATGCCCTCAGACCACTCAATAATGGGGACTCCCTCATCGAGGTCGAGCATAACCCCGCCCATCCGGATCGTAGAATCAGGATCGGCGCCTAGCTTGATCCTGTTATTGGAGCAAAGTTAACATAGTTGCTCATTAAGTATCATGGGGTATTTGCTTGGTTGTACACAAACATGTCAGGTATATCTACTGATTTAATTTCTCATAAATTGAGCATTGCCTTTAATACCAGGCCGATCAAGCAAAAGTGGTGTGCATACGATGAGGATCAATATGCCATCATGCACGCAGAAGTTGACCGCCTACTCAAGATTGGCTCTATCCACCCAGTTCATTTCCTTAGTGGATCTGAAATACGGTAGTGGTCAAGAAAAACAATGGTAGCTAGCGGATATGTGTTGATTACACCAACATCAACAAGGCATGCCCCAAGGACAGCTTCCCGCTCCCTCGTATCGATCAACTGGTGGATGTCATAGCTTGGCATGAGCTCTTCTCCACGCTGGATGCTTATTCAGGGTACAACCAAAACCTTATGCACCCCGATGACCGAGAGGCTACAACTTTCACAACGGACAAGGGACTCTATTTCTACAAAGTCATGTCGTTCGGCCTCAAGAACGCTATATCTACATACTAGCGCTTCATGACTTACATCTTCTGTGATGTGAACGGTTCAATAGTGAAAGTCTACATTGATGACATCTTAGTCAAAAGAACCATCGCCAGAGGTCACATGGCCAATCTCCACATCATTTTCCAAATACTAATGGAGCACAGTGTCTGCTTAAACCCCGCTAAGTGCACATTTGGTGTGACCGCTAACAAATTTCTGGGTTACATTGTTAGTCAGCGGGGCATAGACATTGAGGCCAATCCCGAAAATATATATCAACGTCATTATAAGCATGAAGCCGCCCACCACTAAGAAGGAACTCCAAAGCCTCACAGGTAAACTCGCTTCTCTGAACAGGTTTATTTCTTGCCTTTTCGACAAGTGCTAGCCTTTTTTCAAAGTGCTTCATCTCACCAAAAAGCACTCCATTGACTAGACGCTAGCTTCTGCGGATGTTTTCCAGTAGATAAAGCTTTATCTTACTTCTATTCCTACTTTATCTAGACCCATCACAGCGGTGACTCTATATATATATACCTCGTTATCTCGCTTACAGCCATTAGCTTCACCCTGGTATAGCCTGACACTGATAACGAACTTCCCATCTTTTTTACTGGCAAATGATTTATATACACTAAGAAATGTTATCCAATATTTGACGAGTGAGGGCTCGCTCTAGTCACAGCCACCCGGTGACTTCGCCCATACTTCCATATCCTTACTAACCTCCCACTCCACCAAGTACTTCAATCCCCAGACCATAGTGGTCGCCTGAGCAAGTGAGCCATCGAGTTTAGTGAATTTGATATCGAGTACAGGCCTCGCACTGTTTTGAAGGAACATGCGGTGGCAGATTTCATAGCCGAGTACATGGAGGGCGAAGAAGTACCCGCCCAGCAAGACCCCGCACAACCCACTATCACAAACCCTCAATCACCATGGCACATATACATGAATAGGTCCACAAACCAATTAGCCAATGGCGCCAGCATCATACTCACAGGCCCTAGTGGCGTTCATGTGGAATATTCCCTCAAGTTCAACTTCAAAGCTTCCAACAATGAAGCAGAGTATGAGGCACTTATTACAGGGCTATAGTTGGCGCGCCTATCAGATGCCTCTAACATCAACATATATAGCGATCTACATCTAATCGTCAACTAGATAACTGGGGACTTTAAGGCAAAAGGAGGATTCATGGCCGCTTACCTAGCGCTTGCTAGGAACTACCTCTCCAAGTTTAAATTCTTCAACATCGCCTACGTGCCTCACGCCCTGAATGCCAAAGCCGACGCACTCGCTCACCTTGCCACAACGCCAATCCCCACATCTCTCGCCCAAACCAAAGTTGAGGTACTGGATAAGCCTAGTATTGCAAAAAGTTTTTCTGAAATTTTGCCTATAACGTCCATGGAACCCAGTTGGATGGACTCCATCTTTGCTTACAAGCCAAAAGGCACCTTCCCGGCCAATAAGATGGAAGTGCGGGAAGTTGTGGCTCACACCGCAAACTTTAGCATACGAGGAGGCTAATTGTACAAGCAAGGGCCAAACCTTAAATGCCTCATAACAAGTGCATGGCGCTCACTCTTGGAGGAGGTTCACAGTGGCGAGTGCGAACACCACACGGGTGCACGATCCATCGCTCACAAGGTTTTACGCTATGGATTCCGTCGTCTAAGTGAGACTTAGACCGCGGACATTCTCCGGGGTCTAAGTGTCCACTTGGACGACGGAGATGACAATCTCCGTCGTCTAAGTGAATTTTTACGTTTTTTATCAAAAAAAATAATTTTATTTTTTTAAAAAAAATTAAAATTTAAAAATTCACTTGGACGACGGAGATGACAATCTCCGTCGTCTAAGTGAATTTTTACATTTTATTTTATTTTTTTAAAATAAAATTATTTTTTTTTGATAAAAAACGTAAAAATTCACTTAGACGACGGAGATTGTCATCTCCGTCGTCCAAGTGGACACTTAGACCCCGGAGAATGTCCGCGGTCTAAGTCTCACTTAGACGACGGAATTCTCCATCTCCGTCGTCCAAGTGCTTGGACGACAGCACTTGGAGCACGGAGCTTGGACGACGGAAATTCCGTCGTCTAAGTACTTAGACGACGGAAAATTGCACCTAGACGACGGAAATCGTCCGTGGTCTAGGTGCATTTTTCTTGTAGTGTGTCGATGCCAATATGATCACCAATGCATGCACGACCTATCAGCTTCACGCACATAAGGTTCATTCCCCCTCTATCTCGTTATCCATCATACGGTCACCTATCATGTTTGCCCAGTGGGGTCTGGATCTCATTGGAGAGTTGTCCAAGGCCAAGGTCAATTCTACAACGTGGTGATCATCATCTATTTCTACAAAAAATTTATCGAGGCAAAGCCGCTTGTTAAAATCACGACGGCGAAGATCACCAAGTTCCTTTGGTGAACATTGTTCTATCGTTACGGCGCTCCAATCAACATCATCATAGATAACGGCACTCAGTTCAACAACCCAGAATTCATCCAATTTTGCAAGCAATAAGGCACCAAATTTGCTCTTCTCTTTTCCTTCTCACCCCCAGAGCAACGAGCAGGTCGAGACGGCAAAGAATATCATCAAGGACGGCCTTAAAACTAGCTGGTGGCCATGAAAAGAGGTTACCCCAACTACAGGCGCTTGCCCAAATTGCTCCCTAGCATACTCTGGTCCACTCGCATGACCACCACAAAAGATATGCCATATGCCCTCACTTTTGGCATGAAGGCACTACTCCCACTTGAGCTCACCCACCAAAACTCAAGGGTGGAGGCATTCAATCTAGCTACAAACGATGTTAGGCTCTACCTGGATAATGATCTCCTGGAAGAAAAATGTGGCATCGCTCACTTCCACAACACTACTAATAAGGAAAAGATTGTCTGCCTCTACAATCAACTCATCTGCACACGCCCACTACAGATTGACGACTGGGTGATGAAGGCAATCCAAACCAAGGTCAACAGCCTCCGCCCATCTTGGGAAGGATCATACAAAATAGTGGAGGTCACTAGCCCTGTCACATTCTACCTGAGTGACAAGGACAACACCATCCTCCCTCACCCTTGGAACTCCGCCCACTTACAGAAGTGTTATCACTAGAGGACTCCGCTCAGGTTTTGATTCATTCAGTTGTAGTATTCTTATTTAACTCATATACTCCAGTGTACTATGCTTTTTCTGATGAAGTAAGAATACACTAATGCCTATATTATGTACGTTTTTTTTGCAAACATTTCGCTTAAAGTTACTTTAACTGCTAGCACTCTACGTTTGAATAATACTTAATAGAAACAATCGTTCATAAGCTTACTCTCATCTAGTTAACGCAACAATGACTATTTCTATAGCGCAAATAACACTACACAACCATATTTTGATAACATATACACCATCAAAGAATATTCAGCAAATAGCACCAATCATTTACTACTTTAGCAGGAAAATTTTATCTTTATGCATCCAAATACGAAATCAACATACAAAAGAAACATAACCAGCATTGTTCAAAACTACATCAAAACAAAAGTTGTTTAGGTGCGCCATGCTTAACCCTACAAATCCACCACGTTCCTCGCTTGTTGGTCCACTTTATACTGCTCTCAGTTGAAGTACAGACTCTCCTTGAGCACATCAAAAGTCATGGTGATGCTCGCTGTCGTGATTTCTTCCTTGATCCGCTCAAACTCAATAGAGGTCTTGAACGCCGCTACAGCATCCGCCTCGAGCTGGCGTTTAGCCGAGTCATCCAGCACTTCAGTGTTAAGGGACTCCACTTCCACTCTCAAGGACTCCACCTCAGCCAAGGCCTCATCCAACCGCTCCACCTACTGAGTCTGCAAATCTTTAAGTGATTTTTTTCTTCTCTTGCAATAGGTCCCGTTCGCCTACAAGCTCATCATGCTTCTTTCACAGCTCTTGCTTGGCCCTCTGGGATTCCTCAACATCCCACCTACAGATGAATAGCTTTTCACGAATCACACCCTCCATCGGGAAATACTTCATTAGCTTCACGTTTGTTACCACGATCGCTAACTCTATAAACTTTAGATTTTCCTCCAACCTTCAAGCTTTATCCTTGATCGTGGCAAGCTCTTGTGGGTCTCCCTCTGGCTCATCCAGCAGTATCATCTAGTGTAGATCGTGCATCTACCTTGCCGCCTCTGCACACAAACGCTGGCGGTTGTGACGCTTCTCCACAGTGAACACTTGCTACCTCTACCGGGTGACCACGTCTAGCGGCACTGAGTGGTGGGCAAACTTGACATACCTTTCAAGCAGGTTCCTCGCATCCTCCTCAGACATCTCAAGCACTTCGGGTGCCAGCATTTGTCTTTCCGCGCTAAGATCATCATCCTTACCTAACTGAGCGCGAACTAGTGACTAGTTGGGCGTCTGAACTGGCGAGCGCCCCAAAGAATTGAGCGACGTTCGATCCTCTTCTTCAGTTTCTTCTCCATCCTCAACAACTTTCGAATCATTTTCATTTATGGATTAGGTTGTCGTCTCTTGAATGGCTCATTGGCGAAAGGACCAACGTCATGCCCTACAGTTTTACTCCTCTTCCTTTTGTATTCTGGGCGCTTCCCAGTGGCGCGCTTCTTGTTCCTGGTCAGCTAGGCGGCCCGTGCTATCTCAAATTCAACCAGCATCTATGCAGCTGTGGTTTCTCAACTCCACCTGAGCACCCGTGCTAGGGCACAAGCTCACCTGATCATCTCTCGAACAGCGCGATGAGGACCGCGAATTCCACAAGGGCCACTCCAATTCTTTGCCAGGTTGCACGACCTCAACATCGTTTATGTTCTCTGCCACTGGAAGACTGGTATTGCGCTCGTCGTCTCCTCGCAACTAAGTCCTATCCACGATCTGCACCAAGTGTGCGGTATTGGATGCTTGCACCATCAACTGCCCAATCAGTCCAGCCACCTTCGCTTGCTCCATTCGGTTATCCATGCTAATGATGGCACTCTTGGCTATAAGAAAATGGAAACAACATATACTGGTCAGTCCACACCATAAACCACCTAACACATTTCAAAAAATAACACATACAAACAAAGATACACCTATCAATGAAAGAAATTAAACGTACAGCTTATGGATGTGGTTACTGCATATCTCTATGAGGATCTGATTCAGAGATATACATTGGAGTGCTGGATGGAATTGCTATACCCAAATCAAGTAACTCTAAACCACGCAGTGCTCATGTAATAAGATTGAGACGTTCACTATATGGATTAAATAATCCGGTAGGATGTGGTATACACATCTTAGTGACTACTTGATTGGGAAGGGATACAAAAATGGTGATTTATGCTCTTGCGTGTTCATTAAAAGGACAAGTTCAGGAATTGCCATTATAGTAGTCTATGTAGATGCTATGAACATCATTGAGACTTTTAATGAGATCAATGAGATGGTTGGTTACTTGAAATCTAAATTTGAGATGAAAGACCTTGGTAGGACTCGATTTTGTCTCGGATTAGAGCTGGAACATCAAGTTGATGGAATCCTTATTCACCAGTCTACTTATTTCTAAAAGATGCTCAGGTGATTTAATATGGACAAAACACACCCTGTTAGCACGCCAATGATTGTTCATAGTCTGGACCCTAAGAATGATCCATTTCGTCTGGTAGATGACGATGAGGAGAACTTGGAAGCTTAAATCTCATATCTTAGTGCTATTGGAGCTTTGTTGTATCTAACTCAGTGCACACGTCCAGATATTTTCTTCTCAGTGAACTTGTTGGCTAGATTTAGCTCTATGCCTACGTAACATCAGTGGAATGGAGTAAAACAAATCTTTAGGTACTTGAAGGGTTTCATTGACTTGGGTTTATTCTTCCCTTACAAAGAGTACAGAGAGAAGCTTGAAAGTCCCAAAAAAGGGATGGTTGAATCGCAGCATGAAGAATCCAGATGTGACGACCCGAACTGAAATGGTAATCGGCTTAATCCGCGAGTTTTGCGAGTAATCGAGATTTATCGTAATTAATCGGTTAAGCGGTTTTGATCACGACTTAATTTTCAGACACGAATTTGATTTGGGTTTGTTCGTGAAAAATGTAGAGAATTTGATTTCGAGTCCGTGGGAACTTTCCGAGGATTTTTCGGATAATTGAGGAATATAAAATGAATATTTAAAATTACCGCCGAGTTAGTCGTATTTATCCGTTCGAGTTTGAGTTATCTGAATTGTGGATAGAGCCGAGTCGCGATGTATAAATAGCCGAATAGTCGAAAAATTGTCGAAAAAGTGCGAAAATGAGTTCTTGACCGAGTTGACTGTTCTGGACCGAGTTAACCGAGTCAACCCGTGGCTGACTCAGTGAGTCCGTGACTCACCGTCGAGTGGGTCGCCGGAATACGGCGCGGTTTCCAGAAAGGAAGGTAAGGCTTTAAAGCTTGATGTTTGGGCTTTCATTTGATGTATGGGTTGTGATGTTTGGTGGAGTTTTTGAGTTGTAATATTGGAAGAGAAATTGTGTGGAATCGGGGTCGACGGACGGCGGTACTCCGGCCACGATGGTGGCCGGGGATTAGGGGGGAAAGACTCGTGGGGCCACGGCGAAGCCTTTGGGAGTAGCCTCGAGGGCCGCCGTGCGCCGTGGCCGGAGTTCCGACGAAGAACAGAGTCGCCGGCCGGTTTGAGATTTTGGTGATTTTCGAGCTGTTTTCCGGTGAATTGAGTGGGAATTGGAGGTTGTCGTAGTGGATAGATGTGTTGGGCTCGAGGAGGAGAAGAAATCTGGGCTTTCCTCGCCGGGAAATATCTCCGGTGACGGCGCGCCGCCGGCGGTCAACGGTGCAGCTCCGGCGAGGCGTTGATTTTTTGAAATTTGACAAGTTTTATGTCGTTTTGCTCGTAATTGCGCCCCTATCATCGCTTTGAGGTTTTCGAGATGATTTGGATATCGGATTTTAAGTCGAGGGTTTATGTGGAGAATTTGGGGGTTTTCGTCGATTATTTTGTATCCGAGTTATATGTTTCTGGAAATGGTTGGTTTCCGAGGTGTGGTACAGTGTAATGAATTGTGATTTTGATCAGTTATATTTTGTGATTATTTAGGGGATCGAGATCGTACGTGAGGTGAGGGATCTTCCGCTGAATCTCGTGATTAGCGCGTTTGCGCGCTGTGTTATCTGTGAGTGGACATTTATTTACACTGTCGTAGTGAGTTCTTGATTTCAGTATTTATTTCCAGTACAGTATTGAGATTATTTATTGTTTTTGGAGGTATTGTTTTATATTTTATATGGTGATGGCATTTACTTAGCATCGATGCATTGGCTACTCGGATGATCACCGGTAGTCCAGTTCCAGGGTTGAGAGATTCCCCTGATGTGCCCACTAGGCTTGAGAGATTCGCCTAGTCTATCACCGTCGGGCTTGAGAGATTTGCCTGACCGTCGGGCTTGAGAGATTCGCCTGACACCTCCATTTATTCTAAGAACTCGCGTTGTTTTTATATTATATAAATGGTGAAAGGCATATGATTATTTTCGTCCACTCACTCTAACAATTTTATTTGCCTTTCCCCTGGGCTTTTCGGTTTTCGTGCCCAGTTTGCAGTTTGGATTCTGGTGTCGCACGTCGCAGTCGGAGGCTTAGTGTTCGAGCTACCTTTCTTTTTCAGTAGGTTTCTTGTTTAGCCTATTGTTGTGTATTTATGTATATATATACTAGAGGTCGCTCTGAATACTCTGATGTTATATTTTCATATGATTTTCCTCGGATTTCCGTAAAGTTACAGCTTTTATTTATTATTTTACATTATGATATTGAGAAATCCGGATGGGATTGGTACCCACGGTTTGGCTTTTGTGGCATAGAATGAAGTGTGTTTTTGGGTGCAGGTTAATGGTAATCCCACGATATAGCGAAATTCTGCCAAAATTTCTATGGTTTTTGCAAGTTCGTGTTTTCAGAAAGGGTTTGATTCCGGTTTAGGAAACTAAATTGAGGTTGGGTCCTTTCACCAGAGCCTTTGATCCATCGAAGGAGTTGTTCTTCGATCCATCGAAGGAAGCTCCCGGGTCGAACCAGAGTCATGCCTTTGATCCATCGAAGTAGTTGTTCTTCAATCCATCAAAGGATAAACTTGTTGCGAGCAGTTTTACTGCTATCTCCTATTCTAAAACATCGGTTGATGTGGTTAAATTTGCTGATACTGGGTACCTCTCTGACCCACACAAAGGTCATTCACATACTGGTTATGTTTTCACTATGGGAAACACGGCGATTTCTTAGAGATCAACTAAGCAAACATTTGTTGCTACTTCCTCGAATCATTCAAAAATCATTGTTTTGCATGAAGCGGTTATGTGTCTAGCTTAGGTCAGTCATTCATCATATTCGAGGGTCTAATGGATTACCATCTACTACGACAGATCCTCCTTGCATTTTTGAGGATAATGCGGGATGCATTGAACATATGAAGTTGGGTTACATTAAGGGTGACAATACAAAGCATATATCGCCAAAATTCTTCTTCAATCAGCAACAACAGCAGTTGTTGAATATCCATGTGAACCAGGTGGGTTCGGCGGATAATGTTGCGGACTTGTTTACCAAGTCACTACCCAAATCTACATTCGTGAAACATGTGAGACACATTGGTATGCGCAAATTGTCTGAACTCCATGACTGAGTTTACAGTTATGGGAATTTACATTTCTGTAGACATCAAAAGGGGTCTACGTCACATGTAGTAGCGTTTGTAGTTGATGCATTGTAATGTTTTTTCCTTAGACCAAGCTTTTGTTTTACCCATGAGGTTTTTGTTTGCTTGGCGAGATTTTTAGTGAGGCAACAGGTTATGCATCATTCATTAGGTCATCAACACAAGGGGCATTGTTTAAGGAGATTTATTCTCCGTAACTTTCGGTGTGTGTCTTGTCCTAATTAGATACGGATTAATATAAATAAAGATACAAAGAATCCTTGTTATATCGGGACATTTATTGTAACAGATTTTATCAGCCTATATATCCATTCTATCAATGAAAGAGTTACAATTTTCAGTTTATCAATTATTCTCCTTCAACAAATCCTAATTTCTTTATGCATATTTTTTGCCAAATTCTCTCATAGAGATGAGTCAAAGTATTAGGTGACTCAAAAACTTTTCTTTTTGGACAACTTTTTACGTATTTTTTGAAATTATTGTTCTTTTTCTACATTATGTAAAAAACCGAAAAAAACGAAAAAAAAATCTGAAAAAAGTAAATCCAAACCGAACTGAACTAAACAGTCGCAATTTTTCTTTTAAAAATAAAAAATTGCACCGATCCAAACCAATAAAATATGGTGATTTTGGTTTGATTTGACTAAAAACCGAACCGTTTGCACCAGATTCCACTCCTAAACATGGTAACTAAAAAAAAACTAAAAAAATTAAAATAAAAAGCAGGCCGAAGGTGAGTCTTTCTGTTTGCTGTGGCGGGAATGTCCACAGTTCTCATCATTGGCGATAGGACATGTCGTTACCAGCGGTTTACACCTCTTACCTTCCAAATATGACATCTCATTACATTTGCATGTTCACTCTTTGAAACAGAAAAGTATGAAATAATAACTCTTCTTGCAGTATATTACTGGTTGGACATTTTTCATTTCTGCAAGTCCGTTTACCAGCTTCCTCTTCGATAAAACTGTTTTCCTTCAAGCACATAATATTAAGAGTGTACACAGTCCAAATATGACATAATATTGATGGTATTCACAGTCCTTCATAAATGCAGCAAGTACTTCACAGCAAGCAAGGAAATCAGCTTCGGATAAATATAACCCTCATCAATTCATTATAACATTATATCAACAAACAAAAGGAGAGGAGAAGACAATAAAGAATGGATGGTATACACTGTATAATACAGCACAAATGCCGAAGCTTACAGAAGCAGAATATACACAGGCCTACATACAGCTATTGCAAAATCGCATCTCACTTTGCCACAAGATGCACAGAGCAGAGAGACAACCGTGGTTTTCTTTGTACGACAAATGCCATGGTGCTTCTCCTGGAAAAACCACTCAAATATTAGTCAGTCACCTGAGCCACGATAGGAATAGGTCTCTCTGTATATCAGTTGAGCCAATCATCACTTATAGGCAATCTCATCTGTGGGGCTTGCTGAATTGCTGTCGCTGGCACCTGGGGGTGGACTTGTAATGGTGGTGTCTGGACTGGGAGTTCTGATTGTGGCACTTGAGATGGGATCTCCGATTGTGATGCTTGAAATTGGACCTCTGGTTGTGGCGCCAGAGATGGGGCACCAGACTGTGACACTTCAAATGTAGCATCAGATTGTGGCGTCTGGGATGGAGCATCGGATTGTGGTGCCTGGAATTGACTATCAGTTGCTACCACTTCGGATGGAGCATCTGATTGTGGTGTTTCTGATGGGGATTCGGATTTTGGAGCCTCCAATGGGGCCTCAAATTGTTGGCCTTGGGGTGGAGCATCTGATGGAATCACCTCACTCTTAGAATTTTCGGGGACACTTTCTCCCGAGGCAACTGGAGCTGGATTACTGTCTGTTGATGAAACAGGAGGTTGATCACCCGTAGTGGGTACACCTGATTCAGATTGTGTAGCCTCACTTGAAGCCGCTGGTGTGGTAGCCAGGGCAGCTTCCAGTAGAAGCTGCTGGCCTGGTTGCTGCTGTGCATTCTGAGCCCCTGGAGGCAGTTTCTTTTGAACAGTCATAGCAACAGAAAGAGATGGCATGCCTGGAGGAAGTATATCAATCGGTGGTTTCTTGGCGGCATCTGCTAAACTTGTAAGCTTTGGTCCCTCCAGGGAAGCCAAAAATGCTGCAGCAGCATCAGTTTTTTCTAATGGGGTGTGTTCAACCTCCTTTTGTAGCATTTTATTCCAAGTCTGAACCAAGTTCTTCAATGTTGGTCTTCCATGAGCCTGTCGTATCCATGAGGTTAATTCACAGTATTCAAAACAGAGTTACATATAAAAGCATACTTAAAATGCCATACATGGGCATGAAGCACAGCCTCGGCAAGCATTCCAGTATCCTGCCATGCCTTCTCCATCAGAGCATTGTCCCCCAAGACTGCAGCTGCAAATGCTGCTTCACGTCCGGCACCAACGGATATTAAGTTGTTTACCAAATTCTGCATTGCATCGTACATGTGAAAAAGAAGAAACGAAATCCAATAACAATTATCTGGAATATGACCAAGACAAAAATAGACTATTGATATTCAACTATGGGACGTGAAGCATATTTTTTATTCAATATCAATTCTTTTCATATACTGCTCAAGAGAAAGGGCCCCAGACATCAGAGTTTCAAGTATGAATAAGGACAATAAAATCAACTAAATTTTTAACAAAACCACACATCAGAGTTTCAAGTCTGATTATTAGTGTATAAGCCAAAAAGTTAGAAAAACCACACAGCACACAAAAAATGTTCAGATATAGATAACATACACTAAGCCATGTCAACTCTCCATGACTGGCCAACCGAAGAGCTTGCCCTCTTAATTCATGACCCTGTAAAGCTCCTTTGACAGAAGCAGCAGCAGCCAACCTCTGAAGAGCCTCCCGGGCAATTTCAGCCTGTCCAGTAGCATCGGCAGCATCAATAAGATCCAAAAACTCTTTTGTAAATTTCACTATTCCTTGGACAGCTTCCAATACATTCTCTTTCTTGGTGGTAATAGTTAGAATGTCCTTCAAATCAAATCCTGAATTATCGTGCCCCAAGTCTCTACTGTTGCTCATTGTGAGAAGGCACTGAAGAGCTCTTTTCAAATCACTGCTCTGCATGGCCAAATCAAATTCCAACCTACAACACATGGACAGCATTGTAAGGTTCAAAGTGAGATGAAATGGAAGCAAAAAAGACTTAAACAGCAGAAGAGGATTCAACAAAAAAAAATGTTCCAGAGGACCTAAACCATTGAATCAAATCAATGAACTAGTTTGGAAATATAAGCACGTCACCAGAATATGCTAACTATAGAAATAGAAGCTGTGATCTCTGAGACTCTAGGGTCTGAGTTTATTCATCACATACCTCTTAGATATTCCAGGCAAATGGAGTGCCTCATTAGCATAACCCATCCCAAGAAGAAATTGTGCTAAATCATCATGATGTTCTCTGCCAAGTCTACTTGCCCTGCACGTGTTGTCAATAGTCAAAGTTAAACCTATTCAAAAGTATATGTATAGAATCATATACTAGAAGTGTAAAATTATAGAAAGGACAGATACCATTTCACAGCACTAACAGCATCTCCATAAGCAGCAAGGCAACGACAACGAATACCAGGGTGGTTGAGAGATAAGGCATGAGCACTCATGTACCTGCCAGAGAGAGTTTAAGAAGTTATGCAACAAATTTCTTGTACAATCGAAACTTACTATAACGATGACTGAAAGCAACTTTATATCCTTTTATAATCAGAATGAGACAACAGTATTTGTATAACCGATCAACAATAAAGAAAAGTGCAAATTAAATTAGCAAGATAACACCAAGGAATGTGGAGAGAAAAACCTGGAAAATGAAGCAAGCAAATTACTTGAAGGATTCATTAAGATGAAGGTAGATTCGTTAAAAGTTTTTCGCCAAGACTGTCTCTATAACCTAATGAAAACTCATATACTTTTATAACAAAATCACAAATGTATGAAGAATCAATCACTATTATCTGAAGGAGTTCTTCTTTGTTCAAAATTGATATGTATTAATAACTCTAGTTTTAACATTCATTTACTTGATGCTGATATGAACATATGTTTCATCAATATGAAGAATAAACAGCACATTAGCATCCACAACTTGATCCTTAAACAGAGGAGAGTTCTTTACCTATCAATTAGCCAAAGAACTCCATCCTTAACACCCACCACAACAAGAGGTCCTACAGGCCGTTTCTGCTCAGTTGGAAATCGTGTAACTGCAACAGAGACCCCTCCACCACCAACAGCTACCTCATTAACTTTTCGTTCTTCTGGCATCCCAGAATCGTCCCCATCAACTCTAGATTGCTTTGACAAGGTCAAGAAAGGAGGTACAGATGGAGCATGCTGAAATGAAGCTAATCGCACCACCTAAAACATGACAAATTTCAGAGAGTTACCAAACATTTTAATCAAGCGTGATAGAAAATTTGGAAAATAGCATTTCAATGCAACTTTGATGAAGTTTCCAGCTTCTATATAATTACTCATAACAGGTAGTTAAAGAGAAGTGACACCAAGGCTTCTCAAGCTAAAGTTCCAGGAAAAATGGATACAATAACTTGGATTATGTATGAATTTAAAAGATGGAGCGACACACTTAAGGTTGAAGAGCCACTCTTTTGTAGCCAATAAGGAAAACTATTTCAGTATTTTCTAAACAGTTTGGTATGCAATTTAAAGGTTAAATTCTCATAACCAAGTAACAAAATTCAACTATGTTACCAAGTACAGAATTTCAATCTGAGAAAGATAAGAAAAAAAATCATTCTGGTAGAAATTTCCAAAAAGCTCATGACAAACATTAGATACTCTCCAGAAATAGACAGCAACGTCTACTAAACTAAGGGAAAATATTATTTGCCTGTTAATATCTATGCAATTAATGGATGTGACAACTACCAAACTGGGGACCTGCCAGTCACTATCAGGCTCCCCTTCGCCTGCATATGGATAGGAACCATGGGTGGAGGAGGGAAGAAGAGGGTTGTGTACACCAAATAGCATTTATGGCATCAGTAATTCCGTTAAATGAAAAGTTAGCAGTAGTCGGTAATTTGGGAACTCTTTCTACCTGTAGCATTGGGGGTCTCAATGCTATCCTTTCTTGAGTAGCAGATTGGGGACCATCAACTGCTATGAGTGCTAAATCACCGTGCTCAGCATGAGCTTTTGCTTGTGCTTCCTTCAGCATCATCTCCTCTTTCCTCTTTTTTGTTCCAATATCAATGGGTGCAACTCCAGCATCCACAAAAACGCATCTGCAATATGCAGCATACCAAAAATGCATCTGTTAAAAAAATTCAAGAGTTTACGATACTAGATTTAGCACTTCTAAATTGGGTGATGTTCTCCACCAACACAATCATTTCAAATAAATCCTAGAAGCTGTTATAAATATGAACTAAGATATAGTATGACAAACATTATATCTTACTCAATGGTGGTAGGGGTAACCACAAACAATTGTCGTCGATGCCAAACGGCACTAGTAGCATGAGGAATTGCAACGTCGCCTAGGTATCTGTATTGTGGACGCAAAGAAGAAATGACAATGTATTTCTGATATGCAAAAGCACAATATTCAACCGTTTGATCCCATGCTGTCCATTCTGGCTGAGGAAGTAGACCACCAACAGGTTGGAAAGTTTCCCAACTGCATAGTTCGAATCAGTTAATGTTAAGAGGAAACATTATCAAGATCTTATAGCCATATATTCATAAAAATACCATCCATGCAGATACATCACGACGTACCTTTCAGAAATTAACATGAAAACTATCTTGACTTGTGCAAGGAGGTAAAGAAGAGAAGTTGGGAGTAGACAAAACTAAATGAATTGAAACTGAGCAACCACTTATTGGAAATGCAGTACATTGAAAGACTTGAAAAGTAAATTGAGTGAAGTTAGAAGATCTGAATGGCATTATTCTCTTTATCTTTAATAGACTCAGATAATCTATAACGTTATTTAAAACTTCAAACTTTGAGATGAAGTTTTAATACGGGAGAGATAATACGGGATTACGGTCATTACACTCGTATCTGGTGTACCTTGAGATGAAACAAATAATATGCATATTCATAAGGTAGAGACAATAATCTTCACAAGTATAGGCACTGGCAAAAGGAACAACAAAAATCCTTACCTGTATAGCTGGAAGTTTTGGGGTGTAGCTTCGGCTGGAGATTTGTGAGAAGAAAACCCATCGTCAAAAGTAGAAAAAGAAGAAAGACCAGCACTTCCAAATCCCGATAGGGGCATAGACTGAATCGTTGAAATAGCGGTTGCAGCAATTGGGCTAATTCTCCGTGATGTTCGATATGCAACACCAAGAAGCGCCCCTCCGTGCAAGCCAATGACCTAGACAATATATTTAAAGTTATATGAACCTTCAGATGCAAGCGTACATACTTGATAATTAGCTATAAAATTATTAAGTACATCTGGACATGTTGATCATACTTAAGAAGTTCGATATGCTTGACATAGATCGTGAGCCATATTTTTGTTTCCGAATGGTTAAAAAGTCGGAAAGAGAACATAAACATTGTTATTCACAGAATCAGAAAGTTCACCGCCCACCCCACCCTCTTTATTCTCGAAGCAAGTACTGAACATGTAAGCAACTGACTTTGTACAATAAAGTCAAATTAAGAGTCTAAAAATGGATAGGCTATATGAATTGGTTTGTAAAACCTGTGAATAACGTATTTAACATGAAATTTGAGCAAAACAACTTATAAGTGTGTGTTGCTGTGTGTGAGAGAGAGTGTGGCCAAGTGTACATGCTAGAGAAAGAGAGAATACAAAATCTTGGGCCTAATTTAGCTTGAGTTTTCATAATCGTTAACTTAATTTAATGACAGTGGCGGAAAAGGCTTTTTTATCGCCAAGGAACTGTAGAAGATGTAAGCAGAAAGCATGTAACAAAGCAGAAACCAGAAAGCATGTAGGCAATTTGGCTAATTGTTCTATCAGTGAAACAACTATATCTTAGGAGCAACATCTTTATTGAAACCCTGAAGCATTTTTACACAAATACCTTAAAAATACTTTATGCATCAGATTAGAAGTTCTCATGCTGCAACTTAAATGACTCTCTTATCAAAATATAAAAAATAAATTAAATGACTAACTATAAACCAGAAAAAAACAGAATACATACCGGGTCACTGCGACCACCTATGGATCGCATCAAAATATTTGAGGTGCCATCTTCCAGCAAGATACGAACTTGTACATTGGCTGCAGAAGCAGCTGAGGCAGCTGCTGCAGCAGCTTGGGCTGCAGCTGCAGCTGCTTCTTTTGCTTTCCTCGACGAGCTCCCCTTTTGAACCACAGGAATCCGAGGAGGTAATGAAGATTCCAGTATGGCGAATCTGTCACGGCATGTATCCCAAGCCAAAAGCCTTGCACTGCCTGAGTCAACGATGGACCAGTCACTTACTTTGTAGATAGAGAAGTAAGGGATATCTGGCCACACACATGCAACATACCTGCAATAGAACCATATAAAGAAATCTTTATTACCATGTCAGAAATTAAGCTTTAGAACCACAGTTAACCAAAACACTTGACTTGTTGGAATATCATCATAAGTAATTTTAGCTGAGACGCACCAACGGTCACCAAATGAAATGGTAGTGTTTTATTTGTCTAAACATGGACACACACACTAGACCTCATTCATTCCCATTAAAATACGTGCACTCACAGTAGAGGCATTTCTCCTTGCTTCTATGAACGTTCAATTAACAGGCTATGAATAGTTTTTAAACTTAATGATACCACTACGCCAGTAAGGTGAAAATTGCACAGCATAAAATGTCATAGTAAAAGTAAGCAACTATAAAGCCTCATGCAACTTACTTTCCCGAACTGCTTACAGAAAGAACTGAATACGAATCGTGTGGGACAGGCGTACTTATGTGCTTCTTGCTCTGTTTGACATGTAATGTTTCAGGTGAATCTCCCCTAATCCGTCCTGTCTCCGACAGAGAAGAATTATTTCCAAGAGTTGGGTTTGCTGTCTGGGATAACTGAAAGTTGAGCAGCTTCAGTTCCCTTTCTATAACATATACAGCCGAATGCTCTCGGCTTCCTGATGGTGTTTGTAGGGGAGCTACAGCTGGAAGAGATCTAGCATCAAATTCACTGATGATGATACCGACATTGGTACCAGTAGCAACCAGGTGAGGCTGTAAGGGATGTGCAACCATACAGTAAACCTGTGATACAAGGGATGAGTGATCGGCTATTATAGTAACTTAACGATATTTGTATGAACATTAACAAACGTATTTTGATGAGTCATGCGCCTAATTGCTTGAAAGGGATGAGATGTGATAAAGTACTTATCTCACAATTGTAATGGTTCAAATGTCTCATTTCAAGTTTCTATCTTCCTAAGTTCCTAACTTTATAGTTGACCGGTTTTTACATCCAAACATGTCTCATATGCAAAAAAAGTCAGTGTTTGGTTCATATGCCCTATGAATTTATTTCACAAAAGTAAAACGCATTAAACATAACTTATCTTTAGACGAATTTAATAATGTATATATTATTTCCAAAAATATACATTTATTTATGTGTATATATATTTATATGTATCTCTACTATAATAAAGCCAGGCGTTCTCTTGGTGTCATCGGCTACACCAATTTATACACTAACGAATATGCCCATACTAGAATAAAAACGACAGCCACCAAAGGAGTAATGACGTAAATTATAATAGGAATACAAAATAACAGACCGAAAGAAGAGGATGCAGTTGAAACACGATTCAAGTCATGGGTAGTTTATCAGATTTGAGTACATGTGTGTACACACGGGTACTGAAGCTAGTATATATGAAGACAGGAGCTCCTGTTTTGTCCAACTAGATCAAAGCATCTCCTCTCAGAATGATTCACAAATAGAAAGCTGGATTAGGTGAACATATGCTTTATATTTGCAATTAATGGTTTTAATTACAAATAATATAGGACATAGCATGGTTAACATGGTGTAGGGTTTAATCAAAAAGTCAAGAGTGTATTTATGTTTTTCTGGCCAAGTCTAAGCATTTGTATTAAGAGATTCTCACTTAGCTTGACTTAATAAAGATGAACATTAGTTTATACGACAAGAAAATTAACACCTCTGAACAACTCCCCTCCAGGCCAAGAAAGTTCTAAGGCTGCAAAACAAATGTAATATTAAAAAAAAAATCTTACCCTGATTTTCTTATTGGGTGTAATCACATGTGGAGGGATCAGAGAAGAAAGTTCACACAATGGCCTTGTGAGAGCAGAGTAAGTTGGGTGTTCAATCGCCCTGAGAATATTCCAAACAATTCTGGTTGATATCCATTTCAAAGAACTAAAGTAAAATATTACTTCATCACATTTCAAACAGGCAAGCTTCATGTAACTTGTCTTGGTCAGTATAACAGGGTCATAAAAGACAGGCACTTGTGAGAACTATATTTTTTTTAAGCCATACCACTACAAACAAATCTAGTACGTACCATATATTGGAATCTTTAACACAAGTAAGTATATCAAGGTTCGGTGCACGTGGATGGCACCAGGATGCGACACTGTGGCAAGCCAGTTTTGGAACAGGTTTTATACGACGCAACTCCTGGAGAGAAATGAAGGAGAAGAAAAAAAACAGGGAACACATGAGACACCTTCAGATTTCAGTTGGGGATAGACACTTCTCACATTGGATAAAAAAATATGCTTACCTTAAAAGAAATAGTGTCCCATATAGCTAGTGTCTTATCTGCACCAATTGAGATAAGCTGAGGAGGTGCTCCAATCACTCTAGAAAGTTCAATAGCCACAACCCCACCATCATGTGCCTGAAAACATCATGGACCAATTGTAATTTTGCCTCAAAATCACAATTTTTTTTGTCATAGAACTCTATCAGACAATGCAAGCCAAACTTAGGGTCACACTGTACTTGAATATCAATAATATTCAACATCCCTAGGAATAGTTTTGAGAACTGCAAATATTACACGTGTTACAGTTGTCAGCTTCACATTATTCTTTTACATTTTACATTTTTCTTTTAAATTTTACAATCTTCTTTTTTTGATAAAAATTTTACAATCTTTAATAAAAATAGATATAGGCGGATATACAGTGATATCCACATAGTTTTCAAACATCAATAGAATTATCAAATAAATTCATTGGAAATTTAAATCACGCAAATAGTAAGACATTAAGATGGGATAAGGAGATCATTGCCTTAAAACTGAGCTTGGGTACAAGTTCTCTTGAATCTTGACCATGATCTGCACTCCAAACAACGAGCAAACCATCACTACCACCGGAGACCAGAAGAGCCTGCAGTCGAATTTCAATATAGTATAAAGATTATGTCAACAAACACTAAATACATTTATGCATGCATATATATACAAAAATAATATCTCGAACACAAGAACATTTGCAGCACCTCAGATTTCCCAATTCCAATATTTTCTCATCATGCTGCTCTTTGAATGAATAAAATTACTTCCTTAAATTGGTTTCCAAATGAAGTAAAGGAAACAGTGACATTTATGAGCTTTCAGATGTACAATCATACATGAGTCATGCTCCTGATTAAATGAATAAATCACTTCATGATACTTGTTTCAAAATAGTTAAAGAATGAAGAAGCAGAACCATCCTACGAGTCTTCAGAAGTACAAACAATACAATACATGACACCCAACGTTAAGCATTCAGAATCAGACAAGACATAGGGAAAATGTAAAACATAAATGAAAATAGAAAAAGGCACAACGAGAAGTACACAATAGAAATGTAACTGGCTTCCTCTATTACGAGTAAGAACGTACCTCCCCAGAAGAGGACACAAATGTCATCAGACAAGATATGGATCCTTTATGACCTCCAGTGTATCTTCTCACGAGCTAAACGAAACAAGTATATCAGACAAAGCAATGATTTCCATAGCAAAGAATGATAGAAAAGCTTTACGAAGAAATTATAAACCTTCCATGTCATCATTGAAAGTACTCTAATAACACCATCTGATCCTCCAAAAGCAACAAGGGGAACATCCGTAACAGCAGATTTAGAAAGGAATTCCATACTACAAAAAACAGGTTGAATGGCACCAATAATGTCAATTACATGAAGAAGCAAACAGAACTATAATCTTTACTTCATCTCATACTATATCTGTAACAAGTTATTGCCCTATAAATGATGTGAAAATAAAATATTACAGAAGCATGAATGCTACTTCTAACAAAAGAGAAAAGGAAATGCAAACTTACCAGAGAAACGATTTATTGTCAAGTTCCTGCTTTGGGACATCACGGCCACGCATAGTCACCAAGTCCAAAAAAATGGCTTTGTTTTCACAACAAATGACAAGAAAGTGTCTTCCTTTGGTTGATGGAGCAGGGGTACTAAAAGCTGATGCTACATTATTGACAGCCGATGGTGCCTCAGCAGCTGCAGAACGGTTACTCCAAAGTTGCCAAAAGCGCACGTCGTCATCGTAGAAGTTTACCTGCTTCACACTTTTAAGCCGCCACATTCCCTCAGTGCGTATTGAGGTTTCAATAAGAAGAAAACAGAAATAAATTATACAAGTGCTCTGGAGTCTTACCTCCCACCACGCATGGCTTCAGTAGGTTTCCCCTTGGAATCTATCAAATACACAGAAACAACACGATTAAAAACGATAATATACTCCCAACGAATTACATGGCAGGAATAGTTACATGATATCCAAGGTTAAGTTCCCACTAGCTACTGAGTCCAAGTATTCTAATACACGACGAAAGCTTCAGCTAAATAGACAATTTCGAAGAGGGCGGCGATCAAAGTACTAGGAAAATGTACCAAAATGGTGCCAGATCTACGGTCTGAATTACAACAAAGTTCAGGCAGAAATTACCACAACTAAAGTTTTTCAAATACTACTCGAGCGTTAAAAATGAGAGCTGAATTGTTAGTCGCATGCACACCCACTCTTTTAGACAGCTCAATTTCTATACCTAGGTATTAGGAAATAAGATCTAGTCGCTGAATTGAGTAGTGTGGATTTAAATTTCATGATCCAGTACCTATCTCGCCCTCGGCGAGCTTCTCCAGCTTGGCTCCGACCAAACGCCGGTGATCGACGCCGCCGGCTTTGAGCTCGTAAATGACCTAAAAATACCAAAACAGAGCTGAATCAACAAACACGAATCAAAACAAATCAAAGAGGTGGTGATGAGGAAGATGAAAACGACACAGACCTGGCGATGCTCCCAATTCCAAACGGAGACGTGATCGGAGGCGTCGGAAGTGACGAGCCATGGATGCGTTGGATGCAGCTGAATCTTAACGATCTTCTCGTTCGTCGGCCGGAATGCTCTTAACCGCAACATTGGATCGGAAAACGAAAAACGACTTCTTCTTCTTCTCAAAAGGTTCAGATCCAACGGCGCATTATGTAAGCACTAAACCTAAACGGAGACAGATGAACGGAGAATGGAGCAGAGAGACTTGACACTCCAATTTACGGTCTGTATTATGACGAGAACGGAAAGACTGGACTTTCTTTCATTTCCTCTTCTTTTTTTCTTTGCAGCCAGCTCCATTTACTGTCTTCCGCAACAACAACAAAAAAACTCAATTTACCGCGCAGTTAATCTATTTTACTGCTGCCGCATTTTCTGAAAGGAATCTTCAGCCATAGGTCACTCACTGTGTTTGATAATGAACTTATAAGTTAAGGAACTTTTTTGACAACTTTTAAAATCAGAAGTATTTGGCGGATCAACTTATTTTCAACCTAAGTTTTTAAGAAAAGTTGGTTCCTTTACTATTTCTAAAAGTACTTCTTGAGGACCTTCTAAAAATAAGTGTGAAAACAGGGATCTATATTTTTTTTTTTAAATGTATCTGTTCAAAGAACAGGAGAGGGGCATGGGGGCATCTTGGGTTAACTCAAGCTATCTTGAAAAATGATTCGGAGCATATAGCTCATATCCGGGACTAGAAGAATCAGGAACTGGCAGGTCCTTGCAGGTGTCACTTTGAAGGAAGAGATTCCTTGCAGAGTCATCTTGCTTTGGCAAGGGCATAAATCCACTCGCGAGGCCGCAAGAATGGCGACGATTTAAAATTACTTCAATTGTTATGATTGAAAAGTCTTTATGTGAGCAGAAGTAGTTGAAGCTAACTAGATAAGACCATGCTCTGGTCCCAGAAGATGCAGTCACCAAGGTTTGGCCCAGAAGTTTGTCCTTTTCAAAGAAAGGGGCTGTATAAGGGCGGAAAAACGGGAAGTACATCCGCAACCAGAACTCTATCATCCAGAGTGGTCCTGGTTGATTAAGGTCGAGTTTTGAGAGAATGACTCGTCGTAAACCGTAATAGATGTAGGCGAGGACGGATTCAGCCAAGCCCAGTTGTTCACGATTGAAGAGACGTTCGGCAAGATTGGTCAAACATTTGTTGACCTTAGTGGAAGTAGGACAGAAAATGTACTTAGATAGCCAATATTCCAAAAAGGCTATGCCTCCTTGATCAGTGTCTTTCTCCTTCTTCACAAAATGATCAACCCAAGCAGAGTAGGAGGAAGGTCGATCTTTAGAGGCTTGAATTTGTGTCCTGTGTGTGTGATTGTGAAGCCAGGTGTTGCTGGACACACGAACTCCGAACAAATCATAAAGATCAAGGATTGTAATGCTCACATCGCCACAAGGGAGACGGAAGCAGTTGGCAGAGCAATCCCAAAAACACATGGCGGTGGCGAACGGTGCTCGGTTTCCCCCAGCAGGGAGTGAAAAGCATAAATCAATGAGTTGGGTGACGTCGGCCGCTTCCCATCGATCGATATCTTTTTCGTGACGGAACCAGTACCAAGCGAGGTCTTCTGCGTTTGGGTGCGACCATTTACCAATTAAAAAAAGTGTGTCTTTATTTGTCCACTCTTTGGGTTTTGTCTTTGGTTTTTGCTGAAGAATGAGGGCTGAATTGCAAAGGGGTTGGCGGAGAAGAGGAAAAAGTTATGGATTTATTGGAGATTCCAGAAAGGGACCAAGCAGGCCAGTGCCTTTGCTTGGGTTGACATTCTTGTTCTTTTTCCTTCTCTAACGATATTGATGCGATATTGATACTGCCATTTGGTACTCGCAGGGATTCAAATCATCCAACTTCCACGGCCCAAGTACTGAACAGATTGACCTTTGTGTTGGTTTTTTTAACCATGTTCATAAGGATGATGTCGTTATTTTTTATGGGTGGGCACGAATCCTGTAATTTTTGAATCCGACCTGATTCTTTCCCGATCTTGTTCGGGATGGGTGTCGTTATTTCTTATGGGTGAGCACAAATCATGCAAAATTTGAATCCAACCCAATCTCGTTCTGATCCCGCTCAAGACGGGACAGGACGAAAAATAAAATTTTCACTATTTTTTCTCGTCCCGACCCGTTCCGATTTTGAGGAACAGGATTATATCGTGATTTTAAAATTTCGATAGATCCGTCACATGCCGCATAATATATTATGTCTATTTTTTAATTTTTTAATTAAAAGTTGACATATTAAATTATCAAATAATTAAAATTATTCAACAAGTAAATAAAATTATTCTATAACGATCAAAATAGAACACTACTTGTAATATGAATTAAATGTATCAATTAAGCGTGAAATGAAATTTCTTATAGTTTTACTTCTTTTAATTAAACATTAAGTAAAACAGTATTACTTTGTGTAAGTGCAGACTTCTAAGTCTTATCAAACTATGTTTATCTTATATTGAACCCGAAATTTAGTTCATCTCGTCTTGTCTCATTCGAATTTTTGTTGTTAAATACTCTATTAAATGTTCATTTTAAATTGGATTCGTCATGTCCCGTCTCATCCCGTCCCGTTCGAGTTTTAGGGCGATTGGTACGGACTTTTAAAATATCTCAACCCATCCCGTTTTATCCCGTTCAAGATAGGGATAAGAACAACCAAAAATTGACCTGACGTCGTACCCACCCTTTTATTTTTTCTAACCAATAGCGAGACATGTCGTTTATTATTTATTTGTTATTAGTTTTCATATTCGAATCTTCACTCACTCCTGATCGAGTCCTGATGAATCATGAAACAAACACTATGCAGTATGCAAAGTGAAACTTTATGCCATGAACCTGGCTATTAGCCATGAACCAATCGGATTATGTCAGACTTGAAATAACATTCCAACGAGATATTAGTTTAATTTTCCATTCACCACATACATAGTATTTAATATCAATAAGAAATGTGCATCTGTTTTCATACTGCAATTCTTGGGGTACCAGTCTTATCAATGCTAGTATTTGTATGTTCATACAATACTTTTCTTGGTTCTGAAGTCAAACTTTCTCACTTGGAAGTTGGAAATAATTCTCGATCAGTTCAATAATAGAAGTGATACGTGCAAAACATGCTTTTAACATTAACACAAAGTAGATCCTAAAAACACAGATTACGCGCATTGCAATTTAAAACCCTTCTTTTGTCATTATAATATTGACGAGTAGGGATCGTTCTTTATCCGGGGAATTAAGGGTGCATGCATGGTTTCGTTTAAGCAGAAATTTAAAGGTTTGGGGGGATTGGAAGTTGGTTGTTTAATCTACGAAAGTAAAGTGCAAAAACATGCAAACACAACTAAAACTCTTAAGCATCTAACATGTTTTACTCATAGACAAGTGTTAACAATCAAGAAACTTTAAAGTCTAATTATGTTTACTAAAAATAAGAAGTTACACTACTAATTACAAGTGATCATCTCATCTTATTAACCTTACCCTTTTCATGCATCAAACCTTTTTGTAAGTTGCGAAATTCATAACTTCTACTTAAATATACATGCTTGATAATTGAGTAGGAATGCAACTTAGCGTATAAACACCCTAAACAAAGTGTGATCATCGAAACATGCGAAAGAGAGGGACTTAGCGTATTTTCTACCACATGCATTCGAAACTTTAAGATTGTATCAAACATGCATAAAAAGATAGAAATCATAAACACATGCAATTTATAAATCGGTTTAAGAACATAAAACACAAATCTAAACTTGTTCTTCATTTGATACATAAAAGTATTCCAATACATCCAAGGGTTCAAATACAAAGCAAAAGAAATGAAAGTGAAGATCATGGTTACACTTTTTGTCTTGAATGCTTGATGATCTACGGTGGAGATGGCTTTCCTTCACAAGGGACTTAGCGCATTGTGTTGGATGGAGGAGGATTGCTTCGGCTTGGATGGAGAAGGATGTGCTTCGGCTTTGCTTGAGAATCCTTGAAGTGTTTATGGTGGAGGAGTATTTGTGTAGAGTTTTTGCTTGTAAAATGAGAGATGCCCTTGAATGGTTCGGCCTCCTCCCTTATATAGGCAAGGAATGCTTGCCTTCTCTCTTCCACCTTGCCTTGCTTCATTAAATGCAAGCCTTAGTCACCTAGCAAGTCATCCCCTTAGTCACCAAGTGTGATCATCATTCATGAACCCTAAGCAAGAGTCACCATGCTTAGTCACACACTTAGTCACCATTGTGATGATCAAAGGCAAGAGTCACCAAGCTTAGTCACCATTTGTGAACCCAAAATAAGAGTCACCATGGCAAGTCATCTTTTGTCATCATTAGCTTGATAGCTTGGACTTTTCAACTTCACCAACTTGCATCCTTGCCGAATTGATTGGGTTTGGGCTTGATAATGGGCCGAAACAAGAGTTGAGAAATCGGCCCATAATTTGCTTTTTGGGCCGGCCCATTTTTCGTGGTCCGAAATCGCAAAAATCGCAAAATCGCCGAAATTCCTCCGAATCGCGCCGTTATTAATCTCCACCGTAAATATCTTCAAAATAAAAATTTAAATAAGGAAAACATAAAAACTAAGATAATAACATAGCTAAACGAAAAGGGAAATGCGTTAAAAAACGAGCAAAAAATGCGTATATCAAATTCCCCCACACTTAGACTTTGCTAGTCCCTTAGCAAACACTAAGTTAAACTAAGACTCTCTAAGAGTTTAAAACAAAAGAAAGAACAACTAAGCCCTTAGCTAAAATTTGTCTCAGAATTTGCATAAGTATATGGCGATGGCTCACATGAATTTCAACGTGTATGCTCAACGAATTCAAGAGATAATTGCGATATAATTTATGTAATGAACAAGTAAGACATAGAGAAAACAATGGTTATGTTATAGCTGTGCATGCTTTGAATAAAGGTTTAATCAACTCACAAGGATGCACTCATCATATTTTTCACTCATGATAAGGGTTCACTTAAAGTGTATATGAATTTAAACGAAAACCACATGAATGAAGTTAATTACTTGCACAAATGAACCAAAACCATAAGCTTACTCATGCAACTTACTCTACTAATTGAAAGCTACTCATTTTAAGGATCATAAAGGACTTTTAGTGAGGTTGTAATGGGGTTAAGGCTAAGGCATTCGATTTTTAGATATGTGGTGATAAAAACGTTCCAACGACTTAGTCTAGCACCAAAATCGTCCTCCATTTCCACTCAAAAGTTACCATGTATACTTCAATCTAAGCTACCCTTTGAGCTTTTCGGACAGGACAAAGGCCATGTTTTGTTCTATTTTTGGGCCTTCAATTTGTCGTAATCTCCAAATCCGCAAAATAAGGGGGACGTTAATCCAATTGGTTTCTACTTTAGAATACAACATATTGCCATGAGAGATAATAATAATTTTTTTTTCTTTTCATTCTCTCAAATATAATTTTTTTTCTTTTCTTTTTGGCAATCCCATACTTTTTTAGCTATTTGGACAAGTCTTTCCCCTTACTCACATTAACTCTTTTAATCTTTCCTACCAAACCATAATCTTATGTGCTAGTTTCGAAAAATTCTCACCAAGTTTTCGGAACAAGGGTAAGGATATTCTATACTAGGGTAAGTGTTTAGGTATATATGGTGATGAAAGAAAAGCTTAACGTGGGCTCAATTGGTTTATCTAGGGGTGTCGCAACTTGTGAGTACAAATGGGATACATGGATATATGGCAATGTGGTGGAAAATCCTAAATGCCTTTAATCATTTCCGAAATCAAAGTATGTATCAACTTAAAAGCTTTGCAAATTGACATGAGTAAGTTCTAGCATTCTCTAGTTCATTTAAAATCTAAGGCAAGCAATCAAATGAGGCATATATAAGCTAGTAGCTACAAAATAGATGTATATTCACTCGAATAAAAACAGATAGCTCAAAAGCTCACATAGGGTTCATATGATTAAAAACTTATTCAAGCATACGATTTCTGTACCATGTTTTGCAATTCATATCTACTATATGTTAAAAACATATAGAATATCTCAATTAGCACAAGAATTCGATGCATGTTGGTTCATATGCCATATGTGTTCGTATCGGTCAATTTTCATCATCGACTAGTTAAGGGCATCCTAAAGACTCTGAAAAACACTAATTTAGACACAATTAAATTGTAAACCCTTCCCCCACACTTAAACTCTACATTGCCCTCAATGTACTTAAAGTAAATGTATAGAATTAAACATGGAGTATAGGATCTACGAAAATTCTAATTAAAAATGCAAAAGCCATTAAATTAATTAAAAGGGGAGAAGAAAAACAAATCTGTTGTCTCCCTATTGGGTTGCCTCCCAATGAGCGCTTGTTTTACGTCGTTAGCTTTGGACGTGATGCATCATTTTGTTTTTGAAATGGCCGGTTCTTGGAGTTGCATCTCCTCCACGGTGTGCTCCGCAAATGCCTCAAAATAGGGCTTCAAGCGATGGCCATTTACTTTGAACTCACTGCCTTTGTTGATAGATCGAATGAGAACTGCTCCATGAGGTAGGACTTGAGAAACTATGAATGGCCCCATCCATCGAGAGCGAAGCTTTCCCGGAAAGAGCTTAAGTCTTGAATTGAAAAGCAATACTTTCTGCCCAACTTCAAAACTCTTCCCGCGAATCATCTGATCATGGATCTTTTTCGTCTTCTCTTTGTAAATCCACGCATTGTCGAAAGCATCATTTCTGATTTCTTTAAGTTCACATAGTTGTAGCTTCCGATGCAAACCTACTGCATCTCGATCAATGTTGAATTTCTTCACGGCCCACCATGCCTTGTGCTCCAATTCAACCGGAAGATGGCACGTCTTCCCATAAATTAATCGGAAAGGTGACATACCAATGGGGGTCTTGTAGGCAGTCCTGTAAGCCCACAATGCATCGTCTAAGCATTGACTCCAATCTTTCCGGTTTGGGCGGACGGTTCGCTCCAAAATCTTCTTGATCTCACGGTTGGAAACTTCAGCCATTCCATTTGTTTGAGGGTGGTATGGTGTGGAAACCTTGTGTTTTACGCCATACTTCCTCATCAGTGCTTCCACCGTGCGGTTGCAAAAGTGACTTCCTCCATCGCTAATTAGAACGCGTGGCATTCCAAATCTACTGAAAATGTTAATTCGTAGGAAATCTGCAACAACTCGCGAATCATTAGTACGGGTGGCCTTTGCCTCCACCCATTTAGAAACATAATCTACTGCGAGTAAGATATAAGTAAAACCATTGGAGGGAGGAAATGGTCCCATGAAATCAATACCCCACACATCAAAAATTTCGACATTAAATATGTAGTGTTGTGGCATTTCATCTCTAGGCCCTAAATTACCGAATCTCTGGCACTTATCACATGCAGCACAATATGCATGAGCATCGCGAAATAAACTAGGCCAAAAGAAACCGCAATCTAAGATCTTAAGGGCTGTCCTCCTAGAACCAAAGTGTCCCCCACATGCTTCATTGTGACAAAAGTCTAGAATAGGCTTAAACTCACTATCCGGGATACATCTCCTAATTACTAAATCGGAGCATTGTTTCCATAAATAAGGCTCATCCCAGATAAAGGTTCTAGCATTATGCTTAAGTTTGTCACGTTGAAATTTATGCATGGTAGATGGAAACTCACCGGTAACTAAGTAATTAACAATATCGGCATACCAAGGAGTTTCCGAAGCAGTTACCTCAATTCCGAAGAGTTTTTCATCCGGAAAAGTTTCCTCAATCTCGACAGGCTCATGGTCACCTATCAAACGTGATAGGTGGTCAGCGACGACGTTTTCTACTCCCTTCTTGTCTTTGATTTCGATGTTGAATTCTTGGAGTAGAAGTATCCATCTTATAAGCCGTGGTTTTGCGTCCTTTTTTTGCATTAAGTACTTCAAAGCTGCATGATCGGTAAACACAGTTACTTTAGTTTGAAGTAAATAAGATCGAAATTTATCTAAAGCAAAAACCACAGCAAGAAACTCCTTCTCGGTGGTAGTATAATTTCTTTGCGCTTCATCAAGTGTCCGAGAGGCGTAATAGATTACGCAAGGCTTCTTGTCCTTCCGCTGACCCAAGACGGCTCCTACGGCATAATCCGAGGCGTCGCACATGAGTTCAAATGGCAGAGACCAATCAGGGCTGCTTAAAATAGGAGCGCTCGTGAGAAGCTCCTTCAACTTGTTGAAGGCAGCGTTGCATTCTTCATCAAATACGAACGGGGTCTCCTTTTGCAGCAATTTACACAATGGTCGCGAGATGTGGGAAAAGTCTTTGATAAACCTACGATAAAATCCTGCGTGTCCAAGAAAAGAACGAATCTCTCTAACCGAAGTTGGAGAGGGTAAGTGACGCACAAGATCTACTTTAGATTTATCTACTTCTAACCCTTTTTCAGAAATAATATGACCTAACACGATCCCTTGCGTAACCATGAAATGGCACTTCTCCCAATTAAGCACCAAGTTCGTTTCAACGCATCTTTGTAAAATAGTTTCTAAATTGTTTAAGCATGCATCGAAATCACTCCCAAATACACTAAAGTCGTCCATGAATACTTCAATAATTTTTTCAATGTACTCGGAGAAAATTGAGAGCATGCAACGTTGAAATGTACCTGGTGCATTACACAGTCCAAATGGCATTCGGCGGTATGCAAACGTTCCGAAAGGGCATGTGAACGTTGTCTTTTCTTGATCTTCCTCCGCAATGCTAATTTGGTTGTAGCCGGAGTATCCGTCGAGAAAACAATAAAATGCATGGCCGGCTAATCTTTCCAGCATTTGGTCGATGAATGGTAATGGAAAATGATCCTTGCGGGTTGCGGCGTTGAGCCTCCGGTAATCAATGCACACTCGGTGTCCAGTGATCGTCCTTTGTGGCACAAGTTCATTTTCCAGACGACGGTGATTCCCGATTTCTTGGGTACTACCTGCACAGGGGAAACCCAACGGCTATCAGAAATAGGGTAAATAACTCCACAGTCCATGAGTTTAATTACCTCCTTTTTTACCACCTCCATCATCGGAGGGTGGAGCCGACGTTGCGCTTCCCGCGTAGGCTTGGTGCCTTCTTCAAGGAAAATCCTATGCACACAGGTTGCTGGATTTATTCCCTTGATGTCCGCAAGCGTCCAGCCTATTGCGGTTTTGTACCTCTTGAGCACACTCACGAGCTGTTCCTCCTGCTCCTCTTCTAGCGCGGACGAAATAATGACCGGTAAAGTTTCATTCTCGCCCAAGTACGCATACTTCAGATGGTCCGGTAGTAGCTTCAGTTCTAAAACTGGAGCTTCTACGATGGAAGGAACCATTTTATTAGTACCAAAAGTAATTGGTAAAGGAGGAGAAAAACTTACTTTTCGTGGTGCGGCATTTAGGGCCATGGCCATATCTTGAATTCGAGGCGTCAGCTCTAGCAAGGCCTCGAGAAGGGCGTCTTCCCCGAGTTGGATGGCCATGTCGAGTTCATCTACATTGATGGTGTCGAGGTGGCCTTGTGCTAAGGTATCCACAGGATCGTATGTCGAAATGGCAGCCACGCTTGACATTGGAAACTTCATCCCGTCAAGGATGTTGAACTCGATTCTTTCTCCATCTATCTCCATGGAGAAAGTGCCTTGAAATACATCGATCTTCGTTCTCGCAGTCCGCATGAAAGGTCGCCCAAGCAGCAGGGGCGTGGTGTTCAGTGGACTCTCTTCCATGTCAACTATATAAAAATCGGCTGGGAATATTAAGTTGTTGACTTGCACGAGAACGTCTTCTACGTATCCCCTCGGATACTTGTGTGTGAGATCGGCTAATTGGATGACAACACCATCTTGCTTGAGATCTCCAAGCTCCATCGATTCGTAAAGATAGTAAGGCATGACGTTGATGGAGGCTCCGAGATCAAGCATCACGTCTTCAAAGTGGTTGTCACCGATTACGCAGGGAACTGCAAAACTCCCTGGGTCCTTCAGTTTTGGGGGTAGCCGACGCTGTAAAATCGCCGAAACGGTTGCGTTCACCTTCACAACCTCCTTCTCTCGAGTTTGCCTCCTCTGTGTGCATAATTCTTTGAGAAACTTCGCGTATATCGGCACCTGTTTTATGCACTTGATCAAGGGCAAATTCACTTGCACCTTTCGGAAGATGTCCAAAATATCTTCATATTGAGCATCCTTCTTCTTTGATTTTGATAATCTGCTAGGGAAAGGTGCAACAGCAAACGGAGAATTAGTAATAACCGTATTTGAAGGAATAGGGCTTTTACCTTTGATTGGGGTGGGTTGTGGAGGGGATTGTGCCTTGGTGACATTAGGCGTCACCTTCTTTTTCTCGGCCTCTTGAATTGCCGGATCGATCTCATCTTCGTCTTCGTTGGTGATGTCCTCGATGGTGACTTCATCGAGATGAGATCGCTTGTTCTTTGGTTCTTCAAGTATCTTCCTACTCCTTGTGACGATGGCATTCACGTTTCGTTGATTAGGAGTGGGCTGTGGTGGAAGCCGACCGGTTTCTTTGATTTGGCCCATGAAATCTACAAGTTGGCCAAGTTGCTTCTTCACTTCAGTGATGTCGCGGCCATGTGAGTCAAGTGTCTCCTTTGTCTTCGATTGTCCGTCGAGGAGAACTTGAGTTGAGGCCGAAAGTTGCGACAACATCTTGTCGTAATCCGGGTTGGTGAAGGGTTGAGATGACGAACCATGCTGCATCGGTGGCCTTGGTTGAAATGGAGGGCGTTGATAGCTTTGTTGAAGTCCTGGAGGGTTCAAAGTTCCCTCGTTGCTGCTCCATCTAAAACCTGGATGATCTCGGTTGCCAAAATTGTTGTAGTTGTTGTACCGTTGGCCTCCTTGATATCCGCCGATGGCGTTAGCTTGCTCTAGCTCGCTAGCTTGCTCCGGCACTTCAGGGCAATTGTCGTTGTGGTGACCTTGTGCTTGACATATGCCACAAACAGGCCGTTGAGTTGCCTTGGCTCTTGTTGTCTCGAGATCTAAAACCTTCTCTAGCATATGAGCTAGTTTGTCGTATTTTTCGTCCGCATCGGGTTTAGAACTCGCTTCACCGACTGCTCGTCTGTTGAACATTCCATATTGTGCATCATTATTCGCCCGATTCTCAAGGAGAGTTCTGGCTTCGATTTCGGTTAAGTCCATGAATGCACCGGTAGCTGCTGCATCTAGCAATTCCCTATCGATCGGCTTGAGACCATCGTAAAAGTAATTCATGAGATTGGTCTCGGAAAATCCATGTGATGGGCAAGTGGCACACAAAACTTTGAATCGGTCGTAATATTGGCCGAAGGTCTCGTCCGGTTTCTGTGTGATGCCAGTGATTTGCTTTCTCAAGACGGTGATCTTTGAGGCCGGGAAGTACTTCGCTAGGAACATATCCGCAAGTTGCTTCCATGAGGTAATATGGTTCGGCGGTAGTTCCATTAGCCAAGACTCGGCCCTGTCGATTAGGGTGAATGGAAATGCCTTTAGCTTGAAGAGCTCCGTATCCGCATCGGATGGCTTCATGCTGTTACAAACAAATTGGAATTGTTTGAGATGCTTGTTTGGATCTTCATTGGAAAGTCCGTGAAAAATGGGTAGTCGGTGGAGGAAACCACTCTTCAGCTCGATGTCCTTCATGTTTTCCACCGGTAGTGGAAAAGCAATGCTTGAAGGCCCGCTGCTCCATTCGGTTGAGCAGGTACGCTGGCGAAGAGACTGTCCTGCATTGGCCATGTTGATTTCTTGTGCTTCTGGTTCTGAAGTATGGTCGGTTGATGAATGTGAAGACTCGGAAACTTCCTCGATGATGGGATAATCCAGGATATCTGTTTGAGCTTTAAGTCTCGCTATTCTCTCTGCGATTTCCTCAAACTTTGTTCTAGATGGTCCAGGATTCCGATCGGACATTCATTAGTCTGAGCATCCACCAAAGACCAAGTGTTAGTATCAACAAAGAATATGAGATGAATATAGGAATACCAACCAAAATCGTAAGGCATATTTAGAAAACAAAGCGATAACACATAAAATAGTAAAACTATCAAAGTAAACTATAAACACTCACAAATACTTAAAAACTACTAAAACATATAAAATGTATGAAGTTTAAGACACTAAATGTAATTTACTAAGTATTGCAAATGATTTAATCAATTTTAGGGGCTATGCACATGAATGTAATAAACTAAAACACATGTTTTCTGCAAATTAACACTATACAATGTAAAAGCTAAGAATTTAGTTAGAACATATATATACATGGTTCAAATGCAAGCAAACAATTATTCACATTGAATTTATGCACAACACAAAATGCATCAAACAACAATCCTACGTGAAAAATGGAGTGAATGCATAAGAGAAAACGTTAGAACCTGCAGAAAACACACGAGTTACGTGCTAAAAAAATATGAATGCAGAGAATGACCTCTTCTTCGGCCTTATGTCCCTAACTTCACTTAGGTTAGGGTACTCGGTAGTGAAATCCGAGTATCATAAAGCTTTTAGAGAGGTTATGCAAGCTAAATGTAGCGTTTGTTAGTCCTTTACAGTTTTTAATGCACAAACAAACACAAAAATTTGACCAAGTTTTATTTATTTCCTTTGGCCCCGATGGTACGTGGTGCAGAGGCTCTCGACTGTGCAATGGGTCTCGTTCATCCGAAGATGAAGTCTGATTCCAGGAGGTCTAAGCATGCATAATCCTATATACCATCTATTTAAAGGATTATGTCGTATTTATTTAGTTCATGTATTGTCTGTATTTATATGCACTTATGATTTACAGAGAGTACGCGAATTGATCATTAAGTTAAGTTCTTGGACGTGCGGCCCGCGCGAAAATGTATACCGACTCTCACTATTTCAGCTTAGTTACGTTTAGAAATGGCAAGTAGGAATAGAGATAACGCGAGAGGTAAGGACTAATATTTAGAACAACCCGAGGCTTACTCGTAAGAGTATATACTCCAATGTTGTTCCTAGAGACACCCCGAGGCTAACCAGTTACGGTATATACTCCAATGGTGTTCTATTGCTTAGATCCGAAACCCGGCACCAATCATAAACCCACTCTCCATATCCAACAATCAGCCAAACTTATGAGATAGTATACAATCTCAAGTCCTTAGTAAACTCCGCCCACAACCTCGTGCCCATAACTTCACTTAGGTTATGGCGTGTGGTGATGAAATCCACACTTCACGAGGGGGGGTTAAGAGATAAACCAGAAAAAGAGGCACCACCTATTCCAAAGAACGAAACTTAATAACCAATACTCGTAATCAATGTAAATCAATTTAAGTACGTCTACGTTTTGATTGCGCCTAAGATTTAAAGGGAATACATGATTTAGTTACGAGTAAATCTCTTCGTCCTGCGGCCCGCACAAAAGAGTATACTAACTATCGTATTTTCTCGTAATTGTTGGAAATGACCAGTTGGGATAGAGATAACGCAAGAGGTAAGAACTAATTTCTGGGAACAACCCGAGGCTAACCAGTTACGGTATATACTCCAATGTTGTTCTTAGAAACACCCCGAGGCTTACTCGTGAGAGTATATACTCCAATGGTGTTTCTGTTTTCTTAGTCCAAACCAGTCACCATTCATAACCCTTCTAGACATCAAAACCAACTATCACTTGAAATCACAAGATAGTATACACTCTCAAATGTTTGTAGACTCCGCCCACAACCTCGTGCCCATAACTTCACTTAGGTTATGGCGTGTGGTGATGAAATCCACACTTCACGAGGGGGGTTAAGAGATAGACAAACAAATGAGGCACCACCTGTTCCAATGAGATTTACTTAATAACTAGATGCTAGTACTCAATTTAAATCTAAGACTATCCTTTAACGTTAAAATAAATTATGCAAGTGTAAATACTAAGTGTAAATAAATTCGTATAAGTAAAAGTATGCATTGTAAACATGTATGTAAATTTCTATAATTATAAACAAGTATGTGTTGCGAAAATTATAGACATGCTTTTAATTACATATGTACAACGAAATCATACAAGAACTTTATAACTCCCCTGCAACGGCGCCAAAAATTGATACGTGCAAAACATGCTTTTAACATTAACACAAAGTAGACCCTAAAAACACAGATTACGCGCATTGCAATTTAAAACCCTTCTTTTGTCATTATAATATTGGCGAGTAGGGATCGTTCTTTATCCGGGGAATTAAGGGCGCATGCATGGTTTCGTTTAAGCAGAAATTTAAAGGTTTGGGGGGATTGGAAGTTGGTTGTTTAATCTACGAAAGTAAAGTGCAAAAACATGCAAACACAACTAAAACTCTTAAGCATCTAACATGTTTTACTCATAGACAAGTGTTAACAATCAAGAAACTTTAAAGTCTAATTATGCTTACTAAAAATAAGAAGTTACACTACTAATTACAAGTGATCATCTCATCTTATTAACCTTACCCTTTTCATGCATCAAACCTTTTTGTAAGTTGCGAAATTCATAACTTCTACTTAAATATACATGCTTGATAATTGAGTAGGAATGCAACTTAGCGTATAAACACCCTAAACAAAGTGTGATCATCGAAACATGCGAAAGAGAGGGACTTAGCGTATTTTCTACCACATGCATTCGAAACTTTAAGATTGTATCAAACATGCATAAAAAGATAGAAATCATAAACACATGCAATTTATAAATCGGTTTAAGAACATAAAACACAAATCTAAACTTGTTCTTCATTTGATACATAAAAGTATTCCAATACATCCAAGGGTTCAAATACAAAGCAAAAGAAATGAAAGTGAAGATCATGGTTACACTTTTTGTCTTGAATGCTTGATGATCTACGGTGGAGATGGCTTTCCTTCACAAGGGACTTAGCGTATTGTGTTGGATGGAGGAGGATTGCTTCGGCTTGGATGGAGAAGGATGTGCTTCGGCTTTGCTTGAGAATCCTTGAAGTGTTTATGGTGGAGGAGTATTTGTGTAGAGTTTTTGCTTGTAAAATGAGAGATGCCCTTGAATGGTTCGGCCTCCTCCCTTATATAGGCAAGGAATGCTTGCCTTCTCTCTTCCACCTTGCCTTGCTTCATTAAATGCAAGCCTTAGTCACCTAGCAAGTCATCCCCTTAGTCACCAAGTGTGATCATCATTCATGAACCCTAAGCAAGAGTCACCATGCTTAGTCACACCCTTAGTCACCATTGTGATGATCAAAGGCAAGAGTCACCAAGCTTAGTCACCATTTGTGAACCCAAAATAAGAGTCACCATGGCAAGTCATCTTTTGTCATCATTAGCTTGATAACTTGGACTTTTCAACTTCACCAACTTGCATCCTTGCCGAATTGATTGGGTTTGGGCTTGATAATGGGCCGAAACAAGAGTTGAGAAATCGGCCCATAATTTGCTTTTTGGGCCGGCCCATTTTTCGTGGTCCGAAATCGCAAAAATCGCAAAATCGCCGAAATTCCTCCGAATCGCGCCGTTATTAATCTCCACCGTAAATATCTTCAAAATAACAATTTAAATAAGGAAAACATAAAAACTAAGATAATAACATAGCTAAACGAAAAGGGAAATGCGTTAAAAAACGAGCAAAAAATGCGTATATCAAGAAGAAAGGAGACTTGCTTGGAACAAATCATCAGACCAATTCCAGCTCAATATTATTGAAGCAACCAGATCCACCAAACGCTATACACACCTCAGCAAAGATCGTCTATAATGAAAATGAAAACTCTTTTCATGATCATCTTCTTTCTCTTCTTGATTACTATCATTGCTGCAGTTCACAGCCAGTGTATTAAAGATCAACAACATTCAATGCTTCATTTGAAGCAAAACGTTTCCTTTGACTCTTCTACTTCTTCCAAGCTCATATCCTGGAATTCAAACTCCGACCGTTGTTCTTGGCTCGGCAGTACTAATGGGACTGTCATAGGTCTTTCTTGGAAAGAATATTCTTATTATAAGTAGAATTAACTTTTGTAGATTTGATAGATTTGTATAAATATTTTTCCTTTTTAGGATACCATTTGTAAAGTTATATTAACCTCACTATTGGGAAAAATGAAATCATTAAGTTTTTTCTGAAATATTTTTCTACTTGGCATCAGAGTCGAATTCCTAGAATTTAAAAAATCCTGAATTGAATTAAATTGAATTGAAACCCTGAATTACCACCACCTTTTTTTCTTCCGCTGCACCTGAAATTCCAAACCTTGAAACCCCTGAAATTGAACTTGAATCATTGAAAGTAAAAATCCATAATCCAGAAGTATACCCTTGAAATCCTACATCTTGAAATTCTCACTACTTGAAACATGAAGATGTTGTCAGGATCATCAATTGCCTCCGTGAATATACTTGAATCAGGTATGAGGAGTAAATCATCATCTCTCTCTGCATTATATGCACATCCTACTTAAATCATTGATATTGGTGCAACTGATCATATAACGAATACCCCCAGTCTGGTGCAAACCATTAATCCATCCTCTCAACATGTTGTATCTACTGCAAATGTCTCTCCATCTCCTGTCATTGGTGAAGGTTCTGTCAAGATCTCTGATAATTTGTCAATTGATTCTGTTCTTGTTGTTCCCTCTCTTGCATATAACATTTTATCTATTAGTTAGATAACTCCGACACTTGCATGTTCTGTCACTGCCTATCTAGATTTTTGTATCTTTCAAGATATTTTGACTAGAAAAGTTCTCGTTTATAGTGTTCAAAGGAGAAAATTATACTATCTTGATTTGACAAGCAATGGAGCACAACAATTGAAATCATTGGGATAGGTGAATAATACCACTACTTGATCAATCGCACTCATTCCCAAATCCTGATCAGAAGTTGCATCAGTTGTTGACTGTGCTATCTGTGCCAAATTTGGAGCCAAGAATTTTTGGGTGTACTGTGTATATTCACATCAACAAACAATTGAGAGACAAGCTTGATCCATATGTTGTGAAGTGTATCTTTGTTGGATATGCTGACTTTCAAAAATGATATCGCTGTTATAATCCAATTCTCAACAAAATGCATGTTTCTTTAGATGTCTCTTTCCGTGAGTCTGAACCATATTACTCATGGGGAGTTTCAGAGTCTTCCCTTCAGGGAGAGAAAAGTGTATATAAGGATTTTTTTTGAACTTACAAGAATTTGAAGAATTGGAGAGTTTGGAGAGAAGTTTTGAAGTTGAAAGAAGTGTTGAAGCTGGAAATCAAGAAAACCTGAGTGACTCCTTTGATGGATTGAAGGACACTCTCGATCTATCAAAGGCTAGACCAGAGACGAACCCTAGAGCATCCTTCGATAGATCGAAGGAAACTCTCGATCCATCGAAACTTGGACCAGAGATGAACTCGAGAAGCACGTTTGATGGATCGAAGGGCAATTTTGATCCATCGAGGACTGAAGCTGAAACACCATCAATTGAAGTTCAACCCTCTTCTGAGTCGATATCTCACGAAGACCCCCCTTCCACTTCATCAATCGAAGAGTCTTATCAGAATGTCTCACCTGAGGTATGTACTGATAACATTGAATTGGGAACTATATAAGTTATTCTTAGGAGACCTCAATGAGAAACAAAGAGGATTCCCAACAAGCAATATGAGCCCACCATAGAAGCCAAAGCCAATTATCATATTGCTAGCTTTGTGTCCCACCATAGGTTATCTGGATCACATGCACTTGTTGTTAATCAATTATCTACAGTATCTATTCCCAGTATTGTACATGATGCCTTGGTGGATTCAAAATGGAAACAAGCTATGAATGAAGAACTAGAGGCCTTGCAAAAGAATGGAACATGTCAGACTGTTCATGGACCACTTGGAAAGAAGGCTATTAGATGTAGATTGGTATTTACAGTGAAGCTGAAGGCAAATGAGAGCATTGATCGATATAAAGCTTGTCTGGTTGCTAAAGGTTATACTTAGCGATATAGAATCGACTATCAAGAGACTTTTTCCCCCGCAGCAAAGATCAATACTCTATGCATTCTCATTGCCTTAGTAGCTTGCCATGATTAGCTATTGCAACAATTTGATGTGAACAATGCTTTCTTGAATGGAGATTTGGAAGAAGAAGTGTACATGGATATCCCTCCAGGTGTCAACAATAGGCCGTGTGATGTTGAAAAATTTGTAGACAAAAGGAGTCTTTGTATGGTTTGAAGCAATCTCCAAGAGCTTGGTTTGGGAGGTTCTCTAGAGCTGTGAATAAGTTTGGATATAAGCAGAGCAACTCTGATCACACCTTATTCATCAAACACAAGGTTTGTAAGATTATTGCTCTGATTGTGTATGTGGATGATATGGTTGTCACGGGTGATGATCTAGTTGAGATCGAAGATTTAAAGAAGCGTTTATCCCAAGAGTTTGAGATGAAGTACTTGAGTTCATTGAAGTATTTCTTGGGAATTGAAGTTGCAAGATCCAAGTTGAGAATCACTTTGTCACAACGAAAGTATGTGCTTGATCTTCTTGTTGAAACAGGAATGCTGGATTGTAAACCTGTTAATACTCCTATTGAGATGAATCAAAAGTTGGAGTTATGCGCTAGTCAAGTTCAAACAAACATGGGCACCATCAGAGGTTAGTAGGGAGATGTAATGTAAGTATAAGCAAGTTATCAATTATACAAAATTTTACTTTGTACTAATCGGTGTTGTTTGCTTCAATAGTCATTGTTCATTCAATGGACCGATTGTATCTGCAATTCTTGTATGGCTGTATTATATCTGCAGAGTAAATGATACATCAGTTATCGGAGTTTCAATGAACTAAATGAACAATGTAAGAAAAGAGAGCAGAAAAACACATACAGGGTGTTGATAAGCTTCATTTTAACACAGACATTATATCCATAAGGTCCACACAGGCATGCTGGGAGTGAATAATGTTTGAATGAGTATCATAAATTCAAATTCTTATCTATTTTTTTTTATTTCTTATGTAAAAAAAAGTAAAGAAATAATAGAACTCACAGTATCTGGTGATGAATCCTTTGGAGACTATAAGCCTGAATCTATTGAATATGAGAGTGAGTGAAACTTAAAACCTGCATATATGCTAAAGTGAGTAATGGACTACCTATATGGGTTAAATTTAGCATCTACAGATGTGAGAGAGACTAAAAGAAATAGCCTTGAAACTTTAATCATAAGGTTAGAGAGCAAGAAGTTACCGTAATTGAGTTCTATGGCAATGTGGCATGAAGTCCATCATAGTTATTCTGATGGCTCTACTTAAAGAGATATATATAATAAGTAAGTTTATTCTCAAGATTCACAACTGCAATAAATTGTCCACACCAATAATTAGTACAATCCACAAATGTAAGTAGAATAACAAAAGCATTGTAGTTTTAGTTTTAAGAACCAAAAACACAACTAAAAATATATCCATCAATGCATGTCCAAACAATGATTTAACCGTAATCACTAATTTGATTTAAAGAGTTGATGATCAAGTTTTGATAAACACCTAATTATGCCCAGTCCCCAGTAACAATCATCAAGAGCTTCACATTTGAATTGACCATATTAGAGTTGACTTTTTAGGTACTTCGATAAGGTAAGTTGAGAGCGTCTGACCGACTATCCGATTATTGGGTTCTTTGCGATTAGTAGCTATAGTCAAGATTTGTGACAGACCAGAAAATCCTGTTACTTTTGAAAAAATCATATTGAACATCATTTTAATCAAGGATAATTAAACTTGTGAATGGTGACATCGAAGCAAACTCACCAATCAAGGAATTTGATCACAAAAATTGAACCAATAGATGAAGGAAAGCAAATGAGGCATAGAATGCATATGGGAAAGAAGGGAGGAAAAGCTAGAATTCGTTAGGTTAAAGTGTAAGTGAAGTCAAAGCAAGCGACATGGTGCGGGAATTGAAGAAGTTTTGGCAAAAACAATATTCAGTTCTTTAGGTTGTTGAACTGTTTTAAACCCAAAAAAGAGAGGAGGTTGTTGAATTGTAGTGATGATTAGTTGCTGATACTATAAGCAAAGGTTGTCATGAAATTGAAGGATGTGTATGGAATAGTCTAGGAAGAAAGAAGAGTAAAGGAGTTGTATCAAATAATATGAGAGAAGTGATTGAAAGAGAACAATTGGATCACAACAAATAATTTACTTCATTATATATACTCTTCAATTCCAAATAATGTGTAATATTCATCTAAATGACAAAATAAAAATGTAAAAATATATGTGTAAGTTCTTTGATTGATTTATAAATTTTCTAAGACGTCTTTATCAACAGTATTTTTTCTGTATATATTTGCAACTCATTATTGTTGTTCATCAGAATTTTGAGATATTTTCTAGATGTGACTCTTGATATTGCGACATATAATTGTCCATAAGTGAATACTGATTCTGGCAAATATATTCCGACTTGTTTCAAAGATTGACCTTGACTTTTATTGATCGTCATTGCGTAACATAGTCGAATTGGAAATTATCGTCTTTTGAGAACGAACGGCCATTTATCTTTGGGTGTAGTTAAAATAATTTTGAGTAAGAACAATTTATGACCAATGTTAATGCCCGCCAAAATTTGACTTCTATAATTCTTTCAAATAATTTTGTAATAATCAGCCTTATACCATTGCATAAACCAGTTGTTTGATTTAAATTTCTTAATAACATCGCAGGCCTTCCCAGTTTTAGAATTAATTCAGGTGATGGTAATGTATTGAATTCAAGTTTGTTTAAGAATTTCGGAAGATATAAAAGATTTAAATTTTTATTATTTTTGAAATTTTAATAAATAGTATCTGAGCTTAAATAGGTAGTTTTCTCACCAGGAAGTAAGTGTATCTAATAATTATTTATTTCATGGACTAGTGTTTCGAGGTGTAACAATGGCATGCTCTTTCAAATACTCAAAATCAATTTAATTGGCATCACAATTCGTGTAGGTTGCCCAAAAATTGACTCTATTGGATTATTGGAAGAATAAATAAATAAATCATGTGGTATCTTAATCCAAGATGTATCTTGATCACATTCAAACTCTATATCATGTATCCCACCTTTGCCAATTTGCAGTAACCAATTTGCAAATGACGACATCTCTTCTCTCTCTTTATTGCTCATATAATCTCTAGCCAGTCTCATGTTCTCTGTTAAGTAAAAAATTTCAAAATATAGCCAAAGATATGAAATATTCAAAGAAGCATTTGTTATATCTTCTTTAGTTACTCCTTTAATAATTGATAGAGTTTGTCTCAAGTCGCCACCCAATATGATAGGTTTGCCACCAAATATGTGATCATTTTTTGAGTTTGGTTCTGATAAATCTCAAAGAGATCTATCAAGTAATTCAAAATAATATTTATGACACATTGGAGCTTCATCCCAGACAATCAAATCAATTTTCAAAATCAATTTTTCTAAATGAGTTTCTTTATTTATAAAACATGGTGATGTATCATGTAACTTGACAGGAATTGTAAATCGAGAATGTGTTGTTTTACCTTTTGGGAGTAATAATGATACAATTCTAGATGACACAACAACTAAAACAATTTTTCCTTCAAACCTAAGTCTGCTTATTATCGTGTGCCATAAGAATATTTTACATGTTCCTCCTTGTCCATGAACAAAAAAGATATTATTTGGTGTCTTTTCTCCGATAGCTTTGATAACACGTTCATAAACAATACATTGACATGAATTTAATTTGGATACTACAGTTGTATGTTCTTGTTGTAATGAAAGAATATCATAATCCAACTCTTCTTTTAGTAATCTATTTTCCAATTTAAGTAGTCGATTTTTGTCAGGCATGGGCAAATGATGATCCTCTAGAGAACTTGATGATGCATTAAACATTTGTAATAACTCAAATAACAGACTGTTTTTAGCTCTGTTTCAAGTATTGATAAATTTTTAATGTCTAAATTCAGCTCGAGCTTTGTAAAAAATGTTATCGCACATGTTTGCCCAATTTGCATCGAACAATTTTTAGGGATTGGCAACATCGCAGAAAAAAATTATCATATGTGTAACATTTAAAAAATTATCATATTTATATCTGCTAACTCAACTGAAATGATTGAATCTATATCTCTCAGTGTGTAACATTTAAAAAATTTGCTTAACCAAAACAACATCCGAGCATGAGGAAGACCTCTTTTTTTGGAACTATCGTACAAACATTTGTAACAAATATGAAAGAGGTAGATATTGATAATCGACTTTATAATAAAGCCTAACAGGAAGGAATTCCAAAAAGGAACCCTTTCAAAGTAATATTAAAGAAGAGAAACTTATCAAATTTAAATCTATTACCTACATTGATCTCTCCAAAAGGTTTTCCCGACTTGATGTGTCCAATCATATCCTGCAATTTCATTTTGAAAATCTTTGAATTGATGTCAGGCCTGTCTTCTGCTTTGTATCCCGGCTTCTCCTAAAAATATCTTATAATTTTGGGCCATTTAACGTTGCAAGTGAATGTTATAAATACATAAGGATTTTCATACTCTCTACAAATTGTCATAGCATCTTGATAGTTGTTAATCATATATCCAGAACTTCCTGTGTATGAGCTAGGGAAAATAATTATTTTCCCAATATCAAAACCTTTCTTGATTTCTGTTGACAAAGCATCATAAATATCCTTAAAAGTGTTGCTTCAATTTTTTTTTTATGTACTCCAAACGATTTTCTTTAAGAGTTGCAAATACATCTACTAAATATTGTTGTAACAATCGCCCCCCTTTCAGTAGAGTACTATTTTCATTATTCCTATTTTGAATATGCAATGTAAGATCTCATTGAAATTCTTTCCCTCTTTTTTACCGAGGACGTTGTATTAAATTGCATAGGTATATTCGGCTCATATCACGAAAAGCTGTGTGTGGACACTATCTAACTTAACCACTCACCATACACCATACACCATACACCATACACCATACACCATACACCATACACAGTGGTGAAGTATCTTCTTTTCATTTCTCTCGATCTATAGTTTTTGATATACCAAAAGTAGTATCCAACACACGTGATGAAAAGAACTCATTAAATAAAACAATATTGAATAGTTAGCTCACATGTGGTGGATGAATTTCAATCACTGACTAATAATAAAACATGCCAATAGGCAAGGTTGCAACAATACTGATCTTATCAGGTTCTGTGACATGAGTAGAAGAGGTATAATACATATCAGACACTGGCTTCTCGGTCAACGTGAAACATCACACAAGAAGATCAAACTCCTGCAATCAAGTAAATGGTCTGCATCCATAATGGTAGAAAGTCTGGCTGAAAACATCGTGAAACACTATGACATAAGAGGTTCTGAACTATTGACACATACTGTGAGAAAGAATGAATTTTCAATGTTAAGAAGTCGTCATAATAACCACATTTCGTATATACTATTCGCCTCGTCCACAACTATGGAACCACAACTTTTTTTTTAAAGAAAATGAAATACATAAAACAAATCGCACTACACGTCAGAGCTACTGAATCTGCTACATTCACCCACTTGAGGGTCAACGACTCAAAAGTATATCCATCGTGGATAACCAAAACATTGAGCCAACTCCCAGCAAAAATCTTACTTCCCGTAGTGGTCATCGTAAACACCTCGTCAATACTAGTATTTATGTTGTAAATCAAATCGGCAAGCAACTCTCGTACATAGGAAGAAATAAAAAAAATACTGGAAATAGGTTGATTACTATGAATTATTCTGTTGCAAAATTCTACATCGCTACGCCATAGTCATTTCATCAGTATAAAGAAACAAGGTCGTATCAATGATTAGATGAAATAAATAAAAGGCGGTGAAATGACTGTTAAATATAATGTGAATGAAACTGGAACGAATGCAAGTACTTAATTTATTGCACTCGACAAAAAATCAAGACTTCAGATAGCATGTTATAAGGATGTTTAAGAATGAATCGTGAAACATAGCGTGAAGCGCTAAAGGTTAACCTAAACAATTTTCTTGACCCACACGGCTGCACCACAAATCATAAATCTCCTCAGAAGCAACTGCATGTCACGACTAACCCTGACTTGATGCTACGGGTCCATAATAGGTAAATTACTGGTTCATACTCCCATAATGCTCTGGTTGTAGATCCCCTAGGAATTTTCCCATCTTGATCATCAAAGTCATCCCTTGGAGACATAAACAATAACAAGAATCTCCCACTTCTCGTTGCATGAAATCAAAGGATAATAGCTCAAATATAGCTTAAGCAACAAGGAATTATCGAAAGCAAGGAGGACTCGTCGAATTGCACTGAATGGAAGTTGAGTACTCTCGCGTACTAGCAAAAAATTATAGAACTGGCATAATACGCTAGAAGTTCCCCCAGAACTGAATCAATGCTTTAGACCTTCCTAACTCAATCAATAATAATGTCATTGAGAGTCGTTCTTGGAAGTATCATCGTATGCTTGACAACACTCGAGAAAACATCAAGATTGATAGCTAACGACCCACCAACACAGAAAGCTCATAGTGCCCCCTGCCGCCAAATCATAGTGAAGTATATAACTATGCTCGCCTGCTACAGCTCCCAGTGGTACATACAATGGTGGCTACCTCTTCCTATCCTTCAAAGCATGGAAAGATCAATATCAAGTACCAAGGATACCAGGATACCAACACATCGTAACATAACGGCTCTTCAGTCGAGAATCGAGATCATATAATATCATAAGTTGGCATCATCTACTCTACTGGCAGCCCCGAATACACACTGCCCGATGAACCTCACGACCACTGAGTCATGGAAATCTCATAAATAAAATGTAACAAAAATAATACATATTCATTACGAAAACTATTGCTGAAGTTGTCGATCACGTCTATGAGGCATGACACAAGAAACTGAACATCCTCACCTAGAAGATTATCTTATACCATTAGTGATCCATATGCCCGAAGGCATACGATGGGAGTCGTTGTAGTCGGACCATTGCACTCTAAAATTACTAAGGATACAAGATAATCAACAAGATTATGAAACCAAATGCTCTGATACCAATTGATAAGACTCGCCCTAGATTACCCCAGTACTCCAGAGATAAGTCTTGCGAGACCCATGTTAAGGTCTCTAGCACCGACTAGTCAGTATCAGCTGCCTTAGCACGAGCAACCCAAAACCTTGTTGTGACCCTACACTGAGAAAACAGAAGTTGCGAAGTGTCATGCCTCGAACTCTGGATGGTCACGACTTCAACTTGCCATCATGCTAACTAGGCAATTGAAAACAAAGGACCCAAGAAAAGACATAAAACATAAAACGTTAAAGTGAGTGAACAAAAATTAGCATCGTACAATAATCGTAAAAGCTGAAGTAAACTGAATTTGATGCCTTTTCGCTGATCTGTGTAAAATAAAGTGAGTTCATCTGCTCCATGGAGGTGGCCGCTTAGGAATTTTTCCTAACCTGAGTCGACAAACTATAAAAAAAATTATGAGTGATGGTCCAGACGAGGCAACCTAGCCTCCCCTAACTGGACTATTCCGTGATCAGCCGAATAGTGAGTGCACCGATGCAACTAACTAATGCCATCACAAAAAAAACCTCCAAATTTAAATTGTTATAAAAATATAATGTAAATTAAACTATAATACTATAATGCTGAAATAAAATGAACTCGCAAAACTGAAATATTGAAATTCTGAAAATTAAACTTGCTATCGACTGTGAAAATAAAAAGGGTCCACTCAAAGTACTGCGCCGTGATCTCCAATCAGCCAAGCACATCTATCGACATCTCTATACATCTGCTACTAGCTACTAATACATCATTCAGAAATAACGATTAATATGTAAAAACTAATTGTCGAAAATCATATCGAATAACCAAACTCGTTACCAATGAGCAATAACGTCGAGAATATCACATTCTCGAAAATTACACTTTCCGAAATAATATCGAGCTCTAATCTAATTCCAAATTTCAATTTCCAATTCTTGAATAATTTTTAAAAAATCTCAACATAAACCTTAAACGTTAAGGAACTTGAAGACGAATCGATAATCAATGCAACCGTTGATCAATAACGTAAACATGTTTAATTATTATCTGATTAACCATACGTCTTAACCAATAATGTCCAATTCAATAACGTCATCATTAGATTCGGTATGTAATTACAAACGAAGCGATATAAAATTTCGGCCGAAAAATGCCCTCGCCGGAGCTCTACCTTGAACCACCATCGGCAATGGCGACGCGGGTGGCTTTTTCCATCAAACCGAAGCCCAAGTCATAGAGAATATACCCAACAACAATATTCATCAAAGAACCAACCTCCAATTCTGCCCCAATCGACCAAAAATGCCCTCGAAACTCTCTGGCCGGAAAATCCTTTCCAGGGACCATTCTCTACAGTCAAACTACCTCATGACTCAAGGCATACCCCAATCGACTCAGGGTGGCGAGGGGAGCAATAACCCCATTACCCCTCCGTCTAATTCATCGTTGACCACCACCCACGGCATCGACCGGAACCACCCTCGCCAGAGCCAATTATATTTCTACAATTCTCATCGATTTACACCACCTTGCATCAAAACAAACATACCAATACAATCTAGGATCAGAACCCAATCCAATTATACCTAAAAAGTGGCCGGAAACCTCACCGAAGGCGACACTGGTTAACCCATGAAACTGTGACCTTCACGGTGTCATATGGGAGTAGTACTCGTTGGTGCTTTACTAGTATGTGTAAATTTTGAGGACAAAATTTTCTTAAGGAGAGTAGATTTTGTCATCTCATTCTGAACATTATTTATTTACAATTTATTTAATGGTAATCGTCGATGGTAATTAATTTTTACCTTTGATAATTATTGATAGTATTTATCAGAATTTTATCGATTACATTTTTCGAGGAAGTTCTTTACGAAAAGTCATAAAATTTATCGAGATGATTTTGTGGCCACTGAAGAGTATAAATCAAAATTGCGAGTAAGAAGTTATAGTTAACGAAATTTTTGGATGAGATTACGATACATTTAGTCGCAAATTTCGATTATAAATATAAGTTTCCGTACATGGAAAGTCAACTTTTTTCCTGTTTTGGTATCTTTTTTCTTTTCTGTCTCCTTTCTCTCTCTCCCTCTGTCGGCCTCACTGTCGACAAATGACTGGACAACCACCAAAACCGGCAAGGCCGATGTCAAAAGTTGCGCATCAACCTCCTCTACTTGTTGGTGGGTGATTTTACGACAATTGGTGGTAGAGAAAGGAGGAATGACACTGTGAAGGTCACTATTTCATGGGTTAACCAATGTCGGCTCCGCAAGGTTTCTGGCCACTTTTCAGGTATAATTGGATTGAGTTTTGATCCTAGATTGTATTGGTATGCTTGTTTTGATGAGAGGTGATGTAAATCAATGAGAATTGTAATAATATAATCGGCTCCGAGGAATAGAAGTGCAAATTGATTACTTTGATGAGAGGGTATCTCAGCACTTCGTTCTCCATGTATAGACTGCAAAATAAAAGGTAAGAAAGAAATACCTTGATACAAAGCATATAAATAAACTATTAGAATCATTTTTATGTATCTCTCACATAACCAATAAGACCTACCTAACATACTAAGTGCATGATTGGAGATGGTGACAATAGTAGATGAACATTCGCCGCGATCTACCATGTAATTTCTCGTTGACGTAGTATTTCGTTGAAGCAATTTCCCACTATGGTCTAATGGTCGACCTTGTAGAAGTTGATTTCTCTTTTATGTTTTTCGCGTTGCCATGTAGCAATGAAATTCATATATTAATTTGACATATAATAAATACAACATGTAGCAGTGACATTATTAAAGGAAGACATATCTAATTTTGCAAGAATTAGTATGTATGAGAAAAGTGAAAAATACTTACATTTTAGATACGGCCACCTATTCGCCAGTATGTTTTTACTATTCAAGTCATTCATGTGACCTATCAAACATTCTTATCATGTAATTAAAAGGCATACATTGAAAGAAGCAAGTTCATGAAAGGAAGGAACGATGTGGCGAAATCATAAGAGTGATAAGACAAATATGATGCAGCCTTCATCTAACTTAGTAAAATGATGAGTACCAAATGAATCATCCATGATAAACAATTCTACCTCCCTTTCATCGAAATTAACCAACAGAAAATCATAAATCATTCCACCAGTCATTAAGCAAACGAAGTGCAACATACGGAGAGAATGAAATGAATAAATTTACTATATTAATCAGCTCCATGTATTCCCAGTTTATAAGAGGAATCAATAAATCTTCTGATTCAATAAACGACATCAACATAGAATACAAATACCAAAAACCAATACATATCGATAAAGCTCTCAATTTCGAAAATTTTGAAGCTACTCTTTTCAAATAACTGGGAACATATCTTTCCTTACTTCTACGGCGATCTTTGGGACATAATAAACAACCCGAACTAAAACATCTGCCCAAGTGATTCCTCTTTAATTTGAAACAGAGAACATGATATTGTAAACAGACCATTTTAAACAGAGATAAGCACCTGGATATCATTGATTAGAGAGCTATAAAATAAACACACACAAAATACCCAATCCATACCGATAAACAATCTGAATATGGCGATGTTAACAATCAGAGAAATAAAGGCACAGATTGAATGAATACCCACCTCTAGCAACCATCGGAAGCAAGTAAGAAAAATCGGAGGAAAGACCACTGACTTACTCAAATTAGTGGAAGATGTAGGCCATTTAAGATCAGGCACTCCTTGTTCAAATGTGTAATTGCCTTATCAATGAGAAAAACACGGAATAAACGAAAAGAGCAAAACGTAGTATGCTGAGAGCGAGAGAGATAGGACGGCAAATTTGTGACGCTAATAACCGAACAAATAATAGGGCTTCCTCTTTACACAAACGCGGAGTGGGGAAAGAAAACCTCAAAGTGAACAAAATTACAAAAAGACCTGGAGTGGGCTTTGTTCGACTCAATGAGCCGGCAGTGTTCATAAGAGTGGCTCTTTTATAAATAACCATATACAGGCCCTTTAGTATCCAGGAAATTAGCTAAAAATCCTGTTCCGCCCCTTGATCTAGGAGTTGGATCAGTGACGCACGTTTTTCCGTTGAAAGTAGCTAATATTGATTAATTAGGAGGGAAAAAGTCACTCAAATCGGTTTCATAGCTAGTACTTTTGTACAAATTAAATGTTTTTATTTTCAAAGTAAATTGTTTGTCACATTAAACAATAATAAGTTATATATATCTACTTAAATTGTACGACTAAAGAAACACCAACGTTCTTAAACAATCCAGGCGATCTAACAGAACCTAGACAGAAATATAACCACTAAGTTCAAAATATAACATGTGACATCATCAAAAGACATTGATGGGGAGGGCAAACCAACCACCCCGACAAATCACGCCCAAGTTCAATAGCGATTACTCTGGGCCTTCTTCAGCGCCACCAACTACACCATGCATGCTCTCCTCTTTTGCATCAAGGGGTTCCTCCCCAGCCTCCGGAGTTAATGCCACCGGCAAGCTGGCCTCAAGCATAAACATGCCTCGCCTATGCATGCTCAAGAGTCGCATGAACTTATGCCTCTAACCTCCCTCACCATTAGAGTCACCTTGCTCTGATGCTTCCAGGAGCTTCCGCGATGTCTTGAACCTTGTCGATCCTCCAAGGTTCGGATCTCTGCAGTCCGAACCTTGTTTTTGGAACCTGTCATGCCTCTCCTCTTCCTTTTCGCCGGCAAAACCGTGAAAACCCCATTCTCTTCTTGCAACGCCACCTCCAAAGTGAAGCACGACATGGAATGTTCCGCTTCTGTACGATTCTTAGCTCTCTTCTATATAATACCAGTTCAGAGGAAGCCGCACGCTTGTTAGTGTTCTTCGACAGACCTGCAGCCGCCGCTGACATCAGGAAAGCTAGCATCTCCTTCATCTCGCTCTTTCAGCAACTCCCTCAATCAAGCGTCGCTCCTCGAGCCAAATCTCCCTCGGTTTCAACCAACTTGTATCGCAAGTAAAACCTTTCTTTTCCCAAGACATACTCTCTCCGGCCTAGGGTTTGAAGACACGTACAGTGAGATCAACTCTTCTCCCCTCTAAAATTCCGAATAGATCAGTCGACTTAGAGTGTTATGGGACCCCGCCACACTTGGTGATGTGCTCTAGCATTCCTCAATCTAGACAAAACCCTTCCATTTGCTCATATTTGAAGCGAACATAGATCATGACCCCGAAGTTAAAGTCGAGCTCATGCGCCGATAAGACATGTTGCACAGGGGCCGCAACGGGATGATTTATTCGGACCCTCATATGCCCACGGCGAAGGCCGGGCACATCCTCTATGAGCGATCCCAAGCTAGGAAAGCTCTAGCATCTTTCCCGTAGTTTGGGTGAGCAACGCTGGAGGTAATCCTAGCGCTTCAACCCACACCAGGATGGCTCGCAGAGGCACCGCCACAATCAATGAGAGGCCATCGTACATCATACATCGCCAGTACCAATGTTGATCTATTATAGAAGCAATGGCCACCGTTGATAATACGGTCCCTATCCGTTGTTGCCGAAAAAGTGAAGACATACCTATCACGTTTATCCATGATTGAGAACCTCTTCTTCATACCCTAAACAGATCCCATTGTCGCCATGAAGCACCTTGGATCCGCCGGCTTCTTAGTTGTGAACAACCTGCCACTACAAAACTTTGAGCCTCCGAGCCTACCGCACCAAAGGACGTACGGCCAGACCCGAAGATCTCCACCAACTCGGAGAGACGATCAGCAACGGCGTCAACCAAGATTGCAAAGAAGCTTTTTGACGATCCAGCGTCTTAACTGTCAAAATTAAGCAATCATGGTTCAAGTGTATTCCTTCAATGACCATGATTGTCATGTTACTCATGTATTCCTTTTTTTGTCAAGACGCGGTTGCTGATCTTCAGCAATTTTTCCTATTTTAAAATGCAAATGCTAATGCGGCACAGTTTTTCGGGAGTTCATACGAAACGCATAAAAACGTTTAAACTTTTAGAAAATCAATGCACAAATATATTTTAAAAAAAAAGTAATGCACAAATATTCAAGACATAAACATTTCAAGTCACGGTAACAGACTCGGTAGCTCCATTTTGATATACCATTTACCATAACATGTGCACAATTCATAACAGCACTTCAAAAAGTCTGCATATATGGCTCTGTTTCAGTGGTATGCTGCACAATAGTTCCGTTTCTCGTGTAGTCTGCCTGAAATAATCAGTACAGTGAATGGTTACAGAACTCCAACCATCACAAGGTTGAAGACAAGCATAAATAACACAATTGCAATTCTACAATTTATTTATTCGATTACTCGTGAAGACAGATCAATCATTACCATCCACACCAGGCGTTCATGATTAAATACAAATAGTACAAACAGTACAAACAGTACATCCACATCCCCGTATTCTACATTTGAAGCAACATTTACTAATTACAGCAATTAGACAGATATTTTGGTTGCAGATACTAAACAAGCTTACCTGGTAATTAGTTTAGTACATCCATGACAAGTCTTGTCTGAAAGATATAGATCTTGCAGTTCCAAATACTCCTCTTTCGGAAATTTGAGGACAATCTTCCACAGCCAACCTCTCCAATTTGTATGAACCTACTAGTGGCCTTAACCCTTGATCAGAAACCCCCAAACACTTGTTTAAACACAAGACAGACAGTCGGGGAAACTGGGCCACAAGTTGCAGCCCTTCATCACTTATCTCTTGGCACCTGACAAGCTCCAATGTTTCAAGATGATGTGCAAAGCAAAGAGCTTCCATCCCGGTATCATTGAAGGAATACACTTGGTCAAAAGCAAGGTTCCGCACGGGGCAGTTCTTAATCAAAGTAATGATTCCTGTTAAAGTAAATGACGAAAAGGAAGGGAATTCCCCATCAGAGTAGGATATCTTGACAGATTCAAGCATTGGACAGTTACTGGACAGGGTATTTAGGCATTCATCAGTTAATCGCAAGGGGTTATTCATCAAAAGAGGAAGTGAGAAATCTGATGGGACTCGGAGGTAAATGGACCGAAGATTTTTTGAATTCTGGGCTAAGCCTATGATGTCACAGTCCCTTACCCCAACACACATGTCCAAGTGAATCTTCTCCAAATTCTTGCAGCTCCCCAGCACACAAGCAAGTCCCCTCCCTGAGCTGATGATGCAATTTACCAAGCTAAGTTCCACCATACTCTCACACAGGACCAACTGCTTTTGCCATCGATCAACAGCTAAACGGTCATAAACTTTCATGTATCTGTAATTAGCATCCACCTCAAATTGCAAGCATTTCAAGTTTTTCCAACTAGCACCTAGCTTAATCAAATCACCCTCCCCGATAGCTCTACAATTCTTGATTGAGATATCTTGAAGCATTTCAAGCCTACCAAGATATTCAAGCCACTCGACGCTACTAACGTTTAAACACCTGATGAGATGGAGAATGGTGAGATGTTTGCAGCCGACAACAACAGTTAATATACCACAACCAGTTATTCTTGGGGTGAAATTCAGCTTCAAAGCCGAAAGCTTTGAGCAAGAAGACAAATGACCAAGGCCCACATCAGTGATGAATGTGCAGAAGCTTAACGAGAGTTCTGTCATGGAGGGGCAGTAACTGGAAAGAAGAAGAAGTCCTTGGTCATCCAACTGCTTACCTAGTTTCGACATCCAACCAGAGTAAGTTATCTCTAGCTTTCTCAAGTTGAGAAACCTACTGCATAGAGAAGTCAAAGCTTGATTAGCAGGATCTAATCCACAACCAACCCGAAGGGATTCTCTCTGTTCATTGTCCAATCCGTGCAGCCGTTTACATGTTAAAGACACAGAATTTCTATCGGCGGGATTCTCTATCCTGCTCAGGATCTCCCAAACTAACTGATCCGGTAAACAATCCATCACATGCAGCAATATCTCTGATTATGCATAGTTAAAACACACCTGAGATTACAACAACAAGAACAACCTTATAGTAAATTTTAATCTGATATGGAGACAAAGGAAAATTAGCACAATAGTGTCTATAACAAAAACCTAGCATTATGATGAAAGATATTTTCATCAAAACACCTCCATTACTCTATTACAAATGGAGCCAATCTATAATAGCGTTTCTAGTACCACAGAAACTAAAGTTCTTCATATAATATCTCTTTTATTATTCACAATAACATAAAGGAGATAAAGCTAAACAATTGAAAGATATCAATTAGACTAATATAGAAAGAAAGAAAAAATTCCAGCGAGATATAGCAGGCAACTACATAGAACCATAGAAAGCAAACTATCCAAGAAATGGGTCATCACAAGAACCATAATTCAAGTAACCCAAGACCCAAATAATACAACTACAATTCCAAATTCCACTAACAAGAATCAAGAATCAGCACAGAAATCAAGACCCAAGAACAGATATTTTAAGCAGAGACAAAAAAGACAAGTAGCTGTAATCCAAAGTAGATTGAGACTAACCTCCCAAGAGAAGAAAGATATTGAAGAGATGAAATGTTGAAAGATGAGATGAAATGGGAATTGACGAGGAGCGGTCAGGAATGCATTTGTATTTATGATTTTTTAGTGACAAAATGAGAATTGAATTATTGGGGCATCTGGTTTGGATGAACCAGATCTACTGGAGTCGGTCGCAAGAACTACGCACCGTTTAAGGTGGACCACTATGATGAGTTCAAATGCAAACCGGTATCGAAATAAGATAAAACTTTGAAGAAAAAAATATCCCATCAACCATTTATGTAAATCGGACGATAAACCCAGTTCACCTAGTGGTAACTCAGTATTTTGCAGTACATATATATATGTTTACAAATTACAAAGAAATAAAGTGATGATATGTCACTTATCCAAAAAAAAGAAGGTGATGATATGTCAAAGTGTGATGGACGGACTAATCTTGAGTTATCGAAAAGAATTTATAATATGAGCAATTGATGATTCTTTATCTTGACTCATGATAAACACGATTAGCACGAGAACTTCCCATGTAAAGTTCAACTTTATGTCTCAAATCTCAACCTTCCCCGAGGCATGAGCTCCAATAACGGTATAATAAATTAATAATGGTTCATCAGTGTAAAACTACGTAAAACCTTTATTGCAAAACCCAAGGTTATTTCTGTACAATATCCCCATCAGCCATTGATATTACCAGGGATTTCAGTTCTTGTGTATGTCCATTAGCCATCCCCATTATACCACATGCAAACCATGCATAGTACTTTAACTCACATCAATGGCCCTTACAATATGCTACAAAAGCAACCATCAATCTTTCAAACTTAGCATTCTTCCAGCGGAGTCTTGAAAACTCCGGAATCAAGATTTAGTTATGTCCCTTAGTTTCACCTAACCATTGAGGGTTGCAATGAGTTGATCAATACTGGCAAGATAGTAGCATCGATTGTTTCATTTGATAAAGACTGCCGCTCTACTGCATTCCATGTCTCAAGGTACAGCATCAGGTCCCTGAGCTGCAAAATGGTATAAATTGACATTGTATGCTATGTTTGCACAAGACTTTAGCCTGATGGCAGTACGTAGAAACATGTCCATTTTTTGTCACTGAACAAAAATGATCGAGTTTGACAGTTCTTAACTTCTTATATTACCTGCCCTTCTAAGGAGCTTATTTTGTCATCCTTCAATTTTGAAGCACTTCTCTCCCTGTACGTACAAGCATGTCTAATTAGAAAATAACGATAAAATGTCTATTTTGGCACTAACAGTGTGAAGACATTTCAAAAGCCAAACTGAATACCAGCGACATCAATTGACTGAAATTTTGGGACCATACGTACAAAGAAAAGTTCAGAACAAAAGAAAGTTGTAGCCAATACCTCTCTTCAACTTCATGAATCTTTGTTTTCCAAGCCTCTCGATTTTTCAAAAGATTCACATTAAGCTGCATAGATAACCGAAGTTACTGATGGGTGTTTTTAGGTACATAGGTGTTATGTGATGAGTGAAACAACTCAAACAAGACCAATAATCCAGTAAAAAGCAGAAGGGTTAACACTTGCATCATACAAAAATTTCTTCTCCTTTACACATCTATCAAGCTTGTCCTGCATTTTCTTTAGTGGGACAGCCTTTTCTACAGCTTTAGAAATTTTTCTCTCAGTCCCTTCTTTAACTTCTTGCAGTAATGATTCAAAATACTGAGATCAAAACACAGGATATCAATATACTAAAACACAATTCAAATACCACAAGATCTACCAACTTGGAATGACAGTAAAGACTAAATATCATGCCATATGAAACAAAATAAATTAGACAAGAATATTTCGAACGTAATTACCGTCTTTTGGATCTCAAGTTGTGTGGCAAGTAGTTTGTTGTACTCATTAACAATCTGTCAATAATGATTAAAAAATGTGAGAATTCCATACCTCAAATAGAGACAATGTTATTGTATTACTTGACATGAAGAATTAAGTCATTACAGTGTCTACTTTACTGTTCAAAAGGGCCTCACTGAATCCAGAATCTACACACTCGCAACTTCCTTTCACATTATTTGCATTTCTACAGTGCGAGTTTAGTTCAACCAATTTTCCATCAGTTTTAGACTGAATTAGCCGGTGCACATAATTGTCTCCTGCATAATCCCGCCGTGTTTCCATTTCAAGAGAATAGCAATGTTCTGCTTCTTTACACCTGCACCAAAAGAGTCAAAAATATGAAACTGCTGTAGATAAGATACAGTACATGAATCAAACACACACATCAGTTTTTTGAATGATGTCCTGAATGTCTTGCCTCCCACAGCCAACAAAGCCACAGATAATACACATCCAGAGATTGAGGTTTGACAAATGAAACAGTTAGACTTTTCAGGCTGCTGCTGACAATATCAACATACCTAACATAAGATAAGGTAGGCATTACTAGTCAAGCATCTGCCATTCAAAGTCATTTGACAGATCTATAAACTTGGCACAGCTGAAGCTAGCGGGACTACGGGAGAAAGTGACAACATTTCAGTAGAAAGCTGCAGCCACACTACAGACCGCAGCTTAGAAATGGCATGACCCAGTATGAACTGGTAATGTACGAAGTCACCCTCATGCGCATCTAGAACTTGAGTATTTCTGCATCTTTCATGTATCACAACTGCAATAAAAGAATCCATTAAAGTATAATATGATGTACTAATTAATATAATGCATCACAACCGACAAAAGGGTCATAAGAGAATTTTCTTTACGCGTATCACTTTTTATCCCTAAATTCTGCCAGAAGACCAAGTGATCACTTCCAAATTAGCATATCCCTCATACGTGCTGAAATGTTTAGGGATCATCATAATGTTCAATATCTTATCTCCATGTCCATAAGCCAGATACAATGCTTGAGCTTAACCAAAATATTAACATGGTAGCAGATTAATGGTTGCAAACAGCTGACGTATACTTTACAGTACAAGACCCCCTCCAGTTCCATAACAGATTTAGGGATTCATGATCTAGCAGAAAGATGATATGACGTGAAAGAACTTTGATCTCTAAGGAATAAGACAAAGTGTAAATATGGTTATTTATAGCTGACAATGAACTATGCTTAAGTGAGTTTCCTGACTTTGTAAGGTACTGCAGTCTCTATTTTCTAATTTCACTAGAAAATAAGCATAGAAAAAACAAGGGACACACACATAGCAGAGCAAAAACATATACACACACCCATAAATATATGAAACCACTTCCAGAATTACTTACAGGCCATGAAAAGTCGGTCCATTTTGATATGCAAGAGCAATGAAAAGAATGATTGCAGATAGTTGTGAGAATTCCACTCAAGTCTTGGTCTAGTCTCTCTGTAAAAGAATATTAAGAAAAAAAAAAGGATGACAAGAAGTAGTCTGATCATTATTTTCACATTGAAATATTCTTTATGTATTTTTGAGTGCATACCAAGACAGACTGGACGCTGCTGGGTTGAACTATAGGAGGATGATTGTGCATGTTCTATTGAACCAGTGTACTGAACATCTACAGTGAAAAGTATGCGACAGACCTCAACCTATATCGGATAGAGATAGTTACAGCGGATGATAGCAAGAGAAGCTGAAATCTTTGTTGTCAACAATCGATATTACTCGATACACTAGGAAGTGAAGAAAACCTCTAGTGATGAGAATCGCCTCCCATTTAAGTTTTCTACTACAGAGAAAGAAAAATTGAAATCTCAAAATGAAATGATTCTAATTATAATTTTAGCTCATTTTCTATAATTTAGTGATTTACATAAAAAAAATATGGATTGTTTATTCATAATCAAGTAAAAGGTCCAATTAAGAAGTTAATCATTTTTTAAAAGGTTCGAATCACAGGAAATTGGTCGTGGCCCAACTAAGAAGTTAATCATATGTTTCCATAAAAAGTTTCTCCCCAAAGAATCATAATACTTTTTAACATTTCATTTAAAAAAAATTAATTTTTTTTTTAACATTTATGGCTGTCAATCCCTGAATTGTACTAGGTGCATGGATTTTTTGACTATATGTGCTTTCTTCCCTTCTCTCTCATTGCCTATGGTTGTTGAGAAAAAGACCTGTAAATATGAAAGACTTGGCTGTCTAATAAACTAGAACAGGCTCATACACCTTTGAATGCTCTCTCTCATTTCTTCTCTCTTCGAAGCATCAATGACAGTTTTTGTGATTGTTCTACGTGGTGTGTTCTTTGTGTTCTGTTTCTGCTCTGCTTTGCTAAGATGGAATGAGGTGAGATACAGGAAGAAGGGTCTTCCTCCAGGCACAATGGGCTGGCCAGTCTTTGGGGAAACCACAGAGTTCCTCAAGCAAGGTCATAGCTTCATGAAGAACCAGAAAGCTAGGTGAGATTATGCCAACCTTTGTTTTTGTGTTTGTGCCTCTCTTACTCATCTTTTTTTCCATTTTAATTTATTAATTTTTTGTGTGTGTTTTCTCATGACAGGTATGGTAGTTTTTTCAAATCACACATTCTGGGGCGTCCTACTGTGGTTTCCATGGATCCAGAGGTGAACAGATACATCCTAATGAACGAAGCAAAAGGCCTTGTTCCCGGTTACCCGCAATCGATGCAGGATATATTGAGCAAGTGGAACATTGCAGCTGTTCATGGCTCCACCCACAAGTACATGAGAGGGGCATTACTTGCCCTCATTAGCCCAACCATGATCAGAGACCAGATTTTGCCCAAGATTGATGATTTCATAAGAGGCCACCTCAGTGGTTGGGGAAACCAAGTTATCAACATCCAAGAAAAGACCAAAGAGGTTTGTATTGTAGACAAATTATATCCATGTAAAATTTTCACTTCGCATTGAACAAATAATTGATCAAATTATCACGATTATGTATTCGGGCTATGAGACTGTTCGGACTACATCAATGATGGTGGTTAAGTCCGTCCATGATCATCCGGAAGTGCTCAAGGAGTTCAGAGTAAGTTGAAGATATGGTAACTTCCCATATTTGTTAAATTCTCATGGTCCTGGCGCTGACTTATAACTAAACATTTTGCAGTAAGAACATTTGGCAATTAGAGCTAAGAAAAGTCCTGAAGTGGAATGAATTAAAATTCATGCAGTTTACGCGTGTGGTAAAAGATCATTTCCCAGCTCTGTATTCACTGGTTGATTGCTGCTCAAAGTCGTTTTGTTAATTTACAGTTTGCATTTTTACTGCAGGTTATTTTTGTGACCTCAAGATTAGCTACAATTGTAAATGGGGTTTTCAGGAGAACCACTAGGGATATGGAACTAAATGGTGCGTAAGCTATGATAAGCTGGACCAGAAGCATAGAAAACGGTGCTGGGCTGTTTATACATTTATGGGCTCAAGAAACTGGTTGCAGCTAGCATTTCATTGGCAAAAAAAAAAATGTGGAAACAGTGGGGATAGACGTTAGACTCGATGATTTCATATGACATCTTACACAAACACAGCTAGACAATACATTAAAGAATAAGTCTTCATAAGAAAGAAAATACTCTTAATTATTCTCTTTTCTTACGTTAAGAAAATTATTGTTGCATGTACTGAACATGGGTTTTTACGGCTAGGAATATCTTGATAAGATTTTGGTGGACCGTTGGTTGAGAAAAATTTCTAACCAGAGCTGTTCTTGTATTGCTTTCACAGGGTTTTTTATACCAAAAGGGTGGAGGGTCTATGTTTATACAAGAGAGACTAACTACGATTCGCAAACTTACCCAGATCCATTAAGCTTCAATCCATGGAGATGGATGGTGAGTTTTACTGGCACTCTTTATTTTCATGTTTATGTGGCCTGTTACTCACTGTAATGTGGTTGTAGTAACATTTTCTAGCAATTAAAATGCAGGATAAGAGCTCGGAAAACACATTTATGTTTGGAGGAGGCACAAGGCTGTGTCCAGGAAAGGAGTTGGGAATAGCAGAAATTTCCACATTCCTGCACTACTTTGTAGATACAGGTCAGTGATAAAAGTCCCGAATCAGAATCTAATTTGTTTTCAGTTACAATATAAACTATCACTAGGGCGTTTTCTTATGGATTTTCTTCTGGTTCTGTTGATTACAAATGGGATGAAGTTGGGGGAGATAAACTGAATAACTGCTGAAGTTTCCAAGAGTAGAACCACCAAACGGATTGCACATTAGGGTTTAGAATCTCACAAATTAGCTACGTGTATGAACAACTATACACCAATAGGCAGCAGCAGAGAGGGAAAGAAAAAAATGATATTCCATTGATTGCATCCCCATTAAAAATTTGGCCTTTTTCTTGAAAGAATATTTTACCCCTCCATTTCTTTGTCCAAATTTTTTTTTTATTCAAACAAATTTATTTGACAATATTTATGTTCCATCAGTTATTTCTTTACTCATGACAAACTCATTCAATAAAGGCTACTATGTGTAGCTCAAAAGGCTACTCAGTGTATTGTATTATAGTACAATGTCTTGTTCAAAATGCTACTATGTCTGGTTTGTTAAGTTTCTTACTTTGTAATTATTCTGCACTGTCTAGAGCAAAAGGCTACACTGTAGTTCATAAGGCTACTCGGAGCTACTATAAGCACCAGATCTGATCACCAACCATGCCGCATTCTCCGTCATTGATCTCGCCGGCTTCATCGACCTGACATCAGTCACCAATGTGGATTCATCATCGTGAACGCCGCCATTCTCGGGGCCGTGGAAGGCTACTCCGTTGTCCATGTCGTCGACTTTTCACTACATCAGATTCTAACTCTCTAATGGCAGAATGACGACGGTTGACAAGGAGATGTGCGCCACAATAAGGTGAGGCCTACCGACATCGAGGACGATCCCGACAACACATATTGGCGGTGAGACGTCGTGTTTCTCAAAATGATTTCCGTGGCAGATTTCATAAATTTCTTGAAATTTTAGACAGTGGCACATCATAATTATTTCAAACTCTAGGGCCTTCTCGTGCGTATTTTTGAATAGATAGAGCGACTTCTAGGTAAATTTTATAATTTGGGTGACTTCTAAGCTTTTTCTTAGCTCCAAGGGACTTTTGGATCAACAACAACAACAACAACAACAATAATAATAATAATAAAGTTCAGATTACCACAACCAGTAGGATCATTTGTTTTTCATAAGATCAAAACTAGTCAAGACAAGTGTGATTCACGGCCTAGAACCGATTTAACCGGCAAATGAAGATATTCCGATTCTAGTTTTAGCGTATCCCTATCAGAATCTATTTAGTTCCTATGTGTCCTTTTATTTTCAACAATCTTTATTGCCCCAGTTGTACTTGATTTTATTTCAATGAAAATTTGGGTTTACCCCACCCCACCCCCCCCCCCCCCCCCCCAAAAAAAAAACTAGTCAAGACAAAACTAGTGAAGCCACAGAAGCTAATGTGTAGGAAATTTGTGACTGTAGAAAAAGCTTCTTGGTTTATGCAAAAAATTAATTGAGAACAACCAATTAATTATGGCATCATCAATCTAAAAAAGAAGCCTCTAATATCAAAGTATAAAATAGCATAAAGAACAGGAGAAGCGTTTGCAGCTTCAGTTTGGATAATATCTAACCAAAGATTGACAAGTTATCAATATAAGTTAAATTTAAGTAATGAGGCAAAGAAAGAGAGATTTATTCTAATAAAAAAGAAATACCTCCAACACATTTGCTTTGTCAACGCTACAGAGCTTTCCGTTCCGCTTCCTAGCAGTCTCAAATGCAACTCGTGCAATACGATCAATCTGGCAAGAAGAGTACTTAATGATAGTTTTCTGGAAGAAACTGCAGTTGTAAATAATATTTTACACATTAATTACAAAACTACACTGAAATCAAACAAAAGTCACATAACAAGTTCTGCATATCAATTATTTAGAATTTGTGAACTTTAATTTTGCTCCCCATTCATCAATATAACCCATTAAAATCTCAGTGTACCACTTGCCGTGAATAATTCAGCAGAAAAAATATCCAAGACAGTACAGCTATACTAGAGCATAGTTCTTTTATTTCAAAATTCTACTCTGCATTTGTTAAAAACCCCCCTCAATAATAGAACCTATCACCTCTACCATATGTCAGAGAAAGTGCAAACAGGAAATCAAATTCATACTCCCATCTATGTAAAATATTTTGAAAACTACCTCATAGGCAGCATACACCTCAGTGTTGAAACCAATCTCCTCACCGTCTTCATTAGTGCCAAAACCCCTAGGCTGACCAAAATATATACCTATTTCCACGAAAAATAATGGCATCATTGATTCCAGTACCAAGTTCTAACCCAAAAAAGTTCATTCGGTAAATTATGAGTTTAAATCTAGAATACTAACCACCAGTGAGCTCTCTTATAACCATAAGGTCAACCCCTTCGGCGATCTCTCTCTTCAACGAAGATGCATCGACCAACTGAAAGAGTAATTAACATTTTCTTATGTTAATAATGGTACTGCAAGTTTTAAAAAATAAATAAATAATATACATCCTTTGATTACAGGATCAAAATTTCAATAGCATATGCAAGTACAAATTATTAACAACTTTCTTAGGTCACACAAATGAGGTCAATCCACACCTGGGAATCTGATGCTCTGAACAAAAACTTGATCTACCAGAGTGCACAACTAAATCATTAACTAGGAACGTAAGTGTAGAAAACATTACATGCTTTTGATCAAATTCTCCACAAGTACCTGGTGTAAAACAACTGCTGGCCTCAAATTCGCAAATACTTTAAGACCCTCTCGTAGTTTAAGCAACCCTGTTTCTGGTTTCAAATGCTTTTCGTTTTTATCCCATTTGTACCTTAAAAACCAATATTAATTCAAAGTATACCGCACCATTTTTACGAATAAATAAGGCTAAATGGAAATGCAAAGGATTATAATGATGTACCCTCCGATTGCTCCTAGAAGAACTGCATCAGATTGTTGAGTTGCCAAAAGTGTCTCTTCTGGTAATGGCACTCCAGTCAAATCCAAGGCATTTCCTCCCACAGGCATTTCTTGATACTTAAACTCAATCCCTAGTCATAAAAAAAAATTAGTATATACACTTTGTTTATGTCAGAAATAAACAATACAACTATAATTCATTATGAAGAAAAAAAAACATATCTAAGACTAAAGAAGTATAAAGGCAGAAAAATGATGAGAAAACCTTGGGTGGTGGCGGCGAGGTTGAGGACGTTTTTGGCGACAGAGATGACTTCGGGGCCAATGCCATCGCCGGGGAGTAGAGTGATGGTGTACCGTTTGGATGGTGAGGCAGCGGAGCACCGGATTCTACCGAGCTTATAGGTGGACTTGGTGAAAATGGGGTTGGGAGAGAAAAGCGTCCTCAAGGGCTTAGCGTTGAGTTGGAGACAAGCCGCCATTGAAGTTCAGACTAGAGCTGCTTATGTCTTAGACTAAAGTGCCAACGCGTATTCAACTGTGATCGAGTAAGAAGCTATTGACGATGATGTCTTCTTTTTAACGGCGCTACAACAATGGCCCAATAAAATCAGTAATTTCACTAACTTGTGCGCCTGCTAGGACATCAAGGAATAGAAGTATGAGGAAACTCTTGCTTTAAAAAGAAACTCTTCCGGATGATCACATGTTATTGTGAAGTATTCATAACTGATTTACCAAAATAGGGATACTCCAAACACTCATTTCGGCTGACGTGCTCCCACAATGATAAAAATGTGGATTTATTTTTGCCCAACTCAGATAACTAGTTCAGTCCTTTCTATTCATATTTAGTCACTATGTTCCATCATGTTATTTAAACTAACCTTCTCCAACATTCAACTATGCGTTATGAGTGTATGGTAGACATATTCATTTGTGTTTCAGAATTGCATAAAATCATGTAAGCCAACACATTTTCGTGATCGTTAGATAAACTAATACCATATCAAAGAATTATTACAAATATGCATTGAGGCTTGGAAAATTTATAAAAACTTATCAGACAAAAAATAGACATGAGAGATTTGATATTTCCTTTGGGAGAAGATAGAACATGGTGGTCCCTCTTTTTTTGATTTAATAATCTTCAGCCAATTCAAGTTGAATTAGTTTGATAAAGATGGCAACAGGTCAGGTCAATATAGCTGTATGACAAGGACTAAATACACTCCGTCTCCATTTTGTGCTAAGCTACAGAAGACACAAAATCGAGAGAGGTGCACAAAGGGCAACATTTAGAGTGAGAGGCTAGAGAGAGAGAGAGAGAGATTACCTGTTTGTGGCGGAGGTGGCGTGGTGATTCCGAGTTGTGGTGGAGAGAGAGGCCGAGGGTGGTGGGCGTCAGCGATTAGTGGTGGAGAGAGAGAGAGCGTCGGGGTGGTGGCGTCGGTGAGAAATAGAGAGAAAGAGAAAGAGCAGTTAAGGGATTGAGAGAGAGAGAGTGGTCGGCGTCGGCGTCGGCGTCAGGGAGGGAGGGAGAGAGAGAGGGGATAGAGAAACAAAGGGATTAAATCTGACGAGTCTATATATGCATGTGACGGAGTTGAAAAGAAATTGGAGTGTAGTATACACTTCAGAGATGTGCCTTACACGAAACGACAATGGGACAAACATATCAAAGGACGGGACAACACAGATTAAGAAATAGGAAATTTATGTTGATTTTTTTCTCTCTGCTAGGGTTTTCACCATAGTCGCAGCGTTACACCTCATTCTCAAATCGGCGACGATGAAAATCTTGGCATGGAACTGTCGAGTCCTGAACGGCGAAGTTGCAGCGCAAGCCCTGTTGTGTCTCATTTTTAAATATTCATCTTTTGTTTTCCTTAGCAAAACTAAGGTTGATAACATGAACTACCTCAACTCGATCCAACTACAGTTGGGTCTATTGAATGGCGAGGCAATCCCCAGCATTGGCAATTATAGTGGTCCCGCTCTCTTTTGGAACGATGATGTGCAGGTGATCTACCGAACCAAATCTCTCTACCACATTGATGTTGAGATTCACTGTACTCAAGGATCCGGTTTTATTTGGTGACTCATTGGTTTTTATGGCCATCCATGCACTGCCGAAAGACATGGGACCTTATTCGACAACTTAACGATGAGTGCTCCTCCCTTGCGTTCTTGTAGGTGATCTAAATGAGTTGCTCAATAGTACAGAAGTGTATGGCGGAGTTTGACGTCATGAGTCTCAAATGCAAGGGCTGAGGGATGCATTGTCCTACGCTGACCTTCATGATATTGGTTTCACAGGATCTGCTTTCACTTGGCATAGAGGCGGCATGTAGGAACACTTGGATCGAGTAGGTGTTTCAAGGTCTTGGCTCGATGAATTTCAGGCATCATGGCTTCAACACCTTGAACCAATCCATGGAAACCATATCCATATCCTACTTCATGTACAGTGACATCAGGAGAATACAATATAGAGAACGAATAGGAGATTTCAATTTAAAAAACTTTTGGGTAGAGAATGAAGGGTGCCATGAAGCTATTTGAAAAGGGTGGGAAGTCCAAGTTTATGGGAATCCTGAATATGTAGCTGTCCAAAAAATCATGAATACTTGTTTCTCTCTTTAGAATTGGCAACGAACCACATTTGGTAATAGAACTCGTGACATTAATCAGTTGTGGAGTCGACTTGCAACCCTGCTTAATGGTTCGATAGATACAACGCATCAAGCAGAGAGTGTATCCCTTCAGTCGAAACTTGATGAACTCTTGACTACTTAGCGCATATATTGGCAACAACGTGGTAAGGTGCATTGGATCAGACTTGGGAAAACTAACTCCAAATATTTCCATAAAAAAGCTTCAAACCGATGAATAATTTAGTACCAGTGTTAAAAAAATTAGTATCTCTTTCAATATAAATACATTAAAATTTTGAAAACGATGTAGTAGCAGTTCGCCAAAGCTTTAGTATCAGCTCGACGAACAATTTAGTAGCAACTCGACAAATGATTTAGTAGCACTTCGAGAATGATCTAGTAGCAACTGGATAAAACTTTAGTAGCAATTTGACGAATAATGCAGTAGCAATTTGACTAATGGTTTAATAGTAGATCAATAAATGATTCAATAACAGTACTTTATAAAACGCAATTTTAGCAGTAGCAACACGTTGAAAACATAGTACTAGCATTTGGAAAAAACAATAGCGATCTGAGAAAAAAAAGAGTAATGCAATAACAATTTAAGGAACACATTTACAATTTGAAAAATAGAAACTAAAACCACCTATTAATAGCAATAAGCTTAAAAAAAATTCGCCAAAAACATACTTTTGAAAAGAAAAAATTTAGGATTTTGTTTAAGAAAAAAGGAAACGAATAAACAAAAAAGGATTTCGTCGAGCTTAGTGGTTTTTAAAGAGTAGTATTTATTTCGCTGCGGGGATATTAGAAAACCTATGTCCCTTTTGGACGAAATGTATTGTGACGACTCAGAACAGAATCAATAGTGAAATCAGTTTAGTTCATGAGGTTATCGCGTAGTCGCAGATTTACGACAGTTATTTGAATCGCCAGGCTTGTTAACGACTAAATCATTGGCCGAGAATTGGAGCTGGGTCTCTTCTTGAGAGTCGTTGTACGTGTGATTTCGAGTTCGTGGGCAGTTCCAGATCGTTATTTGGACGACTGAGGAATAAGTTATGAATATTTGAAGTTTCGACGTAATTGGGTTTAAATGGAGGATTTCTTAACGACTAAATTACCGGTCGAGAATTTGGTTTCGGCTTCTTCACGGAATTTGTTGAGAATTTAATTTCGAGTTTGTGGGAACTTCCGGAGCATTATTCCGAATTACGAGGATTAAGTTGTGAATATTTCCGATTATTGATTATTTAGTTGGTTAATGTATGTGTTTGGGTTGAACAGTTGACTTTTTATTCAATTGGTTGATGTGTTTGACTTCGGGTGATAATTGAAGAACATGTCGAGTCGAGTTTGTTGCCGCGAGAATTATCGGAATCGGAATTACGACGAGAAAGTTACGGGTATTTGAAGTTTGCCGAAAAGTGAATTATGTGGTTTCCATTTTAGGAAGGCCTATAAATAGAAGTTTCCTATTTGGGGAAGTTAACTTTCCATTTCTGTTTGGTTGACTGGGTTGACCATGGGTCATGGGTGACCCATTTTACCATATGTTTTCCGTTCGGTTTTGGTGATTTTTGGACCCTTTTCCGGCCACAATTGGCCGGGGTTCCATCACGCAACTTGTTGGGCTCGAGCTCCTCTTCAATTTGGTATGTGGATCGTCCCGTGAGGTGGTCGGAGGAGGAAGTTATGGCTCGGCAAGGTTAGTGAAATTCCGGCGAGTTTTGTGGTGTTCGGGTGGCGGCGTGGAGGCCGAGATGGTGGCTCCTCTTTGATGGCTTTTGTTAGCCTCGAGCCAAGGAAGCTTTTCCAAATGGTCTTGAGGGTTGCCGTGGCCAGAGGAGAGAGATCCGTTGAATTGAAATTTCGGTAAGGGTTTGGAACTTTGGGTTGATTTTTGGAGGTTTTTCGGTCAAAATTGGCCTTAACTTATAACTGGAAAGTTGTTGGAATCGTTGAGATCTTCAAAACCATGTATGCCATGTATTTTTCTGGGCAGGTATGGATTTTCTGGCGACTGGGCAGCGGCGACGGCGGCAGCGATTTTTCGCCCGGCGTAGTTTTCGACGAGTTATATGTCATTTCACTCGAAATCGCGCCCCGATCGCAGTGGTAAGGTTTGTTTTTCAAATTGAGCGTCCGAAATTATAGCAAGGTATTGAGGTGTGATTATCGGATTTTTGACAATTCGTCGTATTCGGATTATGTGTTTCTGAGAACGGTGGTTTCTCGTGATTTGATTTGAATTGTCGAGTTATGACTTTGAGAAATGGACTTTGTGAATATTCAGGGGTTCGTGATCGTTCGTTTGGCGAGGGACTTTCCGTCGGATCACAGGTTAACGCAAACTGCGTTACGCTAGTCTGTGAGTGGACAATTTCTTTTCACGGATTGATTGCGAGTCTTTTATATACGTTTTACGAACTTGAGCATGCAGTATGATCATGGTTTTACGAGCATGAGATTTCATACGAGATTATGTTTATTATGAGCATGTGTTACACGATTATGCTTATATCAGTATATATTACGTATATGCACTTATATATTGATTCATGCATTTGCATCGACTTGTTTACGATTTGATTTACACAGAGTACAGTCTCAGTTACGTTGTTGTATCGGTACACTTGCCTCTCGGCTGATCCCCGATGGTAGGCCCACCAGGAGGGGCAGTACCCCTACCTGACCGGTGTGGGGCAGTACCCCGGAACCGAGGCCTTTCTGGCTACGAATCACGTGGAAGTCAGGGACTCTGTGATTCTGACTGTACTAGCACGGATGTGTCCATGAGTGACCCCGTGAGATTTTCCATGCATGCTCTGTTTATGAGTTGGAGTCAGCGTCTCCTCGTATACTATTTGTTTTATTTATATTTCGACTCACATATGTTTTTATAACATATATTACTCGGTGAAAGACATTTATTTTCGTCCACTCACTCTAACAGTTTTCATGTCTTTCCCCTGGGCTCTTCGGTTTCCGTGCCCAGTTTGCAGTTCGGACTCTGGTGTCGCACGTCGTGGTCGGAGGCATAGTGCTCGAGCTACTTTGTTTCTTCCAGTAGGTTTATTGTTCTGCCTACTGTGGTATACGTATATGATTATACATTAGAGGTCGCTCTGAGTATTCTGTTGTATATATATATTATACGATTTTACTCCAGATTTCAGTAAAGTACAGATATATTTACTACTTTACATTATTGTTGATATATTGAGAAATCCGGATGGGATTGGTGCCCACGGTTTGATTTTTGTGGCATAGGATGAAGTGTATTTTCCGCGTGCAAGTAATGGTAATTCCACGTTAGTAACGAAACTCTGCTAAAATTTCTACGGTTTTTGTTGGTTCGTGTTTTCGAAATGGTTTGATTCCGGTTTAGGGAGCTAAATCGGGGTTGGGTCCTTTCAGCTTGGTATCAGAGCATTAGGTTATAGGTTCTATAGACTTCTGTAGTCGTGTTTACTAAGGATATTTGAGAATGTACAGCATGTCTGGAATGGTGACCCGACCGGCCGGCGGATAATCATCAATATTCCGGGTGTTGTATACTTTCAAATATTTGAAGTTCCATGATTACGTTCCACTTGTTGTGAACGATGTTTTATTCATTAGGATGCCTCCTTGACGTGCTTTCCGTGTCGGTACGGTTGTGGATCTTGTTGAGGATCATTCGACGCGTGAGTTGCCAGAGAACTGTGGATTTGGATGAGCATTCTGAGTTCAGAGAATTGTGTAGCACGGTTTGCCTGGTTGTGTGTGTATGAGCCTCTACACGTTGCCTCAGAGCTGAGAATTGTGGCAGTTGATGATGTTTTGCCTGAGTCCGATTATTGTATTTGGTGGGCTGGTACTGTGTGAGTTCATGTTGTGACTCTATGGCCTACATTCAGAGTGTTGTTATTACGGTAATGGTTTAATCAGGATACCCAGCATTCGAATGAGGAGTGTTTATCCACCTGAGGCAGAGATGCATTATTCATATGTTTGTTTCTGTTTCCACGTGTTATGTGGCTTCAGAGGAAGCGGTGCGCGAGGTTCGAGATGAGTTTGAACCTGAGCATCAGTGAGAGTCTGATTGATGTGCCTCGAGACAACCGTGAGGAGCTTAGTGTGCTGCACTCAGTAGCGAGGCTAATGAGAAGGAAAGGTGTATGCGGTTTTCGATGTGTGGTTTGAGGAAAGTGGACTTAGTCGAGATTTTGATGAGGTTGAGTTCCAACCCTTCGGGATCAGTGACTTCATTAGGCAGTGGCCTTTTCGATTATGATGTGGGTCATCAGATCAAGCAGAGGATCCGTTTGGTGATGGTGGAGATCACGGAGTAGTGGACTTGTTCCTGTGGCATGAGTGTGGGCGATCGTTCGTGATCCTTCCTCACAGCAGGTGTCGCTGTGACTTGTGTTCGTGGAGCACTTTCAGTTGCCATTGTGGTGGCCAGGAAGGTCATGTTATGAGGGACCGCCCTCAGCCAGCTGTGTTAGCAGTTTGACAGCTCAGAGTTCACGAGGAGGTCATGATGCTATTTCTGGAGTGTGACCAACGCAGCCTTCTGGACGAGTTAGTCAGCAAGTCGCGAGTGTTGTAGGCGGCTAATTGGGCATGTTGGAGTTCGTGCCATGACCTTGTTTGAGGACAGACTTTTGTCCGAGGTTACTGTTGTTTGATATCCATGGCTATTGTACCTGCATCTCCACTTCCAAGGTTTTGGAGAGTGTTGCATCCATCCAGAGGTTGTGAGATCTTTGTTGGAGGATGTGGCTTAGCTGCGGATCTGTTATAGCTGGATATCGTGGTTTGATGTGACTATGAGCATGGACTATTGGCGACACATTTTGGCTGTGTTCGAGTACCTCGAGAAGGAGGTTGTGTTTCGACGATCAGATTTCCTTGAGATACTGTTTTGCGGTGATGGTCGAGCAGATGGTGAAGACGAGTTGTGTTGTTTGCTTAGCTCATATTATGGATACTTCGGTTGCTGTGCCCGACATTGGTGACATTGAGGTGGTTCCCGAGTTTCCAGGTGTATTCCGGAGGAGTTACCAGGTGTTCCTCCAGTTGGGGAGACCGACTACACCATTGAGTTTGTACTGGGCGCTGGAATCATTATACCGGCATCTTGTCGTTCGGAGCCAGTGGAGCTGATGGAGCTATAGTTTCGACTCCAGGAGTTGCTGGAGGAGGTTTCAGGAGATTTTGTGCGACCCTGCGTATTTGCGTGATGTGCTTTTGCATTGTGTGTACGTATGATGGATGGTTAGACATGGTGGTGCGTTGACTACCGGAAACCTGATTCGTTTCAGAGGAGAGTGAGTATCCTCCGCTTCGGATTGACGATTGGTTTGATCAGCTCAAGGGAGCTTCGGTCTTTTCGAAGATTGATTTCGGGTCTGGATACCATCAGTTGAGGTTTGATGAGTCAGATGTGGTTTGGACAGCTATCGGATCTCAGTGTGAGCACTAGGAGTTCTTAGTCACGCTGTTGGGTTGACTATTGCCCCCGTAGATCTTGCAGACTTAATGGACCAGGTGTCCAGACGATTCTGGACGAGTTGCGGTCATGTTCGTTGGCAACGTCCTGATTTACTCCAGGAGTGAGGACCAGTACCTGAAGGAATTGTGAGCGGTTTTGCGGTCTTCGTGAGGTGATCAGCTATTTGCGAAGTTTAGCCAGTGTGAGTTTTGGCCGATTAGCGTGAAGATTTTGAGCTGTGTGATGCTATCCGAGTGAGTTGGCGTGGATCCTGACCAGTTTGAAGCCGTGTTGATTTGGGGTTGATCTACCATTATACCAGAGATCAGGGGTCTCTTGGGTTTGGCAGGCTATTACCGATGACTTGTGCAGGATTTTCCTGGATTGCCACTCTACTTTCCGGATTGACGAAGAAGACGTCAAGTTTGAGTGGTTCGATGCACGCGAGGAGAGTTACTTACTCTTGAATGATGGTTGACCGTTGCTTCGGTTTTGACCTTACCTGATGATCGTGATGAGTTCGTGGGTTATGGCGATGCATCGAGGTTTAGATTTGGTTGCGTTTTGATGTTGTGTAGCTGAGCGGTGGCTCATGGTTTCGGACAGTGGAAAATTTATGGGGCTACGTGTCCTATGTATGATTTGGGTGTAGCTGTCTGTGGGTTAGCATCGAAGAGTTGGAGATACTATTGCTATGGCGTGCAGCGCAGTGTAGGACGTACACTGATCACTTGAGTTTCATCCACTTCCATTTTCGGCCAGATTTGGGCTTGAGGCAGTGTAGATGGATGGGGTCGACTAACGACTATGGCTGCACTTTTGAGTTTGTTCGAGAAGGCTAGAGGTGGTACTTTGACTATCCATTTGGGATGTTGTTGCTGATGCATTCGGTTGAATGTCAGGAGCTTCAGTGTTTCATGTGTATGTGGCTCGAGTTTCCGTGTTAGCTGAGTTGTGCGCTATGGGAGCTGAGTTCAAGTGTGATGATGTTAAAGCTCATTGTTTCGCGCGCATTTAGCGCTAGTGATGCGGAGATGTATCAGATACTTCGAGTTTACTACTCGTGACGCAATCCGTAGAAGAATGTAGCAGCTTGTGTGTGTAGATGCCACATTTGTCGGCAGACGATGGCTAGGAAGCAGAGATTTGCCGAGAAGTACCAGCCATTAGAGATTTCTGGTTAGACGTGACGTTTGTCGCTGTGATCTTGTGTGTGTTTATGCACACTTTGGTTGTGATACCAGTTGTTGAATCTTTGTGGATCATTTGACGAACTTGGTACATTTCCTTGTACTTTTCGGGAAAAGATTTCAGTGGCAGGCTGGCATAGCTGTGTTTGAGGGAGGTTGTCCATCGACGTGGTGTACCTGTGTCCCAGTTTGCTGGTCGAGGTAATCAGCTGCAACTGTGTGTTGGCAAGCTTTGCAGCGAGCATTGGGGACCAGATTACAAATTAGTACCGGTTCTTATCCTCAGATTGGCGAACGATCTTTGAGGACTATTCAGACCTTGGAGGGCATATTGTGGACTTCGGTATTGCAGTTCCGGAGGATTTGGGACCAGCCGTTTCACTTGTTCGAGATTGCTTGCAGTACCAGTTTGTTGACCACTGTGATAGTGACGTTGCTTGATGTCGTTTTGATGAACGATGTTGTACTCCATTGTGTTGGAGCGAGTTCAATGTGGGTTGATAATTGCCCGAGTTTGATGTTTGAGCTATGTTGATGTAAGCAGGTTGAATTGTGATTTGCCACGTTATTATGATCCGTGTGCGATCATAGGCGAGTTTATGTTGTGCCGTATAGTTCGGCATTGCCTATAGCGTTGGCTTTTATGTGTGTTGTGTTCCGTGTGGTGGTACTATGTTTCAGGTTTGTTACTTGTTGTGTACCCTATATGTTCCTTATGCAGGAACACTTGACAATTGTGTGGAGCCAGTTCAGATTCGAGATTTGTGGGTACATGGATTTCAGCACGGAGCTATCTCCTATTGAGGAGTCTGTTGTCAGAATTGTTCAGTAGACATTGTCGCTGGAGAGTTGAGCAGTATGCAAAGGCAGTGCTCCTACTTTTAGCCGACAGACTCGGAAATTTTGATGTCGAAATTTTTTAAGGGGGGTGGATTTGTGATGACCCAGAACAGAATCAATAGTGAAATCAGTTTAGTTCATGAGGTTATCGCGTAGTCGCAGATTTACGACAGTTATTTGAATCGCCAGGCTTGTTAACGACTAAATCATTGGCCGAGAATTGGAACTGGGTCTCTTCTCGAGAGTCGTTGTACGTGTGATTTCAAGTTCGTTGGCGGTTCCGGATCATTATTTGGACGACCGAGGAATAAGTTATGAATATTTGAAGTTTCGACGTAACTGAGTTTAAATGGAGGATTTCTTAACGACTAAATTACTGGTCGAGAATTTGGTTTCAGCTTATTCACGGAAGTTGTTGAGAATTTAATTTCGAGTTTGTGAGAACTTTTGGAGCATTATTCCGAGTTACGAGGATTAAGTTGTGAATATTTCCGATTATTGATTATTTAGTTGGTTAATGTATGTGTTTGGGTTGAACAGTTGACTTTTTATTCGATTGGTCGATGTGTTTGACTTCGGGTGATAATTGAAGAACATATCGAGTCGAGTTTGTTACCGCGAGAATTATCGGAATCGGAATTACGACGAGAAAGTTACGGGTATTTGAAGTTTGCCGAAAAGTGAATTATGTGGTTTCCATTTTGGGAAGGCCTATAAATAGAAGTTTTCTATTTGGGGAAGTTAACTTTCCATTTCTGTTTGGTTGACTGGGTTGACCATGGGTCATGGGTGACCCATTTTACCATATGTTTTTCGTTCGGTTTTGCTGATTTTTGGACCCTTTTCCGGCCACGATTGGCCGGGGTTCCTTCACGCAACTTGTTGGGCTTGAGCTCCTCTTCAATTTGGTAGGTGGATCGTCCCGTAAGGTGGCCGGAGGAGGAAGTTATGGCTCGGCAAAGTTAGTGAAATTCTGGCGAGTTTTGTGGTGTTCGGGTGGTGGCGTGGAGGCCGAGATGGTGGCTCCTCTTTGAGGGCTTTTGTTAGCCTCGAGCCAAGGAAGCTTTTCCAAGTGGTCTTGAGGGTTGCCATGGCCGGTGGAGAGAGATCCGTTGAATTGAAATTTCGGTAAGGGTTTGGAACTTTGGGTTGATTTTTGGAGGTTTTCCAGTCAAAATTGGCCTTAACTTATAACTGGAAAGTTGTTGGAATTGTCGAGATCTTCAAAACCATGTATGCCATGTATTTTTCTGGGTAGGTATGGATTTTTCGGCGACTGGGCAGCGGCGACGGCGGCAACGATTTTTCGCCCGGCGTAGTTTTCGACGAGTTATATGTCATTTCACTCGAAATCGCGCCCCGATCGCAGTGGTGAGGTTTGTTTTTAGAATTGAGCGTCCAAAATTATAGCGAGGTATTGAGGTGTGATTATCGGATTTTCGACAATTCGTCGTATTCGGATTATGTGTTTCCGAAAACGGTGGTTTCTCGTGATTTGATTTGAATTGTCGAGTTATGACTTTGAGAAATGGACTTTGTGAATATTCAGGGGTTCGTGATCGTTCGTTTGGCGAGGGACTTTCCGTCGGATCACGGGTTAACGCAAACTGCGTTACGCTAGTCTGTGAGTGAACAATTTCTTTTCACGGATTGATTGCGAGTCTTTTATATGCGTTTTACAAACTTGAGCATGCAGTATGATCATGGTTTTACAAGCATGAGATTTCATACGAGATTATGTTTATTATGAGCATGTGTTATACGATTATACTTATATCAGTATATATTACGTATATGCACTTATATATTGATTCATGCATTTGCATCGACTTGTTTACGATTTGATTTACACAGAGTACAGTCTCAGTTACGTTGTTGTATCGATACACTTGTCTCTCGGCTGATCCCCGATGGTAGGCCCACCAGGAGGGGCAGTACCCCTACCTGACCGGCGAGGGGCAGTACCCCGGAACCGAGGCCTTTATGGCTACGAATCACGTGGAAGTCAGGGATTCCGTGATTCTGACTGTACTAGCACGGATGTTTCCATGAGTGACCCCGTGAGATTTTCCATGCATGCTCTGTTTACGAGTTGGAGTCAGCGTCTCCTCGTATACTACTTGTTTTATTTATATTTCGACTCGCATATGTTTTTATAACATATATTACTCGGTGAAAGACATTTATTTTCGTCCACTCACTCTAACAGTTTTCATGTCTTTCCCCTGGGCTTTTCGGTTTCCGTGTCCAGTTTGCAGTTCGGACTCTGGTGTCGCACGTCGTGGTCGGAGGCATAGTGCTCGAGCTACTTTGTTTCTTCCAGTAGGTTTATTGTTCTACCTACTGTGGTATACGTATATGATTATACATTAGAGGTCGCTCTGAGTATTCTGTTGTATATATTATACGATTTTACTTTGGATTTCAGTAAAGTACAGATATATTTACTACTTTACATTATTGTTGATATATTGAGAAATCCGGATGGGATTGGTGCCCACGGTTTGATTTTTGTGGCCTAGGATGAAGTGTATTTTCCGCGTGCAGGTAATGGTAATTCCACGTTAGTAACAAAACTCTGCCGAAATTTCTACTGTTTTTGTTGGTTCGTGTTTTCGAAAGGGTTTGATTCCTGTTTAGGGAGCTAAATTAGGGTTGGGTCCTTTCATGTATGTACTGCTTCGGCCTAAAATTTCTTAATGAAATTCATTTCCTGAGAAAGCTTCAAAAAAAGTCACATCTACTGTAACAAAAATGACTATAGTCAATAAAATCAACTGAATCATTCTATAACAGAAAAAAGAGACTTTGAAAATAGAATTACTGTAAGAGCAACATTGCTTATCCATTTACCCAAAAAAAAACACTAAATCATCAATTATAGAGATTGTAAAATCTCGTCGCACACTCAATCATCAATACACAAACAATTTGAGGGAAAATTTTAGGCCTTTTGAACTGGTGAGACTGAAATTAAGTTGATGTTATGCCATGAAATTTCACCAATTGACTAATGCAAAAATAATAGCAAAAATAAAACCGAAATCAATTAAAAACCATAACTCATGGACTGCTACTGAAATCTGGTTCATTATCGAGAAAAAGAGTTGGATCTGGATTTTGTCGCAAACCAAGGGATGGTTTTTGAAGGAAGTCACGAGCGTTGAGGCTGAGGTGCGATAGAGGAGGAGTGGAAAGTCTCGAGGATTGATGCTTGATCGATGTCACCATTGCAATTGCTAGTAAGGTGCTATTGAGGTTGAGATTGCATCTAAGGTGCGGCAGAGGTCGCCATCACCACCACAATGCAGAGTTTAAGAGGCTAAGCAAAGGCCGAAACGATGCCAACCAGAGGCTGAGATTGATGTCAAGACACGGCTGCTTGAGACTAAGTATGAAGGGATATGCATGGAGCCTAGGACATGATGAGGGATGCAAAGTCGAGTGATGGGGCCTTAAGTGGCGTCGTGCGATGGTGAGGCAGCGGCGATACGCGACCACTACTACGTGGTCACAACTTCTCACGCAGTGGAGTATCGGTGGCGGCAAGGGTGTAGAAGGGCGGTCTTGAAGAGGGCGGCAGTAGAATCTTGACCCACTACTACTACAATTTTTTTTGAAAAATTATCACCACCAGGTTCTGAATGTTTTGAGACTTTATTTTTAGGCTCATATCTTTGCTATGTAATCAAGTTTAGTTTTTCCTTTTGACTTGGTTTTAGTCATGTTTTGAGACTTTATTTTTAGTTGATATGGATTAAGACATCTATGATGTAACTTTTACTTGTTGACGAGTAATGCAATTTCTCTATCTTGCGGTATATAAAAGTGTTGAGAATGTTCTATTTCATACAATTCTTATGTATGGTTCGATGTTTATAAGTATATGGCAATATGAGTTAAAGATACAGTAAAAATGTGACACAAAGGAGAGAATGTTATTTTGAACTCGGGAAGATTTTTGATCCATCGAAGTATTGTACTTCGATCTATTAAGGCTATCACACAGGTTATTTTTTGACATTTTTTGATCCATCGAAAAAATGTACTTCGATCCATCGAAGCTTATCCTCGGGTCCTTTGGTTGCAAATTTCAATTCATCGAGACACTCCTTCGATCCATCGAAGGAATGCGTCGGGTCAACTTTTTCGATCCATCAAAATAATTTCAATCCATCGAAAATCAGTATCAGAAAATAAGATTTATTTTGGATTCCTTCGATCCATCGAAGTATTACACTTTGATCCATTGAAATCATCCCTCAAGTCATTTTTCACAGGAATTTTGATCCATAAAAAATTTGTTCTTTGATCCATCAAAAATCCTACCCGTATTATGGTGTTTTAGATGTCTATATGTGAAAGGACCTGACTTCAATTTAGTTGTCTAAACCGAAATCAAACCCCTTCGAAAACAGGACCTAAAATTTTTTTTTGTCAGAGTTTACTTTGAAATACGTGAGCCAATATTAGAACTTACAAAGAGAATCACACTTCGAATATTCCACAAAAACCAAACCGTGGGGCTCCGTTTCCCATCCCGATTTCTCAACATCATATATAACAAACCACAAGATTTACAAGAAATCCAGAAAAATATCCAGGAGTAAGCTCAACTGAAAACATAACATAAGTATTCAGAGCAACTCCTATATACATCATATACAAGCAGTAGGTCGAACTAAGAACTTACTCGAATTGAAGTGTGACCTGAACTCTACGCCTCCACCGTCGATGTGCAACCCCGGAATTCAAACTGCAAACTGGGCAAGAGAAACCGAAAAGCCCAAGGGAAGACAAATAAAATTGTTAGAGTGAGTGGACGAAAATAATAATATGCCTTTCCTAACATATAAGTATATATGCCCTTAAAAGCATAATGCGAGTCAATGCACATGAAAATCCCGACCAGGTACATTTTCCCTGATCCATAAATATGCATATAGAATCATGCGGGGTCACGCATGGACTCCTCCGCATAGTACAGTCTAATCACAGGATCCCATACCCCCTCGTGATTATAAGTCTAAAAGACCTCGTGTCAGGATATCTTGTGACGACCCGAACCAGAATCAGAAGAGTAATCAGTGTAATCCACGAGTTAGTGTGTAATCGCGGTTTATCGATTATTGTGTGGTTTGCCAGTTTCGTTTACGACTTAATTATCGGCCGAGAATTTGAGTTGAGTCTCTTCTCAAGAGTTGTAGTACACGTGATTTCGAGTTCGTGGGTGGTTCCGAATGATTTTTCCAATGACTGTGCAATATAATACGATTATTTAAAGTTTCGGTTTTTCGACGAGTTTATCCGTTCGTATCGAGTTTATCCGAATCGTAATGGTTATCCGTTTTGGACCATCGATCGTCCCGAGGCGCGAGTATAAATATCGGAAATAGTCGAAAATTGTCGGAAAAACACTGTTTGGGAAGTTTGATCAGCGTTGACTGGAATTTCTGGCATTGACCGAGTTGACCGGAGGAGGAAAACGGACCGTTTGGCTTCCATCGCCGGACCGGCTGATTCCGGTAGTTTTAGGCCACGACCCTTGCAGGGGATCGAGATCGTGCTTCGGGCGAGGGATCTTCCGCTGGGCCACGTGATTAGCGCGAGTGCTCGTTTTGCTCACCTGTGAGTGGACATTTCTTTTCACGGATTGACTACGAGTCTTTTATACGTTTTACGAGCATGAGCATGCAGTTATGATCATGATTTTTTATGAGCATGTGTTTTACGATTATGCACTTACGAATATGCATATATGAATATACATACCTATATATTATGTTTTATGCATGTGCATGGAAAGTATTTGTGATTTGGTTTACACAGAGTACAGTCTCAGTTATCAGGGTGGTATCGATACACATTAGCTGATCCCCGAGTAGGCTCCGGGGGGGACAGATATTCTGACCCGAGGCCTTTCTGGCTTGGAATCACGTGTGGGTCTGGGATCCCGTGATTCAGACTGTACTAGCGGGAGGGAGTCCATGAGTGACCCCGCGGTATTTACAATGCATGCTCTGTACGCGTGAGGAGTTAGAGTCTCCCTCGTGTACCATTTGATTTTTATGCATTTAGACTCGCATATGTTTTTATAACATATATTATTCGGCGAAAGACATTTATTTTCGTCCACTCACTCTAACGGTTTTCATGTCTTTCCCCTGGGCTTTTCGGTTTCTGTGCCCAGTTTGCAGTTCAGATTCTGGTGTCCCACGTCGTGGTTGGAGGCTAGTTGTTCGAGCTACCTGTGTTTTCAAGTAGGTTTCTTGTTTCGCCTACTGTTGTATATTTTGTATATATATACACTAGAGGTCGCTCTGATACGTTTTGATACATGTTTTATACAGTTTTTCTCGGATATACTATATATTACAGTTGTGTTTACTGTTTACTGTTAATGATATGATATTGAGAAATCCGGATGGGATTGGTGCCCACGGTTTGGTTTTTGTGGCATAGGATGAAGTGTTATTTTTCAGGTGCAGGTAATGACAATTCCGCGTTAGTAGCATTACTCTGCCGAAATTTTAATGATTTTTGTTGGCTCACGTTTTCAGAAGGGGTTTGATTCCGGTTTAGGAAACTAAATCGAGGTTGGGTCCTTTCATATCTGTCCCCCACGGAGCATCTCAGGGATCAGCCGAGAAGCCAAAACATCGATGCTACCTTTATATCTAAGACTGTACTTTGTGTAAACCAAATCATAAATAATTTCCATGCACATGCATAATCGTAAAATGAAATCATAAAATGCATACTTGTATGTGCATAATTGTAAATGCATACTAATACAATGCATAATCGTAAACTGTATAATCATAAATGCATAACGTAAATGCATAATCAGGACTCGCAAATCAACTTTGAAAATAAAGTGTCCACTCACAGGTTGTCGGGATAAACATAAAGATGGAACCCTCTTGATCGGCAAAATTATTCATCTGATACGCTCACTAAACCACGATCCTGAAATCACCATTAAAAATAATATCTGATCATCGGATTCATACTACATAACAAAGATCATAATCTGGTGAGTAATAACATCGAAAATCCCAAATACTCGAATAACGTAATTTCCTATTTAATCACTGACTCAATCAAATACTGAATTCAATTTCCTGAAATCCCTCACTTTAAAGAGTTGCAACCATATCTCAAATATTAAATGACTCGCAATTGAACGGATAATCAAAGCGTTCTTTAATATTGTCGTGAATTAAACTGATAACTGTTCGATTAAATACTCCCCAACTTCATCACGTCGTTTCTTCCTCCTCCGGCCACCAAATTCGATGATCCACCTACCAAAATAAAGAGGAGCTCGAGCCCAACAACTTTCATCAAGGAAGCACGACCAAAGAATGCCGGAATAGAGCACACCGCCGGCGAGAAGATTTCAGCCAAAATGGGTCAATTTGACCCACGGTCAACTCGGTCAACCCATAATTCCAAAAATAGAAACTTTCCAAAAATAACTCGTATTTATATCGTATAAATATGTACATACCAGCCCAAATAAACGGCTCAAAACAAATCTGATCCAAATCGGATGGTCACGATTAAATCAAAAATAAAATAACACTTTTATATATATTCACCAACCAACTTCAAAACTCGATAAAACATTGTTCGCATATCCGAAAAATTCCCCAAAAATTCCCACTAGCTCGGAATTAAATTCTCTACAGTTCTCGTGAAGAAAGTCAATACAAATTCTAGCCCGATGAAATAGTCGTTAACAAACACAATTACGTGACTAATCTGCGATAATTCAATTTCGTGGTGATTAATACTTAGATTTTGGTTCGGGTTGTCACAATCCACCCCCCTTAGAAAAAATTTTCCCTCGAAAATTTACATACCTGCTAGGAGAACGAAGCTACTGCTCACACAAACTGTTCTGACTGCGATGTGCTCACATTTACTGCATGATTTCTGTACAAACACAAACACTGACATTATCAGAATATTCCTGTTTCGGAGAATCTACTCTCATGAGTTAAGAACATCCAACGGTTCCATAACATGAACTGAACTATCTGTAACAGAAATTTTCCTAGGCACATTAACATCAGGGGATTAGGAATAAATGTCCACAATCACGATATCTGAAATACGCTATATACATGTACCAGCCCTGATAATAATTCTCAAACGATAACCATAATGCCCATATCCTTACTAACTTTTATATCAGCATAGCCGAATACTACCTGACTTACCATGAAATGCTATTTAAAGTGGCATCTTGATATTCAAAAGAAACCTGTAACCGTAGACGAATTTCGCCCAAATGCTGACACTTCATAAGAACTGTAATACACATAATCTTAGCATACCACCACAATTTGAGTAGTTCTCACGAACTGACACCACGCCTGGGATGAAAACTATGTTAACCTGCAACAGAAATCTTCTGTTTTCAAAATTTCGGCAGAGTTTCGTTACTAACGTAGAATTGCATAAACCTGCACCCTGAAAATAACACTTCGTCCTATGCCACAAAAGCCAAACCGTGGGCATCAATCCCATCCGGATTTCTCAACATCAATATATGAATCATAAACAGTAAACAGTACTGTAGTATATATATATCCGAGAAAATCCGTATAAACAAGTATCAGAATGTATCAGAGCGACCTTTAGTATGAAATATATACAATATACACATCAGTAGGCGAAACAAGAACCTACTAGAAAACACAGGTAGCTCAGATCACTAGCCTCCAAACCGCGACGTGAAAACACCAAACCTGAACTGCAAACTGGGCACAGAAACCGAAACGCCCAGGGGAAAGACATAAAACTTGTTAGAGTGAGTGGACGAAAATAAATGTCTTTCACAAAATAAAATATACATATAAAATCATATGCGAGTCGAAAGTATAAACCGTCAAATGGTACCTGAGGGAAACTCTAACTCCTCACGCGTCCGAATACACGAGGGAGACTCTAACTCCTCACGTATGCAAACACGAGGGAGACTCTAACTCATCACGTATACATATATACGAGGGAGACTCTAACTCCTCACGCGTACAGAGCATGCATAAAAATCTCACGGGGCCACACGTGGACACATAACATCAAATAAGTGTATATACGTAAAATATATACTTATATCAGCATATTCGTATAACACATGCTCATAATAATCATAATCACATGCTCGTAAAACCATAATCAAGCTGCATGCTCAAGATCGTAAAACGTATATAAAAGACTCGCAATCAATCCGTGAAAATAAATTGTCCACTCACAGACTCGCGTAACGCGCACTTGCGCTAAACTCGTGGTCCGGCGGAAGATCTCTCGCCTGAAGCACGATCACGATCCAGATCTCGATCTCCTGAATATACATAAACATAACGGATCAAAATCAAAGTCCACAACCCTATACTGAATCACGGAAACCAACCGTTCCCGGAAATATGCAATATAGTACAAAATGAATAACGGAAATTCCGAGATCCCCACTCGAAACCTCGACTGAAAATCGGCTAACCAAATCAACCCGAAAAACTTTGGATGATAATCAAGGCGCGATTTCGAGAAAAATGACATTAAAAACGTCGAAATCTGAAAAAGTCAACCCTCGCCGGAGCTCCGCCGTTGACCGCTGGCGGCGGCGGCGACGCGCCGTCAACCGTGGAGTTTCACGGCGAAACTTTCCAGATTTTAAGGTCTCCTCGAGCTAAGACTTTTTCTCTTCTACCTCAACGTCCAATTCGAACCACAACCCCTGCAAATCACCACGAACCCGAACGGAAACACAACTCCGGTGACCTAACCGGTGACCCCCCAAAACCTCCACCTCGATCGAAAACAACCACATAGGAAGCTTCACCTAAGCTAGAGGAACCGAAGCCCCAACATCTCCACCCTCGAAACTCGCCGGAGCCACCGTCACCATCACCGTCGAAGCACCACATTTCGACCCGATTCGAACTCGATGAAAACGCCATCAATTCCACCCAAACCAATTACCATCACACTTGAAATCAAAGGAGGAAGCTAACTGTACCTTTCTCGAAGCCAAAGGTGGCCGGAAAACAGGTCGTCAGACGGCAAGCCCAATCGGGAAAACTTCCCTATTTCGGTCAACGGGTCAACTTACTATTTTTGGAAAGTCAACGGTCCGGTCAAAGTTCAACAATGTTTTTCGACTAATTCTCGACTATTCCGATATTTATACTCGTGCCACGGGTCGATCGACGATTCGAAATGGATAACCATCACGATTCAGATAAACTCGAAACAATCGGATAAACTCGTCGGAACTGAAACTTCAAATTATCATAAAATATTCCTCGGTTATCGGAAAAATCTTCCGGAACCAACCACGAGCTCGAAATCACGTACTCTACAACTTCCGAGAAGACACTCAACTCAAATTCTCAACCAAAAACATAGTCGCGAATAAAGTCGACGAATCACATATACGACGTAAAACCGCGACTAAACTCAATCTCGAGAATCGTGCCGAATACGCAACAGATTCTGGTTCGGGTCGTCACAAATCTACCCCCCTTAAAGAAATTTCGACCTCGAAATTTACGTACCTGTCAAGTGAACAGATGAGGATACTGCTCCCGCATACGCTGCTCGGTCTCCCAGGTGGCCTCCTCAACTGAGTTGTTCTGCCACAAGACTTTCACTAGCGGAATCACACGGTGCCTCAACTCCTGCTCACGACGATCGAGAATCTGCACTGGCTCCTCAACATACGATAAATCCTCTCTGATCGGTAACTGCTGTGGGGCTAACACATGTGAAGGATCTGAGATGTACTTCCGCAACATCGAAACATGGAAGACATCATGAACACGAGCCATCTCAGCCGGTAACTCAAGTCTGTAAGCAACAGCTCCAACCCTCTCCGTAATCTTATACAGACCAATATACCGCGGTCGAAGCTTGCCACGCTTCCCGAAACGCACAACTCCCCTCCACGGAGATAGTTTCAGGAAGACCGAATCACCAACCTCGAACTCTAAACTCTTCCTCCTCACATCTGCATAACTCTTCTGCCGATCCTGGGCGATCTTCAAACGATCCCGGATAACCTGTATGTCCTCCATCGTGGTTTTCACCAAGTCAGGACCAATGAGCCAACGCTCGCCCACCTCACTCCAACATAATGGAGTGCGACACTGCTTCCCGTACAAAGCCTCGTACGGTGCCATCTCAATACTGGCCTGGTAGCTGTTGTTGTAGGCGAACTCAATCAAGTGTAACTGTTGATCCCAGTTTCCGCGAAACTGCAACACACACGATCTCAGCATATCCTCAAGTGTCTGAATGGTCCGCTCGGACTGCCCGTTAGTCTGAGGATGAAAAGCTGTACTAAATCGCAACCTCGTACCCAAAGCTCGCTGCAACGCCTGCCAAAACTCAGAAGTGAACTGACTATCTCGGTCAGAAACAATGGACACAGGCACACCATGCAAGCGAACAATCTCTGATAAGTACAACTTGGCCAATCTGCCCACTGATATCTTCCCTGGAAGTGCAAGAAAGTGTGCGAATTTCGTCAGTCGGTCAACAATAACCCAAATGCCAGTGTTGCCCGCCGAAGTACGCGGCAACTGATAGACGAAATCCATCGTAATGTGCTCCCACTTCCAAACCGGAATCTCAAGTGGCTGTAGTTTCCCTGTAGGTTTCTGCCTCTCCGCCTTCACCTGCTGACAAATCAAGCATCGACTCACGTACGCGGCAATCTCCCGCTTCATGTTGCGCCACGAAACATCTTCGTACCTCCGGGATGCATCGCATACGTTGAATTATGGGCATCGTCCAGAATCTCCTTCTTCAAGTCCTCGTCTCTGGGCACACATAGCCTGCCTCTGAACAACAACGTACCGTCGTCGCTCAATCTGAACTCTATAGGCACACCATTCCGTATCATGGTCTTCTTGCCCAACAGGTAAGAATCCGAATCCTGAGCCTCTCGTACCTGATCAACCAGTACCCGTCGAACCTGAAAACTGGCCAATAAAGCTCCATCATCATCATACCCAAAAACAACACCTGTAGCCCGAAGCTCGGCTAACATCGATACTCTAGCCACACACATGTGAAACAACGAGGCTCCAGATTTCCGGCTAAGTGCATCTGCCACAACATTAGCCTTCCCCGGATGGTACTCGAAAGTGCAATCGTAATCGTTGATCAACTCCATCCATCGGCGCTGCCTCATGTTCAGATCCGGCTGTGTTCGCAAGTAGGTGAGACTCTTGTGATCAGTGTAAATCTTACACTGAGCACCATACAGATAATGTCTCCAACTCTTCAACGCTAACACGATAGCGGCTAACTCCAAATCATGTGTCAGATAGTTGACCTCATGCGGGTTCAGCTGCCTGTAACCATATGCTACAACTCTACCATGCTGCATCAACACACAGCCGAGGCCCAACTTCAACGCATCACTATACACAACATACTCACCACTGTCGTCTGGCAATGTCAGTACCGGTGCGGTAGTCAATCTCTCCTTCAGGAGCAAATAACTCTCCTCGCACGCATCAGACCACTCAAACTTGACGCCCTTCTTCGTCAATCTGGTCAGTGGTGTAGCAATCCGGGAGAAATCCTGTACAAACCGTCGGTAATAGCCTGCTAACCCCAAGAAGCTTCGGATCTCCAGCACAGTAGTGGGTCTACTCCAATTCAGCACGGCTTCGATCTTGTCAGGATCAACACTGACCCCCTCAGCCGAAATCACGTGGCCCAGAAACTTCACGCTATCCAACCAGAACTCGCACTTGCTAAACTTCGCAAACAACTGATGGTCCTGCAAAGTCCGCAATACTACACGCAGATGCTTCTTGTGTTGGCCCACACTCCTGGAATAGATCAGGATATCGTCAATGAATACAATCACGAACTTGTCCAGGAATCGTAGAAACACTCGATTCATCATGTCCATGAAAGCTGCGGGGGCATTGGTCAACCCAAACGGCATAACCAAAAACTCATAGTGCCCATACCGCGTCCTGAACGTCGTCCTGGCTACATCAGAGTCACGGATCCTCAACTGGTGACATCCGGATCGAAGGTCAATCTTGGAAGAGACTGAGGCTCCCTTAAGCTGATCGAACAAGTCATCAATCCGCAGCAACGGATACTTGTTCCTTACTGTAACCTGATTCAGCTTCCGATAGTCGATGCACAAACGCATGGACCCATCCTTCTTCCGCACAAACAACACTAGGGCACCCCACGGAGAAACACTCGGTCGAATGAATCCCTTCTCTAACAACTCCTGGAGCTGAATCTGCAACTCCTTCAACTCCGCAGGCGCCATCCGGTACGGTGTCTGGGAAATCGGTCCAGTACCCGGCAATAACTCAATGGTAAAATCAATCTCCCGTATAGGGGGTATACCAGGTAACTCCGCTGGAAACACATCCGGAAACTCAGACACAACCTCAATACTTCCAAGGTCTGGCACTGCAGCTGTAGTGTCCACAACATGGGCTAAGTAAGCAACACAACCCTTCTTCATCAACCGATCTGCCCTAATCGCGGAAATCAAGCACGGTAGTGAAGTGTTCTTCTCGCCACGAAACAGTATCTCGGGTAACCCTGGTCGTCGAAACGTGACCTCCTTCCTGTGGCAGTCAAACATGGCCCAGTGCGACTCCAAGAAGTCCATACCCAAGATCAGATCAAAATCCATAATATCAAGCAATAACAGATCTGCGGTTAATCTATGGCCATCAATAAACACCTCACAATCTCGGTAAACCCATCCGATGCTCACAACCTCACCTGACGGATATAACACCCTCCACAACCCCGGAAGTGGAGATGCAAGTACCGTGGCTAATGACGACAGTCTAAATGATATGAATGAATGTGTAGCGCCCGGATCTAACAATGCAAGTACAGGAATACCAAAAACATGTAACATACCGATAACGACCTCCGGTGAAGCTCTGCCCTCACGTAGAGTCATAGCATGAACCCTCGCCTGTCCGGCTGGTCATCCTCGCTGGGGCTATCCCTGCTGCCTGCCCTGGCTTGCAAATTGTGCTGGTCGTGCTCCCGAAGTGGCACCTCGCTCTCCTCCGGAACTCTGGGCTACCTGTCCATCAGCACTATACAACTGAGGACACTCCCTCGAAAAGTGACCCACCTGGCCACAATGATAACAAGCAGCAGGACCCCGCTGACATGGGCCCAAATGATATCTGTTACAGAGGTTGCACAAAGGGTAATCTCTCGGAATAGGAAATGTACCACCCGAACACCGAGGGTAACTAGAACCGCTGGAACCTCCACCATCCTGTGGTCGCTGCGGTCGATCTCTCCTCCAAAACGGTCTCCGCCTCGGTGCACTAACTGGTGGGCGGTAAGATCCACCGCCTGAGGATGAAGCTGAACCGGAAGTATCAGAACTCTGCCTCTTTGAAGGCCCCTGACTCGGTTCACTTTCCTCAAATCGTCTCGGCTGATACCTCTGCTGTCTCTCCTGCTCAATATCCTCGCCTCGGAGTGCAGCACTAACAAACTCATCAAAGTTGTTCCGGGGCATCGTAGTCAGTGTCGCCTTGATGTTCAGATTCAATCCCAGCTCAAACCTACGACACTTGGCTTCCTCAGTAGCCACCATATCCCGCGCAAATCGAGACAAACGGGTAAACCGATCCCGATACTCAAGTACAGACAAACTGCCCTGCCTTAAGTTTGTAAACTCCTCGTACTTGCGCTGCCGGGTAGCCTGATTAAAGTACCTCCGCATGAACAGATCACGAAACAATGTCCACGGAGTGTCAGCTGGAACTCTGTCGGTGCTAACCCACCAAAAGTATGCATCACTCTCAAGTAAACCAACTGCAGCCACTGTCATCTGCTCAGGAGTAAAATGCAGATTCTCACCAACACGTTCAATCTGAACCAACAATGCCTCGCATATCTCTGGATCAACTGAACCCGAAAACACAGTGGCACCAGTTGTACGAGCCTTGACCACAGGGTCAAAACGCTCTTCCAAACGCAGCACTCGCATCAGCAAGTCGCGCGTTCGGCGATCCTCTTCAGGATCCTCATCCCGATCAACACGGGGACTACGTCGAGGAGGCATCCTACTGATACAAGACAAGCATTAGGTACAAGCAGAAAGAACGTAATCATGAAACCGCAGATATTTGAGGACACATAACACCCGAAGTATTGATGAATACCGCTGGCCAGTCGGGTCATCACTCCAGTCATGCTGTATCAACTCAAATACCCTAAGCGTCACAACTACAAGAGTCTACAGAATCTGACAACCTAATGCTCTGATACCAAGCTAAAAGGACCCAATCCCGATTTAGTTACCTAAACCGGAACCGAACCCCTTCTGAAAATACGAACCAACAAAAATTTTTCAAAATTTCGGCAGAGTTTCGTTACTAACGTAGAATTGCATAAACCTGCACCCTGAAAATAACACTTCGTCCTATGCCACAAAAGCCAAACCGTGGGCACCAATCCTATCCGGATTTCTCAACATCAATATATGAATCATAAACAGTAAACAGTACTGTAGTATATATATATATATCCGAGAAAATCTGTATAAACAAGTATCAGAATGTATCAGAGCGACCTCTAGTATGAAATATATACAATATACACATCAGTAGGCGAAACAAGAACCTACTGGGAAACACAGGTAGCTCAGATCACTAGCCTCCAACCGCGACGTGAAAACACCAAACCTGAACTGCAAACTGGGCACGGAAACCGAAAAACCCAGGGGAAAGACATAAAACTCGTTAGAGTGAGTGGACGAAAATAAATGTGTTTCACCAAATAAAATATACATATAAAATCATATGCGAGTCGAAAGTATAAACCGTCAAACGGTACCCGAGGGAGACTCTAACTCCTCACGCATCCGAATACACGAGGGAGACTCTAACTCCTCACGTATGCAAACACGAGGGAGACTCTAACTCATCACGTATACATATACACGAGGGAGACTCTAACTCCTCACGCGTACAGAGCATGCATAAAAATCTCACGGGGCCACACGTGGACACATAACATCAAATAAGTGTATATACGTAAAATATATACTTATATCAGCATATTCGTATAACACATGCTCATAATAATCATAATCTCATGCTCGTAAAACCATAATCAAGCTGCATGCTCAAGTTCGTAAAACGTATATAAAAGACTCGCAATCAATCCGTGAAAATAAATTGTCCACTCACAGACTCGCGTAACGCGCACTTGCGCTAAACTCGTGGTCCGGCGAAAGATCCCTCGCCTGAAGCACGATCACGATCCAGATCTCGATCTCTTGAATATACATAAACATAACGGATCAAAATCAAAGTCCACAACCCTGTACTGAATCACGGAAACCAACCGTTCCCGGAAATATGCAATACAGTACAAAATGAATAACGAAAATTCTGAGATCCCCACTCGAAACCTCGACTGAAAATCGGCTAACCAAATCAACCCGAAAACCTCTGGACGATAATCAGGGTGCGATTTCGAGAAAAACGACATTAAAAACGTCGAAATCTGAAAAAGTCAACCCTCGCCGGAGCTCCGCCGTTGACCGCCGCCAGCGGCGGCGGCGCGCCGTCAACCGTAGAGTTTCACGGCGAAACTTTCCAGATTTCAAGGTCTCCTCGAGCTAAGACTTTTTATCTTCTACCTCAACGTCCAATTCGAACCACAACCCCTCCAAATCACCACGAACCCGAACGGAAACACAACTCCGGTGACCTAACCGGTGACCCCCAAAACCTCCACCTCGATCGAAAACAACCACATAGGAAGCTTCACCTAAGCTAGGGGAACCGAAGCCCCAACATCTCCACCCTCGAAACTCACCGGAGCCACCGTCACCATCACCGTCGAAGCACCACATTTCGGCCCGATTCAAACGTGATGAAAACACCATCAATTCCACCCAAACCAATTACCATCACACTCAAAATCAAAGGAGGAAGCTAACTGTACCTTTCTCGAAGCCAAAGGTGGCCGGAAAACAGGTCGTCGGACGGCAAGCCCAATCGGGAAAACTTCCCTATTTCGGTCAACGGGTCAACTTAATATTTTTGGAAAGTCAACGGTCTGGTCAAACTTCAACAATGTTTTTTGACTAATTCTTGACTATTCCGATATTTATACTCGTGCCACGGGTCGATCGACGATTCGAAATGGATAACCATCACGATTCAGATAAACTCGAAACAATCGGATAAACTCGTCGGAACCGAAACTTCAAATAATCATAAAATATTCCTCGGTTATCGGAGAAATTTTCCGGAACCGCCCACGAGCTCGAAATCACGTACTCTACAACTTCTGTGAAGATACTCAACTCAAATTCTCAACCAAAAACATAGTCGTGAATAAAGTCGACGAATCACATATACGACGTAAGACCGCGACTAAACTCAATCTCGAGAATCGTGCCGAATACGCAACAGATTCTGGTTCGGGTCGTCACATTTCGATTAGTCTTTAACTGATACACAAAATCTGCCTTTATATAACAACAATCTCATCTCATATCTGCAAGAAATCAAGCGATTCACCAACATACAATTTACTAAAGAAAAATAACAATTCACGAACTTGATAAGAAAAAAACTGATCGAATCAAGAATTAATAACAAAACCTCTGGCTCAATAACTGCTATATAAAAGAAAACACTTCCAACACGCATCTTTGACTGAAGTACTATTCACGATTTCTGAATATGCAATAATGTAACACCAGATTTCTAGCTAAATATATCAACAATAAAATCGAATTCTTTTTCTTCACAATGAAGTAAGTAGCGCCGTAATACGTGAAAAGTCCAACACAAATCGGTGATAAAAAGAAACTAAACACAGAAAGCTCTGAATAACTGTCACATTAATAGGTTTACTCCAGATCGACACATCTTCAACCTTATCTGGGTCAACATCAACATGCATAGTAATAATACATGGTTGAGAAATCCAGCACCACAAACCAAAACCTTTACTTACTAAATCAGATATATAACTAGAGTTCTCACAAAGCCATCGATAATAAATCTGATATCTCACCTACTGTTGTACATCCCTGGGAATAACTAATATGTCACCAATACAGTCGATAATGAAATGACCCGACTCCGATTTGGTTGCCTAAACCGAAATCAAACCCCTTCGAAAACTTGACCTTAAAAAAAATTGTCAGAGTTTACTTTGAAAGTATGTGAACCATTATTAGAACCTGAAAAGAAACACACTTCGAATATTCCACAAAAGCCAAACCGTGGGGCTCCGTTCCCCATCCGGATTTCTCAACAACATATATATAATAAACTAAAGGTTTACAAGAAATCCAAAACATTCAGGAGTAAACTCAATTGAAAACAAATATAAGTATTTAGAGCGACGCCTATATACATAATTTACATCAAGTAGGTCGAACAAGAAACCTACGGAAACTAAAGTGTGATCCGAATTCTATGCGTCCACAGTCGACGTGCAACATAGGAACCCAAACTGCAAACTGGGCAAAGGAAACCGAAAAGCCCAGGGGAAGACAAATAAAATCGTTAGAGTGAGTGGACGAAAATAATAATCAATCACAGGTAAGGTGGTTGTCATAACCTTCCTAGATAACATATAAAATGTGGAGGCCGTAACTCGAGTACATTTCTCCTCAGAGTTACAATCCTGCTCAACCAAGGTAAGGGGTTTGTCATAACTTTCCTGGGAGCCATATAATCACGGGTCAGGCTTTTGTCATAACCTTTCCGGAGCATCTCGGGGATCAGCCGAGAAACCATGCATCGATGCATCCATATATCCATGATCCATGTAAAAAAAATCATGCATGTGCCTCAAAGTAAAAATACATAACCATATACGTATAATCATAAATGCATAATCATAGTTGCATACTCGTAAAATGCATAACATAAAATGCATAATCAAGACTCACAAATCGACAGTGAAAATAAAGTGTCCACTCACAGTACGAGGTTAACTTTGAGGTCCGGCAGAAGATCGCTCGCCAAACGCTCGATCACCATCACCTGAATAACAGGGATACGATCAATACATATAGAATCACAACATACAGAGCTAATACATCGAGAACCCCGCATTCTCGAAAGGCGTATAGCTTGAAATATCGACGAGGATAACATAATTCTCCAAATATACCCAATTAACCCTCGTCCCAAAATAAAGTACTCAAATCAACTCAAAAACCTCAAGACTACGATCGGGACGCAATTACGAGTAAAACGGTACAAAAATCTCCAAAATCCAAAAAGTCAACCCTCGCTGGAGCTCCGCCGTTAACTGCCGCCGCCGGCGGCGGCGTGGCGTCAACGGTCAAATTCTCCAACGACTAATACATCAAACTCTTCCTTTCCTCATGCCCAACCACTTCTCCTTCTACCATTAGCCTCAATTCTTCCCACACCGACCAGAATTGAGCTTGAAAGCTCGTCGGAAAACTCCTCTCCGGTCACCACCACGGCGACCACTAAACTTCATCCTTACCCAAAATTAATCACCCAGAACTGATCTAGGGGATAAGGGGTACCTTTCCCCCATCATCCGCGACGCCAAAGCTCGCGGCGAAATTCCAAGTTTTTGCCGAGCTCGTTCTCCCTCAAAACTCCATCAATTCTCACAAAATCAAGTTCAAAACAATAGGAAATCACTAGAGGATTCTTACCATACCCAAATCGTGGCTGGAGGTGGCCAGAAATGCCGAGTCAGACGGTGACAGTTCGCGGGTCGCGGTGGAGCTTTGGTCAACGCGAGTCAACTTGGTCAACATGGTCAACACGGTCAAACTGCCCAAATGCGACTTTTCGATAATTTTATGACTATTCTGATATTTATATGCGCGTCCTAAGACGATCAACGGTCCAAAATGAATTGAAACCAAATGGATAAACACGACTAAATCCAACGGCCAGAAATATTCATAACTTATTCCACGTAACTCAAAATAATCCTCCGGAAATTCCCACGAGCTCGAAATCATGTACACTACAGTTCTCATGAAGGAACTCATATCAAATTCTCGGCCGATAATTTAGTCACAAACAAATCCGCCATATCGACTAATTACGACAAACTGCGATTAATGGTGAAACTCGCCAATCAAGCCAATTAACATACCATTCCGATTCGGGTCGTTACAAATAATGAATTCACCAGAATATACTCAGTACACATGATTCTTTATACTCGTATAGCAACAGATGCGTTCAGTAAAACAAATTGCATCACTTGAAATTAACATCGATTGAAACATGATCAAAAATCAATTTTAAGAAATACTGAAGCTCCTTTCAAATTTTCTAACCAACCGTCACATCAAAATGGTGGATACTTGCTCTTCATGATAACTCAGTTCAGCTACCGACAGACATATCACAATCAAATGAAACCATCTGGTACAGCGCCCACGCAATGAGACATATACCGAGAAAAGAAAACTCATACATAAAAGTAATTCCCCGAAATATAGGAAGAGCTAATAATTCTTCAGGACAGACATCAGGATATTCCTTGACTACAACAATTCTTCAAGATTAGGAGGGAAAACACAAGTATTTGCATCATTCGCTAAATATGAAATGCACCATTACACAGTATTCCGCTACTTCACAACGACGATCACTGATAGAAATATTCCACTCTTCCAAAAGTTATATAATGCAATCGGTTTGATTAGTCTATCCAATCCTCACCACTTCTGATCCTGCTAACTGATTACCTGGGTGACGATGCGGCTCTAACCTCTGAAGTGGCTCCCTGAATCACCACAAGCACTAACAAACTCATCAAAGTTATATTAAGGCATAGTGGTCAAAGTCCCCTTGATATTTAGATTCAAACCCAACTCGAATCTTCTACACTTTGCTTGTTTTGATGCCACCATATCACGCGCAAACCGTGAAAAATGGGTAAACTTATCTCGATACTCAAGCACTGACATATTCCCCTGCCTCAGGTTGGTAAACTCCCATATTTTCGCTATTGAGTAGCCTTATTGAAATACCGACACATAAACATCTCTCTGAACATTGGCTATGAAGTATTAATAGAAACTCTCTCAGTACCAGTCCACCAAAAGTAAGCATCTAACTCAAGCAAACTCACTGCTACTATAGTTCTCTGTTCAGAAGTAAAATGCAGATGCTCACAAACACGCTAAAGCTGAACCAACCATGCTTCACACACCTCAAGATCAGAGGAACCAGAGAAAACAATTGCTCCCGCTATGCTAGCATTAACTACAGGATCAAAATGCTCTTCCAAATGCAACACTTGCATAAGTAAGTCATGCATACGCTGATCCCCATCAGAATCCCCAGTCCTATTAACACTGACTCCATGTCGAGGAGGCATCCTAAGGGTAAACGACATTAATCACAAGGCATAAAGGACATAATCATGAAACTTCAAACATTTGAAAGCATACAACACTCTAGAGCATTGATGATTATCCACTGGCTAGTCGGGTCATCGCTTCTGATATGTTGTACATTCTCAAATACCCTTAGTAACACAACTACAAGAGTCTATAGAACCTCAAACCTAATGCTCTGATACCAACTAAAAGGATCCGACTCTGATTTAGTTGCCTAAACCGAAATCAAACCCCTTCGAAAACAGGACCCAATTTTTTTTTTTGCCAGAGTTTACTTTGAAATATGTGAGCCAATATCAGAACCTGTAAAGAGAATCACACTTCGAATATTCCACAAAAGCCAAACCGTGGGGCTCCGTTCCCCATCCGGATTTCTCGACATCATATATAACAAACCACAAGGTTTACAAGAAATCCAGAAAAACATTCAGGAGTAAACTCAACTGAAAACATAACCATACGAATTCAGAGCGACCCTTATATACATCATATACAACCAGCAGGTCGAACTAAGAACCTACTTGAACTGAAGTGTGACCTGAACTCTATGCCTCCACCGTCGACGTGCAACCCCGGAATTCAAACTATAAACTGGGCAAGAGAAACCGAAAAGCCCAGGGGAAGACAAATAAAACCGTTAGAGTGAGTGGACGAAAATAATAATATGCATTTCCCAACATATAAGTATATATGTGAAAATGACCCAACCCTGATTTAGTTTCCTAAACCGGAATCAAACCCTTTCTAAAAACACGAACCAACAAAAACCATCAAAATTTCGGCAGAGTAACGTTACTAACGCAGAATTGGCATTAACCTGCACCCGAAAAACACACTTCATCCTATGCCACAAAAATCAAACCGTGGGCACCAATCCCATCTGGATTTCTATTTATCATAACAGTAATGTAAAGTAATAAATAAAACTATACTTTACAGAAATCTGGGGAAAATCATATGAAAATATAACATCAGAATGCTCAGAGCGACTTCTAGTATATATATATACATACACAAATAATAGGCCAAACTAAGAACCTACCATAAAAGAAACATCGCTCGAATACTAAGCCTCCGACCACGTCGTGTGACACTAGAGTCCGAACTGCAAATTGGGCAAGGAAACCGAAAAGCCCAGGGGAGAGGAAAATAAAATCGTTAGAGTGAGTGGACGAAAATAAACATATGCCCTTCACCAATTTCATATACATAAACAATGTAAAGCAATGTGAGTTCGGAAAATATATATGGAGGTGCCTGGCGAATCTCTCAAGCTCGACGGTGATAGGCTAGGGGAATCTCTTAACCCCAGCGACATGACAGGGGAATCTCTCAACCCTGCCCAGAGGAATCTCTCAACTCTGGTCAGACTACCGGTGATCAGCCGAGTAGCTGAAGCATCGATGCAAGTAACGCCATCACCATATAAAATATAAAATAATGCCTCCAAAAGTAATAAATAATCTCAATATCGTATACAAATAAATACGAAAAATCACGAAAAAATCACGAACACGCAACGACAGTGAAAATAGAAAAGTCCACTCACAGATGAGTGTAACGCGATACGCGTTAATCCCGTGATCCGGCGGAAAATCCCTTGCCAAACGAACGATCACGATCCCCTGGATAATCATAAAATTCACTGCTCAAAATCATAACTCAAAACCTCGAATCACATCACGAGAAATAACCGTTCTCAGAAATATATAATTCAATATCGACGAAATCGTCAAAATTCCGATAATCACACCATAAAACCTCGCTGTAATTTCTGATGCTCAATTCGAAAAATAAACCTCACCACTGCAATCGGTGCGCGATTGAAAGGACCCAACCCCGATTTAGCTCCCTAAACCGGAATCGAACCCCCTCAAAAACACTAACCAACAAAAACCGTAGAAATTTTGGCAGAGTTTTGTTACTATCGTGGAATTACCATTACCTGCACGCGGAAAAATACACTTCATCCTATGCCACAAAAAGCAAACCGTGGGCACCAATCCCATCCGGATTTCTCAATATATCAACAGTAAAGTAAAACAGTAAATATATCTATACTTTACTGAAATCCGGTGTAAAATCATACAACGTAAACAACCGATTTCTCAGAGCGACCTCTAATGTATAAACACATAAGTATACCACAGTAGGTAGAACAATAAACCTACTGGAAGAAACAAGGTAGCTCGAGCACTATGCCTCCGACCACGACGTGCGACACTAGAGCCTGAACTGCAAACTGGGCACGGAAACCGAAAAGCCCAGGGGAAAGACATGAAACACGTTAGAGTGAGTGGACAAAAATAAATGTTTTTCACCAAGTAATATATACGTATAAAATCATATGCGAGTCAAATGCATAAATAAAGGAAATAGTACACGAGGGAGACTCTAACTCCTCACGCGTACAGAGCATGCAACGTAAAATATATCGCGGAGACTCTCGTGGGCTTCCACGCGATAGCACAGTCTGAATCACGGGATCCCAGACCCACACGTGATTCTAGCCAGAAAGGCCTCGGGTCAGGATATCTGTCCCCCCCGGAGCGTACTCAGGGATCAGCCGAGAAGCCAATGTGTATCGATACCACAACATATACTGAGACTGTACTCTGTGTAAACCAAATCATAAATCCTTTCCATGCACATGCATAAAACATAATATGTACGTATATGTATATATTCGTATACGTATAATCGTATCAGCATAATCGTAAAACACATGCTCGTAAAATCATAATCAATTTGCATGCTCAAGTTCGTAAATCATTTATAAAAGACTCGCAATCAATCCGTGAAAAGAAATGTCCACTCACAGACTGGCGTAACGCGTATCGCGTTAACCCGTGATCCGGCGGAAAGTCCCTCGCCAAAAGAACGATCACGAACACCTGAATATTCACAAAATCCAATACTCAAAGTCATAACTCGACATTTCAAAACAAATCACGAGAAACCACCGTTCTCGGAAACACGTAATTCAAAGTCGACGAATCGTCGAAAATCCGTATATGTACACCTCAATACCTTGCTATACATTCGGATGCTCAAATCGAAAAATGAACCTCCCCACTGTGATCGGGGCACGATTTTGAGTCAAATGACATGCAACTTGTCGAAAATCCAAAAAGTCAAACCGTTGACCGTTGACCGCCGCCGTTGACCACCGTCCACGGCGGCGCCGCTGCTAAAATGAAAATCTTCCGGCGGAGCAACCACCATTCCATGTAAAATCACCCACTGAGCAACTTTGTTAACTGCCACGAAGGCCAATTCTCACTCTAGCTAGGTCAATTTCACGATAAACCGAATGAACACACAAATTTCAAATCCAAAATTCTCCTTCCACAAATCGAATTAAAGCTTCATACTTACATGGTTAGAATCCTTGAGAGGAGGGCTACAAAACCCAGTCCAAATCTTAGCTCGAATCGGCCTGAATCACCAAACCCGAATTCACCAAGTTTCATCAAACTTCATGCCGGAAAACCGAGCTCCTCCGGCGAGCTACGCCGTGGAGGGAGGTCGGAGAAGGACTCGGGAGGCCGAGGCGCACCGACTGCCACCTCCCCCGTGGCCGGAGATGGCCGATCGGCAACTCGCCGTCGCCACCGTACAGCACCGTCGCGATTCTCCTCCAAGGCCGAGTTGACTCGGTCAACTCACCAGTCAAAGACATAAATGGTAAGGTTTATAGCCTTACCCAAAATGGAAACTTCGTACTTATCCTTTTCGACAAACTTTGAACACCCGCAACTTTCTCGTCGTAATTCCGATTTCGATAATTCTCGCGGCCACAAACTCGTCTCGACATATTCTTCAATAATCACCCAAGGTCAAACACATCGGCCAATCGGATAAAAAGTCAACGGTTCACACCAACACATATTAAATCGACAAAATAACCAACAATCAGAAATAATCACAACTTAATCTTCGTAACTCAAAATAATTCTCCTGAAGTTCCCACGAGCTCGAAATTAAATTCTGAACAACTTCCGTGAAGAAGTCGAAACCAAATTCTCGTCCGGTAATTTAGTCGTTAAGTAGCCCACCATTTAAATCCGAACTTCAAATATTCATAATTAATTCCTCGGTCGTCCAAATAACGATCCGGAACCGCCCACGAACTCGAAATCACATGTACAACGACTCTCGAGAAGAGACCCAGCTCCAATTCTCAGTCAATAATTAAGTCGTTATTAAACCTGGCGATTCCATCATCAGTCGGAAATCTGCGATTACACAGTAATTCACGTATGTGGCTGACCATACTGTTGATTCTGGTCCGGGTCGTCACAGCGATTACGAGCGAAACGACATACAACTCGTCGAAAAACACGTCGGACGAAAAGTTGCCATCGCCGCTGCCGCCGGCCGCTGGAAAATCATACCGGCCCAGAAAAATGCAACCTACACATGGATTTGAAGATCTCGACATTTCCAACAACTTTCCAGTTCAAAGTTAAGGCCAATTTTGACAGGAAAAGGTCCAAAACTCACCTCAAAGTTACAAACCCTTACCGGAATTTCAAATCCATCGATCTCTCTCCTCCGGCCACGACAACCTCCCAAACCACTTCCAATAGCTTCCTCTCCTCAAGGCTAACAAAACCCCTCAAAGTTCCACCACCAACTCGGCCTCCAAGCCGTCACCTGAAGTCGAAGAAAACTCGCTGGAAAACGCTGATTTTCGCCGCCACATTTCTTCCTCCTCCGGCCACCTCATTGGTCGATCCACCCCTCAAATTGAAGAGGGCCACGAGCCTAACAAATCTCATGAAAGAACCCCGGCCAACCGTGGCCAGAATCGGCCTCCACGGCGGCGAGAAGTCCACGGCCCAAATGGCAAAACGGGTCGCCTTCTTGACCTGTGGTCAACGCGGGTCAAGGCCCAGTTTCCAGATTTGGCAAGTTTCCTAAAACGGCAAGTATTCTCCTGTATTTATACCGTACGCGTATCGAATCCCAAACGGATAAATACGACAATATCTTACGGCCGAAAATATTCACAACTTATTCCTCGTAACTCGGAATAATCCTCCAGAAGTTCCCACGAGCTCGAAATTAAATTCTTTACAACTTTCGTGAAGGATCCCAAATCAAATTATTACTCGATAATTTAGTCGTTAACGAGACCGCCATATTAACCGATTACGACAAAATTGCGACTAATCGCGAAACTCGTAAATCAAGTCGATAATCATTCCATTTTTGGTTCGGGTCGATCAATGGTCAAAAACGGATCACAATCACGATTCGGATAACTCGAATATGAACAGATAAACTCGACGATATTTCGAAATTTCAAATATTCATATTATATTCCTCGGTTGTCGAAATAATAATCTGGAACCGCCCAAGAACTTGAAATCACGCGTACAACAACTTTCGAGAAGAGACTTAACTCAAATTCTAGGCCAATAATTAAGTCGTGATCAAAACCGGCAATTCAATCAATTTACGGAAAATTGTGATTACGCGCAAGCTCGTGGATTAAGACGATTACACTACTGATTCTGTTCCGGGTCTTCACAAATCTACCCCTCTTAAAAAAAATTTCAACCTCGAAATTTCCAAGCCTGCCAACTGAAAAGTAGGAACACTGTCTCTGCATACAGTTCAACTCCCAAGTGGCAACCTCAACTGAACGACTCTGTTAATGGAAAATATCTCTGTATCCTCAAATCCCGAATCTGAACTGGCTCCTCCACAAATGCCAAGTCTTCCTATATAAGAAACTGATAGGGTACAAAACACGCAACAAATCTGAAATGTATTTCCACCACACGGAATACAACACACACAAAGGCCAACGCTATAGAAAATGCCAATCTATACGGCACAACACAAATTCGCTTCATGATCACATACAGACCAAAATAACGTGGCAAATTCATAACTCAACCTGCTCACATCAATATAACTTTAACGTCGGACTCGAGCAATTATCAACCTGTCCATGCTAATCCAAAGGTCTGTTGTAGCACATTCCACTAAATCAGGATCAAACGTCAGCTCAAACTGAACTCACTCCAACATAATGGAGTACAACATTGTTTCTCATAAACGACTTCATACAATATCATAATCATACTGGTCTACAAACTGGTACTGCAAGCAATCTCGAACAAATGAAACTGCTGGTCCCAAATCCCTCAGAACTGCAATACACAAGACCACAACATGCCCTCTAAAGACTGAATAGTCCTCAAAGATCGCCCACCAATCTGAGGATAAGAAACGGTACTAAATTGTAATCTGATCCCCAATGCTCATTGCAATGCTTGCCAACACTCTGTTGTAACTGATTATCTTGATTAGCAATCTGGGACACAAGCACACTTTAATTTGGACAATCTCTACCAAATACCGCTCTGCCAGTCTGCCCACTGAAATCTTTTCCGGAAGTACAAGGAAAAGAACTGATTTTATCAAATGGTCCACAATAACCCGATAGCTGGTATTACTATCCGAAATACGCAATAATTGATACACAAAATCCACAGTGACAAGCTCCAACTTCTAATCGGAAATCTCCAATGGCCGTAACTTTCCAGCAAGTTTCTGCCTCATTGCCCTCACCTGCCAACAAATGTGGCATCTGCTCACATAAGCTGCTATATTCCTCTTCATGTTACGTCACAAGTAGTAAACTCGAAGTATCTGATACATCTTCGTACCACTAGTGCACAACGTACGTAAAACAATGAGCTTCATCATCATCACACTCTAACTCAGCTCCCGTAGCTCGCAACTCGGCTAACATGGAAACTCGGGCCACACTCACATGAAACAATGAAGCTCCCGATTTCCGACTGAATGCATCAGCAACGACATTAGCCTCTCTCAGATAAACTCAAATGTGCAGCCATAGTCGTTAATCGACCCCATACATCTACGTTGCCTCAAGGTCAAATCTGGCTGAATATGCAAGTAGATGAAACTCAAGTGATCAGTGTGCATCCTACATTGCACTGCACGCCACAACAGTAATGTCTCCAACTCTTCGATACTAACACAAAGACAACAACTCCCAAATCATACATAGGATACGTAACTTTATAAAGTTTCCACTGCCTGGAACCATAAGCCACTACTCTGCCATGTTGCATCAAAACACAACCAAGTCCCAATTTTGATGCATCGCTATAAACCTCGAACTCTCCACTGTCGTCAGATAAAGTCAAAACCAGTGCAATGGTCAACTTTTCCTTCAGGAGTAAGTAACTCTCTTCACACGCGTCAGACCACTCGAACTTGGCGCCTTCCTTCGTCAATCTGGAAAGTGGAGTGGCAATCCGAGAAAAATCCTGCACAAAGCACCGATAATAACCTGCCAAACCCAAGAAACTCTTGATCTCTGGTACGGTGGTAGGTCTACTCCAATTCAACACGGCTTCAATCTTGTTAGGATCCACGCTGACTCTCTTAGCTAATATCGCGTGAAACAAAAACTTCACGTTAACCAACCAAAACTCACACTTGCTGAACTTCACAAATAGCTGATTATCACCCAAAGTCCTCAAAACCGCTCGCAAATGCTTCTTGTGCTGGCCCACACTCCTGGAGTAAATCAGGATGTTGCCGATGAACACGATCACAATCTTGTCCAAAAATTGTCTGAACACTTGGTCCATCAAGTCCATAAAAGCTACGGGGGCAATGGTCAACCCAAATGGCAAAACCAAGAACTCGTAATGCCCGCACCGTGACCTGAAAGCTGTCCTGGCCACATCTGACTCACTGGTCCTCAACTGATGGTATCCGGATCTGAGATCGATCTTCGAAAAGACTGAAGCTCCCTAGAGCTGATCAAACAAGTCGTCAATCCGCAACAACGAATACATACTCTTCGCTGAAGCCTGATTTAGCTTCCGGTAGTCGATGCACAACCTCGTTGAACCATCATTCTTCCGCACAAATAATACAGGAGCACCCCACGGTGATACACTGGGTCGTATGAAACCCTTCTCCAGCAACTCTTGAAGTTGAATCTGTAGCTCCTTCAACTCCACTGGTGCCATACGATAAGGTGCCTGTGATATGGGTCCAACACCGGTAAAACCTCAATGGTGAAATCGATTTCCCGCACTGGAGGAATACCCGGTAACTCTTTCGAAAATACATCTGGAAACTCGAAAACCACCTCAATATCACCAATATCTGGCATAGCAGCCATAGTATCCACCACATGAGCTAAGTATGCTACACAACCCTTCTTCATCATCCGCTTGGCTTTCATCGCTGAAATCACACATGGCAATGAAGAATTCTTCTCACCACGAAACAGTATCTCTGGGAACCCTGGTCGTCGAAACACAACCTCATTCTTGTGACAATCAAACATAGCCCAATGTGTCTCCAAGAAGTCCATACTCAAAATCACATCAAAATCGACGATATCTAGCAATAACATATCCGTGGCTAACCCATAACCTCCAACAAAGATCTCACAATCCCTATATGCCCAACCAATACTCTCAACCTCTCCGGATGGATACAACACTCTCCATAACCCCGGAAGTGGAGATGCAGGCACAATAGCCATGGATGTCAAGCAATGGTAATCTCAGAGAAACTCTGTTATCCTATAGGGTAGTGGCACGAACTCTGGCATGTCCAACTAACCATCCTCGTTGATTGCGACTTTGCTGATTGACTTGTCTAGAAGTCTGCATTAGTCAAACTCCAGAAATGGCATCATGACCTCCTCCTGAACTCTGAGCTACGGAACCACTAAAACAGCTGACTGAGGACGTTCTCTCGTAACATGACCCTCCTGACCACCAAAATAGCATCTGAGAGTGCCCATTGGACACAAATCAGAGCGACGCCTGCTGTGTGGAAGGATCATCAACGACCACCCTGACTCATGCCACAGGAACAAGTCCACTACTCTGTGATATCCATCACCACCAAACGGATCTTCTGCCTTATTTAGATGACCCTCAACATAATCGAAAAGGCCACAGCCTGATGAAGATACTAATCCCGAGGTGCCTGAATTCAACCTCATCAAAATATCTCGACTAAGTCCACTTTCCTCAAACCAACATGTCAGAAACCGCGTATGCCTTTCCTTCTCAATATCCTTGCCTCTGAGTGCATCACATCAAACTCCTCACGGTTGTCTCGAGGCATAATAGTAAAAGTCCCTTTGATGCTCAGGTTCAAACTCATCTCGAACCTCATGCATTGCTTCCTCTTAAGCCACATAACACATGCAAACTGGGACAAACATGTGAACGGTACATCCCTGCCTCAAGTTGATAACCACTCCATATTTCCGTTATTAGGTAGCCTGATTGAACTATTTTGAAAGGACCCAACCCCGATTTAGTTCCCTAAACCGGAATCAAACCCCTTTTAAAAACACGAACCAACAAAAACCACAAAAATTTCGGCAGAGTTTCGTTACTAATGCGAAATTGCCATTAACCTGCACCCGGAAAATACACTTCATCCTATGCCACAAAAGCCAAACCGTGGGCACCAATCCCATCCGGATTTCTCAATATCATAACAGTAATGTAAAGTAATAAATATAACTATACTTTACAGAAATCCGGGGAAAATCGTATGAAAAATATAACATCAGAATGCTCAGAGCAACCTCTAGTGTATAATTATATAAATATACCACAACAGGCAGAACAAGAAACCTACTGGAAGAAACAAGGTAGCTCGAACACTATGCCTCCGACTGCGACGTGCGACACCAAAGTCCGAACTGCAAACTGGGCACGGAAACCGAAAAGCCCAGGGGAAAGGAAAATAAAAACGTTAGAGTGAGTGGACGAAAATAAACATATGCCTTTCACCAATTTCATATACAATAAACAAGTATAGCGAGTTCGGAAAACATATATGGAGGTTGCCAGGCGAATCTCTCAAGCCCGACGGTCAGGCGAATCTCTCAAGCCCGACGGTGATAGGCCAGGGGAATCTCTCAACCCCGGCGGCATAACAGGGGAATCTCTCAACCCTGCCCAGAGGAATCTCTCAACTCTGGTCCAGAGGAATCTCTCAACTCTGGTAGACTACCGGCGATCAGCCGAGTAGCCGAAGCATCGATGCAGTAATGCCATCACCATAAAATATAAAATAATATCTCCAAAAAAAATAAATAACTCAACACCGTATAAAATAAATACGGAAAATCACGAACTCGCAACAATTGTGAAAATATAAAAATGTCCACTCACAGGTGAGCGTAACGCGATACGCGTTAATCCCGTGATCCGGCGGAAAATCCCTCGCTAAACGAACGATCACGAATCCCTGGATAATCATAAAATCCACTGCTCAAAATCATAACTCGAACCCTCAAATCATATCACGAGAAACAGCCTTTCTCGAATAAACTTAAATGTGCAGCCATAGTCGTTAGTTGACCCCATCCATCTACACTGCCTCAAGCTCGAATCTGGCTGAATATGCAAGTAGATGAAACTCAAGTGATAAGTGTACATCTTACACTGCGCTGCACGCCGTAACAATAGTGTCTCGAACTCTTCGATGCTAACATAAAGACAGCAACTCCCAAATCATACATAGGATACGTAGCTTCATAGAGTTTCCACTACCTGAAACCATGAGCCACCGCTCTGCTATGCTGCATCAAAACATAACCAAATCCAAATCTCAATGAATCGCTATAAACCACGAACTCGTCACGGTCGTCAGGTAAAGTCAAAACCGGTGCAGTGGTCAACCTTTCCTTCAGGAGTAAGTAACTTTCCTCATATGTATCGGACCACTCGAACTTGACGCCTTCCTTCGTCAATCTGGAAAATGGAGTGGCAATCCAAGAAAGTCCCGCACAAAGCGCCGATAGTAACCTACCAAACCCAAGAAACTCCTGATCCCTGGTACAATAGTAGGTAAACTCCAAATCAACACGGCTTCAATCTGGTCAGGATCCACGCCGACTCCTTCGGCTGATATCACGTGCCCCAAAAAACTTCACGCTAACCAACCAAAACTCACACTTGCTGAACTTCGCAAAACTGCTCGCAAATGCTTCTTGTGCTGGCCCATACTCTTGGAGTAAATCAGGATGTTGCCGACGAACACGATCACCATCTTGTCCAGAAATCGTCTGAACACCAGGTTCATCAAGTCCGTAAAAAAACTGCGGGGGCATTGGTCAACCCAAACGGCATAATCAAGAACTCGTAATGCCTGTACCGTGATCTAAAATCTGTCCTGACCACATATGACTCTCTGATCCTCAACTGATGGTATTCGGTCCCGAAATCAATCTTCAAAAAGACTGAAGCTCCTGTGAGATGATCAAACAAGTCGTCAATCCGCGGCAACGAATACTCGTTCTTCACGGTGACTTGATTCAGCTTCTGGTAATCAATGCACCACCTCATCGAACCATCCTACATTCGCACAAGCAGTACAGGAGCACCCCACGGTGATACACTGGGTCATATGAAACCTCCTCCAGAAACTCTCGAAATTGAATAAGTAGCTCCTTCAACTCCGCTGGCGCCATACGATAAGATGCCTATAATATGGGTCTGACGCCCGGTATACCCGGCAATATCAATGGTCCAAAACGGATCAAAATCACGATTCGGATAGACTCGAATACGAACGAATAAACTCGACGATATTCCAAAATTTCAAATATTCATATTATATTCCTCGGTCGTCGAAATAATAATCCGGAACCGCCCACGAACTCGAAATCACGCGTACAACAACTCTCGAGAAGAGACTCAACTCAAATTCTCGGCCAATAATTAAGTCGTGATCAAATCCGGCAAATCAATCAATAACGGAAAACTGCGATTACGCGCTAACTCGTGGATTAAGCCGATTACACTACTGATTCTGTTCCGGGTTGTCACACATTTCCGTATAAACAATACCCTGAATGTAGGTCATAGTGTCGCAACAGGAACTCACACAATACCAATCCACCAAATACAATGATCTGAATCAGGCACACCATCAATTACCACAATTCTCTGCTCTGAGGCAACATGTAAACGCCTATACACGAACAACCGGGCAAACCATGCCACACATATCTCTAAACTCAATATGCTCATCCAGACCCACAACTCATTTATCAAGTCACGCATCGACTGATCCCCAATAGGATCCACAACCTTACCGACACAGAAAGCACGTCAAGGAGGCATCCTAATGAATATGACACTGTTCACAATAAACAGGACGTAATCATGGAACTTCAAATATTTGAAAGCATACAACACCCAGAGCATTGATGAGTATCCGCCGGCCGGTCGGGTCATCACTCCAGACATGCTGTACATTCTCAAATATCCTTAGTAAACACGACTACAGAAGTCTACAGAACCTAAAACCTAATGCTCTGATACCAAGCTGAAAAGGACCCAACCTCGATTTAGTTTCCTAAACCGGAATCAAACCCCTTCTGAAAACACGAACTAACAAAAACCATCAAAATTTCGGCAGAGTAACGTTACTAACATGGAATTTCCATTAACCTGCACCCGAAAAACACACTTCATCCTATGCCACAAAAATCAAACTGTGGGCACCAATCCCATCCGGATTTCTCAATATCATAATATTAATGTAAAGTAATAAATAAAACTATACTTTACAGAAATCTGGAGAAAATCGTATGAAAATATAACATCAGAATGCTCAGAGTGACTTGTAGTATATATATATACAAATAGTAGGCCAAACTAAGAACCTACTATAAAAGAAACATCGCTCGAATACTAAGCCTCCGACCACGACGTGCGACACCAGAGTCCGAACTACAAACTGGGCACGGAAACCGAAAAGCCCAGGGGAAAGGCAAATAAAATCGTTAGAGTGAGTGGACAAAAATAAACATATGCCCTTCACCAATTTCATATACATAAACAATGTAAAGTAATGCAAGTTCGGAAAATATATATGGAGGTGCCAGGCGAATCTCTCAAGCCCGACGGTGATAGGGTAGGGGAATCTCTCAACCCAAGCGGCATAACAGGGGAATCTCTCAACCCTGCCCAGAGGAATCTCTCAACTCTGGTCCAGAGGAATCTCTCAACTCTGGTTAGACTACCGGTGATCAGCCGAGTAGCCGAAGCATCGATGCAAGTAATGCCATCACCATATAAAATATAAAATAATACCTCCAAAAGTAATAAATAATCTCAATATCGTATATAAATAAATACGAAAAATCACAAACTCGTAACGACAGTGAAAATAGAAAAGTCCACTCAGAGATGAGGGTAACGCGATACCCGTTAATCCCGTGATCCGGAGGAAAATCCCTCGCCAAACGAACGATCACGATCCCCTGGATAATCATAAAATCCACTGCTCAAAATCATAACTCGAAACCTCGAATCACATCACGAGAAACAACCGTTCCCGAAAATATATAATTCAATATCGACGAAATCGTCAAAATTATGATAATCACACCATAAAACCTCGCTATAATTTCTGATGCTCAATTCGAAAAATAAACCTCACCACTGCGATAGATGCGCGATTACGAGCGAAACGACATACAACTCGTCGAAAAACACGTCGGACGAAAAGTCGCCGTCGCCGCTGCTGCCGGCTGCCAAAAAATCATACTGGCCCAGAAAAATGCAACCTACACATGGATTTGAAGATCTCGAAATTTCCAACAACTTTCCAGTTCAAAGTTAAGGCCAATTTTGACCGGAAAAAGTCCAAAACTCACCTCAAAGTTACAAACCCTTACCGGAATTTCAAATCCATCGATCTCTCTCTTCCGGCCACGGCAACCTCCCAAACCACTTCCAATAGCTTCCTCTCCTCAAGGCTAACAAAACCCCTCAAAGTTCCACCACCAACTCGACCTCCAAGCCGTCACCCGAAGTCGAAGAAAACTTGCCAGGAAACGCCGATTTTTTCCGCCACATTTCTTCCTCCTCCGGCCACCTCATGGGTCGATCCACCCCTCAAATTGAAGAGGGCCACGGGCCCAACAAATCTCATGAAGGAACCTCAGCCAACCATGGCCGGAATCGGCCTCCATGGCGGCGAGAAGTCCACGGCCCAAACGGCAAAACGGGTCGCCTCCGCGGGTCAAGGCCCAGTTTCCAGATTTGGCAAGTTTCCAAAAACGGCAAGTATTCTCCCGTATTTATACCGTACGCGTATCGAATCCCAAACGGATAAATACGACAATATCTGACGGCCGAAAATATTCACAACTTATTCCTCGTAACTCGGAATAATCCTCCGGAAGTTCCCACGAGCTCGAAATTAAATTCTCTACAACTTTTGTGAAGGATGCCAAATTAAATTATTGCCTGATAATTTAGTCGCAAATTATCATAAAGTGTATAATCATAAAGTGTATAATCATAAATGCATAACGTAAATGCATAATCAGGACTCGCAAATCAACTGTGAAAATAAAGTGTCCACACACAGGTTGCCGGGATAAACGTAAAGCTGGAACCTTGTCGATCGGAAAAATTATTCATCTGATACGCCCGCTAAACCACGATCCTGAAATCACGATTAAAAAAAATATCTAATCATCGGATTCATACTGAATAGCAAAGATCATAATCTAGTGAGTAATAACATCGATAATCCCGAATACTCGAATAATGTAATTTTCTATTTAATCATTGACTCAACAAAATACTGAATTCAATTCCCTGAAATCCCTCACTTTAAAGAGTCGCAACCATATCTCAAATATCAAACGACTCGCAATTGAACGGATAATCAAAGCGTCCATTAATATTGTCGTGAATTAAACTGATAACTGTTCGATTAAATACTTGCCCAAATTTAACAAACTCAAATCCAAATATAAACCTCACCATTGCCTTTGGCACGCGAAAACAAGCGAAACGACATAAAACTTTTCCAAAATTTCACCTCGCTAGAGATCCGCCGCGCACGGCGGCATGTGGGGCCGCCGCCGAAAATTTCACCAACCTAGAAATATTTGACCTATACATCAGTTTGAAGATCTCGACATTTTCAACAACTTTTCAGTTCAAAGATAAGCCCAATTTTAACCAAAAAAGGTCCAAAACTCACCGTGAAGTTCGAAAACCTCGCCGGAATTCCCATACTCCGATCGGTCACCACCGGCCACGGTAAGGGCCGAAACCACTTGGAATAGATTCACCATTACAAGGGCTACAAAACCCCCATAAGGTCGACCCCCATCGCTGCCGTCTCCGCCACCTCCGTTGCTGGCGATATTCGCTGGAAAACCCTCAACTTCATCACGTCGTTTCTTCCTCATCCGGCAACCAAAATCGATGATCCACCTATCAAAACAAAGAGGAGCTTGAGCCCAACAACTTTAATCAAGGAAGCATGGTCAAAGAATGCCGGAATAGAGCACACCTCTGGCGAGAAGATTTCTTCCAAAATGGGTCAATTTGACCCATGCTCAATTCGGTCAACCCATAATTCCCAAAATAGAAACTTTTCAAAAATAACTCGTATTTATATCGTATAAATACCGTACACATACCAGCCCAAATCAACGGTTCAAAACAAATCTGATCCAAATCGGACGGTCACGATTAAATCAAAAATAAAAATAATATTTTTATATATATTTACCAACTGACTTGAAAACTCAATAAAACATTGCTCGAATATCCGAAAAAATTCCCCGAAATTTTCCACGAGCTCAGAATTAAATTCTCTACAGTTCTCGTGAAGAAAGTTAACACAAATTCTCGCCCGATGAAATAGTCGTTAACAAACACAATTACGCGACTAATCTGCTATAATTCAATTTCGTGCTGATTAATACGTAGATTTTGGTTTGGGTTGTCACAATATGCATCGGTTTTATTGGAAAAAGACAAAAATCTTGGATGTGGTTTTACATTAGTTTATGTCATGCTATGACTTTAAAATACAATGGTCTCTTCGATCGTAGATTTTGTTATACATCGGTTGTATTTAGGTATTATACTACCAAATTAGCACTCTACAAGGGTTAAATCCTTTGAAATCTTTAAGTATTTACTTAAAGTGATCACCATGTCTTGGATTCAAAGACGGTTTGATTGACATCATTTTGTTGATATATGATGGCGAGATTAAGTGTCACTATTCAAACCTGTCTCAAATTTGAACATATATGTGCCAACGTTTCTCACTTAGACATAACATTGTGAGAATGGAAGAGAGTTTTTGTGTCTAATCTCCATAGAATGCTGCCAACAACGCAATCTAGAGAAGTTTATGATGATTTGTAGTAGTTTATATCTTACTACAGTTTGGATCATTGTATCCAATGTGGTCACTTATATTACTATGCGTGACTTAGCCTCATATAAGTTTTTACATTTTGATGATCAACCTATTGAGAAATTCTTGTGGTCATATGTTTTTAAGAGTAAAGAAGCATGTAGGAATGTTTAAAACCATTGACTTAGATGGGGGAACTGAGATTACTCCACTCGGTTCAGGCTCGGTCTCCAAGACTAGTGCAGCACCATCCCAACAACATATTGCTGAGGCGTTGTGCGTTATTGTGACGACCCGGAACAGAATCAGTAGTGTTAATCAGCTTAAGCCATGAGGTTATGCGTAATCGCAGATTTCTGATAGTTGATTGAATCACCAGACTTGATCACGACATAATTATTGGCCGAAAATTTGAGTTGAGTCTCTTCTCGAGAGTTGTTGTATGCGTGATTTTGAGTTCGTGGGCAGTTCCGGATCATTATTTGGATGACCGAGGAATATAATATGAATATTTGAAATTTTGGTGTATTGTCGAGTTTATCCATTCGTGTTCGAGTCCATCCGAATTGTGATTTTGATCCGTTTTGGACCGTTGATCGACCTGAAGCGTAAATGGAATGATTATCGACTTGATTTGCGAGTTTCGCGATTTGTTGTGATTTCGGCATAATCTGCTAATATGACGGCTTTCTTAGCGACTAAATTACCGGGCGAGAATTTGATTTCGGATCCTTCATGAAAGTTGTTGAGAATTTAATTTCGAGCTTGTGGGAACTTTCGGAGGATTTTTCCGAGTTACGAGGATTAAGTTACGAATATTTTCGATCGTTGATTATTTAATCGGATAAGCATGTGATGGGTTGAACCGTTGACTTTTTATTGAATTTGTCGAAGTGTTTGACTTCGGGTGGAAATTGAAGAACATGTCGAGTTGAGTTTGTTGCCGCGAGAATTATTGAAATCGGAATTACGACGTGAAAGTTACGGGTATTCGAAGTTTGTCGAAAAATTAATTATGAAAGTTTCTATAATTGGAAAGTATTTAATGTGGTTTCCCTTTTGGGAAAGTCAAATCTGATCATCAATGTAGTTGACCGGTCAACGCGGGGGAGAAGAAGTGGTGTGCGACGGTGGAGGAGCTCGCCGGCGGTGGCTCGCCGTCCGGCCACCCCAAGGCTCGGGCCTAGTTCCATTCTGTGCGCCTTGGCCTCCTCAAGGTGACCCCGGCCACCTTTCACGGCAAGGGATGCCGGAGGTGGAAGAAAATTCCGGCCAAAGTTTGTGAAATTTAGGGGATTTCGGGTTGTAATTTTCCGGCCAAATTGGGTGGCTTGAAGTACTGGGCTTTGAAGCTCTCATCACCATGAATCTAACCATATAGGTATGGAGTTCCAATTTGATTTGTACATGGAGAATTCATGGATTGAAAAGTTTGTGTAATTTCGGTTTTGCTTGAAATTGAACTAGATAGAGTGAGAATTGGACTTCGGTGTAGTTATGGAAGTTGCTTGTTGGATGATTTTGAGTGGAATAGGCTTTGGTCCGCCGGGAAATTTCATGTTTGGGTGGCGCCGCCGCCGCCGGCAGCGGTCAACGGCGGTCAAGGTTGACTTTTCGGGGTTTTCAACAAGTTGCATGTCGTTTCGCTCGGAATCGCGCCCCGATCGCAGTGGTGAGGTTTGTTTTTCGATTTGAGCATCAGAGATTATAGCGAGGTTTTGTGGTGTGATTATCGGATTTTCGACAATTCGTCGTAATTGAATTATGTGTTTCCGAGAACGGTTGTTTCTTGTGATATGATTCGAAGTACTGAGTTATGATTTTGAGAAATGGATTTTATGATTATTCAGGGGTTCGTGATCGTTCGTTTGGTGAGGGATTTTCCGCCGGATCATGGGATTAACGCGAACTGCGTTACGCTAGTCTGTGAGTGGACAACTTCTTTTCACTGTTAATCGCGAGTCATGATATACATTTTACGAGCATGAGCATACATACGAGATTATGTTTTATATGAGCATATGTTATACGATTATGTCTATACCAGTATATATTACGTATATGCATTTATATATTGTTTTATGCATTTGCATCGAACTGTTTATGATTTGGTTTACACAATGTACAGTCTCAGTATATGTTGTTGTATCGATACACTTGCATCTCGGCTGATCCTCGATGGATGCCTACCAGGAGGGGCAGTACCCCGGAATCGAGGCCTTTCTGGCTAGAATAACGTGTGGGTCTGGGATCCCGTGATTCGGACTGTACTAGCACGGATGTGTCTACGAGCGACCCCGTGAGATTTTCCGTGCATGCTCTGTATGCGTGAGGAGTTAGAGTCTCCCTCGTGTACCATTTGATTTTTATACATTTGACTCGCATATGTTTTTGTAACATATATTATTCGGCGAAAGACATTTATTTTCGTCCACTCACTCTAACAGTTTTCATGTCTTTCCCCTGGGCTTTTCGGTTTCCGTGCCCAGTTTGCAGTTCAGATTCTGGTGTCGCACGTCGTGGTCGGAGGCATAGTATTCGAGCGATGTTTCTTTTATGGTAGGTTCTTAGTTTGGCCTACTATTTATATATCTATATTAGAAGTCACTCTGAGTATTCTGATATATATTTTATACGGTTTTTCCCGGATTTCTGTAAAGTATAGTTATATTTATTACTTTACATTACTGTTGATATATTGAGAAATCCGGATGGGATTGGTGCCCATGGTTTGGCTTTTGTGGCATAGGATGAAGTGTTATTTTCCGGGTGTAGGTAATGGCAATTCCGCGTTAGTAGCGTTACTCTGCCAAAATTTTAATGGTTTTTGTTGGTTCACGTTTTCAGAAGGGGTTTGATTCCGGTTTAGGAAACTAAATCGGGGTTGAGTCCTTTCAGTTATCCCATAAGATGCATATGTTGTAATCTTTGATGCACATTGCTCATTTTGCAAAGATTGTTTATGTCTGTAATGTTATAGTGTTGTTTACATGCATGACAATCTTTTGTTGAAGACACATATTTCTTTCTCTATAGATTCTAAGAATCTATTTGTGGATAAATAAAACCGAAATGCGGACTATTTATATATGGTTCTGATTGCTGCATCGACGCATCGGTCACACGTCTTTGCAATCCACATGATACGCTGCATTTCAAAACTCCTACCACATATTATTCAGTTTTGAGCTCACCACCCGAACGTTTGAATCTGGTCATTCAAATTGGTTTAATCTAGGAGAGTTTACATCAAAATAATTTTGTTGATTATTGCATATTTATTGGGATTGTTTTTGAATATCCCGGTTCCCCATGTTCTTTCATAAGAACGGGTTAAGTAGAGGCACAAATCAAGCTTGTGGTCAGGACTACAGTATTGTATATTAATTTACCGGTATCTGCTTGGGGATATGCAATGTTCCATGTAGCTATGCTTATTCGCTTGATACCTATAAACCACCAACCATTGAGTGCGTACCAGTTAGTAACTAGATATGAGCATGATATCTCACATCTACGCATCTCTGGTTGCACGGTACATGTACCTACTACACTTCCACTGCATATTAAAATGGGTGATCAATGTCGATTATGCATCTTTGTTGGTTATAATTCTCCAACATTTGTCCGCTATTAAGAACCTTTGACAGGAGATCTCTTTACTGCTAGTTTTGCAGATAGTCACTGTGATGAGACATACTTCCTGCCGTTAGGGGGAGATAGGAATAATTTTATTCCAGTTTAACGTCAGAATTGATTTGGTTTGTCCCCACTATGTCTCATCATGATCCCTGCATATCTTATTATGAGATTAAAGTGCAATGTATTCTGGATCTTCAGAAAGTAGCAGATTTTAAGCCTGTCTTCTTTACTGATATCATAAGAGTGATGAGATCGTTTATACATGCTACAAATCCTACAAGGTTGAAAGTTCCTGATAATGGGCATTAACGCAACACCCGAGCAAGGTAGCATTTTTTCCTGCCCATAGTGGGGGTGTAGAATCAATCAAAATCCACTGATGAGTTACCGGTAAAAAGGCAAACCATCAATGCACAACCATTTATCATCAACACATGAGATTGTATTTGACTATAATTGTGTCTAAAAGTCGACATTAACAAACATTGTGGGATGCCTCAGAGTCAATGATGATGTCAGTAAACAAAGAAATCTCACCAAATTAAACAAATGCCAGCGTTATTATGGATAGTTCTTCCATGTTCGTTGATGATGTGTTTACTTATTTCGTCGCTTAGTAGTTGATGATGATGAAGTGGAACATTCATCTGTTGTGGATTGTTAACAGTTAATGTAGAGCAAATTGATCGATATGGAAAGTTGCAATCTAGGCTAAACTAGACTCTTTTAAAAATGGCAAGTTTTGATATGGTAGTCATATGACCATCGAACAGTATGTCTGTTAGACACAAATGAGTCTTGTTTGAGAGCACAATGAGAAGAACTTATGGCGCAAGGATTCTCTTAATGCTCTAGTATTGATTATGAGGAGATGTATTCTTTGGTCATGGATATCATTGCTTTCTGCCACCTTATCAGCTTGGTAGTGTCCAAAATACTGAGTATGCAGCTTATAGTTGTGGTTACAGTATATCTCTCTAGGGATCTTAATTCAGAGATATACATGACAGTGCCAAATGACATAGTTCTACCCAAACCAAACAACTCTAAACCATGGAATGCTCATGTGATTTGATTGAGACGTTCACTATATGGATTGGAATAATGCGGTAGGATGTGGTATACACATCTTAGTGACTACGTGATTAGGAAGCTAGGTATATAAGAATGAAAAGTATGCTCGTGTGTTTAGTATATAAATAAATTATTTGAGATAATAGACCTTGGTAGGACTCGATTAAGTCTTGGTTTAGAGATGGTACACCGAGTTGGTTGAATTTTTATTCACCAGTTTACTTTTGTCTAATCAGGCTATAAATAACGCAGACTCTATTAATACACCAATGATTGTTTGCAGTCTGGAAACCAAAATGATCCATTTCATCTGAGAGATGATGATGAGGAACTTTTGAAGCTCAGATTCTATATCTTAGTACGATTAGAGCTTGGTTGAATTTAGCTCAGTATACATATCCAGACATGCCTTCTCAGTATGCGCCAACGCAAAAAGTCATTAGATGGAGTAAAACAAATCTTCATGTACTTGAAGTGATCAGTTGATTTGGGCTTATTCTTCCATTAAAAAGAATACAGAAAGAAGCATAAAATTCTCGGAAAAGTGAAAGTTGAGGAAAATTATGTTGGCTCAAGTTCCTTCGATGCATCGAAGGATGTCCCCTGGATGGAGATGAGGCATTCATTCGATGCATCGAAGGAAACCTTCGACCCATCGAAGGATATTCCCTAGATGGAGCCGAGTCATTCTTTCGATCCATCGAAGGGGGATTTTGATCCATGAAGATGATTCGAAGGAATGACTCGGATCCATGAAGATGAGTGAGAACTGTAAGCAGCCCTGCAATCTCTCATTGCAGGACTGCTTTGAGAAGGTTATGTAAGATCGCAAGAAGCAGGATAGTCTTAAGTGTCTCATTGACTGTCCCCGATAATCTTCTGATTGGTGGTGGTAGCGTCGGTATACTTACAGTTCTCACTCAGCAGAGTAGGGAGTAGGGAGTAGGGAGTAGGGAGTAGGGAGTAGTGTCTCACTGTTGTCACTCAATTTGCTAGTAATTAAGTTCTGTTCTTGTTCTTCATGGAGCTCATTAATTTGTCTTTCTCGTTATGACTCATCTTGTGCTTCATCTTCAAGCTTGTTAATTAGTGTGCTTGCTCTCGGTGTTTTTTGTTTTGATGTATTGATTTTTTTGGTAGATGGTAAATTTTGAGACTTGATCAATGCCGAGAAATAACCTCCTCAGAATCCAGGTAATTCATGAAGGGCCACTTTTCTATCTGGTAATCGACTACATGCATGGAAAGTCTTAACCTTTTGTCTGTTGTTTGAATCCTTATGGAAGATACAGTACCGGGTAGATGTCATTTTTATCTTTTGCTTTGCTTTTGTTTTGTTTCAAATTTCATACGGCCTATCTCTCTCTCTCTCTCTCTCTCTCTCTCTCTCTCTCTCTCTTTCTCTGCATTCCTCACCTTCCTTATTTTTGAAACTTTCAAAAGGGGAATCTTCTTTTTATTTTTTGTGAGATTTAGCTTTTTACTCGTTGTGAAGAACAAAAGAGACCTGTAACAAAAAAACAAAAAAATAGACCAAGGTTTATGCTTTAAGTGAGTTTCTTATTACTGATTTGTGTAGCTTTTGTATCATCTTAGTGTGAATGCATTTATGTTAATTAGCTCAAGAAGACATTTTTCTGATAAGCCAAACAATGCAGTGTTGTGTTTATATGTTTGAAATTGTGTGTTATGATTTGAAAGTTTTAAGCTCAGAGTATTTTACATGTATGCATACAGGGTAAAATTGTTATAAGTAGTAGGCCTTTACTTAGTTTGCATTCCCTGATAGGGCACTCTAATTATACAATTGCCAGATAACTTAAAGTTTTAAACTCATCAAATCTTTATTGATATCACATTCTGGTGGATGTAACACAATCATGAATTGTTACATGGATGACCCCACTAAAAGGACCCACCCCGATTTAGCTCCCTAAACCGAAGTTAAACCCCTTCGAAAACACGAACCAACAAAAACTTTTCGAAAATTGGGCAGAGTTTCGTTACTAACGTGGAATTACCTTAACCTGCACGCGGAAAATACACTTCATCCTATGCCACAAAAAGAAAACCGTGGGCACCAATCCCATCCGGATTTCTCAATATATCAACAATAACGTAAAGTAGTAAATATATATGTACTTACTGAAAATCCGGAGTAAAATCGTATAACAGATACAATAGGAAGCTCAGAGCGACTTCTAATACATAATCATATACGTATACCACAGTAGGTAGAACAATAAACCTACTGGATGAAACAAAGTAGCTCGAGCACTACGCCTCCGACCACGACGTGCGACACCAGAGCCTGAACTGCAAACTGGGCACGGAAACCGAAAAGCCCAGGGGAAAGGCAAATAAAAACGTTAGAGTGAGTGGACGAAAATAACATATGCCTTTCACCAGTTTATACACATACTCAATATAAAACAATGCGAGTTCTGAAAACATATACATATGGAGGTTGTCGGGCGACCTCTCAAACCCGACGTCAGGTGAATCGCTCAAACCCGACGGTGATAGGCCAGGGGACCTCTCAACCCTGGCGGAATACAGGGGACCTCTCAACCCTGCCCAGAGGACCTCTCAACTCTGGTGGACTACCGGTGATCAGCCGAATAGTCGAAGCATCGATGCAGTAATGCCATCACCAATAAATATAAATAATACCTCCGAAAACAATTCATATCACAATATCGTATAAAGTAAATACGAAAATCATAAAATCCACGAACTCGCAAATCAACAGTGAAAACATAAACTTGTCCACTCACAAGCTAGCGTAACGCTGTACGCGTTAACCCGTGATCCGGCGGAAAGTCCCTCGCCAAAAGAACGATCACGAACACCTGAATATTCACAAAATCCAATACTCAAAGTCATAACTCGACATTTCAAAACAAATCACGAGAAACCACCGTTCTCGGAAACACGTAATTCAAAGTCGACGAATCGTCGAAAATCCGTATATGTACACCTCAATACCTCGCTATACATTCAGATGCTCAAATCGAGAAACGAACCTCCCCACTGCGATCGGGGCGCGATTTCGAGTCAAATGACATGCAACTTGTCGAAAGTCCAAAAAGTCAACCCGTTGACCGTTGACCACCGCCGTTGACCGCCGTCCACGGCGGCGCCACTGAAAGGACCCAACCCCGATTTAGCTCCCTAAACCGGAGTCAAACCCCTTCGAAAACACGAACCAACAAAAACTTTTCAAAATTTTGGCAGAGTTTCGTTACTAACGTGGAATTACCATTACCTGCACGCGGAAAATACACTTCATCCTATGCCACAAAAAGCAAACCGTGGGCACCAATCCCATCCAGATTTCTCAATATATCAACAGTAAAGTAAAACAATAAATATAACTATACTTTACTGAAATCCGGTGTAAAATCATATAGCATATACAATAGGACGCTCAGAGCGACTTCTAATACATAATCATATACGCATACCACAGTAGGTAGAACAATAAACCTACTGGATGAAACAAAGTAGCTCGAGCACTATGCCTCCGACCACGACGTGCGACACCAGAGCCCGAACTGCAAACTGGGCACGAAAACCGAAAAGCCCAGGGGAAAGACAATAAACACGTTAGAGTGAGTGGACGAAAATAAATGTCTTTCACCAGTTAATATATATGTTTAAAAAATAACATATGCGAGTCCAGGTAAATAAAAACAACAAGTACACGAGGTAAAACCATAATCCTCCAGCGTACTGAGCATGCAAGTAAAAATCCCACGGGGTCACTCATGGACACACACCGTGCTAGTACAGTCAGAACCACGGAGTCCCGGACATCCACGTGATTCTAGCCAGAAATGGCCTCGGATCCGGGGAAACTCCCCTCACCGGTCAGTCGGGGATACGCCCCTCCTGGTATGGCCTACCATCGGGGATCAGCCGAGAGGCAAGTGTATCGATACAACAACGTAACCAAGACTGTACTCTGTGTAAACCAAATCATAAACAGTTTGATGCAAATGCATAAAGTGACATATAAGTGTATGCATATTTGTATACGTATATCCGTATAAATATAATCGTATAATCGTAAAACACATGCTCTTGTAATCAGTAATCTCAATTCGCATGCTCAAGTTCGAAAATCACATAAAAGACTCGCAAACAATCCGTGAAAAGAAATTGTCCACTCACAGACTGGCGTAACGCGTATCGCGTTAACCCGTGATCCGGCGGAAAGTCCCTCGCCAAAACAACGATCATGAACCCCTGAATATTCACAAAGTCCATTATTCAAAGTCATAATCCGACAATACAAGATAAATCACGAGAAACCACCGTCCTCGGAAACACGAAATCCGAATACGACGAATCGTCGAAAATCCATATATAACACCTCAATACCTCGCTTAACTTTCGGACGCTCAATTCGAAAAACGAACCTCTCCACTGCGACCGGGGCGCGATTTCGAGTGAAATGACATGCAATTCGTCGAAAACTACTCCGGGCGAAAAATCGCCGCCGCCGCCATCGCCGCTGCCTCCGGCCACCGGAAAATCCATTCTGCCCAGAAAAATACATGGCATACATGGTTTTGAAGATCTCGACGATTCCAACAACTTTCCAGTTATAAATTAAGGCCAATTTTGACCGGAAAACCATCAAAAATCAACTCAAAGTTCCAAACCCTTACCAGAATTTCAATTCAACGGATCTCTCTCCTCCGGCCACGGCAACCCTCAAGACCACTTGGAAAAGCTTCCTTAGCTCAAGGCTAACAAAACCCCTCAAGGTAGAGCCACCAACTCGGCCTCCACGCCGTCACCCGAATCGAACAAAACTCGCCGGAAAATCCATACCTTTGCCGATTCGATTCTCTCTCCTCCGACCACCCCACGGGACGATCCACCTACCAATCCGAAGAGGAGCTCGAGCCCAACAAATCTCGTGAAGAAGTCGTGCCCAAATATGGCCGGAATCGGCCTCAATTTCGGCGAACCATTTCGGCCTCCAAACGGGTTATTCTTGACCCGTGGGTCAACGTGGGTCAACCCAGCTTTCCCAATATGGCAGGTTTCCCAAACAGGAAACCTCTATTTATAGGCCTTTCCCGATTAGGAAACTTCATGTTTATCCATTCCGACGAACTTTAAACCCTCGTAACTCTCTCGTCGTAATTCCGATTCCGATAATTCTCGTGGCCACAAAATCATCTCGACATGATCTTCAATTATCATCCAAAGTCAAACACATCGTCCAAACTGATAAAAAGTCAACCCTTCAACCAAACACATATTTAATCGACTAAATAACTAACAATCGGAAATAATCACAACTTAATCTTCGTAACTCAGAAAAATGCTCCGGAAGTTCCCACAAACTCGAAATTAAATTCTGAACAACTTCCGTGAAGAAGCCGAAACCAAATTCCCGACCGGTAATTTAGTCGTTAAGAAGGCTGCCTTTAAAACCCGAACTTCAAATATTCATAATTAATTCCTCGGTCGTCCAAATAACGATCCGGAACCGCCCACGAACTCGAAATCACATGTACTACGACTCTTGAGAAGAGACCCAGCTCCAATTCTCGGCCAATAATTTAGTCGTTAACAAGCCTGACGATTCGAATAACCATCGGATAACTGCGACTACGGAGTAACTCATCGATCAAGCTGATCATACTGCTGATTCTGGTCTAGGTCGTCACAAATCCACCCCCCTTAGAAAAATTTCGACCTCGAAATTTCCGAGTCTGCCGACTACAAGTAGGAGCACTGCCTCTGCATACCGCTCAACTTGCAAATGGCAACCACAACTGAACGATTCTGATAGCTGACTCCACAATAGAAGATAGCTCCGTGCTGAAATCTCTGTACCCACAAATCACAAATCTAAACTGGCTCCACACAAGCGCCAATTGTTCCTGCATAAGGAACAGACAGGGTATACCACACGAAACCATCCTGAAACACAGTTCCGCCACACGGAACACAACTCGCACAAAAGCCAATGCTATAGGCGATGCCGAACTATACGGCATAATACAAACTCGCCCAAAATCACATACCAAACAAAACAACAAGGAAAATCACAACTCAACACATTCATATCAACATAACTCAAACGTCGAACTCAAGCAATAATCAGCCCATTTCCACTAACCTGACAGTCTGTGGTAACACATTCCACAAAATCAGAATCAAACATCAACTCAAACTCAAACCAAACCAAAATCTCTCCAGTACAATGGAGTACAACATCGTCCTCAAAACGACATCAAGCAATATCAACACCATAGTGGCCCATAAACTGGTACTGCATACAATCTCGAACAACTGAACTGCTGGTCCCAAATCCTCCGGAACTGCAATATCGAGATCCACAATATGCCCTCCAAGGTCTGAATAGTCCTCAAAGATCGCTCGCCAATCTGAGAATAGAAATCGGTACTAACTGGTAATCTGGTCCCCAATGCTCGCTGCAAAGCTTACCAACACACAATCGTAGCTGATTACCTCGATCAGCGAACCGGGACACAGGTACACCACGTGGATGGCCAAACTCCGTCAAACACAGCTATACCAGCCTGCCACTGAAATCGTCACCGAAAGTACAAGGAAATGTACTGAGTTCATTAAACGGTCCACAAAGGCCTGATAACTGGTATCACAAACCGAAGTGCGTACAAACACACACAAGATCACAGCGATAAACGCCACGTCTAATCGGAAATTTCAAATGGCTGACACATCTCGGCAAGTCTCTGCCTCCTAGCCATCACCAGTCGACGAATGTGGCATCAGTACACACAAGCTGCTACATTGCTCTTCATGTTGCGTCACGAGTAATAAACTCGAAGTATCTGATACATCTTCGCATCACAAGTACCAAACGCGCGCAAAACAACGAGCCTCAACATCATCACACTCGAACTCAGCTCTCGTAGCCCATAACTCGGCTAACACGGAAACTCGAGCCACACACACATGAACCACTGAAGCTCCTGACTCTCAACTGAATGCATCAGCAACAACATTCCAGACGAATGGTCAAAGTACAACCTCTAACCTTTCTCGAACAAGCTCAAAAGTGCAGCCATAGTCGTTAGTCAACCACTTCCATCTACACTGCCTCAAGCCCAAATCTGGCCGAAATTGTAAGTGGATGAAACTCAAATGATCAGTGTACGTAGTGTACGTCCTACATTGCGCTGCACACCATAGCAGTAGCGTCTCGAACTCTCTGATGCTAACATAAGGACAGCTACACCCAATTCATACACAGGACACATAGCTACATAAAATTTCCACTGCCTGATCCATGAGCCACCGCTCTACTACACAACATCAATACACAACCAAGTCCAAATCCTCGATGCATCGTCATAACCTACGAACTCATCACAATCATCAGGTAAGGTCAAAACCGAAGCAACGGTCAACCACCTTGCAGGTTTCAGTAACTCTCCTCGCGTGCATCAAACCACTTGAACTTGACACCTTCTCTGTCAAGCCGGAAAGTGAAGTGGTAATCCAGGAAAATCCTGCACAAAGCCGTCGGTAATAGCTTGGCAAACCCAATAGACCTCTGATCCCTGGTACCATGGTAGGTCAACCCCAAATCAACACGGCTTCGAACCGGTCAGGATCCACGCCCACTCCCTCGGATAGCATCACACAACCCAAAATCTTCATGCTAATCAGCCAAAACTCACACTGGCTGAACTTCGCAAATAGCTTATCATGTCGCGAAGTCCGCAACACCGCTTACAACTGCTTCAGGTACTGGTCCACACTCCCGGAGTAAATCAAAATGTTGCTAACAAACATGGCCGCAACTCGTCCAGAAACCGTCTGAACACCTGGTCCATCAAGTCCGTAAGATCTACGGGGCATTGGTCAACCAAACAGCGTGACCAAGAACTCCTAGTGCCCGCACTATGATCCGAAAGCTGTCCAAACCACATCTGACTCATCGATCCTCAACTGATAACATCCGGACCAGAAATCAATCTTCGACAAGACTGAAGCTCTCGCGAGCTGAACAAACCACTCGTCAATCTGAAGCGGAGGATACTCACTCTCCTGTGAAGCAAATCAAGCTTCCGGTAGTCAATGCACCACCACGTCGAACCATGCAACATCCGCACAAACAATGCAAGAGCACACCACTCAAATACGCGGTGTCGCATGAAATCTCCTGAAACCTCCTCCAGCAACTCCTGGAGTCGAAAATGTAGCTCCATCAGCTCTGCTGGCTCTGAACGACAAGACGTCGGTAAAATGAGTCCAGCGCCTGGTACAAGCTCGATAGTGTAGTCAGTCTCCCGAACTGGAGGAATACCTGGTAACTCCTCCGGAATACACTTGGAAAACTCGGGATCCAGCACAATGTCACCAATATCGGGCACAGCAACCGTAGTATCCAAAACATGGGCTAAGCAAACAACACAACTCGTCTCCACCATCCGCTCGACCATCACCACAAAACAGCATCTCGGGAAAATCTGGTCGTCGAAACACAACCTCCTCCTCGAGGCACCCGAACATCGCCAAATGCGTCGTCAGTAAGTCCATACTCACAAGCACACCAAAACCACAATGTCCAGCTATAACAGATCCACGGCTAAGCCATATCCTCCAACAAGGATCTCGCGACCTTCGGATGGATGCAACACTCTCCAAGACCTCGGAAGTGGAGATGCAGGTACAATCGCCATGGACATCAAGCAATAGTAACCTCGGAGAAAAGTCTGTCCTCAAATAAGGTCATGGCATGAACTCCAACATGCCCAACTGGCCACACACATCAACTGCGACTTGCTGACTAACTTGTCAAAAGGGTACATTGGTCAGACCGCAGGAACAACATGAGGATCTCCTCGTAAACTCTGAGCTGCCGAACCGCTACAACAGCTGACCAAGGGCGCTCCCTCGTAACGTGATCCTCCTGGCCACCACAATTGCAACAGAAAATTCTCCACGAACACAAGTCACAGCGACACCTGCTGTGAAAAAGGATCACCAACGATCACCCAAAACTCATGCCACAGGAGCAAATCCGCTACTCTGTGATCTCCGCCATCGTCAAACGGATCCTCTGCGTGATCTGATGACCCACAACAATATCGAAAAGGTCGCAGCCTGATGAAGTCACTGATCCCGAAGTGTCGGAACTCAACCTCATCAAAATCTCGACTAAGTCCACTTTCCTCAAACCATCACATCGAATACCGCGTACGTCTTTCCTTCTCAATAGCCTCGCCACTGAGTGCAACATACTAAGCTCCTCACGGATAACTCGAGGCACATCAAACAGTCTCTCTCTGATGCTCAGGTCCAAACTCATCTCCAACCTCATGCACTGCTTCCTCTGAAGCCACAATACACGTGCAAACGGAAACAAACATGTGGACAATGCATCTCTGCCTCAGGTGGGTAAACACCCTTCTGTCAATTACTGGATAGCCTGATAAACCATTACCGTATACACAACACTCTGAATGTAGGCCGTGGAGTCGCAACCGAAACTCACACAATATCAGCCCACCAAACACAACAATCTGACTCAGGCAAACATCACTGCCACAAATCTCAGCTCTGAGGCAACATGTAGACGCTCATATACACATCCACAGGCAAACCGTGCCACACAGTTCTCTGAACTCTGAATACTCATCCAAATCCACAATCTCTGGCAAATCGCGCGTCGATTGATCCTCAACAGGATCCACAACCGAAACGACATGGAAAGCACGTCAGGAGGCATCCTAATGAATAAAACATCGTTCACAACAAGTGGAACGTAATCATGGAACTTCAAATATTTGAAAGTATACAACACCCAGAATATTGATGATTATCCGCCGGCCGGTCGGGTCACCATTCCAGACATGCTGTACATTCTCAAATATCCTTAGTAAACACGACTACAGAAGTCTACAGAACCTACAACCTAATGCTCTGATACCAAGCTGAAAGGACCCAACCCCGATTTAGCTCCCTAAACCGGAGTCAAACCCCTTCGAAAACACGAACCAATAAAAACTTTTCGAAATTTTGGCAGAGTTTCGTTACTAACGTGGAATTACCATTACCTGCACGCGGAAAATACACTTCATCCTATGCCACAAAAAGCAAGCCGTGGGCACCAATCTCATCCGGATTTCTCAATATATCAACAGTAAATTAAAACAATAAATATAACTATACTTTACTGAAATCCGGTGTAAAATCATATAGCATATACAATAGGACGCTCAGAGCGACTTCTAATACATAATCATATACGCATACCACAGTAGGTAGAACAATAAACCTACTGGATGAAACAAAGTAGCTCGAGCACTATGCCTCCGACCACGACGTGCGACACCAGAGCCTGAACTGCAAACTGGGCACGGAAACCGAAAAGCCCAGGGGAAAGACAATAAACACGTTAGAGTGAGTGGACGAAAATAAATGTCTTTCACCAGTTAATATATATGTTTAAAAAATAACATATGCGAGTCCAGGTAAATAAAAACAACAAGTACACGAGGTAAAACCATAATCCTCCAGCGTACTGAGAATGCAAGTAAAAATCCCACAGGGTCACTCATGGACACACACCGTGCTAGTACAGTCAGAACCACCGAGTCCCTGACTTCCACGTGATTCTAGCCAGAAATGGCCTCGGATCCGGGGAAACGCCCCACACCGGTCAGTCGGGGATACGCCCCTCCTGGTATGGCCTACCATCGGGGATCAGCCGAGAGGCAAGTGTACCGATACAACAACGTAACCAAGACTGTACTCTGTGTAAACCAAATCATAAACAGTTTGATGCAAATGCATAAAGTGACATATAAGTGTATGCATATTTGTATACGTATATCCGTATAAATATAATCGTATAATCGTAAAACACATGCTCTTGTAATCAGTAATCTCAATACGCATGCTCAAGTTCGAAAATCACATAAAAGACTCGCAAACAATCCGTGAAAAGAAATTGTCCACTCACAGACTGGCGTAACGCGTATCGCGTTAACCCGTGATCCGGCGGAAAGTCCCTCGCCAAAACAACGATCACGAACCCCTGAATATTCACAAAGTCCATTATTCAAAGTCATAATCCGACAATACAAGACAAATCACGAGAAACCACCGTCCTCGGAAACACGAAATCCGAATACGACGAATCGTCGAAAATCCATATATAACACCTCAATACCTCGCTTAACTTTCGGACGCTCAATTCGAAAAACGAACCTCTCCACTGCGATCGGGGCGCGATTTCGAGTGAAATGACATGCAATTCGTTGAAAACTACTCCGGGCGAAAAATCGCCGCTGCCTCCGGCCACCGGAAAATCCAATCTGCCCAGAAAAATACATGGCATACATGGTTTTGAAGATCTCGACGATTCCAACAACTTTCCAGTTATAAATTAAGGCCAATTTTGACCGGAAAACCTCCAAAAATCAACTCAAAGTTCCAAACCCTTACCGGAATTTCAATTCAACGGATCTCTCTCCTCCGGCCACGGCAACCCTCAAGACCACTTGGAAAAGCTTCCTTAGCTCAAGGCTAACAAAACCCCTCAAGGTAGAGCCACCAACTCGGCCTCCACGCCGTCACCCGAATCGAACAAAACTCGCCGGAAAATCCATAACTTTGCCGATTCGATTCTCTCTCCTCCGACCACCCCACGGGACGATCCACCTACCAATCAGAAGAGGAGCTCGAGCCCAACAAATCTCGTGAAGAAGTTGTGCCCAAATATGGCCGGAATCGGCCTCAATTTCGGCGAACCATTTCGGCCTCCAAACGGGTTATTCTTGACCCGTGGGTCAACGTGGGTCAACCCAGCTTTCCCAATATGGCAGGTTTCCCAAACAGGAAACCTCTATTTATAGGCCTTTCCCGATTAGGAAACTTCATGTTTATCCATTCCGACGAACTTTAAACCCTCGTAACTCTCTCGTCGTAACTCCGATTCCGATAATTCTCGTGGCCACAAACTTGTCTCGACATGATCTTCAATTATCATTCAAAGTCAAACACATCGGCCAAACGGATAAAAAGTCAACCCTTCAACCAAACACATTTAATCGACTAAATAACCAACAATCGGAAATAATCACAACTTAATCTTCGTAACTCAGAAAAATGTTCCATAAGTTCCCACAAACTCGAAATTAAATTCTGAACAACTTCCGTGAAGAAGCCGAAACCAAATTCCCGACCGGTAATTTAGTCGTTAAGAAGGCTGCCTTTAAAACCCGAACTTCAAATATTCATAATTAATTCCTCGGTCGTCTAAATAACGATCCGGAACCGCCCACGAACTCGAAATCACATGTACTACGACTCTCGAGAAGAGACCCAGCTCCAATTCTTGGCCAATAATTTAGTCGTTAACAAGACTGGCGATTCGAATAACCATCGGACAACTGCGACTACGCAGTAACTCATCGATCAAGCTGATCATACTGCTGATTCTGGTCCGGGTCGTCACAGCCACCACTGACCGCAGAATTTCACGGCGGAGTTGCACCTATTCCACTCAAAATCATGCACTGAGAAACTTTGTCAACTGCACCGAAGTCCAATTCAAACTCTAACTCATACAATTTCAAGCAAAACCAAATTAGAACACAAAATTCAAACCCAAAATTCTCCATCCACAAATCGAATTAGAACACCATACTTACATGGTTAGAATCCTTGAGAGGAGAGCTTCAAGACCCAGTGCTTGATTGAGCTCAATTCGGACCGAAACCAAGAACCCGAATTCACCTAAAATCCACCAATTTCTCGCCGGAATTTCTTCCTCCTCCGTGAGCCATGCCGTGCGTGGTGGCCGAGGGTCGACTCGGGAAGCCAAGGCGAGCATAACGGGCCAAAGTCGTGGGGTGCCGGAAAATTCCTCGCCGCCGGCGAGCCAAAGTCGCCGTCGAACACTCTCTCATCACCACGGTTAAACCAAGTCAAACCATTAAACTCCATCTTTGACTTTCCCAAAATGGAAACCCCAAAATTACATATTTCGACAAACTTTAAACTCCCATAACTTCCTCGTCGTAATTCCGATTCCAATAATTCTTGCGGCCACAAACTCGTCTCGACGTACTCTTCAATAATCACCCGAAGTCAAACACATCGGCCAAACGGATAAAAAGTCAACCGTTCAACCCAAACGTATATTAAATCGACAAAACAAACAACAAACGGAAATATTTGTAACTAATTCTCTGTAACTCAAAATCATGCTCCGGAAGTTCCCACAAACTCGAAATTAAATTCTGAACAACTTCCGTGAAGGATCCGAAGCTAAATTCTCGTCCGATAATTTAGTCGCGAACAAACCTGCCATTTAAATCCATTTCCGTCGAAACTTCAAATATTCATAACTAATTCCTCGGTCGTCCAAATAACGATCCGAAACCGCCCATGAACTCGAAATCACATGTACAACGACTCTCGAGAAGAGACTCAGCTCCAATTCTCGGTCAATAATTAAGTCGTTAAGAAAGCTGGCAACTCAATCATCAGTCGAAAATCCACGATTATGCAGTAACTCACGTATATAGCTGATCATACTGCTGATTCTGGTCCGGGTCGTCACACCCACATCAGGGGAAAGCCTCATCGGTAATGATGAACGAGTTATGCCCATGGATGCAGAATTCACACAGACTGAGTCCAACCACAAAAGTCGTAGGTGTTTAGATTTCAAAGGCAAACGGTTTGGAGATCTTACTGAGGAAGATGTTCTAGGTTCTGAGTTCCCATCATTTAAAGAGGCTGCAGAGTTTTATATGTCATTTGCAATGGTAACAGGTTTGGTGTAAGAAAGAGCTGGGTGACTACGTCTGTCATGGGCCACCTTACCAGACAACACTGGGTTTGTTCGAAAGAGGGCAAAATAGCGGCTAAGTGGTTGACACTAGATAATAGGGTCCGAGTCGCAAAGAATGATACCATAGAAAATTGCAAGGCTGCTTTCTGTATTCATTACTCACAAAAAAAACATTGTCATACAGTCACCGAGTTTTCTATCCTTCATACTCATGGCTTGGTGCCTCCCCATCAGGTCCACTTCATTCGCTCTCACCGTAATGTTAATAATGAAGATTTGCAGGAAGTGATGGCAATGCGACAAGCCTCCATTCCTACCTCAAGGGCTTATAGCTATATAATGAACAAGACTGGTGGACCTCAGTTGGTTGGTTATGATATCACATATCTGTACAACACACAGGATATAGAACTTAGGGAGAGTATGATGGATTTTGATGTCCAGTTCGTCATTGCCTTTATGCATGGTGCAAACCTACAACAGCCGCAATACGATTGCAAGTTCAGTGTGGATTCCGAAGGTAGGTTGGCTAATATTTTTTGGAGATATTCAGTTTCTCTTGTAGACTATACAACATTTGGTGATGTATTGATTTTTGACAGCACCTACAAGACAAACATATACGAGAGGCCACTTTGCCTGTTTGTCGGTACAAATAACCATTGTGCTACCATATTGTATGGTTGTGCAATTTTATGGAATGAACAGATTGACACATACACATGGGTTTTGAGATCTTTCTTGGAGTCTATGAATGGTAAAATGTCGGTGTCTGTATTGACCGATGATGATGAGTCTATGCACAATGCAATTGCTAATGTATTTCCTAATGCTCGACACAGACTCTATTCACGGCACATTGGTCAGAACTTTGGCACCAACCTACATGATAAGGCTGCAGATTTTGTGCATCTGATACACATAAATTGCACCTCGAAGGTATGGGAAAGTCTTTAGGTTGAACTGGTGGAGCGTCATGGCCTTGAAGATAATTCATGGATCAAATTGATGTTTGATAATCGAGATAAATGGGCTGAAGCTTTCTTTGATGGGCACTTTTTCAGTGGAATGACTAGTACACAACGTTGTGAGACAATGAATAAGGATATAAAAGCTGGGATCAATCAGAAATCCAAGATCTTTGAAATTCTCTCGATCATCGAGACCACACTTTCTCGCATTCAGAACAATGTTATTAAGGATGACAACAATTCCAAGTTCTCGAAGCCCGTTATAACCAGTCACATGCCATGTATGGAACGTCAGATCACAAACACTTTTACTCATGACATGTATAAATCCATAAAGCAGCAGATCAAGCATGAGAGAGTTTTTTCTTTGAAGACGCCGTGATTTTAATGGAGGTCGTTCGTATCAAGTGGAATAATATGAGCATAATGATAAGCAGTGGACAGTAGATTACTTCATCAGTGCAACTAATCCTCGGTTGTCTTGCACTTGTAAACTATTCAAATATGATGGAATCCCATGCTCCCATCTATTTTGTGTAATGAAATGTGAGAAGATCTATGTCCTACCTAATTCCTTAATAATGAAGTGATGGACTCTGGATGCAAGAGGTCAAATGGAAAGCCAAAATCTGGGTGAAGACTTATCCTTTACACGTTTGCAAATGAGAAGGTATGCTTATATCAGTTCTGCATTCAATGATATCAGTTATAATGTATCATTGTTGCTTGAAGCCTCCAAAGAGATTGAAGCAGATATAAGGAGGTTGAGTGAAAAGTTTGAAAAGTATAAATCAACAACCAGCCATGGAACTGTGGTGAAAGATCCCATAATTGCTAAGAGCAATAAGGACAAAAAAGATGATGCAGTAAGAGATGATAATGGAAAGGGTAGAAGTTGTGCATATTGCAAGGAACCTGGCCATAATAAAAGAACTTGTAAGCTCTATAAGGATCCAGTGTTTATGGGTGCCTATAATGCAAGTAAGGGTAATAAGACATCATCTCAGCCTCCAACCATCGAACAACCAGTAGTTGATTGTACACTTGACTCTTTGGATTGTGTTGACACAGAGACATCAACATGGGATAGAAACCACGGATACTCATGACTGATGTTGGGGGAAGACAATGATGACACATCATTTCTCAATGGTTATCGTCCCTTCTTTAGCGGTCTATGATCGAGGGACAATTGATAGTGGGACACATATGGCTGCACATTTCTATTCGGTTGCACACAACATCACTGTTGTGATATGCTATCAGTTTTTGTTGAACTTCATTTTTTACATTATTTATGTGGCAAGTCGTATGTAATTTTTAGTAGAATTTGATGGAAATGGTGTTATTTAGAAATATTTGGTGTGATGCGGTTCTAGGTCTTGTCTAAATAGGACTATGTGATCGATTTAGCGATGTAGGATGCTTCTTATGCATGTTTCAACCTAATTATTGAAAAAGTGAGGTTTCTTTTTTCCTTCTTTATCGCTATACAGAGTGAAACATATGATGTTGTCCTTCCTTATTTCATCAGTTTGGATGAGAAAAATACTAAAAACTGTAGTAAATTTTGCAGCAATGCACGAGTACGATTTCTAGTATCCAATGACTCAATCATAAGTTGAATTGAGTTTACATCTAACCTCCAAATGTTCTGCAATAACCTATATCATCTGGTCTACACTACACATTTTTTGTACAAGTTCATAACTCGAAGCCTAAAACCGATGGCCATCTCCAACGTTACTATTGTTGGGGAAGCTTGCGCCCTAACTTCACAAAATATGACGCACTACCACATATGGAGACATTACCGGCGAGATCACCGGAGACAAGGCCGGCGACCGGAAAAGTCGCCGGTAATGTTCATCATTATCGGCGACTTACTCCGTCGCCCGTAATGTCGCCGAAAAATCGCCGGTAATGTTTAAAAACATTACCGGCGACTCCAACCGTCGCCGGTGATCTACGCATTTTATGCTTGATTCTTAACGTCTTTCTCTTTACATTTAGCTTTGTTTTGACCTTAGTACTATCATTTCTTACTTACTTTGTTGTTTTTAGGTTTTGAATAAAGGAGTACAATAAAGGAGGTGATTTGGAGCATAAAATGAGCTAAGTGGAGAAGTGTCCTAAATCAACTAGGAATGACGTAGCAAAATATGGATCCGAAATGGTCTTCTCAAGTTACTAAAATGACACAAGGCAAAATGAAGACATTTCAAATGGTGGATCGAAAATCAGCAAGCATTTTGGGCAAAATCAAGCAAGGAGATATTACCGAATAGATGGAGGATCAAAAGCATCAAGTATATCTCAAAAATGCCTTATTTGAAGATCAAAATATCCTACAATATATGGTAGGTTCGGCCAAAATGACTTGGAGCTCAAGAAATACAAGATATGGAAAGATCAAGATTTCCCTACTCCTAGTAGGAAGAGGAAGATATGCCTGCCAGCTCATCAATCTTCAATGTATCACAGAATCTGCAATTCAAATCCAAATATAGTGATCATATATGTCTTCTTCAATTTCTCGAGCTGATCTTTCCAACGAATCCAAAATCATAATTTTTTGAGCTCTAGAACTCCTGGAAAAGACGTTTCAAGACAGGCTGTCACAAGCTGGCAATTCTACCCGGGTACACTAGGAAAACCTAGTTTGGAGAGGAAAGTTGGAATTCTTCACCTATAAATAAAAGAGCTAGGCCTCATTCTCAATCATCACTCATTCTAGATGCCTAAGCTCAGCCTAAACACTACTCCCTCTCCAAAGACTCAAGACGCCATACAAGAAGAAGGTTACACCATCCTACCGCCTCCAAACTGCCTCCATCGACATATAGGGCAATCCCGAGTGTCTCCTGCACCAAAGTAGAGTCGGCTACACCTCAGGCTCCGTAGGGAAATCCCGAGGAATTAAAAGTGTAACTCGATTTCTCTTTACATTGTAACCCCTTTTTGTATGAACTCTTGTGTTTAAGGAATGGTTTTATTATTTCGGTTTTCTACACTTGTCTTGATTTCAATTGTCTTCCATGTGTTCTAGTTTCTTTAAATTCTATGATGCATGTTTATCTAATCGTAATGCTTTGGCTTAGATATAGGGCAATCCCGAGTCTAGATCAATGGTATGTGTATAGGGCAATCCCGAGCACGAGAATTAAGTGTAAACATGTGTTATGTGAAATTAAGAAGTTAGGATTTCGATTGAAATTGTTTCATTGCAGGTTACGAAGGAGCAAGGGTAAGTTTAGATGAGTCGATCACATGTAAATAATAGCTTAGGTTTATTTTCGGTCTAGTAAGCATGTTTAGGATTCTTTGTTCTTATTTGTTTTCTACTTGTCTATGAGTGAAGCATGTTAGAACCTAGGATTTCTCAATGTGTTTGCTATGCCATGTTTTAGTGTTTATTTTCGTAGAGTACAAAACAACCTTTTTTAAACCCCCCTTTTTAACCATAGCGTAAATATGCATGCACCCTCAATCCCCGGTTAAGAACGATACCCTATTTACCAATGCTACATCTACACCAAGGGTTTTAATTGTATGCGTTTTTGTTGATTGTTAAGTGTTAATTTAATGGTTGCAAAGTCGTGTATCAATTTTGGCGCCGTTGCCGGGGATTGTAAAGAATTGTGTGTTTATGCTTGTAAATATGTGTAAATAAGTGTGTATATGTATATGTAAAGTGTCGAAATTTTTTATACATGTTCATAATACGTTTCATTCTAACTTTTTGTTTTTTCAGCCATGTAAATAGGTACATATTAAAGGAAGCCTTCGATTTGCATTGAGTACGCAAGTTTGGGCTATTAAGTCTCACTCATTGGAATATATGGCGCCTCTTTTTCTTGTTTATCTCCTTAACCCCTCATGATGTGTGGATTTCATCACCGCACACCATAACCTAAGTGAAGTTATGGACATGAGGTTGAGGGCGGAGTCTACAAAGAACTTGAGGGAATGTCTTTCTCGAAATTTTGGCTGAATGTCGGACATGGTGTCTAGAGCGGGTTATGACTGGTGACAGGTTCTGGATCTAAGAAAGACTTGCATCAATGGAGTATATACCAATGATCCGGTGAGTGGATGAATACTTGTCTTTGAGTAAGAAATCTTTGGTAACTTGGTGTCTAGAAGGTGACGGTTTCTATGACGGGTTTTGGATCCGAGATTTCAAATCGGTCCTACCTCTCGTGGTCTCTCTTGCCAACTGGCCAAGCTTATTAAAGTTGCCCAAAGAAGACAAGGACTAAATCTACTTTCCATGATCGGTAAGCCTCGGGATGCATCGTCGAAATTAGTCCTGCCTCTCGCGTTATCTCTATCCCCAACTGGCCATGTTTTTCGATTGAACCAAGGCCGATTGATTGAGAATGTACATTTTATCGCGCGGGTCGCACGTCCAATGAAAGACCTAAAGGCTAAATGAACGTATTCTCTTTAAATTGAAGGCAAAACTCAATGAACAAAATACTTGTGCATATTACTTGTAACTTTCGCGTGCATTCTAACTTATAATGAATTAACCACGTTGCATTTAGCTTGCATAACCTGCCGGCGGCTTTGTGATGCTCGGATTTCACCACCGGGTACCCTAACCTAAGTGAAGTTAGGGACATGAGGCCAAACGTATGGTCACGTTGCATCATGTATTTAGCACGTAACTTTGTGTGTTTTCTGCAGGTTTCTAACGTTTTCTCTTATGCATTCATACCATTTTTCACGTAGGATCTCTTATGTGTGCATTTAAAATCCTTCTAAGTGCATTCAACGTGATTAATGTTATACTTGCATAAATTCCGTGTGCATATGAGTGTGTCTAACTTTGCAGAAAACATGTGTACATGTGTTTATATATGTCTTGCATTGTCTATATGTCTAACTTTGCAGAAAACGTGTGTACATGTGTTTATAGTTCATTTCATGCATTTCGTGTATATTCTAGACATTGCATATATATATATATATATATCTATATATCTAAGCATCACATCCATTTCATACAATCTATGTCCTATATTTATATAACGTGCACTTTGTTTCTATGTGTTTTATGATTTTGTGTGTTTTTGTGTGTTTTTGTGTGTTTTTCTTGTATGTTACAATTTTGGTTAGTATCTTGCATTCCTTGTGTATTCTTTTGATACTAACACTTGATCTTTGTTGCATGAGCAGTTTTTCTATAGCTAACCTTGAATGTCCAGCTCCCATCCAACTCCTAAGATCAATCTTCAAGCACTCACAGACCGTTTAGCTTACTTGAAGTCTCAAGCTGTTCCAAGGGACCAAGATTTCGAGCAGCCTCTCATTGAGGAGTATTTAGACTCTCCACATTCATCCCATCACTCCATCGAGCACTCACAAGAAGAAGAGCAAGAGATGGCCAACAACAATGAACGCCGATCACTTCGCCAACGTACTTGCTCCACCGAGTGGAGTAGCGGTCCTTCGTGCATTCGATTTCCAGATCCTCAAGAGAACAAGAAGGACATTGAGTTGAAGAGTGGCTTCCTACACCGTTTACCAATCTTCCATGGGCTGTCCAACGAAGATCCAAACATGCATCTCAAGCAATTTCAGTTCATTTGCATGAGTATGAAGCCTACGGATGCCGATGAAGAACTCTTCAAGCTCAAAGCATTTCCCTTTACATTGATTGATAGAGCTCAAACTTGGCTTTTGGAACTCCCACCTAACCACATCACGACTTGGAAGCAACTTGCGGACCTGTTTTTGGCTAAGTACTTTCCGGCCTCAAAGATCACTGTTTTGAGGAAGAAGATCACGGGAATAACACAAGCATCGGATGAGTCCTTTGGCCAATATTATGATCGTTTCAAGGTTCTATGTGCCACCTACCCTTCCCATGGTTTTTCCGAGACAAACCTCATGAACTACTTCTATGATGGTTTAAAACCGATTGATAGAGAGCTTCTTGATGCCGCTGCAACCGGAGCATTCATGGATTTAGATGAGATTGAAGCTCGATCTTTGTTGGAAAACCGAGCCAATAATGATGCTCAATATGGGATGGCTCCACGGAAACAAGTGAATGAAGCTAGCTCAACGCAAGTGAAGGACAAGAAGTTTGACAAACTAGCATCTATGCTAGAACAAGTGCTTGAGCTCGAGACAAAGAGAGCCAAGGCAGCTCAAGGACCAACGTGTGGAGTATGTCAACTACAAGGGCACTACAATGATCAATGCCCTAATGTGGTGGAACAAAATGGAGATCCGGAGCAAGTTAATGCAATTGGAGGATATCAAGGTGGCCAACGCTACAACAACTATAACAACAACAATTTTGGCAACCGAGATCATCCAGGTTTCAAGTGGAGTAGCAATGAGGGATGTTTAAACCCTTCGACACCTCAACAAGGCTACCAACGTGCTCCCTTCCAACCAAGGCAGCCAATGCATCAAGCTCCCATTCCAACGATGCAACCTATGCAACAATCTCCTCCGGTCCAACAATTTACAAATCCGGACTATGACAAGATGTTCACTCAATTGTCCGCTTCAACACAAGTTCTCTTGGAGGGACAAGCAAAGCAAAAGGAGACGTTGGAAACACATGGCCGAGACATCACCGAAATCAAAAAGCAAATGGGCCAAATCGTGGACTTCATGGGCCAATTTCGAGATTCCGACCACCTTCCACCTCAACCACAACCACCAAATCAGAATGTGAGTGCAATTATTACGAGGAGTGGAAGAACTTTGGCACCTCCTTTGCCAAAGACAAGCTCGGCACCTACTCACACCATTTCTGAGGAGGAAGACTTAGAAGAAGATCCGGCTACTAAAGAAGCCGAGAAGAATGTGGCTCCTCACGCCACTAAGGCACAACCCTCATCATCACAATCTTCCCCAAACAATGGTATTAACTCTATCCCTTCAAGTTTGGTTAATACTAATGCTTCGTTTGCTCGTGCACCATTCCCCCATAGGTTGACGAAATCTAAGAAAGATGATCAATACGAAGACATCTTGGACATCTTTCGGAAGGTGCAAGTAAATCTGCCCTTGATCGAGTGCATAAAGCAAGTGCCTATCTATGCGAAATTTCTCAAAGAGTTATGCACCCAAAGGAGGCAAACGAGAGCGAAGGAGGTTGTGAAGGTGAATGCAACCGTTTCAGCGGTTTTACAGCGTCGGTTACCCCCCAAATTGAAGGATCCGGGGAGCTTTTCTGTTCCTTGCGTGATTGGTGACAACAAATTCGAAGATGTTATGCTAGATCTTGATGCATCCATTAATGTAATGCCTTATTACTTATATGCATCCATGGATTTAGGCGAGCTCAAACAAGACAACGTCATCATTCAGCTAGCCGACCGTTCGCATAAGTATCCTAGGGGATACGTTGAAGATGTTCTTGTGCAAGTCAACAACCTGATTTTTCCAGCGGATTTTTACATTGTTGACATGGAGGAGAGTCCTTTGAATACCACGCCATTGCTTCTTGGACGACCTTTCATGAGGACTGCAAGAACGAAGATAGATGTGTTTGAGGGAACGTTTTCCATGGAGATTGATGGAGACAAGATCGAATTCAACATATTAGATGCCATGAAGGTTCCCGCGGCAAGTGTACATGCCATATTTTCGATGGATATGGTGGAAGAGGCAGCTCAACAACACTTAGACACCATTGGAGATGATGTGCTAGACATTGCCATACAAGTAGGAGCGGGGCTGACTCGACTCGGGGATGAAGCCCTTTTTGATGCACTTATCGAGATTTTGGAGCCTAGAATTCTCGAGATGGCTATGGCACTCAATGAGGCTCCACGGATTGCAAATAGGCCACCTCCAATTCCATTGGCCTATGGAGAAAACAAGCTTGTTCCATCCGTGATTAAGGCACCGGAGTTAGAACTCAAAGTGTTACCGGCTCATTTGAAGTATGCTTACTTGGGAGAGAATGACACTTTGCCGGTTATCATTTCATCATCATTGGAGGAAGAACAAGAGGGCAAACTCATCAACATGCTCAAACGTTATAAAACAGCAATTGGATGGACCCTTGCCGACATCAAAGGCATCAATCCGGCCACTTGCGTGCATCGAATTCTACTCGAAGATGGGGCTAAACCTTCGAGAGAAGCTCAAAGAAGACTCCATCCACCAATGATGGAAGTTGTGAAGAAGGAAGTTATCAAGCTCTTGGATTGTGGCGTCATTTATCCGATTTGGGACAGCCGATGGGTCTCACCCGTGCAAGTTGTTCCTAAAAAGTCCGGAATCACCATGGTGAAGAATGCGGAAAACGAATTAGTGCCACAAAGAACTGTAACCGGCCATAGAGTTTGTATCGACTATCGGAAGCTCAATGCCACCACTCGCAAAGACCACTTCCCCTTGCCATTCATTGATCAAATGCTTGAGAGGTTGGCGGGACATGAATATTATTGCTTCCTAGATGGATATTCTGGTTACAACCAAATCAGCATCGCCGAGGAAGATCAAGAGAAAACAACGTTCACGTGCCCCTTTGGAACGTTTGCATATCGACGGATGCCATTTGGACTTTGCAATGCACCAGGTACCTTTCAACGTTGCATGCTTTCAATTTTTTCCGACTACATAGAGAAAATAATAGAAGTTTTCATGGATGATTTCAGTGTGTTTGGGAAAAATTTCGATGCATGTTTAGATAATTTAGAACTAATTTTACAAAGATGCGTTGAAACGAACCTAGTCCTTAATTGGGAGAAATGCCATTTTATGGTTACTCAAGGGATAGTTTTAGGTCACATAGTTTCGAAAAGGGGAATAGAAGTTGATAAAGCAAAAGTAGATCTTGTACGGTACTTACCCTCTCCAACTTCGGTTAGAGAGATACGTTCTTTTCTTGGCCATGCAGGTTTTTACAGGAGATTTATCAAGGACTTTTCCCAAATTTCTCGTCCCTTGTGCAAGCTTCTACAAAAAGAAACTCCCTTTGAGTTTGATGATGAATGCCGAGCTGCATTTGACAAGTTGAAGGAGCTTCTCACGAGTGCTCCTATCTTATGTGCGCCGGATTGGTCACTACCTTTTGAGTTGATGTGCGACGCATCCGACTACGCCGTCGAAGCTGTTTTAGGGCAAAGGAAGGACAAAAAGCCCTACGCCATTTACTATGCTTCTCGAACATTGGACGATGCTCAGAGCAACTATACAACAACCGAGAAGGAGATGCTCGCTGTGGTGTTTGCACTTGACAAGTTTCGATCATACTTGTTGCAAAGCAAGGTGATTGTCTATACGGATCACGCCGCATTGAAGTATCTCATGGCGAAAAAGGATGCCAAACCGCGACTGATTCGTTGGATACTTCTACTCCAAGAATTCGACATAGAAGTGAAAGATAAGAAGGGAGTAGAAAACGTCGTGGCAGACCACTTATCTCGAATACTACATGACAAGGAGACGGTGGCAATAGAGGAAACATTTCCGGATGAACAACTCTTCGGACTTCAAGTAAGTACCTCGGAAACTCCTTGGTATGCGGATATTGTTAATTATTTAGTTACCGATAAATTTCCACCTCACATGCATAGTGTCCAATGCCATAAACTTAGACTAAATGCTAAACATTTCATTTGGGATGAGCCTTACTTATGGAAACAATGTTCTGACTTAGTAATTAGGAGGTATGTCCCCGATTGCGAATTTGAGTCTATTCTTAAGTTTTGTCATAACGATGCATGTGGAGGTCATTTTGGTTCTAGGAAAACAGCCTTGAAAGTATTAGATTGTGGATTCTTTTGGCCTAATATATTTCGTGACTCTCATGAATTTTGTGCCAAGTGTGACAGGTGCCAACGATCCGGTATTATAAGCCGCCGGGATGAAATGCCACAAAAGTTTATCCTTAATGTCGAAATCTTTGATGTTTGGGGCATAGATTTTATGGGACCATTCCCTATGTCTAACGGTTATACTTACATCTTACTCGCTGTTGATTATGTGTCGAAATAGGTGGAAGCAAAAGCCACCCGTACTAATGATTCGCGAGTTGTTGTAGATTTCCTTAAAGCACAGATTTTCACACGACATGGAATGCCTCGCATTCTAATAAGCGATGGGGGAAGTCACTTTTGCAACAAGACGGTAGCAGCATTGATGAAGAAGTACGGCATCACCCACAAGGTCTCTACACCATATCATCCACAAACCAATGGATTGGCAGAAGTATCCAATCGCGAAATCAAGAAGATTTTGGAGAGAACTGTCAAGCCAAATCGCAAGGATTGGAGCCAATGTTTGGATGATGCATTATGGGCCTATAGGACGGCATACAAGACTCCCATAGGCATGTCCCCTTATCGACTTGTGTACGGGAAATCATGTCATCTTCCGGTAGAACTTGAACACAGGGCATGGTGGGCTGTCAAGAAATTCAATATGGATCGCGACAAGGCTGGTCTGCATCGAAAGCTCCAACTTTGTGAACTCGAGGAAATCAGGAATGATGCATTCGACAATGCTTGGATCTACAAGGAAAAAACGAAGACTCTTCATGACAAGATGATCCGACGCAAAGAGTTTATCATCGGCCAAGAAGTGTTACTCTTCAACTCTTGCCTAAAAGTTTTTCCGGGCAAGCTACGCTCTAGATGGATTGGACCATTCATTGTCATTGAAACCTTTTCCCATGGAGCTGTCTTGATCAAAAGCCCAATATCCGGCAATGAGTTTAAAGTTAATGGCCACCGTTTAAAGCCATATCATTCGAACATCAAGGAAGAAGAAATCAAGGAAGACATCATTGAAGATTCACGGTTTGAGGACCCAATTCCGTCAAACACGACATGAAGAACTATCACGTCTAGGCTGTAAGACGTTAAAAAACAAGCGCTTGTTGGGAGGCAACCCAATGGAGGAAATCGCCAAGGCTTTGTTCTCTCCTCCCTTATCTTTTTAATTTCGTTGTTTATTTACTTTCCTTAGCTAAAATTTTCGTGGGTCTCTCCCTTCATACGAAATTCTATGATTCCCTTAAATACATTGAGGACAATGTAGAGTTTAAGTATGGGGGAGGGGTTTACAACCTTATTTGAAGTCATAAATTGTTAAAACCGGGCGGACAATGGAACTTTCCGGCGGATGATGCCCTAAAAAAATAAAAAATTATTTTATGTCTTTCTATTTAACTTAGGATTTTTAAAGAGTCTTTTTCATTTTTAGGATGCCCTTAGTTAGTCTATGATGAAAATGGACGGAAAAAGAATACATATGGCGGTGAACAAGCACTAAACTGATTTCTTGTGATAAGTGAGATATTTTGATTGTCATAACATGTAGTGGATATGGTTTGATTAAACCTGGTACAGATCTCGCATGTTAGAATAAGTTTTAAATCATACAAACCTAAAAGTGAGTTTTTGAGCCTACATTACTTCATTTGAGAGTGAATTTCGTGCATATGGTTTTCAAAAACAAAACATGCTTCATCTAATTGCTTGCCATAGATTTTAATGAACTAGAGAATACTAGAACTTACTCATGTAGATTTGCAAAGCTTTTAAGTTGATATATGCTCTGATTTTGGATATGATTAAAGGCAAATTAGGTTACCACCACTTAAACCAAATGGCCTTGTGTCCCATTGTGCGCACGAGTTGCGACACCCTTAGATTACCCCTTTTGTGCCTACGTTAAGCCTTTTCTTTCATTTACCACGTACATATCTAAACACTTAGCCTAGTGTAGAATTTCCAAACCTTGTTCAAAGACTTGATGAAGAGGTTTCGAAGCTAGCATAAAAGAAGTGGCGAAAAAAGTGATGAAAGAATACAAAGAAGGGAAGCCTTGTCCAAAAGAGTTGATTGCCGAAATAAAAAAAAGAAAAAAAAAATCGAGAGCAAAAGAAAAGAAAAGGAAAAAATGTGTGTAAAAGCTCTCCGGCAAAAGTTCTAAGTGTAAAAATTTGGGCAAGTGAAGTTTAGAATGAAGTTAGGGCCCAAAAAGATGAAAATTGGCCCCCGATCTTGAAGTTTGACACAAGAAGAAGTGTAGAAAGGATGAGCCACGAATTTGAAGAATTCTAAGTGCTAAACTAAGTCTTTGGAACGTTTTTACACCACCACTTATCTAAATTTCGAATGCCTTAGCCTTAGCCTCATTACAACCTTTCTAAAGTCCTTTATGATCCTTAAGATGAGTAGCCTTCAATTGGTTGAGTAAGTTACATGAGTAAGCATATGGTTTGGTTCATTTGTGCAAGTAATTATGAGGTATTTTGATACAAAACATATACATCTTGAGTGAACCTCTTTTCATGAGTGAAAATATGATGAGAGCATCCATGTGAGATTGATTTAAACTTTTTCAAAACATGCATAGCTTTAACTTCACCATCGTTTACTCCAAGTCCTACTTGTTCATGACATGATCATATTTCTCTTATCTCTCGAAATTTTTTGAACTTTTCACTATGGAATCTTGTGACTCCATCGCCATATACGTAAGAAAATTTCTGAGACAAATTGTGCTAAGGGCTTAGGAGTTGTTTTTATTTATTTGAGTCCATGGGATTTGTTCAACGTGGAGGCTAGCTCTAACGTTGGTTTATATTTTTAGTCTTTCTTTTATTTAGTTTTTGCTAGGGACTAGCAAAGTCTAAGTGTGGGGGAATTTGATCTACGCATTTTATGCTTGATTCTTAACATCTTTCTCTTTACATTTAGCTTTGTTTTGACCTTAGTACTATCATTTCTTACTTACTTTGTTGTTTTTAGGTTTTGAATAAAGGAGTACAATAAAGGAGGTGATTTGGAGCATAAAATGAGCTAAGTGGAGAAGTGTCCTAAATCAACTAGGAATGACGTAGCAAAATATGGATCCGAAATGGTCTTCTCAAGTTACTAAAATGACGCAAGGCAAAATGAAGACATTTCAAATGGTGGATCGAAAATCAGCAAGCATTTTGGGCAAAATCAAGCAAGGAGATATTACTGAATAGATGGAGGATCAAAAGCATCAAGTATATCTCAAAAATTCCTTATTTGAAGATCAAAATATCCTACAATATATGGTAGGTTCGGCCAAAATGACTTGGAGCTCAAGAAATACAAGATATGGAAAGATCAAGATTTCCCTACTCCTAGTAGGAAGAAGAAGATATGCCTGCCAGCTCATCAATCTTCAACGTATCACAGAATCTGCAATTCAAATCCAAATATAGTGATCATATATGTCTTCTTCAAGTTCTCGAGCTGATCTTTCCAACGAATCCAAAATCATAATTTTCTGAGCTCTAGAACTCCCGGAAAAGACGTTTCAAGACAGGCTGTCACAAGCTGGCAATTCTACCCGGGTACACTAGGAAAACCTAGTTTGGAGAGGAAAGTTGGAATTCTTCACCTATAAATACAAGAGCTAGGCCTCATTCTCAATCATCACTCATTCTAGACGCCTAAGCTCAGCCTAAACACTACTCCCTCTCCAAAGACTCAAGACGCCATACAAGAAGAAGGTTACACCATCCTACCGCCTCCAAACTGCCTCCATCGACATATAGGGCAATCCCGAGTGTCTCCTCCACCAAAGTAGAGTCGGCTACACCTCAGGCTCCGTAGGGAAATCCCGAGGAATTAAAAGTGTAACTCGATTTCTCTTTACATTGTAACCCCTTTTTGTATGAACTCTTGTGTTTAAGGAATGGTTTTATTATTTCGGTTTTCTACACTTGTCTTGATTTCAATTGTCTTCCATGTGTTCTAGTTTCTTTAAATTCTATGATGCATGTTTATCTAATCGTAATGCTTTGGCTTAGATATAGGGCAATCCCGAGTCTAGATCAATGGTATGTGTATATGGCAATCCCGAACACGAGAATTAAGTGTAAACATGTGTTATGTGAAATTAAGAAGTTAGGATTTCGATTGAAATTGTTTCATTGCAGGTTACGAAGGAGCAAGGGTAAGTTTAGATGAGTCGATCACATGTAAATAATAGCTTAGGTTTATTTTTGGTCTAGTAAGCATGTTTAGGATTCTTTGTTCTTAATTGTTTTCTACTTGTCTATGAGTGAAGCATGTTAGAACCTAGGATTTCTCGATGTGTTTGCTATGCCATGTTTTAGTGTTTATTTTCGTAGAGTACAAAACTACCTTTTTTAAACCCCCCTTTTTAACCATAGCGTAAATATGCATGCACCCTCAATCCCCGGTTAAGAACGATACCCTATTTACCAATGCTACATCTACACCAAGGGTTTTAATTGTATGCGTTTTCGTTGATTGTTAAGTGTTAATTTAATGGTTGCAAAGTCGCGTATCAGCCGGCAATGTTAAGCCGAACATTTCCGGCGATTTTCTGGCCGGAATTTCGCCGGAAATGTGTGGCTCGACATTGCCGGCGACGGTTGGAGTCGCCGGTAATGTTTTTAAACATTACCGCCGATTTTCCGGCGTAATGTCGCCGGTAATGTCTTCATTTCTGGCGACTTACTCCGTCGCCGGCAATGTCTCTTATATTAGACGCAGATTGCAGCAGCTCGATCATTGATTCATTTTGATCGAAAAAAATCCAGAGAAATCGAAAGAAGGAAAACGTACGCTCTGAAATCGATCATTCGGTATATTGTCAAAATTAAGGCGCGCGTCGAAAACTCGATCACTCGGGAAGCTATATATATAGGTACGTGTATATATACGTATATGTGTATGTATATATATATATATGTGTGTGTGTGTTGATCAAATCCAATTCGTGAGATATATATGAAATGTTGTTGATGTCACGAAAACGAGAAAACTGCTTGTAGTTAATCTTATCTTGTGTCTGAATCAACGACTGGTATTATCGTAGTGTTATCGGAGCCAGGCTTAACAGAGCCTCCTACCTAGTCAAATACGTTTTGAATCAAAAAAAGAAGAATACCATCATCGAGTACTGAATCGAATTCAGAGATTAGATCGATATATATATATATGCATGCATGTGTTGATTTAATTAGAGTTGAATTGAGATATGGCGTCGATTATTAGTAGTGAATGTGTGTATATATATATAATTAATACGTAAAATTGTTAGAATTTTCAGGATGGACAAGAGTTGGATGAGTCTCGAAAGATGGGATGTCAGATATCACCAGGGAATTAGGAGTTTTGTGGATTTTGTGAAGACTAATTGTGGAGACACTACACTTCATTATTGCCCGTGTAAAAAATGTAAGTGTTTCAGCGATCGATTTCGTTTTCCCATTGATAAAGTCCAGATGCACCTGAGTAAATACGGGTTTTGGGATAAGTACACTTGTTGGATTTATCACGGTGAAACATCGTTAGCGGGTCCGCATGATCATGGACAATTTGGTGAGAGGGCCAGTCCCCGCTATGATCATGGAGATTTTGCTGAGAGGGGCAGTGCATCCTATGATCCAACAACGATGTTAATCAATGATATGTTTCCTCATGAGAGCGGTGTATTTGCTGATGAAGCACCAAATGTCTCTCCCGTCGTTGAGGGTTTCCCCCATATTGAGCCAGTCGAGCCATTACCTGGAGCTCATGTCAACACAAGCGGTATGGATAAGTACAACAACCTGATTGCATTGCAACAGACTCCGTTGTACGACGGTTGTAGTAAGACTGTTCTTGAAAGTGTGATGGGAGTGATGCAGCTTAAAATGGAAAACAAAATGTCTGTCAAAGCTGTTGATTCTTGGTTGAAGTGGACTGCTTCGCTACTGCCACCCGGTCATCGTCTTCCTACCACTCATCATAAGGTGCGACATATCCTGAAAGATCTTGGGCTTTCCTACATCAAAATCCATGCATGCAGATATGATTGTATTCTCTTCTGGGGAAAAGATCTCGAAGACCTTGAAGCTTGCCCGGTATGTTTTACAGAAAGGTATAAGTTGACTCCTACAAGCAACAAGAAAGCTGTGAAGATACTTCGATATTTCCCGCTTATTGATAGGCTGGAGCGGTTGTTCATGTGTGCTTTCACGGCCGAGGCAATGAGATGGTGGGCTGAGAGGAACTTGCTTGACGATGACACCCTTATACACCCTTCCAACGGAGAGGCTTGGAAGCACATGGTCAAGGAGTTTGATCATTTTGCAGCAGAGGTCCGAAATGTTTGGCTAGGGCTCTCATCTGACGGATTCAACCCTTTTGGCAACATGAGTCTTCAATACAGTATATAGCCAGTTATTTTGGTACCGTACAACCTTCCACCATGGATGTGCATGAAGAAGGAATACAATATGCTGACTCTGTTAATTCCGGGCCCGGGTTATCCAGGAAAGTGTCTCGATGTGTATTTGAGGCCTTTGATTGAGGAGCTTAAGTACCCGAGTGAGTGTGGCCACCCCACTTACGATAGGTTCAAAAACGAGATGTTCCAGATGCATGCCATGCTTGTTGGCACCATCAGTGATTTTCCTGCCCGCGGTATGTTGTCGGGCAACGTTACCAGGGGTTACAGGGCTTGTTCAGAGTGCATGACGGTTGATTGTTGCAGTCCTCATTGCATTAAAATTGTTCAGATGCGTCACCGTTGTTGGCTTCCATATGATCACCCATTTAGGCAGGATCCAGACGCATTTGATGGGACTGTGGAAACAGGTGTGGCACCAAGGCGATGGACAGGGGTAGAAATTTTGGAAGTGTTGAATGAATATGATTTTGGCCAGCTGAGCAATCATCCTGACATAGTGGCATCAATTCCAGACAAGCCCGAAAGGTATAAGTTTTGGACACACAAGAGCATATTCTGGGAACTCCCCTACTGGCCCAGGTTGCCTATCAGACATAACCTAGATGTCATGCACATAGAGAAGAATGTGTGTGAAAGTGTGGTGGGCACAGTTCTTAACTTAGAGGGGAAAACAAAAGACATCCCTAAGGCACGTATTGATCTGAAAGCTATGGGACTGCAGAAACATTTGTGGTTAAGAGATGGTAAGAGAAAAATGCCGCAAGCTCCTTACACCGTCAAACCGAAGCATAAGCATGAAATTTTTCGGTGGCTGAGTAATGTCAGGTATATATTCTTATATATGACTATGCAGTACGGAAATTGGTTTGCCTTAAATTTTTACCGGATTATGGTGATATGCGAGAAATATAATTGTTGCCTATGGCTATATATATATATATATATATATATATATATGCAGGTATCCTTATGGCTATGCAGGAAATATAAGCAGGTGTGTTAACTACCGGGAAAATAAGATGTACGGATTAAGGAGTCATGACTGCCATGTACTGCTTCAACGCCTTTTCCCTATTTTCATTCGAGGGTACCTGCCCAAGGAGGTGGTGGAGCCGTTGGTGGCCTTGTCAAGATTCTTTCAGAAGTTATGCACCAGGGAAGTTAAAAAATCAGATCTCAGGGAGATGCAAGATGACATCATTTTTATCATGTGCAAGCTTGAGAGGATATTTCCGCCAAATTTTTTCGACATCATGCATCACCTAACGATCCATCTTCCCGAACAATTGTTGCTTACCGGTCCCGTACACTACACTTGGATGTATCCCATGGAAAGGTACATTTGGTTTACCTCTGTTTTTATATGTAAAGTCTTATTTTTACCCCTTTTAACATGCACTTGTTAACTTGTAGACAATTGGGAGCCTACAAGGACTATGTGAAGAATAAATATGCACCTGAAGGGTGTATCGCTGAAGCATATATTGCGCACGAGTGTGTAACATACACCAAAGTGTATTTGGGAGCGCTTGAGGACCCCCAACAACAGATGCCGATAGATGAACCTCAGTTCAAACTTTCTATCATCTCCAATGACGTTGTAGTACAGGGAAGCTTGCCAAAGTCGTACAAGTTGGATGAAAATGAGGTAGTCATTGCCCACTGGTCGGTACTGATTAACTGTGAAGAAGTACAATATTGGAAAAACTATCATCTTCACTGCCCTGCTATTGCCGGAAATGTTGATTACCACAACAGGACGTTTGCAAACTACTTTGGTCCATGGGTAAGGGTATATGTGTATATGTCTTCTTTTATCTTGCCATTTTCCTTATATAGCATGTGTGTACGTACGTGGTTTTGTGGTTTCTATGTTGTAAATTTATTGTGTGGTTTCTTATCGTTTTCAGATGAACCATGTAGCAGATGATGGTTCCCCAGAGTGGTCAAACGAATTGAGGGTCCTTGCGATGAAACTGATAGCTTCAAAAGTTTACTCGATGTGTCAGGTCAATGGCGTTAAATTTATATGTGAAAATCGAGACGACCGACTGAAAACACAGAATTGTGGGGTGATGGTCTATGGTGGGCAGGATGGCGTTGACTATTATGGTGTCCTTCATTCAGTTGTTGAACTAATTTATGGGAACCGCATGAAAGTGCACTTGTTCAAGTGTAGATGGTTTGATACTAGCCCGGAGAACACAAGGACCGATCAGCACGGAACATTTTCGGTGAATACTGCTACTACCTGGTATGAAGAAGACCCTTTCGTTCTTGCCTCATCAGTAAAACAAGTGTTTTACCTGGACGATCTTCTTAACAAAGTCCCATGGAAGGTGGTTAACCATGTTGCTCATAGAAACATATACAGTGCTGCCACACTTGGTGATACCGCAGATGATGAGGAAGTTACTGCATACCAAGAGCCGAACGCTTTTGACATTCCGGAATCATCTACGATTCGCCTTAATAATGTGAGATCTGGGAGTGTGGTTCGAATTACTGGAGCAGAACTTCTCGATGTTAATCCAAATGAAGTTGACGCTGATTCAGATGACGAGGAGAGGCACATATTGCCAGAGGTTACCTATGAAACCGAGTCAGACTCAAGTGATGACGATGATTACGATTATCATCCTTAGTACGTTAATGATGTCGTCGGAAATTGTTGTCGGAAATATGATGTAGTCGGAAAATGTAGTCGGAAATAGTAGACGGAAATTGTAGTCGTTAATCGTAGACGGAAATTGATAATCGAAATTGTAGTCGGAAAATGTAGCCGGAAATCGTAGACGGAAATTGTAGTCGTTAATCGTAGACGGAAATTGATAATCGAAATTGTAGTCGGAAAATGTAGCCGGAAATCGTAGACGGAAATTGTAGTCGTTAATCGTACGTATACGGAAATTGATAATGGAAATTGTAGCCGGAAAATGTAGCCGGAAATCGTAGACGGAAAATGTTGTCGGATATTCTTCGGGAAATAATGACATTACCAACGAGTTATAAGCAACTCGTTGGTAATGACATTACCAACGAGTTAACTCGTCGTTGGTAATGTCATTACCAACGAGTTGAAGTCGTTGGTAATGACATTACCAACGAGTTATAAGAAACTCGTCGGCAATGTTGTCTGGATAGAAACTACCCAGTCGAGCCCGAGCCTTTCATTTCTCCTCCTCCTCCTCTCCCTCTCCTCCTCTCCTCCTCTCCTCCTCCCAAATCGGTCCGGCGAGTTCAAACTAGCTCACCTCTAGCTCACCTCCTCCTCCTCCTCTCCCTCTCCTCCTCCTTATCCTCTACTCCTCCTCTCCCTCTCCTCCCCTCCACCGATCCGGAATCCTCTCCTCCTCCCCTCCTCCCCTCCTCCCCTCCTCTCCTCCCCTCACCATTGTAGTCGGCAAAGCATTGTAGGTGGAAATCCATGGCAGGTCCGATCCTCTCTCTCTCCCTCTCTCTCTCTCTCAATTTTTAATTATTTTTGTGTATGTGTATGTGTATGTGTATGTGTATGTGTAAATTAATTAGGGTGCTAAGTTGGAAATTAGGGTGATAAGTTGTAAATTTATATGCAATGTATATATATGTTATGTATATATATATTTAGGTATGTGAAAATTAAGTGATGTATATATATGTGAAAATTATGTATATATGTGGTTTGGATGAATATGTGATGTATATATATGTGGAAATTAAACCTAATTAAGATGCATGATGTATATATATGTGTGAAAAATGTGGAAAATTAATTAGGGTTTGTGATTTGGATGAATGTGTGAAAATTAAATTTAATTAAGATGCATGATGTATATATATATACATCGAAAATGTATATATGTTAATTTAGGTGATATAGTTGTTAATTAATCGTATAAATGGAGGTGGAAATCGGAATCGGAACGGTTTAGAACCAGAACGGTTTTAAACCGGAACCGCGCGGAACCGGAACCCTTTGGAACCGAAACTGTTTGTAACCGGAACCGTTATGTTACAAATGTTTCCGGTTACAAACAGTTCCGGTTTCTAACGGTTCCGGTTCCAAACCGTTCCGGTTCCGATTTGTTATAGAACCGAAATGGTTTGGAACCGAAACGGTTTGGAACCGGAACCGTTTGGAACCGGAACTGTTTGTAACCTTTCCCGTTATGTTACAAACGGTTTCGGTTACAAACAGTTCCGGTTACAAACAGTTCCGGTTTCTAACGGTTCCGATTCCAAACCGTTCCGGTTCCGATTTGTTATTGAACCGAATCCATGACTATTACGGTGTCCAGGAGGTTTTGCGGCTAATTGGCTTCGGAGAGTCCCGAAATAGTGGAGGGAACAGTAGTCAAGCTTCCTCCTCGCCCACAGTTAGCAACACGCCCAGTGGGCCAATGATGACTGCTCGCACGAGAGCCTTGCTAGAGGCGCGAGCTGAGGAGGAAGCTGCACGATCAAGAGCCGTGGAACCGGAATTCGAGGCTCGAGCCTCAGTCTCCAGACGCTCAATCAGCAGACGTCCCTCCGGTGGCAGAGCCTCAGACGAGCGACAGTCAACGGGCGCATCAGAAACTCCCTCAATCCGAATGCCCTATATTCGCCCGGTGCCTACTCCCGTTTCACGGGAATCATCTGAGGCACATGGTGGTGCTGGCGCCTCATCGTCCAGGCCTCGTCTATCTCCGCCGTCCGGTCTCTTCCTACCCGACGAGATTCCTGTCATCCCTGAATTCGATGATAGGGGGATGCCTGTTTATGTTGAAGGACGGCCGGAGTTCCTGACCGTGGAGGAAGCGTATAACTTCCTCCCGTTCGACCCCGTGTATCTTTGGAGTGTGAGGTGCACCAACCAACAAACGGACGATGCAGGTAAATTTTATTTAACATCAGATTGATTACTTAATTATTACTTAAGACTTGCGATAGGTTCAATTAATGATATCAATTTGTTGACATTGTATTATTAGGCAATTTCGTTAATGAGACTGGAAAACGGAAAGGGGCTAGAGGCACCTGCACCGGGAAGAGACTTGAGCAGGCCACCGGCGGAAGGAAAACGCCCATAAGGGCCAATGAGGATGGCGAGGTGATCGAGGCATTCGACACCACGCGCAAATATGTCAGCATGGCCGGTGCGATCGTGCGGGACAAGGTCCCAATGCTTTGGCCAGATTGGGAATCTGTGCCTATCTACGTGAAGATGCAAGTGCATAATGCACTCAGTGTGAGTAAAATCGTATTTTCATTACGTAAATGCTCACTCTATTATTTAAGTCCGAATAAATATATAATTTTACCTTTTATATATTCATATTGCAGGTGTGGTTTGACGTGGATGAAGTTCTTATTCACACGTGGGTAGAGCGTCAACTACATATGAGGTGATGTGCTTCGACTTATTTGAATATATATCGAGTTATATTTTTGTTTATCAAGTGTTTTAATATCTCTAACTTTTTTTCCTTGTTTTAATATAGGTATAAAGAGTGGAAGAACGAGCTTTCTTCCCATTACACTGTATACAAGGAGCTAGGCCGAGGTTCTACCCCTAGCGAATTCCGGTTTAGGGAGTACGAGTGGCTGTGGCTGATAGCCCACTTCGAGCACCCTAAAGCGAAGGTATGCATCCTTAATATATCTTACAAGCCGTTTGTATCGTATCAGATTGAAATAGTTAGTTACTAATTTTTTTCCATATGTTTATCAAACAAGGCGATTTCGAAGACGAACCGGGCGAATAGATTGAAAAACACCAGGGCCCATCATGCAGGTTCACTCAACTACATGGGTTGGTCGACTAAGGCGCAACAACAACAAGAAGTGAACCCCTTGGTGTATATTCATCAGAAGTTCTATCCGTAGTGCCCTGACGAAGCGGTAAGTCTTTCGCCTCTCCATGTGTTAATAAAACTATTTTTCGATATTTATAGATTTTGTTAGTTAATACGTTGTTCATTTTCGCTTTTCAATTAGGCGAGAGTGGAGGAGGCGACCGCAGAAGTGACCATGAGTATAGCTCGGACTAACCATCCTGATTGCTCCGAGGAAGAAGTCACCCAGTATGCCTCTCAGATCGATCCGCTTGATCCCCCGATAGCGGCTCAGATCATAGCAAAAGCGTGCGGGACTGGAAAGAATACCTACTATTGTAGGGGAATGGTCTCGGCGGGCGAATGAGTATTGAAAACCACTTCACAATACTCTACCGGGTCAAGAAGTTCAACTTCTAGTCGTAACCTCGCAGCGGAGCTTCATAGGACGCAGAGGGAGTTGGAGGAGCAAAAGAGGCAGATGGCCGAGTACCAAAACATGGTCCAGCAGCAGACACAGATGCAGGCTCAGATGTACACATGGATACGGACGATGTACGAGGCTCAGACTACCGGACAACCGTTCCCCACACCTCCCCCGGTCCCGGTCCCTCCCTTCCCTAGCTATCCACCACCACCACCGCACCAGTCAACACCAGAGCAAGACCAAGGTAGCCACCAGAATTCAAATGAGTACATGGATTACTTCGACCCTGACCCGCAAGTTCCTCGACCCTGACCTGTAGTTGTAGTTAATTTTCGTATCGTCGTTGCTATTTGTACTGTACGTTGGACATTTATGTGTACTGTTGAACTTGTATGATTGTACGGTTTATGTCTTTCAATGCAGGTTCTGGAATTGGGCCCAATCCAGAACTGCGTTTTTTTTTCAAAATTTTTCCACACATTGCCGGTGGTCGCCGGCAATGTCTCACATTCCGGCCACGGCGGCACTGCCATTGCCGGCGACGCCGTTTCCCGTCGCCGGCAATGTTAACACCGGCGGGGAATTTTCGGCGAGGTCATTGCCGGCGACTTGTCGCCGGTAATGACAATTCCGGCAAAAAAAAAAGACAAGGCCGGCGACGGCAGGTCGCCGGTAATGTCTCCATTTCTGGTAGTGACGCCTGCATAGTAAACATCATTACATAGGCACAAAAAGATATCTCGCCGTAATACCAGATTACTGTATTCTTCATACTTTATAGCGTGCCTTCCAGGAATAGTTTCTTTTGAGTCCAGTTGCAAGATCAAACTTGCCCAAACGTTTCACAAAATTGTCTGGATTTTTGGAAGACATTGGAGCTCTTATAGGATTCAGGTATGCAGTTGTAGTTGGAATTCCACTCAACAAAGTATCTCTAACTTGATTAAGCGGATTATCGATCAATTCTAAGGCCAAGCGAGCACGCTGATTAAAGGAACAATACTGAAAAACAATGATAAACATCAACTTAGTTCTAACAAATACAATAGCAATTTCCTGTATAGTTGTTTATACCCCATTGAACCATGGTGTTCCATGATACTTCATATGCCGAATGACATAAATCCCGCAGTCATGACCTCCTCTCTGTCGTGGGTTGACACGTGGATCAGTGAACTTATATGATGTGAAGTGAAGAAATTCATCACAAGTGCACCTAATTTCATCCTCAAAAACCTTATCCAGAAGCCACATCTAATGACAAGAGAAAATGTTAACACTTATGCATGTAGACACGACTCAAAAGAAAAAAGTGAAGGGAGCACCATGCATGCACATATGGGGATTAAAATGTCAGAAACTCACAGTTGATTGAGCAATATTTAGCCTTCGGGTCACACATGAATAAGAAGGGCAAATGTCTAGTATCTCTGCTTTTTTCTCCAGAAGATTGATAACAAGTAGAAACCAATAAGTGACATTCGGCTTGTCATGTAATGAAATTAAAATCTGCAAGTTGTAGATCCAACATATTCATATCAAGAGAAAAATGTATCTCTATACATTACGCTTGTAAAAGTTGGCTACCTTGCGGCAACTGTTCAGCCTTCCTCTAAATGTCTCCATTCGACAAGTTTGTACCACAAAAGAAATATGACTACTTGTGGTCCCAAAACCTTGACTCTTTGCTGTTTCCTATTTCAGCCATATAGGAAAATTAGGAAAATCATAGTGGTCAGACAATTTTAATTTCTCAACGTGAACTGAAGCTTACCCCAAAGAAGGTTGGAAGATACCAACTGGTAGCACTATTCGCACTCAAGTATTGCGCTTTAAGATTAATAACCTAGGTTCATTTTGCAACAGGATAGTTAATTTATGTGTATCATTCTTTGGATACTGTATGCAACATATGTCATGAAAATTATGACAATCTTAAGTCGCCAAACAAATTATGACAAAATCGTGTCCTAATAATGAGCTCAAAATCTCCATCAACAATGATATTCTTCTTCATCTTCATTTTTTCAGTTCGATTGTCAGCTTTTTATGATCTCCCTAATAAACAATCAGGGTATATTAACATCTTGTACATTATTGTGAGCCAAAGATTGTAGACAGTAGACATCAGAGGATGAAAAACAATACACAAATCACAAACTGGCATGAGCTCTACACATACAACTTCTGAACTGCAAAAAAAAAATTGAGAAATTGAAGCTACATGAATAACATGTGTATCTCTTGCCAAAGACACTAAGAAGAGTTTATTAATCTTCAAGGTCTATGAATGTAGTATGTCACCAAACAAAGATGAAGATGAGCACTAATGCAAATGCAAAATCAGATAAACATATCAACTTTGCGGTGATGTACAAGATTTTAACTTCACTCTTCCGCCCAAAGTTTTAATTCCTACACCCCATTTTCACTTACCCACTTACTCTAGAACCCAAGTTATGGGGGCTCAGATGAGAGATTGAGTTCGAAATCGTATAATACGATGTTGTGTACTTTGGGGGGTTAATGGGTTATGAGTAGTGTAGACCTTTCATTGATAACTCCCCATCATAGAGAGGTTGGAATAGATTGTGATACAGAGATAATTTTGAACCTAGTTAATATCTCTCAAGTTGTTAGATGACTAAGTCTGCCACTTATCTCTTTGATGGTTACTGACCTAGTCATCTTTGACTAAGGCACACCAGAGTATATTCCCTTGAACACTCCCCATTGTGCCAAGTCAAAGGTGAAATTGTGCATGGATCGTTGCGTCGTTAAAAACCTTACCAAGTAACAAAAACTCAATGGGGTAAAATAAATCTTGGTTGAAGGGAAAAAGAGCACAATACACCTGTTATATTTGATGCCAACATGTGTGTGTTAAACTCCCCCTGAAGTCTACATCTCCCCCTCATTTTTACATTAATCAGGGAGCTTGGAAAGTCTTTACATTCCAATGTTCTTCACATGTTCCTCAAATATGGTCTTAGGCAATGATTTGGTAATCAAATATGCCACATTTTCCTCAGGGCTTACTTGATTCACTTGGATCTTGAGGAAATCTTGTTATTAGTTATAGAAAAACTTTGGCAATAAGTTTTTTGTATTATCACCCTTGGTGTAACCTTACTTCAATTGTTCAATGCAACTTGGATTATCTTCATAAATGCAAGTAGGCTCTTCAGAGGTAAAGCTTAAACCACTAGTCCCTCTAATATGTGCAATGATAGACCTTAACCATATACACTCACAAACCACCTCATGTAGAGCAATAATCTCAGAGTGGGTCGTGGAGGTAGCCACAAGGGTTTTTTTTATTGATCTCCAAGATATCGATGTGTTCCCAATGGTAAATACATAACCAGTCTTGGGTGAGTCAGATAGATAACCAGTATCAACAAAACCCACCAAAATATTGTTTGGGGTTTCGGCGTAGGGGGTAGCACTTTTGCCATTGAAATTTTCTTTAAGGACTGCAGTCCCATCTGTGGTCCCACTTGTCTTTTTATAGGGAAAGAACAAACCTATGTCAATTGTTCCTTTTAGGTATCGAAATATGTTGTTGATACCATTCTAATGACGCTACGTTGGCACTGACCTAAATCTAGCTAACAAGTTCACTGAGAAAATAATATTTGGTCGAGTACATTGAGCTAAGTACAATAATGCACCTATTGCACTTACATAGAGAATATTAGCTCCTAATCACTCTTCGTCATCTTCCTTTGGACGAAATGGATCTTTCTTTATATCCAAGCTTCGATTGATCATAAGAGTGCTAGTATGATGTGCTTTGTCCATATTAAATCACCTGAGTATCTTTTGGACATATGTAGCCTGGTGGATTAGTATTCCACAAGCTCCATGTTCTAGTTCAAGACCTAGACATAAACAAGTTTTTCCAAGATCCTTCATCTCAAATTTGGATTTCAAATAGTTGCAGGTTTTCTTATTTCATCAAGAGTACCTATTATGTTCATATCATCAACATATACAACTACGATTTCAAATTCGGAACTCATTCTCTTTATGGATATGCATGGGCATAGTTCATCATTCTTATATTCCTTCTTAATCAAATAGTCACTTAGACATGTATACCACATCCACCCAAATTGTTTCAATCCATAAAGTGAGCATTTCAATCTAATTGCAAACACATTCCATGGTTTAGAATCATTTGACTTGGGTAATGAAATATTATCAGCCACTTTCATATATATTTCTGAACTAAGATCCCCATAGAGATATGTAATAACCACGTCCATAAGTTGCATTTGCAATCCTTCGGAGACTACCATGCTAACCAGCTAGCGGAATGCAATTACATCCATTACAGAAGAGTATGTCTGCTCATAGTCAATTCCAAGGCGTTGTGAGAAACCTTGCACCACAAGGCAAGCCTTGTACCTCAGGACTTCATTTTCCTCATTACGCTTTTTAAAACCAAAGACTCATTTATGTCCTACATGCTTTACACTTGGTGTGGTGAGCACTATCGGACAAAATACCAGTCTCCTTGCTAGAGAATCTTGTTCTACCTAGATTGTTTTTTTCCATTTAGGTCAATTTTCTCTTTGTTGACATTCTGCAATAGAGTGTGGTTCGATATCATCGTGCTCTATTATCTCTTGAGCAACAGTGTATGCAAATATATCATTAATGTATGTTGAAGATCTGTCGAACAACTCATATTCACCCTTATAATGTATTGAGATTTCTTTGCTCTCTGGTATTATTTCAGACATTGGATTGTCATCCAGTATTGATTCATGGACATCATTATAATAAGAGACACTCTCATGAGAGGGATTCTCTACATTAATGATTAATGGATCAGGTTGTGCCTTACGCGCCCTTTGCTTCCTTGGGTGAGTGTCGATCGAACCAAGTGGCCTCCCCCTCTTCCTTTGAGGAGCCATAACCTGAACCTCACTTACACTAAGTGTGGTTACAACACCTTTAACTTTGGCGATGTGCCTCTTATTGGGGACTTTCAATCTTGCAGGCACATTTACATTTGGTATACGTGATCTCGTAACTTTAGCAATATCAATAAACGAATCATGCATCGAATCTGCTACGTCCTGAAGTTGAATTATTCTTTGCACTTTACTTTCACATTGTGAAGTACGGGGATCAAAATGAGAATGAGTAGGAACAAACCATGATAATTCATGTCGTTCCCTTGGAAAATCTTTTTTCCTATCTCCCACTAATGGCGGGAAGACTGTTTCTGTGACGACCCAGAACAAAATCAGCAGTGTGTTCAACTTACTTCATGTGTTACCGCATAATCGTAGATTTCCGACAGTTGTTTGAATCGCCGGACTTGATAACGACTAAATAATTGGCCGAGAATTGGAGCTGGGTCTCTTCTCGAGAGTCGTTGTACGTGTGATTTCGAGTTCGTGCGCGGTTCCGGATCATTATTTGGACGACCGAGGAATAAATTATGAATATTTGAAGTTTCGACGTAATCGAGTTAAAATGGCGATCTTCTTAACAACTAAATTACCGGACGAGAATTTGGTTTTGGCTTCTTCACGGAAGTTGTTGAGAATTTAATTTCAAGCTAGTGGGAACTTTTGGAACATTATTCTGAGTTACGAAGATTAAGTTGTGAATATTTCCGATTGTTGATTATTTAGTCGGTTTAAGTATGTGTTTGGGTTGAACCGTTGACTTTTTATCTGATTTGTCGAAGTGTTTGACTTCAGGTGATAATTGAAGAATACGTCGAGTCGAGTTTGTTGCCGCGAGAATTATTGGAATCGGAATTACGACGCGAGAGTTACGTGTATTTGAAGTTTGTCGAAATACGTAATTTTGGAAGTTTCCTATTTTGGAAAGTATATATGTTGGTTTCCATTTATGGCAAGTCAACATTTATGGGTGAGTTGTTGACTCGGTCAACGCGGGTTGAAGAAGGTGGCGACGGTGGCCACGGCTTCGCCGACGGCGAGCTTAATCCGGCCACCTCCGGCTTCGGGCTTGGGTCCATTCTCTTCGCCGTGATGTCCCCGTCCTGTTTCCGGCCTCCTCCCACGGCGTGGGTCGCCGGAGGAGGAGATTTTTCCGGTGGAAAATGGAGATTTTTGGGGGTTTCGGGTTGCTTAAATTCCGGCCGATTTGAGCTGCAATTTGGAGTGGGCTTTGAAGCTCTCATCTCCTAGAAGCTACCATGTAAGTTTGGTGATCCAATTTCACTTGTGTATGGAGAATTTTGGATTTGAAATTTTGGTGACAATTCGGTTTATCATGAAATTGACATGGTTAGATTTAGAATTGGCCTTCGATGCAGTTGTGAAAGTTGCTCAGTGGGTGATTTTGCATGGAATAGGGGTTGCTCTGCCGAGAAATTTCACGGTTGGCGGTGGCGCCGGCGCCGGCGGCGATCAACGGTCAACAGTTTGACTTTTTGGAGTTTTCGACAAGTTGCATGTCGTTTCACTCGAAATAGGGCCCCGATCGCAGTGGGGAGGTTCGTTTTTCGAATTGAGCATCCGAAATTACAGCGAGGTATTGTGGTGTGATTTTCGGATTTTCGACAGTTCGTCGTAATCGGATTACGTGTTTCCGAGAACGGTTGTTTCTCGTGATTTGATTTGAATTGTCGAATTATGATTTTGAGGAATGGATTTTGTGATTATTCAGGGGTTCGTGATCGTTCTTTTGGCGAGGGACATTCCGCCGGATCACGGGTTAACGCGAACTGCGTTACGCTAATCTGTGAGTGGACATTTCTTTTCACGAATTGATTGCGAGTCTTTCATATATGATTTACGAACTTGAGCATGCAGTTTAATCATGATTTTTATGAGCATGTGTTTTACGATTATACATATACGGATATGCGTATACGAGTATACATACATATATATTATGTTTTATGCATGTGCATGAAAAGGATTTATGATTTGGTTTACACAGAGTACAGTCTCAGTATATGTTGTTGTATCGATACACATTGGCTTCTCGGCTGATCCCCGAGTACGCTCCTGGGGGGGGACAGATATCCTGACCCGAGGCCTTTCTGGCTAGGAATCACGTGTGGGTCTGGGATCCCGTGATTCAGACTGTGCTATCGCGTGGTAGTCCATGAGTGATTCCGCGATATTTATTATGCATGCTCAGTACGCGTGAGGAGTTAGAGTCTCCCTCGTGTACCATTTCTTTATTTATGCTTTTAGACTCGCATATGTTTTTATAATATATACATATTATTCGGCGAAAGACATTTATTTTCGTCCACTCACTCTAACGGTTTTCATGTCTTTCCCCTGGGCTTTTCGGTTTCCGTGCCCAGTTTGAAGTTCGGACTCTGGTGTCGCACGTCGTGGTCGGAGGCATAGTGCTCGAGCTACCTTGTTTCTTCCAGTAGGTTTATTGTTTTACCTACTGTGGTATACGTATATGATTTTACATTAGAGGTCGCTCTGAGTATTCTGTTGTATATATTATATGATTTTACTCCGGATTTCAGTAAAGTACAGATATATTTATTATTTTACATTATTGTTTATATATTGAGAAATCCGGATGGGATTGGTGCCCACGGTTTGATTTTTGTGGCATAGGGTGAAGTGTATTTTTCGGGTGCAGGTAATGGTAATTCCGCGTTAGTAACGAAACTCTGCTGAAATTTTAATGGTTTTTGTTGGTTCGTGTTTTCAGAAAGGGTTTGATTCCGGTTTAGGCAACTAAACCGGGGTTGGGTTCTTTCAGCTTGGTATCAGAGCATTAGGTTATAGGTTTTGTAGACTTCTGTAGTCGTGTTTACTAAGGATATTTGAGAATGTACAGCATGTCTGGAGTGGTGACCCGACCGGCCGGCGGATACTCATCAATACTCCGGGTGTTGTATGCTTTCAAATATTTGAAGTTCCATGATTACGTTCTACTTGTTGTGAACGATGTTTTATTCATTAGGATGCCTCCTTGACGTGCTTTCCGTGTCGGTACGGTTGTGGATCCTATTGAGGATCAATCGACACGTGATTTGCCAGTGAATTGTGGGTTTGGATGAGTATTTTGAATTCAGAGAATTGTGTGGCACGGTTTGCCTGGTTGTGTGTGTATGAGCATCTATATGTTGCCTCAGAGCTGAGAATTGTGGTAGTCGGTGTCTTGCCTGATTCAGATTGTTGTATTTGGTGGGCTGATATTGTGTGAGTTCCTGTTGCGACTCCATGGCCTACATTTAGGGTGTTGTTTATACAATAATGGTTTTAATCAGGCTGCCCAGCAATCGAATGAGGAGTGTTTAACCACCTGAGGCAGAGATATATTGTTCACCTGTTTGCCCCTATTTGTACGTGTTATGTTGCTTCAGAGGAAGCGATGCACGAGGTTCGAGATGAGTTTGAACCTGAGCATCAGAGAGAGTCTGATTGATATTCCTCGAGACAACCATGAGGAGCTTAGTGTACTGCACTCAGAGGCGAGGCTATGGAAATGTGTATGTGGTTTCCGATGTGATGGTTTGGGGAAAGTGGACCTAGTCGAGATATTTGATGAGGTTGAGTTCCGACACCTCGGGATCAGTGACATCATCAGGCTGTGGCCTTTTCGATTATGTTGAGGGTCATCAGATGAAGCAGAGGATCTGTTTGGTGATGGTGGAGATCATGGAGTAGTGGACTTGTTCCTGCGGCATGAGTCAGGGTGATCGTTAGTGATCCTTTCTCGCAGCAGGTGTCGCTGTGACTTGTGTTCGTGGAGCACTCTCAGTTGCTATTGTGGTGGCCAGGAGGGTCACGTTACGAGGGAGCGCCCTCAGCCAGCTGTTTTAGCGGTTCAGCAGCTCAGAGTTCAGGAGGAGGTCATGATGCTGTTTCTGGAGTTTGATCAACACAGCCTTCTAGATGAGTTAATTAGCAAGTCACAATTGACGTGGGCGGCTAGTTGGGCATGTCGGAGTTCGTGCCACGACCTTATTTGAGGACAGAATTTTCTCCGAGGAGGTTACTGTTGCTTAATATCCATGGCTATTGTACCTGCATCTCCATTTCCGAGGTTATGGAGAGTGTTGCATCCAACCGGAGGTTGCGAGATCCTTGTTGGAGGATATAGCTTAGCCGCGGATCTGTTATGGCTGGACATCGTGGTTTTGGTGTGATGGTGAGTATGGACTTACTGACGACGCATTTGGTTGTGTTCGAGTGCCTCAAGAAGGAGGTTGTGTTTCGACGACCAGGTTTCCCCGAGATATTGTTTCGCGGTGATGGTTGAGCGGATGGTGGAGATGGGTTGTATTGTTTGCTTAGCTCATGTTGCGGATACTACGGTTGCTGTGCCCGACGTTGGTGACATTGAGGTGGTTCCCGAGTTTCCGGGTGTGTTCCGGAGGAGTACCAGGTATTCCTCTAGTTCGGGAGACTGACTACACCATTGAGTTTGTACCGGGCGCTGGACTCATTTTACCGGCATCTTGTCGTTCGGAGCCAGCGGAGCTGATGGAGCTATAGTTTCGACTCCAGGAGTTGCTGGAGGAGGTTTCAGGAGATTTCATGCGACCCAGCATACCTGTGTGGTGTGCTCTTGCATTGTGTGTACGGATGATGGATGGTTCGACGTGGTGGTGCGTTGACTACCGGAAGCTTGATTTGCTTCAGAGGAGAGTGAGTATCCTCCGCTTCGGATTGACGAGTGGTTTGTTCAGCTCAAGGGAGCTTTAGTCTTTTCGAAGATTGATTTCGGGTCCAGATATCATCAGTTGAGGATCGATGAGTCAGATGTGGCTAGAACAGCTTTCGGATCTCGGTGCGGGCATCAGGAATTCTTGGTCACGCTGTTTGGTTGACCAATGCCCCCGTAGATCGTACGGACTTGATGGACCATGTGTTCAGACGATTGTAGATGAGTTGCGGTCATGTTCGTCGGCAACATCCTGATGTATTCCAGAAGTGTGGGCCAGCATCTGAAGCAATTGTGAGCGGTTTTGCGGACTTCGCAAGGTGATCAGTTGTTTGTGAAGTTCAGCTAGTGTGAGTTATAGTTGCATGAAGATTTTGGGCCATGCGTTGACAGCCGAGGGAGTTGGCGTGGATCCTGACCAGTTAAAAGCCGTTTTGATTTGGGAATTGATCTACCATTGTAACAGAGATCAGGGGTCTCTTGGGTTTGGCAGGCTATTACCGACGGCTTGTACAGGATTATCTCAGATTGTTACTTCACTTTCCGGATTGACGAAGGAGGTGCCAAGTTCGAGTGGTTCGATACACGCGAGGAGAGTTTCTTACTCCTGCAGAGTGGTTGACCGTTGTTTCGGTTTTGACCATACTTGACAGTTGTGGTGAGTTCGTGGGTTATGGCGATGCATCGAGATTTGGATTTGGTTATGTTTTGATGCTGTGTAGCAGAGCGGTGGCTTATAATTCCAGGCAGTGGAAACTTTATGTAGCTACGTGTCCTATGTATGATTTGGGTGTAGCTGTCCTTATGTTAGCATCAGAGAGTTGGAGATACTACTGCTACGGCGTGCAGCACAGTGTAGGATGTACACTGATCACTTGAGTTTCATCTACTTGCATTTCGACCAGATTTGAGTTTGAGGCGACGTAGATGGATGGGGTCGACTAACAACTATGGCTGCACCTTTGAGCTTGTTCGAGAAAGGCTAGAGGTTGTACTTTGATTATCCATCTGGGATGTTGTTGCTGATGCATTCAGTCGGAAGTCAGGAGCTTCAGTGTTTCATGTGTATGTGGCTCGAGTTTCCGTGTTAGCCGAGTTGTGAGCTGTGGGAACTGAGTTCGAGTATGATGATGTTGAACCTCATCATTTTACGTGCGTTATGCACTGTTGGTGCAGAGATGTATCTGAGATGTTGAGTTTACTACTCGTGACGCAACATGAAGAGCAATGTAGCAGCTTGTGTGTGCAGATGCCACATTTATCGACTGGCGACGGCGAGGAGGCGGAGATTTGCCAGAGAGTTACAACCACTAGAGATTTCCGATTAGAAGTTGGAGTTTGTCGCTGTGATCTTGTGTGCCAGTATACACTTCGGCTTGTGGTACCAGTTGTTGGATCATTGTGGATCATCTGACGAACTTAGTACATTTCCTTGTACTTTCGGAGACGATTTCAGTGGCAGATTGGCATAGTTGTGTTTGGCAGAGGTTGTCCATTTACGTGGTGCACCTATGTTCTAATTCGCTGAACGAGGTAATCAGCTACGACTGTGTGTTGGCAAGCTTTGCAACGAGCATTGGGGACCAGATTACAAGTTAGTACCGGTTCTTATCCTCAGATTGGTGGGCGATCTTTGAGGACTATTCAGACCTTGGAGGGCATATTGTGGACCTCGGTATTGCAGTTGCGGAGGATTTGGGACCAGTAGTTTCACTTGTTCGAGATTGCATGCAGTACCAATTTATTGATCACTATGATTTTTGACGTTGCATGATGTTGATTTGAGGAATGATGTTGTACTCCATTGTGCTGGAGCGTCACTACAAGAAAAATGCACTTAGACGACGGAACCTTAAAGGTTCCGTCGTCTAAGTAACACTTAGACCGCGAAAACTTCTCCGCGGTCTAAGTGAACACTTAGACCATGGAGATGTCTTTTTCCGTCGTCTAAGTGAAACTTAGACCGCGGAGAAAATTTCCGCGGTCTAAGTGTCACTTAGACGACGGAAAAAGACATCTCCGTCGTCTAAGTGAAATTTCAAAAATTTAAAAATTTCACTTAGACCGCAGAGAAAGTTTCCGCGGTCTAAGTTTTCGCTTAGACAACGGAAAAAGACATCTCCGTCGTCTAAGTACTTTAACCCTAAACCCTAAGGCCCTATCCCCTAAACCATGTTTTCACTTAGACGACGGAAATGTGCATTTCCGTCGTCTAAGTGAAAATTTCGTAATTTCACCTAAGACAACGACCATCTAGACCATGTCCCAATACATATTCTTTTTGTCGAGACCATAGAGTAAACAATGCTTGGAGTGTGAGCGTCGACGGTTTTAAAATAGGACTTACGGATTTTCGTGTATCCAGGTTTCCGGTTTGTAAAAATTTTGGATTTGCGGTTAACTGTGCCGATGAAACCCTGAACGAACTCAGTATTTAGTGGAAATTATTCTACTTATATATGGTGTTATGGTGAGTATATCGACGGTCGTTTTTTCCAAATTCAATTTCGTTAATATCGATGTGCAATGAGCCTATACGTACCGGCACTTAAGTTATACATATTAGTAGATACTTAACAAGTTTGAATACATAAATTAATTCATCGTCTTAAATCCCACTTTTTATATATACGATTCTTTAATCGATATTTTACGACAATTCCATTCAAATTACAGGTCCAAAACTTTATTACAAATTATTTTAAAAAAATAATTTTACGGAATTTTCACCTAGACGACGGAGATGACAAATTTCCGTCGTCTAAGTAATTTTTTTAATTTTTAATTTTAATTTTTTTTTTATTTTTTTAAAAAAATTAAAAATTTAAAAAAAAAATTTAAAAATTCACTTAGGCGACGGAAATTTGTCATCTCCGTCGTCTAAGTCAAAATAATTGGCGGTATTCTTTTCCCGCTAAAATTTTGGCAAAAATTTAAATCACTTGGACGACGGAAATACTGATTTTCCGTCGTCTAAGTGAAAAATTGGCGGTATTGTTTGAAAATTTAAAGCACTTAGACGACGGAAATACTGATTTTCCGTCGTCTAAGTGTTTTAAAACTCCATAAATTCATCATTTTCTCAATCTCTCTTCATTTTTTCCCCTCCCTCAATCCACTCTCCCTCTCCATCTCTCCCCCCCCCCCAATCAAACCACCCACCATATATCATCACCATCACCATCCACTATCATCATCACCACCACCACCGTCGCCGCCACCACCGACATCACCACCGTTGCCGCCATCACCAGCATCACCACCGTCGCTGCCACCACCACACACCACCACCACCTACAACGTCGCCTCCACCACCACCACACACCACTAGCTACCGCCTACATTGTCACCTCCACCACCGGCCTCCACATTCCGGCCAACACCACCGACGCCGCCACCACCACCGCCGCCTATAATTAGTTTAGTTTTAGCTTAACTTTGTTTATTTATGCTAGATTAATTTATTTTATTATATTATGAATTTTGTATTCATTGTATTTAAATCCATAATAATTTAAATTATTTATTCATTATGAATTTTGTACGTATTATATATTATTAATAATTAATATTCAATAAATTTTGCAATATTATGAATATTGATATACAAAAAATTAAATAAAAAATTTATAAAATTATTAATTAGCATTTCATGAATTTTTCATTTAATTTTTTTTTTACAAAATCACCACTTAGACGACGGATATGGACGATTTCCGTCGTCTAAGTGAAAATCCCGTAAAATTTTTTTTAAAAAAAAAAAAATTTATAAATTCACTTAGACGACGGAGATTGTCATCTCCGTCGTCCAAGTGAATTTTTAAATTTAAATTTTTTTTTTTAAAAAAAATTACGGATTCACTTAGACGAGGGAGATGACAATCTCCGTCGTCTAAGTGAATTTTTAATTTTTTAATTTTTTTTTTAAAAATAAATTTTTTTTTGTGATAAAAAAATTTAAAAATTCACTTAGACCACGGAGATGACAATCTCCGTCGTCTAAGTGAACACTTAGACCCCGGAGAATGTCCGCGGTCTAAGTCTCGCTTAGACGACGGAATTCTCCATCTCCGTCGTCTAAGTGCTTGGACGACGGAGATTCCGTCGTCTAAGTACTTAGACGACGGAAAATTGCACCTAGACGCCGGAAATCGTCCGTGGTCTAGGTGCATTTTTCTTGTAGTGCGTGTTCGATGTGGGTTGACGTTTGATTCTGATTTTGTGGAATGTGCTACCATAGACTGTCAAATTAGCGAAAATGGGTTGATAATTGCTCGAGTTCGATGTTTGAGTTGTGTTGATGTAAGTGTGTTGAGTTATGAATTTGCCACGTTGTTTTGATCCAGATGTGGTCATAGGCGAGTTTGTGTTGTGCCGTATAATTCGGCATCGCCTATAGCGTTGGCTTTTGTGTGTTGTGTTCCGTGTGGCGGAACTATGTTTCAGGTTCGTTATGTGTTGTGTACCCTATCTGTTCCTTATGCAGGAACACTTGGCGATTGTATTGAGCCAGTTCAGATTCGAGATTTGAGGGTACAGAGATTTCATCACGGAGCTATCTCCTATTATGGAGTTTGTTATCAGAGTTGTTCAGTTGACGTTGTCACTGGAGAGTTGAGCAGTATGCAGAGGCAGTGCTCCTACTTTTAGTCGGCAGACTGGGAAATTTTGAGGTCGAAATTTTTTTTAAGGGGGGTGGATTTGTGACGACCCGGAACAGAATCAGCAGTGTGATCAGCTTACTTCATGTGTTACCGCATAATCGTAGATTTCCGATAGTTGTTTGAATCGCCGGACTTGATAACGACTAAATAATTGGCCGAGAATTGGAGCTGGGTCTCTTCTCGAGAGTCGTTGTACGTGTGATTTCGAGTTCGTGGGCGGTTCCGGATCATTATTTGGACGACCGAGGAATAAATTATGAATATTTGAAGTTTCAACGTAATCGAGTTAAAATGGCAATCTTCTTAACGACTAAATTATCGGACGAGAATTTGGTTTCGGCTTCTTCACGGAAGTTGTTGAGAATTTAATTTCAAGCTCGTGGGAACTTTCGGAGCATTATTCCGAGTTACGAAGATTAAGTTGTGAATATTTCCGATTGTTGATTATTTAGTGTGTTTGGGTTGAACCGTTGACTTTTTATCCGATTTGTCGAAGTGTTTGACTTCGGGTGATAATTGAAGAATACGTCGAGTCGAGTTTGTTGCCGCGAGAATTATTAGAATCGGAATTACGACGCGAGAGTTACGTGTATTTGAAGTTTGTCGAAATACGTAATTTTGGAAGTTTCCTATTTTGGAAAGTATATATGTGGGTTTCCATTTATGGCAAGTCAACATTTATGGGTGAGCTGTTGACTCGGTCAACGCGGGTTGAAGAAGGTGGCCACGGTGGCCACGGCTTCGCCGGCGGCGAGCTTAATCCGGCCACTTCCGGCTTCGGGCTTAAGCCCATTCTCTTCGCCGTGATGTCCCCATCCTGTTTCCGGCCTCCTCCCACGGCGTGGGTCGCCGGAGGAGGAGATTTTTCCGGTGGAAAATGGAGATTTTTGGGGGTTTCGGGTTGCTTAAATTCCGGCCGATTTGAGCTGCAATTTAGAGTGGGCTTTGAAGCTCTCATCACCTAGAAGCTCTCATCCGGCCGATGTAAGTTTGGTGATCCAATTTCACTTGTGTATGGAGAATTTTGGATTTGAAATTTTTGTGACAATTCGGTTTATCATGAAATTGACATGGTTAGATTGAGAATTGGCCTTCGATGCAGTTGTAACAGTTGCTCAGTGGGTGATTTTGCATGGAATAGGGGTTGCTCCGCCGAGAAATTTCACGGTTGGTGGTGGCACCGCCGGCGGCGGCGGTCAACGGTCAGTAGTTTGAGTTTTTGGAGTCTTCGACAAGTTGCATGTCGTTTCACTTGAAATCGCGCCCCGATCGCAGTGGGGAGGTTCGTTTTTCGAATTGAGCATTCGAAATTACAGCGAGGTATTGTGGTGTGATTTTCGGATTTTCGACAGTTCGTCGTAATCGGATTACGTGTTTCCGAGAACGGTTGTTTCTCGTGATTTGATTTGAATTGTCGAATTATGATTTTGAGGAATGGATTTTGTGATTATTCAGGGGTTCGTGATCGTTCTTTTGGCGAGGGACTTTCCGCCGGATCACGGGTTAACGCGAACTGCGTTACGCTAGTCTGTGAGTGGACATTTCTTTTCATGGATTGATTGCGAGTCTTTCATATATGATTTACGAACTTGAGCATGCAGTTTAATCATGATTTTTATGAGCATGTGTTTTACGATTATACATATACGGATATGCGTATACGAGTATACATACATATATATTATGTTTTATGCATGTGCATGAAAAGGATTTATGATTTGGTTTACACAGAGTACAGTCTCAGTATATGTTGTTGTATCGATACACATTGGCTTCTCGGCTGATCCCCGAGTACGCTCCGGGGGGGGGGGGGGGGGACAGATATCCTGACCCGAGGCCTTTCTGGCTAGCAATCACGTGTGGGTCTGGGATCCCGTGATTCAGACTGTGCTATCGCGTGGTAGTCCATGAGTGATTCCGCGATATTTATTATGCATGCTCAGTACGCGTGAGGAGTTAGAGTCTCCCTCGTGTACCATTTCTTTATTTATGCATTTAGACTCGCATATGTTTTTATAATATATACATATTATTCGGCGAAAGACATTTATTTTCATCCACTCACTCTAACGGTTTTCATGTCTTTCCCCTGGGCTTTTCGGTTTCCGTGCCCAGTTTGCAGTTCGGACTCTGGTGTCGCACGTCGTGGTCGGAGGCATAGTGCTCGAGCTACCTTATTTCTTCCAGTAGGTTTATTGTTCTACCTACTGTGGTATACGTATATGATTTTACATTAGAGGTCGCTCTGAGTATTCTGTTGTATATATTATACAATTTTACTCTGGATTTCAGTAAAGTACAGATATATTTATTATTTTACATTACTGTTGATATATTGAGAAATCCGGATGGGATTGGTGCCCACGGTTTGATTTTTGTGGCATATGATGAAATATATTTTTCGGGTGCAGGTAATGGTAATTCCGCGTTAGTAACGAAACTCTGTTGAAATTTTGATAGTTTTTGTTGGTTCGTGTTTTCATAAAGGGTTTGATTCCGGTTTTGACAACTAAACCGGGTTTGGGTCCTTTCAGTTTCTTCAAAGTGACAATCCGTAATCCTCGTGGTAAAGAGATCGCGTGTCAAAGATTCCAAATAGTGGATAATTATTGGAGATTTGTATCCAACCTAAATACCTAATTGTCTCATAGGCTCGTTGGGATCATAAACTCGTGTCTAACATTAACCCCTTTACCGACCCCACAGTCGAAGAACCATCTGAGAAAGTGCAAGCCAATGCCCTAATTTTTTCTATGGGCTATCAACTCAGTATGTGGAGAGCAGAGTGGTGATAATGTGTTGAAGTAAATGTGAAAATGGAGAATAGTGTAGATCTTTCATTAATAAATTCACACTATATATGGGTGGGAATACATCGTGATAAAGAGATAATTCTAAACCTAGCCGACGACAAAAGAACTTCGATTTCTAAGTGTAGTAGTTGGCCGTATAAGAAGAAAATATATTAACACAAAATATACCTTAGTTTAAGACACGTATATATCATATTGTTCATGAGGATAAACATATACCAATTAACCAATAACTATATTAAAAATGATAACAATAGGCATTATATTAGTGGTATGTGAATATATGCCTATTGTGCCCATGTCGAAAATATGGTATAGGTTAGAAATCATTATATATACCTAATCCATAATTTAACGGTGTATTCTCCCTCTATGTTACTATACTAGGTTGATGCCCGTGCCTTGGCGCGTTTTTACGACGAAGTGTTATAACTTTTTTTAGAAGATCAATTATTGTAATATATTGATATTACCAATTTAAAGATAAAAAAAAAATATGTAATCAGATTTGTAAATAAATACTGAAGGAAGGAGGATCGGAGAAGTAATACTTTAAACAATTTCTTAGTATAAAGGACAAAGTTGCTGATTTTAATGAATAGAAGTTTAAAATTCAATCACAATTTTTATTCAATTTTGACGTGAAGTTTTTATTACATTAGATGTTGATTATGTTCAACTGAATATATGATTATTTTTTTTTGTATTTTTGTTAAAATTGTGAGTTGATCATTAAATTATAATAAGATAAATTCAATTGAGTTTTTACATATTGGTAATTTAACTATTTTTATTGTTTTGAAAGAGGACGTGAAAGATAGTATGAAAAATGGGATCATGACATGAATTGAAATTTATTTGAGTACTTAATAATAGTACTAACTTGTCAGATCGTCCATGCAGTTTTGCAAGAATGAAAATGGTCAAATCGCATTTTTCTGTGATAAGAACTTAAAATGCAAAAAAACATTGTTGGAAGATGGTTACTTGTCACATGTTATTAGGACATGTTACTATAATTGCAAATGATCAAAAATAAAAGTACAAATTGTTTAAGGAGATTAATTCTCCTTAATTCCAAGTGTGTGTCTTGTCCTACTTAGATACGGATATTAATTAGATAGATGTAGAGAATTCTTGTTATATTGGGACAGTTATTGTAACAGATTATATCAGCCTATATTTAAGGCATTCTATCAATGAAAGAGTTACAGTTTTATAGTCTACATAATTTTTTCTTGCAACATGTTATCAGCAGCTCACTGGGTTGATAGTCATCACCAACAAAAAAAAAACCTTAACCTTCACAAAAGGCCTCCACCACGGGCAGACCAAGTCAACGGTGACCACCACAAATCGGTCTCTCTTCTGGCGCTCCTTACACAAGCACAAGCTCCTCAAATCTTCTTATGTCGTAAGGATTGCTCGACTTCCGAAGAACCGTTTCAAACGAGTTTCAACATCAAATTGATCAACAAGTGTATCGGGCATACCAAGCACAACACCTATCGAGGTAAACTTTTTTAAACTATCAATCTCTAGATCTAAGTTGATGATAATTGTAATATGAGTTATTTTATATTACATGTTTACCCTAGTTCCTATGGACCTATATCCATGGAGTATAAATGATGGTCCTGGGGGAATCACGGTTTAGAAAAGAAAAGGAAAATCGATCATATGTGACAGTTAGTCACGGTAGCTAGGTGTGGTTCTTGCCACCGTTTATAATCGATTTTGTAACCATATACCATGGATCACGTTCTTATTCAATACTTGAAAGTTTTTGTGATCGTATTTTTCGATCGTTACTGATAAAACATCTATATGGGTTTTTGTAGATGAGTTTGAATGAGCCAGCTAGGCCGGAATTCGACATTCTTGACCTTCAAGGCAAGGAGTATCACCGTTGGGTCTCAGATGTGGAAAATACATTCATCGCAAAGAGATTGACCAACACCATCAAACCCTCTTGGCCTGGACAAGTTCTTATTCCACCCAAAGAAGAATCAAAAGCTCAAGCCCTCATGTTTTTGAGGCGTCACATTCATCTAACTCTAAAGAAGCATTATTTAAACAAGACAGATCCCATGGAATTGTGGGACTTTCTGAAGCAGTGCTTCAATAATGTGCATGATGCACAACTTTCTGAGTTGACTGCAAGATGGGAAAACACCAGACTTCTGGATTTCCCAAAGATCCAAGATTATAATCAAGCAATGCTGGATCTGCAGTCGGAGTTGAGTTTCTGTGGGGTGCAGAAGACCGAGCAAGATATGATTGAACGATCGTTGAACACCTTCCCTACATCCATGAGCATCCTTGCTCATCAATACCAGATTGAGTACGAACAAGGGAGGATTACCACCTTCAGTGATCTCGTTAATAGCCTTGCATAAAAAGAGAGGCATAATGAGATCATCCTAAATAATAACTGAAGACCGGCTGGTACTAAGAAGTCTGATAGTTACTAAACTGGAGGAAAGACCCATAAAAATAAGAAGGTTGCTCATTCAGAACCTTATGCTCGTGGAGAACATGCTCCACGTGGGGGTAGAAGAGGGCGGGAGCATGGCCAAGGCCGTAGAGGAAATCCAACTTGGGATAGAGATCAGAACGCCAACTCCAACAAGGACCAATCTGGTTCCGTTTCTGATGGTCAATGGTCTCAATATTCTGGAAGATAAGTTTGTTTCAAATGTGGTTCTACAAAGCATATGCACAAACAATACCGTGCTAGTAGAGAAATCTAGAACATCTACAAGTGGCACAAGTAGTATTTGGCTCAAGAGTCGAATTATGCTGCAGAGTTAGAGATGGAGGTTGACACCAATCTCATTCTTGCAGAAGACAAGGGGAAAGATCTTGCTACCCCAGATTTTGATTAAGCCTATGTAAAAGACGCTGTCTCTGTAATTTTTCAAGTTTTGGTTTAGTTTTTGGCTTACTTTTCGGTCAAACTTATTAAGATGCTTGTCTTGTTTTTGATTAAGAACATCTATGATGTATTTTTGTTAGAAGTAATGAATATTTCTGTATTTTTCGGTATATGAAAGTGTTAAGAATGTTCTATTTACAATTCTTATGTATGGTTTGATGTTTACAATTGCATATGACATAATGTGTGACGACTCGAACCAGAATCAGCAGTACAACCAGCTATGTACGTGAGTTACCGCGTAGTCACTGGTATCCGACGGTTGTTTGGAATCGCCGAGCTTGTTAACGACTTAATTATTGGCCGATAATTGGAGCTGGGTCTCTTCTCGAGAGTCGTTGTATGTGTGATTACGAGTTTGTGGGCGGTTCCGGATCGTTATTTGGACGACCGAGGAATTAATTATGAATCTTTGAAGTTCGGATTTAAATGGTGGGCTACTTAACGACTAAATTATCGGACGAGAATTTGGTTTCGGCTTCTTCACGAAAGTTGTTCAGAATTTAATTTCGAGCTTGTGGGAATTTCCGGAGCATGATTTGGAGTTACAAGGAATTAGTTGCGAATATTTCCGTTTGTTGGTTATTTAGTCGATTTAATGTGTGTTTGGCTGAATGGTTGAATTTTTATCTGTTTGGCCGATATGTTTGACTTTGGGTGTTTATTGAAGATTATATCGAGACGAGTTTGTGGCCGCGAGAATTATCGGAATCGGAATTACGACGAGAAAGTTACGCGCGTTTGAAGTTCATCGAAATGGATAATTATGAGTTTCCAAATTGGGAAAGGCTATAAATAGCAGGTTACCGAAATGGGAAAGTCAACATTTCTAAATGAGGAGTTGACCGAGTTGACTGAGTCAACTCGGTGGTGAGAGTGAAGGCCGACGGCGAACGGCGTGCTCCACGGCGGTGGAGATGATTCCGGCCACCCCAGGGGACGGGGCTGGTCCCTTCGACTCGCCTTGGAGTCCTCGACCCCGTGCCGGCCACCATGCACGGCGAGATTCACCGGAGAGAGAGGAAAATCCGGCCAAAATTCAAGAAATTTGAGGTGATTCGAGTTTCACATTTTAGACCGATTCGAGCTGTAACTTGGGGTGGGCTTTGTAGCCCTCATCACCATGAAGCTACCATGTAAGTTTGGAGTTCTAATTTTGCTTGTGTATGGAGAATTTTGGATGTGAAATTTGTGTACCAATTCGGTTTATCGTGAAATTGACCTAGTTAGAGTGAGAATTGGCCTTTGTTGTAGTTGACAAAGTTGCTCAGTGGATGATTTTGCATGGAATAGGGGTTTCTCCGCCGAGAAATTCTCCGGTCAACAGTGGCGCCGCCGTGGGCGGCGGTCAACGGTCAGGGTTGACTTTTTGACTTTCGACAAGTTGCATGTCGTTTGACTCGAAATCGCCCTCCGATCGCAGTGGGGAGGTTCGTTTTTCGAGTTGAGCGTCCGAACGTAAAACGAGGTATTGAGGTGGTATATATGGATTTTCGACGATTCGTCGTATTCGAATTGTGTATTTCCGAGAACGGTGGTTTCTCGTGGTTTGATTCGAATTGTCGGATTATGACTTTGAATATTGGACGTTGTGATTATTCAGGGGTTCGTGATCGTTTGTTTGGCGATGGACTTTCCGCCGGATCACGGGTTAACGCGATACGCGTTACGCTAGTCTGTGAGTGGACAATTTCTTTTCACGGAAATGATTGCGAGTCTTTTATATGATATATGAACTTGAGCATGCGTATGAGTTTTCGGATTAAATGAGCATGTGTTTTACGATTATACGATTATATTTTTACGGATATACGTATACGAGTATACATACATAAATATGCTGTTTCATGCATTTGCATCGAAATGTTTATGATTTGGTTTACACAGAGTACAGTCTTGGTTATGTTGTTGTTGTATCGATACACTTTGCCTCGTCGGCTGATCCCCGACGGAGGGCCGCCTGGAGGGGCGTTTCCCCAACCAGACCGGTGAGGGGCGTATTCCCCGGAACCGAGGCCATTTCTGGCTTAGAATCACGTGGAAGTCAGAGAGACTCCGTGGTTCAGACTGTACTAGCACGGTGGAGTCCATGAGTGACCCCGTGGGATTTTACATGCATGCTCAGTACACTGGAGGAGTATGAGTTTTACCTCGTGTACTATGTTGTTTTTATTTATCTGGACTCGCATATGTTTTATAACATATATATTAATTGGTGAAAGACATTTATTTTCGTCCACTCACTCTAACGTGTTTATTGTCTTTCACCTGGGCTTTTCGGTTTCCGTGCCCAGTTTGCAGTTTAGGCTCTGGTGTCGCACGTCGTGATCGGAGGCATAGTGCTCGAGCTACTTTGTTTCATCCAGTAGGTTTATTGTTCTACCTAGGGCTGGGCAAAAAGCCCGAAGAAGAAAAAAAACCCGGACCGGACCGATGGGCCCGGGCGGGCGGGCCGGGCTTTTTTCCGGGCTTATGTGTTGTTATGTGATAAACGGGCCGGGTTATGTTATGTCTGGGCCGGGCCCGGGCCTTCAGATCCTTAAACAAAAAAAGCCCGGAAACCCGGGACCTTAGGTGTCATTATCTAATTGGCTTTTGTAAGTGGTCCTAAACTTATAGAATAGGTAAAATGACACTGGAACATAACCAGATGACCCTAAACCATCGATCGACTGGATCGACTCCTCAGCCCTCACTCTCAATTAGTTAATTTCTCAGTCTCACTCTCATTGCGGCGCCTCTCTCACGCATCGCTAGTTCAAGTATGATACCTTACATGTTTTCTGACTTTCTGTTGCTTACTTGCATTGTTTGAATTTTTTTAATATTATGACTTTGACTTGTTCCATTCTGTTTAACTTTGTTGTAGCTGCGGCAAAGCGAAGAGCAAAGGAAAAGAATGCAAAAGGAAAGGGAAAGGCAAAGGTTGTGGCTGATTCAGAATCTGAAAGTGAAGATGAAGATCATGAAGTTGTGGCGAGACTGGCGACAACTAGAACTTCACAGCCCAAGAAAGCAGCAAAGGTTGCTAAAAAAAATGATGCAGCTGGTCCTTCATCAGCAGCAGCTGTAACCTCTTCAAAGAAAACTACCCCAGCTGTTGCTGGTGTTCAAGCCAAGTCCCAGCCTTTAAAACTTAAACAAATGGTTCTAGCATCGAAGAAATCGAAAGGTATTATTTCTTTTAACTCAATGCTCATTAAAGTGGATGATGTTGGATTTAAACATTTAAATTTGTTAAGTTGCAGCTTTGCTTTTCTAGGAACTTTGTTAAATTATGCATGATCACAGTAGTGTCATGATAGAAGTAGGTTACTGGATTTACGAAATAATCTTCCAACAAGTTGTGATATAGCTTGTTTACATTTGTTGTGAAATAATGCTCTTGTTTCTTGTGATATAGCTTTTCTTTAATTCTTTATATTTGTTATCTTGTTGATGTTATTGGGTAAAATTCTGTTGGGTTTGTAGATTTGTTGATGGTAACATGCTAGATTGGCTTGCCAAGTTGCCATTGTGTCATAATGAAGTAATGCTCTTGTTTCTTGTGATATAGCTTTTGTTGATGTTATTGGGTAAAATTCTGTTAGGTTTGTATATTTGTTGATGGTAACATGCTACATTGGCTTGCCATTGTGTCATTGTGTGTACTACTGGTCTAGAACTTGTTAGGTTGAAGTTCCTCCTGTTTTTAGTGTTAATTCCAATTATTTCTCATGGTCTTCATGGATGAGCAGCAATTGAAATACACTGTCTTACAGGTACAAGGTAATTACTGAAGTGCATTGGAGAATGGCGAGTTAAATTTGTCAAGTTGAAGTCAAGGTGTGCAATTGTGCATTGAAGATTTGGAGGATCTGCCCATCGATCGATTGAAGTGAAGGAGTTTGAGCTTTCATTTACTTTGGTTATGTGAACTTTGGTTAATTTGGTTGATTATGACTTTGTATTTTTAATGGACAAACTGAACACTATATTTGCTTATTTGGTACTTGGTAGAGCATCAAGTAGCAGCAGGCACTTGCAATTTTTTCCTTTCTGTTACAGAGATAGTCAGACAGATTTCTTTCATTTTGGCTATGTAACCAGCAACCTATTCTTTCATAAGTTTCATTGTTTCAGACTTTCAGTTTCAGTACCAGGCAGCCAAAAAGCAGGGTTAGGCCCGGAAAACCCGACGGGCCCGTACCGGGCCGAGCCCGCCGGGTTTTCCGGGCCGAGCTTTACCGGGCCCTTCAAATAACTGACCCGGGCCGGGCTTTACCCGGGCCCTGATTTTTTAACACCAAAACCTGGCCCGTTATAATACCACCGGGCCGGGCCCGGGCCTTGAAAAAACTAACCCGGGCTCAGCCCGCGCCCAGCCCTAGTTCTACCTACTGTGGTATGCGTATACGATTATGTATTAGATGTCGCTCTGAGCTTCCTATTGAATACGTTATACGATTTTACACTGGATTTCAGTAAAGTGCATATATATTTACTACTTTACTTTACTGTTGATATATTGAGAAATCCGGATGGGATTGGTGCCCACGGTTTGCATTTTGTGGCATAGGATGAAGTGTATTTTCCGCGTGCAGGTAATGGCAATTCTACGTTAGTAGCGAAACTCTGCCCAAATTTCGAAAAGTTTTTGTTGGTTCGTGTTTTCGAAGGGGTTTGATTCCGATTTAGGAAGCTAAATCGGGGTTGGGTCCTTTCATAATGACACAATGATATAGTAAGGACGAGACACAAAAAAAACTGTTATTTTGATCTCAGAACATTTTCAACCCGTCAAATGTTCCACTCTGGATCAGTTTGCACATTTTTTGACTCGTTGAGTTTTTGATTCACCCGTCGAATGTTTGCTTTTGTCTCGGACTATGCCAAATTTTGACCTATCTAAAATTGAACTCGACTCGTCGAAAATAGATATCGAAAAATCGATAATAGTTTTAGGTTTTTTTTGACCCGTCAAAATTTTGACCAACCCGTCGAATGTATGCCCTTGGACACTATTTCGAGCCATCAAAAATCTCACTCGACTCGTCAAAAATCGGTATCAAAAAATTGACATCCTAGTTTGGGTTTTCTTTGACCCATGGAGGATTTCCCTCGACCCGTCGAAGATGTTACCAGGATATGGTGTTTTTAGATGTGTTTATACATCAGTTTTATTGGAAAATGTAACCTGAATTTCAGCACCAGGTGTTGTTTCTACATTAGTTTATATCATGACATATCAGCACTCAATAAGGGTCACGCCTTATTCAAATCTTTAAGTATATACTTAAAGTGTACGCCTGGTAGGGGTGGGACATTCGAACCGAAAACCGAAAAAAAAACCGATCCAAACCGAGCCGTGACCGAAAAAAACCGTACCCGCAAAAAACCAAACCAAAAAAAACCGAAACCGAAAAAAACCGAAATATTTGGTTCGGTTATGGTTTTTAATTTATAAAAACAAAACCGAACCGAAAAACCGAAGCATGTATAAATAGATATCATTTTAGAAATTTTGTAATATATTATATAAATATATGCAAAACAAAAACCTTAAACTCCTAAAATCCTAATTTCTTTATGCACAATTCTTCTCAATTTTTCTCATAGAATCTAATTAAAATGTTAGACAACTCAAAAAAAGAAATTTTATAGACAATTTTTTAGTTATTTATTCAAAAGTTGTTTTTTATACATTATGTAAAAAACCGAAAGAAACCGAAAAAATCCGAAAGAAAAAACCGAACCAAACCGAACCGAATAGTCACGGTTTTTTAAAAAAAAATTGAAAAACCGAACCGAAAAAAATATTACGGTTTGGTTATGGTTTTTAGCAAAAACCGAACCAAACCGCCTGAATCCCACCCCTAACGCCTGGTCTTTAGTACAAAGATTTAATTATTTACACTAATTTTGTAGACGTTTCAAGGCAAACTTGAGTGTCTAGTAGATAGTGGTACTACCCATATCATTCTGCGGAATAGGAAACTAATTGTGGATCTTTTCTCAGTGACAGTCATGATTGGTGCAACCCCCGTTATACAAGGGCGTGGTTCTGCAGAGTTTCTGCTGCCCCATGGTACAAAATTATATATCACTGATCCCTTATATGCACTAAAGGCAAATCGAACCTTGCTAAGTTTTAAAGATATTCGTGCCAACGGTTTTCACTTGGAAACTTATTGTGAGAATGGGAAAGAACTATTGTGTATAACCTCTGTTGAATGTGGCCGCAAACGCATTATAGAGAAGTTTCCGGCTATCTCTAGTGGTTTATATCTAACTACAATTCGGATCATTGAATCCAATGCCGTGACTTACACTACTACGTGTGATTCTGACTCATACAAGCGTTGGCGTTTTCGACTGGGACATCCAGGTCGTGATATGATGAACAAAATCTTAAAAAATACTTACAGTAATCCATTCTTTACAACGAAAAAAGATGTGGGATTACCTATTTCCATCGGTTTAGATGGTGAGGATAAGACTACTCCTCTCAATCCTGGCTCGGTCTCCAAGACGAGTGTAGCACCTTCCTGGAAAAATACTGCTGAGGCGTTGTGCGTTATCCCACCAGATTCTTATGTTGCAATCTCTGCTGCACATTGCTGGTTTTGCAAAGCTTGTTCTTTAGCAAAGTTACAGGCACGTCCTTCTTTTGCTATTGATAATAATGACAATATTCCATTCTTACAAAGGATCGAAGGTGATATTTGTGGACCTATCAAACCCGAATGTGGACCATTTAAATATTTCATGGTTTTGATAGATGCATCAACGTGATGGTCACACGTTGCTTTGCTATCCATAAGGAATGCTGCATTTGTAAAACTCCTGGCTCAAATCATTATGCTCCGGCTCACCACCTGGATCATCCAATCAAGTCTATTTGGTTGGATAATGCAGGAGAGTTTACATCAAAATATTTTGATGATTACTGCATGTCTCTTGGGATTAAAGTTGAACATTTCGTTCCTCATGTTCATTCTCATAATGGCTTAGCAGAGGCTCATATCAAGCGGTGACAACTTGTGTCTTTAATGCATACAAATTTACCGGTCTCTGCATAGGGATATGCAGTGTTACACATAGCCATGCTTCTTTGTTTTCGACCCGTAGCCCGCCAACCATTCAATGCGTACCAGTTGGTAACTAAATATGAGCCTGATGTTTCACATTTGCACATTTTTGGTTATGTGGTTTATATGTCAATTGCGCCTCCACAACATACTAAAATGGCTCCTCAAAGAAGGTTAGGCATTTATGTTGGATATGAATCTCCAACGATAGTCCGCTATCTTGAACCTTCAACAAAATATCTCTTTACTGCTAGATTTGCAGATTGTCACATTGAAGAGACATATTTCCTGACGTTAGGGGGAGATGTGAATGTTTCCATTCCAGTGGAACGTCAGGAATTGACGTGGTTAATTCTATTGTGTCTCTTCATGATCCTCACACGTCTCAAAGTGAGACGGATGTGTGAAGAATATTTGATCTTCAGTAAGTAGCAGACTCTATGCCTGATTCATTTGCTGATATCGCTAAAGTGACGAGATCGAATATACTTGCTGCAAATGTTCCTGCAAGGTTGGAAATCTCGAAAAAGAGATTCGTTAGGGGTAATACCGGGCAAGGAAGCGTTCCTCTTGCTCATGTGGAAGGTGTTGCATCATCCTCGGCTCCCACCAGGAAAAGGGGGAGACCAAGAAAATCTACTGATGAGCCACCGGTTAAAAGGCAGGCCATCAAGGCACAAAAATGTCCATTCATTATTAACATTGTGAATCCTTCACATGAGATTGTCTCTGACTATATTTATGTCCTTAAATCACAATTGGCAAGTCTGGGGGATGCTGAAGAACCTCTTGTGATGTCAGAGAACAAAGAAATCTCGCTTAAAACAAATGATGCACGCGTTCTTATGGATAGATCTTCCATGTTAGTTAATGATATATTTGCTTATTTCGTTGCTTAGGAGATTATTGACGACGATGAAGTGGAACCCCGCTTTGTTGTTGAATGTCAACGTATAGTAGATTGGCTGAAATGGAAGGTAGTAATCTAGGCTGAACTAGACTCTCTGAATAAAAGACAAGTTTTCGGTCCCGTTGTGTTACGCCCACCGAATGTTATGTCGGTTGGACATAGATATGTCTTTGTTCGAAAGCGTAATGAGAAGAATGAGGTCTTGCGTTATAAAGCTAGACTTGTAGCGCAGGGTTTCTCTCAGCGCCCTAGAATTGATTATAAGGAGATGTATTCTCCAGTTATGGATTTCATCACCTTCCGCTACCTTATAAGCTTGGTAGTGTTTGAAAAGATTAACATGTAGCTTATGGATATGGTTACTGCATATCTCTATGAGAATCTTGATTCAAAGATATATATGAGAGTGTCATATGACATTGCTATACCCAAATCAAGTAACTCTAAACCACGGAGTGCTCTTGTTATTAAATTGAGACGTTCACTATATGGATTGAAGAAATCCGATAGGATATACACGTCTTAGTGACTACTTGATTGGGAAAGAATACAAAAATGATGACTTATGCCCTTGCGTGTTCATTAAAAGAACAATTTTAGGTTTTGCTATAGTAGCAGTCTATGTTGATGATATGAAAATCATCAGAACTCTTAATGAGATCAATGAGACGGTTAGCTACTTCAAATCTGAGTTTGAGATGAAAGACCTTGGTAGGACTCGATTTTGTCTCGGATTAGAGTTGGAACATCGAGTTGGTGGAATTCTTATTCACCAATCTACTTATGTCCAAAAGATGCTCAGGCGATTTAAGATGGAGAAAGCACACCCTGTTAGCACACCAATGGTTGTTTGCAGTCTGGACCCCAAGAAAGATCTGTTTCGTCTGCTAGAGGATGATGAGGAGATCTTGGGAGATAAAATTCTATATCTTAGTGCTATTGGAGCTTTGTTTTATTTAGCTCAGTGCACACGTCCAAGTATTGCCTTCTCAGTAAACTTGTTGGCTAGATTTAGCTATTCACCTACGCAATGTCATTGGAATGGAGTAAAAAAAATCTTTAGGTACTTGAAGGTTCCATTGACATGGGCTTATTCTTCCCTTACAAAGAATACATAGAGACGCTTGAAAATCCTTGTCAAGGGATAATTGAATCGCAACATTCATGTTCTGGGCATTTCGACCCGTCGAGCATATCTCTCGACCCGTCAAATGCAATGAACTGTGATAACCCGAAGGGGTCCTTCGACCCGTCAAGCCATGGCCTTGACTTGTTGAATTCTACACCCTGGATCGACCAAAGTGATTCTCTCGACCTGTCAAAAATTTGTCCTACTTCGGACAGTTTTTATGCAATCCCCTATTCCGAGACACTGGTTGATGTGTTGGTTGGATTTGCTGATGCTGGGTACCTCTCTGACCCACACAAAGGTCATTCACAGACCGTTTATGTTTCACTATAGGAAAAATGGAAATCTCTTGGTGATCTACTAAACAAAACCTTGTTGCTACTTCCTCGAATCATTCTAAAATTATTGCTTTACATGAAGCTGTTAGAGAATGTGTCTGGTTTAGGCAGTCATAAGTGATATTCGAGGGTCTAGTGGATTGCGATCTACTGTTATTGCTCCCACTTGCAACATGCATGGAGCAGATGCAGTTGGTTACATTAAGGGTGACAATACAAAACATATATCGCCGAAATTGTTCTTTAATCAGCAACAACAACAGCTGTTGAATATCTTAGTGAACTAGATTAGTTCTATTGATAATGTTGCGGACTTGTTTACCAAGTCATTACATAAAACTACATCTGTGAAACATGTGAGACGCATTGACATGCGCAGGTTATCTGAACTCCATGACTAAGTTTACAGTTAGGGGGAGTTACATTTATGTAGATATCAAAGAGAGTCTACATCATATGTAGTAGCTTTTGTAGATGATGCGTTGTACTCTTTTTCTCATAGACCAAGCCTTTGTCTTACCCATGAGGTTTTTGTTTGCTTGGCGAGGTTTTTAATGAGGCAACAAGTCATGCATCATTCTTGAGGCCATTGCCATAAGGAGGAGAGTTTAAGGAGATTAATTCTTCATAATTCCTAGTATGTGTCTTGTCCTACTTAGATACTGATATTAACTAGATAGATACAAAGAATCCCTGTTATATTGGGACAATTATTGTAACAGATTGTATCAGCCTATATTTAAGGCATTCTATCAATGAAAGAGTTACAGTTTTATAGTCTACATACTTTTCTCCTGCAACACAAATCTTAAATGCCAAATATTCTGAAACTGAATTCTACAAAAAGCAAATATAGAATAGTTTTACATATAATTTCATAGCATACTTGCATAGTTATACAAACACATATTTATTGTAGTTTATATGAGAACTACATACATACCGATACAATTAAAATACTTAATATATATAGTAAAAATCCTATATTACAATGAGCCCCCCCCCCCCCCCCCCCCGCATAGCGCCACTTACGGACAAAATTGTGATTTTGAGTATAAGAAACAATAATTAATTGTGCTATCTGTCAAAGAAGCTAGTTACTTTTTATTCATACCACCAAATTTTCAGCACCCAGATAAGCGTAGACGTTAATGTTAAGCGATGAAAAGTGAATATTTTTACAAAATGGCCTTGTCCATTTAGTTCCAGTGCTAAACTTCTAATAATAAAATAATTGGGCTTCGCTTGAAATCATTTCTTTCTGACGGGGTCTTAGCCTCCATATATAGTCTCTTCTCTATTGTTTCTTTTGAGTCTCCAACATTCTTTGCTAATTCTCCTTCTATTGAACACTCTGGATCTTGATGCTCATGTATTTTCATACCAATCAATATCTGTGCAAAGATAAAATGCATTTGTAACATATGTCAATATAAGTACATACATGTTTAACTATATTATGTTTTCAATTATTCATATAACATTTTTTTTTGAAATTCAGGTTTATTATTTGCATTCATCTTTAGTAGCAAGATGTCACATATCTTATTCTGTTAATGCACACATGTCCCCAGCCTCACCAAGTTTCGGGCATAAATCATTGAATCAACATCACATATTTCTATCTATAGTAGACAAATAGATTAACATTAAGATGAATTCAAAATCTGTTCCCATGACTAAGTATCAATTTGATAAGCTAAGTATACCTGCTTCTTGTTACTTTTGAAGTTATCCAGCTCATCAGTTTTATTTCAAAAGAAATCTAGACGTTGTAATATGAGGGCTACCTTATCAATTCTTTTCGTTTGTAATATTACCACAGCAGTTACTCGTTCCTTTTTGAACATGAGAAGTCATCCAATTTTTATAAAACTATTAGGTAAAATTATAGGAATCACAAAATTAGCATTAATCTTGCCAGGGAAAAATATCAGAAACATGGAAGTGAAATAAAATAGTATTTATCACACAGAATTTACCATTCAGCAAAAATCATCTAAACTAAAGAAAACCTGATTTTATTAGTAAAAAGAGTTCACCTCTGAAGTGGTTCAGCCAAGCATCCGAGGGACCTCTGTCAGGTGAAAAATACTTCCAGAGAGTATACACATTGCAAGAGGTTGTAAGCTAATAAACCAAGCTTGAAACCATTCAATGACCAAACAAAGCACTCATCATTAGAAAGTCCAGGAGATACTAAATAATCAATTTTAAATTTATTGACTAGTATCCACCCTACACAACCAAGCACATATACTTTAGAGTGTTTATTTTTATCTGGTGAACTTGCAGATAGTAAAAATGGAATCAAATTACAATTGCATAATTGAAGTTTTAAGTACGAATCAAATTGACGTGCTTCTATCCTAACCAATTCAACACCGGAGGAACAAGAATTTGATTTAGCTTAGTTATCTACAGAAGCAAAGCATGGCTGTTTTCGATTAGTTAAACTAATAATCAAGCAAATTTTCCTCATCATTTCATACAATCTGAATTGTTCAACTATCAAATTTTTTGACAACCAGCGCATTAAGTACCTCTCATGATAACATCGTTCAACCAATCCAGAATCAAAAGTTTGGCAAAGCAAGCTATATGTGTTCTGTTAAATACAATATAATTGCATTAGTCCTTGAAAGGACCCAACCCCGATTCAGTTGTCTAAACCGGAATCGAACCCCTTCTGAAAACACGAACAACCAAAAACCATTCAAAATTTCGGCAGAGTTTCGTTACTAACGTGGAATTGCATAAACCTGCACCCTGAAAATAACACTTCCTCCTATGCCACAAAAGCCAAACCGTGGGCATCAATCCCATCCGGATTTCTCAACATCATATTATAATCAATAAACAGTAAACATACCGTAGTGTATATATATATCCGAGAAAATCCATATAAAATAAGTATCAGAATGTATCAGAGCTACCTCTAGTGTAAATATATACAATATACACATCAGTAGGCGAAACAAGAACCTACTGGAAAACACAGGTAGCTCAGATCACTAGCCTCCAACCGCGATGCAAGATAACAGAACCTGAACTGCAAACTGGGCACGGAAATCGAAAAGCCCAGAGGAAAGACATGAAAACTGTTAGAGTGAGTGGACGAAAAGATAAATGTCTTTCACCGGATCATATATAAGTTATAAAAATATATGCGAGTCTTAATGCATAAATAAAGAAATGGTACACAAGGGAGACTCTAACTCCTCACGAGTACAGAGCATGCGTAAAAATCTCACGGGGTCACTCGTGGACACATCCGTGCTAGTACAGTCCGAATCACGGGGTCCCTAGCCCACACATGATTCTAGTCAGAAAGGCCTCGGTTCCGGGGAAACGCCCCTCGCCGGTCAGGTTGGGGTACTGCCCCTCCTGGTAGGCCTCCATTGGGGATCAGCTGAGAGGCAAGTGTATCGATACAACAACGTAACTGAGACTGTACTCTGTGTAAATCAAATCATAAATAGTTCAATGCAAATGCATGAAACAACATATAAGTGTATATACGTAATATATACTGGTATAGGCATAATCGTATAACACATGCTCATGTAAATCGAAATCTCGTATGCATGCTCAAGTTCGTAAAACGTATATAAAAGACTCGCAACAATCCGTGAAAAGAAATTGTCCACTCACAGGTGAGCAAAACGCGCACACGCGCTAATCTCTTAGCCCGGCGGAAGATCCCTCGCCTGAAGCACGATAACGATCTCGATCTCGATCCCCTGAATATTCATAAAACACAACTGATCAAAAACATAACCCACAACTCTGTACTTAACCACGGAAACCAACCATTCCCGGAAATATACAATGCAGTACAAAATGATTAACGGAATTCCCGAAACCTCCACTCGAAACTCTCGACTGAAAATCCGCTACCCAAATCAATCCAAAAACCTCTGGACGATAATCAGGGCGCGATTACGAGAAAAATGACATTAATTTCATCGAAAACCAAAAAGTCAACCCCTCGCCAGAGCTCCGCCGTTGACCGCCACCGACGGCGGCGGCGCGCCGTCAACGGTAAAGTTTCACGGCGAGGAAGCTCCAGAAATGAAGCTCATCACAAGTCCATCCATTCTTATAACTGGTACGAAGTCCAATTCAAGCTGGAACCATGTCAATTTCCCCTCGAAACAACTCGGAATTCAAACTCCGGTGACCTAATCGGGTTGCCCCAAAACCACATCAAATCCCAAAATAAACCACCCAGGAAGCTTTACCTAGGCTAAGGGAACTGAAACCCCATCAGATCAACCCCCACAACTCGCCGGAGCACCACCTCCTAACTCCGGCGAACTCCGGCATCACAACCTGATTCGGGTTCCAACAAAACTCCACAAATTCTCTCTAAACCAAACACCAAACAACTCGAAATCACATGGGGAAGCCAATCATACCTTTCACTTGTCCGGAGGTGGCCGGAAAATGAAAATCAGCCAGCAAAACCAAACGGGAAACTTTCTCCCCTCGGGTCAACGGGAAACTTTCCCAATTTGGAAAGTCAAAGCTCGGTCAACGTCAAACAGTGTTTTGCGACTATTTTACGACTATTTCCGATATTTATACTCGTGCCTCGAGTCGATCGACGATTCAAAATGGATAACCATCACGATTCGGATAAACACGAAACAATCGGATAAACTCGTCGAAAACCGAAACTTCAAATAATCACAATATATTCCTTGTTTATCGGAAAAATCATCCGGAACCGCCCACAAGCTCGAAATCACGTACTCTACAATTTCCGTGAAGACACTCAACTCAAATTCTCGACCGATAATATAGTCGCGAATAGGATCAACAATCCACACATATATCGTAAAAACCGTGACTATACCCAATCTCGTGAATCGTGCCGACTACACAACTGACTCTGGTTCGGGTCGTCACAAATCTACCCCCCTTAAAAAAATTTCGACCTCGAAATTTACGTACCTGTTAAGTGAACATATGAGGATACTGCTCCCGCATACGTTGCTCAGTCTCCCAGGTGGCCTCCTCAACTGAATGGTTCTGCCACAAAACCTTCACTAGCGGAATCACACGGTGCCTCAACTCCTGCTCACGACGATCGAGAATCTGCACAGGCTCCTTCACGTACGCCAAATCCTCTCTGATCGGCAACTGTTGTGGAGCTAACACATGTGAAGGATCTGAGATGTACTTCCGCAACATCGAAACATGGAAGACATCATGAACACGAGCCATCTCAGTTGGTAACTCAAGTCTGTAAGCAACAGCTCCAATCCTCTCTGTAATCTCATATGGACCAATGTATCGTGGTCGAAGCTTGCCACGCTTCCCGAAACGCACAACTCCCCTCCACGGAGATAGTTTCAGGAAGACCCAATCACCAACCTCGAATTCTAAACTCTTCCTCCTCACATTCGCATAACTTTTCTGGCGATCCTGGGCGATCTTCAACCTATCCCGGATAATCTGAACATCCTCCATAGTGCTCTTCACCAAATCAGGGCCAATAAGCCTTCGCTCGCCCACCTTACTCCAACATAACGGAGTGCGACACTGCTTCCCGTACAGGGCCTCGTACGGTGCCATCCCAATACTGGCCTGATAACTGTTGTTGTAGGCGAACTTTATCAAATGTAGCTGCTGATCCCAATTCTCGCGGAACTGCAACACACATGATCGCAGCATATCCTCAAGAGTCTAAATAGTCCGCTCGGACTGCCTGTCTGTCTGAGGATGAAAAGCTGTACTAAATCGCAACCTCGTGCCCAAGGCTCGCTGCAACGCCTGCCAAAACTCAGAAGTGAACTGACTATCTCGGTCAAAAACAATAGACACAGGCACACCGTGCAAGCGAACAATCTCTGATAAGTACAACTTGGCCAATCTGCCCACTGATATCTTCCCCGGAAGTGCAAGAAAGTGAGGGGATTTCATCAGTCAATCCACAATAACCCAAATGCCAGTGTTGCGAGCCGAAGTACGCGGCAACTGATAGACGAAATCCATCGTAATGTGCTCCCACTTCCAAACCGGAATCTCAAGTGGCTGTAGTTTCCCTGCAGGTTTCTGCCTCTCCGCCTTAACCTGCTGGCAAATAAAACATCGACTCATATGCGCGGCAATCTCCCACTTCATGTTGCGCCACCAATAATACGCTCGAAGTGTACGAAACGTCTTCGTACCTCCGGGATGCATCGCATACGCTGAACTATGGGCTTCATCCAGAATCTCCTTCTTCAGGCTCTCGTCTCTGGGCACACACAACTTGCCTCTGAACAACAACGTACCGTCGTCGCTCAATCGGAACTCTGTAGGCACACCATTCCGTATCATGGTCTTCTTGCCTAACAAGTAGGAATTTGAATCCTGAGCCTCTCATACCTGATCAACCAATACGGGTCGAACCTGAAAACTGGCCAACAAAGCTCCCTCGTCATCATACCCAAACTCAGCACCCGTGGCTCGAAGCTCGGCTAACATCGACACTCTGGTCACACACATATGAAACAACGAGGATCCAGATTTCCGGCTAAGTGCATCAGCTACAACATTGGCCTTCCTTGGATGGTACTCAAACGTGCAGTCATAGTCGTTGATCAACTCCATCCACCGGCGCTGCCTCATGTTCAGATCCGGCTGCGTCTGCAAGGATGTAAGACTTTTGTGGTCGGTGTAGATCTTACACTGAGCTCCATACAGGTAATGTCTCCAACTTTTCAATGCTAACACAATAGCGGCTAACACCAAATCATGCGTCGGATAGTTGACCTCATGTGGTTTTAGCTGCCTGGAACCATAGGCCATAACTCTACCATGCTGCATCAACACACAGCCAAGCCACAACTTCGACGCATCGCTGTACACTACAAACTCACCACTATCATCTGGCAATGTCAGAACCGGTGCAGTAGTTAATCTCTCCTTCAGGAGTAAATAACTCTCCTCGCACGCATCAGACCACTCAAACTTGACGCCCTTCTTCGTCAATCTGGTCAGTGGTGTAGCAATCCGGGATAAATCCTATACAAACCTCCGGTAATAGCCTGCTAACCCCAAGAAACTCCGGATCTTCGGTACAGTAGTAGGTCTACTCCAGTTCAGTGCGGCCTCAATCTTGTCATGATCAACACTGACTCCCTCGGCCGAAATCATGTGGCCTAGAAACTTCACACTATCCAACCAGAACTCGCACTTGCTAAACTTCGCGAACAACTGATGGTCCCGTAAAGTTCGCAACAGCTTCTTGTGCTGGCCCACACTCCTGGAATAGATCAAAATATCGTCAATGAACACAATCACGAACTTGTCTAGGAACCGTCTGAACACTCGATTCATCAAGTCCATGAAAGCTACGGAGGCGTTGGTCAACCCAAACGGCATAACCAAAAACTCATAGTGCCCATACCGCGACCTGAAAGCTGTCTTGGCCACATCCGAGTCCCGAATCCTCAACTGATGATATCCAGATCGAAGATCAATCTTCGAAAAGACTGATGCTCCCTTGAGCTGATCGAACAAATCATCAATCCGCGGCAACGAATACTTGTTCTTCACCGTAACTTGATTCAGCTTCCGGTAGTCGATGCACGAACGCATGGACCCATCCTTCTTCCGCACAAATAACACCGGAGCACCCCACGGAGAAACACTCGGTCGAATGACACCCTTCTCTAGCAACTCCTAGAGCTGAACCTGTAACTCCTTCAACTCCGCTGGCGCCATCCGATACGGTGTCTGTGAAATCGGTCATGTACCCGACAACAACTCAATAGTAAAGTCAATCTCCCGAACAGGGGGTATACCAGGTAACTACGCTGGAAATACATCTGGAAACTCAGAAACAACCTCAATACTGCCAAGATCTGGCACAACAGCTGTAGTGTCCACAATATAGGCTAAATAAGCAACACAGCCCTTCTTCATCAACCGATCAGCCCTCATCGCGGAAATCAAACACGGTAGTGAAGTGTTCTTCTCGCCACGGAACAGTATCTCGGGTAACCCTGGTCGTCGAAACGCGACCTCCTTCTTGTGACAGTCAAACATGGCCCAGTGCGTCTCCAAGAAGTTCATACCCAAGATCAGATCAAAATCCACAATATCAAGCAATAACAGATCTGCGGCTAACCCATGACCACCAATGAACACTTCACAGTCTCTGTACACCAAACCGATACTCACAACCTCACCTGACGGATATAACACTCTCCACAACCCCGGAAGTGGAGATGTAGGTACCGTAGCTAATGATGACAGTCTAAATGATATAAATGAATGTGTGGCACCTGGATCTAACAATGCAAGTACTAGAATACCAAAGACATGTAACGTACCAATAACGACCTCCGGTGAAGCTCTGCCCTCACGTAGAGTCATGGCATGAACCCTCGCCTGCCCGGCTGGTCGTCCTCGCTGAGGCTGTCCCTGCTACCTGCCCTGGCCCGCAAACTGTGTTGGTCGAGCTCCCGAAGTGGCACCTCGCTCAGCTCCAGAACTCTGGGCCGCCTGTCCATCAGCACCATACGACTGAGGACACTCCCTCGAATAATGACCCACCTGGCCATAACGATAACAAATGACAGTACTCCGCTGACATAGACCAAGGTGATGCTTGTTGCAGAAGCTACACAATGGATAGTCTCTCGGAACAGGAAATGTACCACCGGTACGCCGAGGATAACTGGAACCGCTGGAACCCCCACTAACCTATGATCGCTGCGGTCGATCTCTCCTCCATCTCGATCTCTGTCTCGGTACACTAACTGGTGGGCAATAAGACCCACCACCTGAGGATGAAGCTGAACCGGAAGTATCAGAACTCTGCCTCTTTGAAGGCCCCTGACTCGGTCCACCCTCCTCAAGTCGTCTCGGCTGGTACCTCTGCTGCCTCTCCTTCTCTATGTCCTCAGCTCGGAATGCTACACTGACAAACTCATCAAAGTTGTTTCGAGGCATCGTAGTCACAGTCCCCTTGATATTCAAGTTCAAACCCAGCTCAAACCTGCGACACTTGGCTTCCTCAGTAGCCACCATATCACGTGCAAAACGAGATAAACGGATAAACCTGTCCCGATACTCAAGCACAGATAAACTGCCCTGCCTCAAGTTTGTAAACTCCTCATACTTGCGCTGCTGGGTAGCCTGATTAAAGTACCTCCGCAAAAACAGATCACGGAACAAAGTCCACGGAATATCAGCTGGAACTCTGTCGGTGCTAACCCACCAAAAGTATGTATCACCCTGAAGTAATCCGACTGCTGCCACTGTCATCTGCTCAGGAGTAAACTGCAGACGCTCACAAACACGTTCAACCTAAACCACCCAAGCCTCACATATCTCTGGATCAAATGAACCCGAAAACACAGTAGCACCAGCAGTACGAGCCTTGACCACAAGGTCAAAACGCTATTCCAAACGCAGCACTCGCATTAGCAAGTTGCGCGTTTGGCGATCCTCATCAGGATCCGCTTCCCGATCAACACGGGGACCACGTCGAGGAGGCATCCTACTGATACAAGACAAGCATTAGGTACAAGCAGAAAGAACGTAATCATGAAACCGCAGATATTTGAGAACACACAACACCCGAAGTATTGATGAGTACCGCTGGCCAGTCGGGTCATCACTCCAGTCATGCTGTATAAACTCAAATACCCTAAGCGTCACAACTACAAGAGTCTACAGAATCTGACAACCTAATGCTCTGATACCAAGCTGAAAGGACCTAACCCCGATTCAGTTGCCTAAACCGGAATCGAACCCCTTCTGAAAACACGAACCAACAAAAACCATTCAAAATTTCGGCAGAGTTTCGTTACTAACACGGAATTCCATAAACTTGCACCCTGAAAATAACACTTCGTCCTATGCCACAAAAGCCCAACCGTGGGCATCAATCCCATCTGGATTTCTCAACATCATATTATAATCAAGAAACAGTAAACATACCCTTAGTATATATATATATCCGAGAAAATCCGTATAAAACAAGTATCAGAATGTATCAGAGTGACCTGTAGTGTAAATATATACAATATACACATCAGTAGGCGAAACAAGAACCTACTGGAAAACACAGGTAGCTCAGATCACTAGCCTCCAACTGCGACGTGAGATAACAGAACCTGAACTGCAAACTGGGCACGGAAACCGAAAAGCCCAGGGGAAAGACATGAAAACTGTTAGAGTGAGTGGACGAAAAGATAAATGTCTTTCACCGGATCATATATAAGTTATAAAAATATATGCGAGTCTTAATGCATAAATAAAGAAATGGTACACGAGGGAGACTCTAACTCCTCACGAGTACAGAGCATGCGTAAAAATCTCACGGGGTCACTCGTGGACACATCCGTGCTAGTACAGTCCGAATCACGGGGTCCCTAGCCCACACGTGATTCTAGCCAGAAAGGCCTCGGTTCCGGGGAAACGCCCATCGCCGGTCAGGTTGGGGTACTGCCCCTCCTGGTAGGCCTCCATCGGGGATCAGCTGAGAGACAAGTGTATCGATACAACAACGTAACTGAGACTGTACTCTGTGTAAATCAAATCATAAATAGTTCAATGCAAATGCATGAAACAACATATAAGTGTATATACGTAATATATACTGGTATAGGCATAATCGTATAACACATGCTCATGTAAATCGAAATCTCGTATGCATGCTCAAGTTTGTAAAACGTATATAAAAGACTCACAAACAATCCGTGAAAAGAAATTGTCCACTCACAGGTGAGCAAAACGCGCACACTTGCTAATCTCGTGGCCCGGCGGAAGATCCCTCGCCTGAAGCATGATCACGATCTCGATCTCGATCCCCTGAATAATCATAAAACACAACTGATCAAAAACATAACCCACAACTCTGTACTTAACCACGGAAACCAACCATTCCCGGAAATATACAATGCAGTACAAAATGATTAACGGAATTCCCGAAACCGCCACTCGAAACTCTCGACTGAAAATCCACTACCCAAATCAATTCAAAAACCTCTGGATGATAATCAGGGCGCGATTACGAGAAAAATGACAATAATTTCATCGAAAACCAAAAAGTCAACCCCTCGCCGGAGCTGCGCCGTTGACCGCCGCCGGCGGCGGCGGGGCGCTGTCAACGGTGAAGTTTCACGGCGAGGAAGCTCCAGAAATGAAGCTCATCACAAGTCCATCCATTCTTATAACTAGCACGAAGTCCAATTCAAGCCAGAACCATGTCAATTTCCCCTCGAAACAACTCGGAATTCAAACTCCGGTGACCTAATCGGGTTGCCCCAAAACCACATCAAATCCCAAAACAAACCACCCAGGAAGCTTTACCTAGGCTAGGGGAACTGAAACCCCATCAAATCCACCCCCACAACTCGCCAGAGCACCACCTCCCAACTCCGGCGAACTCCGGCATCACAACCCGATTCGGGTTCCAACAAAACTCCACCAATTCTCTCCAAACCAAACACCAAACAACTCGATATCACATGGGGAAGTGAATCATACCTTACACTTGGCTGGAGGTGGCCGGAAAATGAAAATCGGCCGGCAAAACCAAACGGGAAACTTTCTCCCCTCGGGTCAATGGTCAACTTTCCCAATTTGGAAAGTCAAAGCTCGGTCAACGTCAAACAGTGTTTTGCGACTATTTTACGACTATTTCCGATATTTATACTCATGCCTCGGGTCGATCGACGATTTGAAATGGATAACCATCACGATTCTGATAAACACGAAACAATCGGATAAACTCGTCGAAAACTAAAACTTCAAATAATCACAATATATTCCTCGGTTATCGGAAAAATCATCCGGAACAGCCCACGAGCTCGAAATCACGTACTCTACAATTTCCGTGAAGATACTCAACTCAAATTCTCGACTGATAATATAGTCGCGAATAGGATCAACAATCCACACATATATCGTAAAAACCGCGACTATACCCAATCTCGTGAATCGTGCCAAATACACAACTGACTCTGGTTCGGGTCATCACAGTCCTATATATTAATAAACTAACTGTTATTGGTAGAGTCAAAGAGAGACAGAAACACAAAGAGAAAATGTCAGTCTCAGTATTTTAGGTCTACTAAGAAGGTAATTTCTTCTTTCAGCTACCGAAAGAAACTTCAAATGAGCATTCCATGTTCTTAAAAACCTAAAGGTACAATTTCATCCAGAGTTACTGACAAACTAAACCTAAGTTTAATAAACACAATATAAGTGCTCTGGAGGTCCTAATTATACCTACAATCGTATATATGGAATATCACCATCACATACTCTAGATCAATACAACAAAATTGGAACAAACCCAATTGTAAGCAATATCAAAAACACATAGCAGCATAACAAAAATGGAAAATGAAACCCAGGGTTTGAACAATTCACACGGAATAAAGAAAACCCACATGAGAGAATAGATCAACCTTGAAGTTTATAACTTCAGCTAGTAGGGACGTGTAAATCGAGGTTAAGCGAGAAAGGAGATGCGAGGCTGGTGAGGAGGAGGCAGGTGAGAATATATCATAGAACATAAGGATCAAAATAAAAGCTAAGGATCATTGGAGATGGAAATGCCAGTCAGAGATATATACGAAATTGCAATGAGAGATAGAGAGAGGAGGGGCAAAGATCTATGGTTCGTCGGAGATGGAAACCTTAACTTGAATAACTTCTTCTTATAGATGATGACAACATTCTGCAACTCCCCGATTTCACCATCGACGCCCTTCTTGAACCTCATGAAATCCGTAATTGAATTGCTTGTAATTATACAGGACGGAGATCGGAAAAGCTAGTTCTGGCAGAGAGAGAGAGAGAGAGAGAGAGAGAGAGAGAGAGAGAGAGAGAGAGAGAGAGAGAGAGAGAGAGAGAGAGAGAGAGAGAGAAGCTATTCTTATCCAGAATAGTACGGTGAACAAAAACACAGTGAGCTCGCACGCATGACATGCTCGAAACAGTATGAACAATTTTGGCAATAGTGCACATTCCTCTTCAAGATTATTATATAATAAATTTAAAGAAAAGAAGAAAAATGAACCTTGGAAAAGTTGACATGAAGGTCGAAGGATTAGAAATATTGAGGATAATTAGAATGCTAAGGTGTTAGAGGCAAATAGTCCTGGGTACTGTGTGTGTGGAGGCAGTAACTTGAGTACGTTTCCTTCAAGTTACAATACGCACGGGTCAAGTGCTCACAAGTCGTAACTCGCCTGGGTACTGTGTTTCACGGGTTAGGTGCTCACAAGTCGTAACCTGCCCGGAGCATCTCCGGGATCAGCCGAGAGGCCATAACATTGATGAATCATATATCCATACTCAGTGTAAAAATAAATCACATGTGCCTCCAAATTAATGTATGCTCATAAAATGCATAATCACAAATGCATACTCGTAAATGCATAATCGTAAAGCATACTCAAAGACTCGCAAATCCACAATGAAAATCAAAGTATGAAATCAACGTGTGATAAAATGTCTACTCACAGGTAACAGCTAGCCCTGAGACCCGGTGGAAGATCTCTCGCCAAACACTCGATCATGATCACCTGAATAACAGGGATACGATCAATACATATTCGATTTCAACATACGGAACAAATACGTCAAAAATCTCACGTTCTCGAAAAGCGTATCACTTGAAATATCGACGAGGATAACAAAATTCACAAAATACACCCAAATAACCCTCATCCCTACTTAACACACCCAAATCAACTCAAAAACCTCACGACTATGATCGGGGCGCGATTACGAGTAAAACGACATAAAAATCTCTGAAAACCACAAAAGTCAAACCATCGCTGTAGCTCCGCCGTTGACTATCGCCGGCGGCGGCGGCGCGGCGCCAACGGTGACCAACTCTTGCAAACCATACCTCAAAAAGTTCCTCTCATCAAGCTCAATGCTTTTCATTTCTACCACTAAGGCCAAAACACAACACAGCGGCCAGAATTCCAATCGAAAATCATGTCGAATTTTCCTCTCCGGTCACCACCACGAACCACCTAAAACCTCAACCAATTCCCAATCAAACAACCCAGAAAGCTTCAAGGGGTTAAGGGGAACCAAACCCCCCACCAACCCGACACAAAATCTCGCCGGAAACCGCCACTCGATTTCGACGAAATCCATGAATTTCAACGAGTTCGAACACACCAAAAACTCAATCAAATCACACAAATAAATACATGAAACAATAAGAAATCAAGAGAGCTTTCCAACCATACCAAGAACACGGCTGGAGGTGGCCGGAATCGCCGGGTCCGACGGGGCAAGAAAACGGGTCGGTGGAGCAAAACGGGTCAACCCGAGTCAACTCGGTCCAACTCGGTCAAACTCGGTCAAAATGTGTGATTTTCCGATTTTACGACTATTCGATATTTAAACGTCGCGAACCGACCAAACCCACGACTCGGATAACTCCAACCCAATCGGATAAGTACGACTAACTCGATGATAATTTCAAATATTCTTTTTATATTCCCCGATTACCCGAAAAATCCTTCGAAACCTCCTACGAGCTCAAAATCAAATCCTCTACAATATCCACGAAGGAACTCAAACCAAATTTTTGCCCGATAATTTAGTCGTTAACAAACCCTATATGTACAAACAACTCGTGATAATCACATGTCGTGCCGATAATCATATACTCAAAGTTCGGGTCGTTACACACACTAACATTTTATATTTTAAATGCCTTTCCCTGGGCTTTTTGATTTTTCATTGCCTAGGTTGCAGTGTTATGCGTGCTTGGTATCGACGAGAGCTCCGTGTCCACCAGTCATCCTCTCATCAGTAGGTTCCAGTTTACTGTAAGTTTGTTTCATATGTATATAGAAGTCGCTATGAATATCAGTTTTCTTACGTTGTTACAGCGAGACCCTTGTGAATAGTTTGTTACTCGAGTAGTCATCGAGTTTGATTTTCCTTGTATTTAGAACCAGTACTTTTTAAAGTATGTTTTTAATCTTGAAGTTTACATTTGGTTTAGTTTCTACTATATGTTGACAAATCTAGATGGACATCGGTGGTCCACGGTTTGTTTGTGGGATTTATCTGCGTAGTGTCTTTATTTTACCAGGTTTTTGGTTGTCTCAGTTTTAAGGGGAGTTCGGTGGTCCTAAACCCGGATGGACATCGGTGGTCCACGGTTGTCAATAAATTTACAGAATTTTATAGATTATGGTCAGTCGTTAGGGCTTGATTCTAGGTTACTAGTTAATCTAGGGTTGAGTCCTTTTCAAAATAGAAAATTTTCATAAATAGAAAGTCAACTTTTTTCCATTCTTGATAATTTCCTATTTCTTCTTTTCTCTCTCTTCCCTCCCTTTTACTCTCTTTCTCTCCGTCGACCTCACCGTCGGTGAACGACCGGAAGGCCACCAAAACCGGTGGGGCCGATGTCAAAAGAATCACATCAACCTCCTCTACATGTTGATGGGTAAATTTGAGGAGATGAGTGGTGGAGGAAGGAGAATCGACGCGTTGAAGGTCACAATTTCAAGGAGTAACCGGCATCGGCTCTAGCAAGGTTGCCAATCACTTTTCAGGTGTAATTAGATTGGGTTTCAATCCTAGATTGTATTGGTATGTTTGTTTTGATGCAAGGTGGTGCAATGAGAATTGGTGGAATCAAATCGGATTCCGGCGAGTGTTTTCGGATCGACGTTGTGGGCGGTGGTCGACGATGAATTGGATAACGAGGTGATAGGGTTATTTCTCCCCTCGTCACCCTGAGCCGATTGGGGTATGCCTCAAGCCATTAGGTGGCTTGACGGCGGAGAACAGTCGTCGGAAAGGATTTTCCGGTCGGAGGGTTTCAAGAGCAATTCCAGTCGATTGGGCCGGAATTAGAGGTTGGTCATTTGATGAATATTGTTATTGGGTAGATTCTCTATAATTTGGGCTTTGGTTCGCCAAGAAAAGTCATCGGCACTGTCGTGCCGCCGCTGCCGGCAGTGGTTCACGGAAGAGCTCTGGCGAGGGCATTTTTGGCAGATATTTTATATTATTTCGTTCGTAATTACATAGTGATTCTAATGATGAGATTATTGAACTAATTTTCATGTAATTGGTTAAGACGTATGGTAAATCGGATAATAATTAAATATTTGTAAGATATTAATAATCGGTTGAATCATTTGTTGATTTGACCTCGAGTCACGTAACATTTAAGGATTTAAGGATTTTGTTTAGGACTTTAAAATAGAATTCAAGAATTGAAAATTAGGATTTGGGAATTTGATTAAAGCTCGGTATTGATTTAGAAAGGATGATTTTCGAGAATGCAATGTTCTCGACGGTATTGCTCATTGGTGAGAAACTTAGTTATTCGATTTGATTTTCAGTGATTAGTTTTTAAATAATAATTGTTGTCTCAGGATTACGTGGTAAAAACCCATGGTGATTGATGTGCTTGGTTAGTTGGAGATCATGGCACAGTATCATGAGTGGACTTTTATTTTCACAGTTGCTTGCGAGTTCATACATTTTATGTTTCAACAGTATGGTTATGATTATGCTTTATGAGCTTTTATGTTTTGGAGTTTTGATTTATGATGGTCATATTTAGTTGCATCGATGCTCTAGCCATTCAGTTTTTATGTTTATCGTACAATATTGATTTTTGTCCACTCACTATAACGTTTTATGTTTTTATGTTTTTGAAAGGACCCAACCCCGATTCAGCTCCCTAAACCGGAGTCAAACCCCTTCGAAAACACGAACCAACAAAAACCGTAGAAATTTTGGCAGAGTTTCGTTACTAACGTGGAATTACCATTACCTGCACGCGGAAAACACATTTCATCCTATGCCACAAAAAGCAAACCGTGGGCACCAATCCCATCCGGATTTCTCAATATATCAACGGTAAAGTAAAACAATAAATATATCTATATTTTACTGAAATCCGGTGTAAAATCGTATAACATAAACAACAGATTTCTCAGAGCGACCTCTAATGTATAAACATATACGTATACCACAGTAGGTAGAACAATAAACCTACTGGAAGAAATAAGGTAGTTCGAGTACTATGCCTCCGACCACGACGTGCGACACCAGAGTCCGAACTGCAAACTGGGCACGGAAACCGAAAAGCCCAGGGGAAAGACATAAAAGTCGTTAGAGTGAGTGGACGAAAATAAATGTCTTTCACCAAGTAATATATATGTTATAAAAACATATGCGAGTCGAATGAATAAATATAATAAAATACGCGAGGTAAACTCATACTCCTCCAGCGTACAGAGCATGCGAGTAAAAATCCCACGGGGCCACTCATGGACACGTCCATGCTAGTGCAGTCCGAATCACGGGATCCCAGACCCACACGTGATTCGAGCCAGAAAGGCCTCAGGTCAGGGTAACTGTTTCCACCCGGAAATACCTCGGCACAAGAAACAGATAACTGTACCTACCCGGAAATACATCGGCACAAGGCACAGCGTCCCCCCTGGTAGGCACCCTCGGTGATTAGCCGGGGATGCATGTGTATCGATACAACAACATGAACTACGACTGTACTCTGTGAAAATCAAATCACAAATATCTCGATACAAATGCATGAAACAACATATAAGTGTATGTATACTCGTATACGTATATTCGTATAAGTATAATCGTATAATCATAAAACACATGCTCAAGTTCGTAAATCATATAAAAAGACTCGCAAACAATCTGTGAAAAGAAATTGTCCACTCACAGACTAGCGTAACGCGATACGCGTTAACCTGTGATCCGGCGGAAAGTCCCTCGCCAAAAGAACGATCACGAACCCCTGAATAATCACAATAACCATTCCTTAAAATCATTATTCAACAATTCAAAACAAATCACAAGAAACCACCGTTCTCGGAAACACGTAATTCGAATACGAAGAATCGTCGAAAATCCGATATGTACATCTCAATACCTCGCTATATTTTCGGATGCTCAAATCGAGAAACGAACCTCCCCACTGCGATCGGAGCGCGATTTCGAGTGAAATGACATGCAATTTGTCGAAAACCCAAAAAGTCAAACTGTTGACCACCGTTGACCGCCGTTGACCACCGTCCACGGCGGCGCCGTGACTGACCGGAACATTTCACGGCGGAGCAACCTCTATTCAACTCAAAATCATCCACTGAGCAACTTTGTCAACTGCAACAAAGGCCAATTCTCACTCTAACTCATCCAATTTCATGATCAACCGAATTGGTACACAAATTTCAAATCCAAAATTCTCCTTCCACAATCAAAATTAGAACTCCAAACTTACATGGTAGCTTGCTAGTGATGAGAGCTTCAAAGCCCATTCAAAATTGTAGCTCGAATCGGCCTAAATCATGGAACCCGAATTCACCATTTTTTCTTGAATTTCAACCGGAAAATTCTCCTCTTTTCGGCGAGCCACGCCGTGCGTGGTGGCTGGGAAAAGACTCGAGGCGCTTCAAACAAGACCAGAGCCAAGGCCGGAGGTGGCCGGAAAGTCCCTCGCCGCCGTGAGCACATCGGCCACCGTCGCTTCTCTCCCTCTCTCCACCGAGTTGACTCAGTCAACTTGGTCAACTCCCAATATGGAAATGTTGACTTGCCCAATATGGCAACTGCTATTTATAGACTTTCTATTTTGGGAAGCTTCCAAACACCCTTTTCGATAAACTTCGAACCCACGTAACTTTCTCGTCGTAAATCCGATTCCGATAATTCTTGCGGCCACAAGCTCGTCTCGACATACTCTTCAATTATCATCCGATGTCAAACACATCGACCATTCGGATAAAAAGTCAACTGTTCAAACCAACACATATTTAAATCGACTAAACAATCAACAATCGGAAATAATCACAACTTAATCTTCGTAACTCAGAATAAATCTCTGGAAGTTCCCACAAACTCAAAATTAAATTGTGAACAACTTCCGTGAAGAAGCTGAACCCAAATTCTCGTCCGGTAATTTAGTCGCTAACAAACCTACCATTTAAATCCGTTTCCGTTGAAACTTCAAATATTCATAATTAATTCCTCGGTCGTCCAAATAACGATCCGGAACCGCCTACGAACTCGAAATCATATATACTACAACTCTCGAGAAGAGACTCAGCTTCAATTCTCGGCCAATAATTAAGTCGTTAACAAGTTTGGCGATTCGTATAACTATCGAAAATCTGCGACTACGCAGTAACTCACATATATAGCTGATCATACTGCTGATTCTGGTCCGGGTCATCACAGCTTTTCCCTGGGCCCTTTGTTTTCAATTGCTCAGTTTTTCGGATAGTAGGTTGAAGTCGTGACTGTGCAGAGTTTGAGGCATGACAGTTCACAGCTTCTGCTTTCTTGGTGTAGGATCACAGCAAGGATTTGGGTTGCTCGTGCTAAGGTAGCTGATACCGATTAGTCGGTGCTAGAGACCTTAACATGGGTCCCGTAAGACTTATCTATGGATTACTTGGATAATCTGGGGTGAGTCTTGTCAATTGGTATCTGAGCATTAGGTTTCATGATCTTATTGATTATATTTTATCCTTAGTGGTTTTAGAGTGCGATGGTCAGACTACAGCGGCTCCCATCATATGCCTTCGGGCATATGGATCTTTAATGGTATAAGATAATCTTCTACGTGAGTATATCCAGTTTCTTGTGTCATGCCGCATGGGCGTGATCGACGACTTCAACAATAGTTTTCGTAACGAATATGTATTGTTTTTGGTACATTTTATTCCTAAGGTTTCCACGACTTACTGGGTTGCAAGGTTTATCTGGGTAGTGTGTATTCCGGGCTGAAAGTAGAGTAGATGATGTCAGCTTATGAGATTAGATGATCTCAATTCTTGGCTGAGGAGCCATTATGTTATGATGTGTTGGCATCCTGGCATCCTTGGTACTTGATATTGATCTTTCCATACTTTGGAGCACAGGAAGAGGTAGCCACCATTGTATGTATCAATGGGAGCAGTACCAGGCGAGCATAGTTATGTACTTTAATATGAATTGGCGGCATGGAAACTAAAAGTTTTCAGTGCTGATGGGTGGTAAGTTATCAATCTAGATGCTTACTTGAGTGTTGTTGAGTATACGATGATACTTCCAGGAATGACTTTCAATGTTATTATCGTTGATTGAGTCAGGAAGGTCTAAAGCATTGATTCAGTTCCGGGGGAAACTTCTAGCGTGTTATGCGCAGTTTCGTAGTTTTTTGTGAGTACGCTAGAGTACTCAACTTCCATTTAGTGCAATTCGATGATTCCTCCTTGCTCTTGATGATTCCTCCTTGCTTTCGATGATTCCTCACTGCTTAAGCTAAATTCGAGCTATTATTGTTTGATTTCATGCAACGAGAAGTGTGAGGTTCTTGTTATGGTATATGTCTCTAAGGGATGACTCTGATAATCATAGTGGGATAATTCCCAGGGGATCTACAACCAGAGCATTATAGGAGTTTGGATAAGTAGTTTACCTATTACGGACCCGTAGCTTTTAGTCAGGGTTAGTTGTGATATGCGGTTGCTTCCTGAGGAGATTTATGATTTGTGGTGCAGCCGTGTAGGTCAAGAAAATTGTTGTTAACCTTTAGTGTTTCACGCGATGTTTCACAATTCTTTCTTAAACATCCTTATTGCGTGTTATCTGAGGTCTTAATTTTCCTTCGAGTGCGATAGATTATGTACTTGCATTTCATTTCAGCTTCATTCATTATATTTAAGAGTCATTTTACCACCTATTATTTATTTCATCTAATCATTGATACAACCTTGTTTCTCTGTACTGATGAAATGACTATGGCATAGCGATGTAGCATTCCGCAATAGAATAATTCATAGCAATCAACCTATTTCCAGTATCTATTTTATTTCTTCCTATGTACGAGAGTTGCTTGCCGATATGATTTACGGCATAAATACTGGTATCGACGAGGTGTTTAAGATGACTACTATAGAAAATAAGATTTTTGATAGGATTTGACACAATGTTCTAGTTATCCATGATGGATATACTTTTGAGTTATTGACCCTCGAGTGGTTGATTGCAGTAGTTTCAGTTGCTCAAACGTGTTGTACGACTTGTTTTGTGTGTTTCCTTTTCCATCGAAAGAGTTACGATCCCTTAGTTGTGGACGAGGAAAATAAAGTATATGACATGTGTCAATTATAAAGATTTCCATTAGACATGCAGTCTTAGTCAGCTCAACATTGAAAATTCGTTCTTTCTTGCAGAATGTGTCAATAGTTAAGAACCTCTTATGACATAAAGTTTCACGATATTTTCAGCCAAACTTTTTACCACTCTGGATGCACACCATTTACTTGATTGCAGGAGTTTGATCTTTTTGTGTAATGTTTTGCGTTGAACAAGAAGGCAGTGTCTGTTATGTATTATACCTCCTATACTCATGTCACAATACCTGATAAGATCGATATTATAGCCACCTTGCCTTTTGACATGTTTCATTCTTAGTCGGTGATTGAAATTCATTCATCCATGTGTGAGCTAACAATTCCATATCATTTTATTTAATGTCCTCTTTTTGTCACGTGTGTTGGATACTACTTTTGGTATATCAAACAATATAGAGGAAAATGAAAAGTAGATACTTCACCACTGAGTATGGTGTATGGTGGGTGGTTAAGTTAGATAGTTTTCCTCGGGTTACAACTTGAAATTTCATTAAACCACCACCCTAGGAACCTCAACACGCAGCAGATTTCAGTACCAAGGTTAGCATAAGATACTCATTCACGATTTGGGCGATCTTAATGACTTAGTTATTTTTTTGTAACAAATCTTGAGTTGTTCTACTTTATTTTTTCATGAATCGGTCATGTTCGTTCGTTGTCATGATCATGGATTTTTCTATAAAGGTGTTTCCTCCAGATGTGTGGTCAGCTCCAGGATACAATTCTCCCAGTTATAAAGCATGAGGGTGAGGATGTCAATATTACAATTCTGGTGAAGTGTCATGCGTTCTACATTTGTATAAGTACGATTAATGAACCACTCAGCTCGGTTAACGGTAAACATTTGTATTTATCACGAGCACGTGTAGAGATCAGAGAAGCATATATGTTGCACAACTCCAAAATTTTATTATCATGGATGGAGAAGTATCATGCAGGGGAATAACGATCTGTACTTATGGGAGTATTTATGAGAATAATGCACAAAAATGCAACTTCCGACTAGTTTTGTGCATGTGTAGCAAAGTGTTGTTTCTTCTTTGGAGATACACAATCTTATCATTAATCTCTTTGAGTGGTTGTTCCGTTCCTTAGGCTTCACAGTATTATGGTTTTATGACTTGTTATCATGAATATATATCAAGTGTTCAGGGAGTCAGGAATGCCTACGGTAGTACAATGAGGAAGTTACAATAGTTCTTTTACTTGATTCGAGTGTGGTGTGTGATACGCAAATGGCGTCCTAGTATTTTCACCTCGTGTGAATATATATTTATGCTGAGATTTATGCAGTGTTAGACAGTTGCACTGATATGATTTGTGAGCTCTATAGGCAAGCTTGTGATGCCTATACTTTTGGTATGATATTTGTATGTAGATTTAGTACTCGAATCATGGGAGTGCTTTTGATGAGTTGCAGGACTCGAATTTCACACATGCATCACCTTTTCATCAATGTTAGTTATATAGTTATATGTGATTAATTAGTCGTTAGTTCTTGAAAAGTTTGGTTATCTTCGTTGTAGATTAAGTTTGGAGATGTCAGTATGACTCCTGGGGAGTCCACCCATGTTATTGAGAGTTACACTAGTAAAGGCCAGGTGATCACATTAAGGTTTCAATACGTTGTAGTTGTCGTTGGTACTGTAAGTATAAATATTTGATTTAGTGAATCAGGCGATACAATAAGTATGTTGAATGAGAATTTTGAGATGTGGAGATATTTAGTATTGCGATTATGGTGATTTATACTAATAGTATTGTGTATTTGAATTATGAGAAATCCAGATGGGATACGAGGCCTACGGTGTGCTTTGGGATTTGGTTATTTGAAGTGTTCTCTTAATGCAGGTTTTTGGGTTTCTTAGTTCAGGGGAAACTATGCTCGATTTTTCGTAGAATTTTCAAGCATACAATACTGTGCAGGGTTGAAACTTTTTTTTGAAATCGGCTGGATGCTCTACACATATTCCAAATTTGGAATGGTCAGAATAAGTCTTTAGCCAGTTATCTTTGTGGCCTCCTTGGGGGTCACGTTATGTACGTGAAAGTGTCAGCATAGGGACACCATAGGTGGAATTTCGGTGCTGAGCTCTAGCAGTGATTTGGAAGCCACTTCAAGAGTTAAAGTCCCATCGCCACTTTTACAGTCATTTACAGGAGCATAACTAGAGAGGTTTATAGATTGGATTGACCAAATAAGCGCAATTTTTCTGAGTAGAACTTGCCACTGAAATTGACACGGATACCAAATGCTTTCAAGTTATTACGTTATAGAAAAGCTACACATAGTTGGGTTATGACACTTTCTAGTATTCGGTTATAAGGAATATTTGATTTAGACAGGGAATTAGAAGAGCAAGACTTGGTAGCAAGACGACAACATGCTACCGGTTTCATGGACATTCTCGTAATTGTGGTTAATTCTTGAGAGACGAAAGAACTCATGTGGGAGTAGTACCCATTGGTGCTTTACTCGTATATGTTTAAATTTCGAGGACAAAATTTTCTTAAGGGGGGTAGTTTGTGACATCCCGTTCCTAGCATTATTTATTTACGATTTATTTAATGGTAATCATTGATGGTAATTAATTTTTATAATTGGTAATTATCGATGGTATTTATAAGAATTTTTCTAAAAATATTTTTCGAGGAAGTTCTTTGCGAAAAGTCATAAAGTTTATCGAGACAAGTTTGTGGCCACGTTAAGAGTTTAAATCTGAGTTACAAGGAAGAAGTTATAGTCAACGAAAGTTTTGTACGAAATTACGATACATTTAGTCGCAAATTTCGACTATAAGTAGAAAGTTTCCGTAAATAGAAAGTCAACTCTTTTTCCATTCTTGGTAATTTCTTTTTTTGTCTTTTCTTTGTCCTTTCTCTCTCTTCCGTCTTGTTCTCTCTCTGCCTCTATTGGCCTCACCGCAAAAAAATTACCAAAAGGCCACCAAAACTGGTGGCACCGGTGTCAAAAGAACCGCCTCAACTTCCTCTACCTGTTGGTGGGTGTCTTTGGGGCGATGAGTGGCGGAGGAAGGAGAATCGACACCGTGAAGGTCACGATTTCAAGGGGTAACCGGTGTCGGCTCCGGCGAGGTTTCCGACCACTTTTCAAGTATAATTGGATTGGGTTTTGATCCTAGATTGTATTGGTATGTTTGTTTTGATGCGAGGTGGTGCCAATCGATGAGAATGAAATCAGATTCCAGCAAGGGTTTTTTGGGTATTTCTCCTCTCGTCACTCTGAGCCAATTGGGGTATGCCTCGAGCCACGAGGTGGCTTGACGGCGGAGAATGGTCGCTGAAAAGGATTTTTTGGCCGAAGGGTTTCGAGGGAAATTCTGTTCAATTGGGCCAGAATTAGAGTTTGGTCGTCTGATGAATATTGTTTTTGGGTAGATTCACTATAATTTGGGCTTTAGTTCACCGAGAAAAGTCACTGGCACCAGCGGCGACAATGGTTCATGGTCAAGCTCCAAAGAGAGAGTTTTTGGCAGAAATTTTATATCATTTCATTCATAATTACGTACCAATTCTAATGATGAGATTATTGAATTGATTTGCACGTAATTTGTTAAGACGTATGGTTAATCGGATAATAATTCAACGTTTTTACAATATTAATAATCGGTTGAATCATTTGTCGATTTGACCACGAGTTACGTAACGTTTAAGTATTTTGGTTACGAGTTTAATAAAGGATTCAAGAATTGGAAATTGGGATTTGGGAATTTGATTAAAGCTCGGTATTGATTCGGGAAGCTCAATTTTTGAGAATGCGTTGTTCTCACTGGTGTTGCTCGTTGGTGACGAGCTTAGTTATTCGATTTAATTTTTGGCGATTATTTTTTAGATAATAATTTTTGTCTTAGGATGACGTGGTAGCGACCCATGGAAGATGTATAGAGACGCCGATAGATGTGCTTGGCTGATTGGAGATCACAGTTCAGTACTGTGAATGGACTTTATTTTCATAGTTCCTTGCGGGTTCATAGATTTTATGTTTCTGCAGTATGGCTATGATTATGCTTTACAAGCTTTTATGTTTTGGAGGTTTGATTTATGATGGTACTCTAGCTATTCGGTTGATCACGGGATAACTGGTCGAGCAGGGAATGGTCGAACCGGGTTAGGACAAACACCCTGCTCGACGAAAATCGGCTTGGGTTAAGAAAAACACCCTAGATGCTCTCATCACCTGTACTTTTCATATATTCAATTGTTCCGGGTTAGGAAAAACACCGCGACCACCTCCATTTGCAGTTCAGTTTATGATATTTGAACTCGCATTATTTAAAAGAAATCAGCGGAAAGGCATCAGGTTCAGTTTTACTTCAGTTTTTATGTTTATCGTACGATATTGGTTTTTGTCGACTCACCCTAACATTTTATATTTTTATTCCTTTCTCCGGGCCCTTTGTTTTCAATTGCCTAGTTTGCAAGATAGCAGGTTGAAGTCATGATAGTCCAGAGTTCGAGGCATGACAGTTCACAGCTTCTGCTTTCTCGGTGCATGATCACAATAAAGATTTGGGTTGCTCGTGCTAAGGTAGCTGATACTGACGATTCGGTGCTAGAGACATTAACACGGGTCTCGCAAGACTTATCTCTGGATTACTGGGGTAATCTGGGTCGGGTGTTGTCAGATTATCCTCGGCTCTTGTCCATTTTCTTTCCTGTAAATGAATTCATCTCCATAATATTTGTATAAGAGACCTTCTTGGTAAAGTAAAATAACCTAATGTCTCGCACTATCTAATTTGAGCATTTAATAAGTGCTTTTTAAGGGACCTTCTATTTTTATATTCCTAGAATTGCATTTAACTTCATTCTTGTTTACTACATGTAGTCAGCATAGTCACAATATTGTCATTCACAGATATGTGCATGTGTCAAATATAAGACAAAGGAATCATCTCAAACCTACGATCTATCACTTCAAACCCTTGACAATAATCTATGATTTTCAATATTTTGTGCATTGTAGTTTATTAAGGAAAAATTTCTTACTCTTTCTGCGCATTGTGCTCATGGTCCTTTTTTGCTTTCTTAATCCAATTCAGGTTTCCTCTTGGTGTTTGGCTTAGAATTTCCCAGGGTACTGAGAAGTCTGTAAACTGTCTCTTTTTCTTGACCGTGAGTGCGTGTGCGTTGGCGTGCCACTGTCATGGGGCAAAAGAATGTTGATCGTAGCGTAGGTCGCTATTTAACTTTTAAGAAGCGATGTTAGGACAAGGAGAGCACGAATCCCGTCCGGTGGATCCTTTTTGCCTCGTAGACCTATGACTTTGTTTCTTTGTGTCTCTAGCTGAGCAAAAAAATCGATACTCCACAGCTCCTTTAGTGTCAAGAAGAGAAATCTCCTTGAAGAGTTTGAGAGCACATGAGTGTGCCCTTGCATCTCCAGATACACACGCTACTCTGGGTGAAGACCTTTTGATCATCGGTTGCTAGGATTTCTCGAGACCAGAAGGTTGTTTTTGCCGAGTCCAAAAGTGTATGATGTGTGGATGCCCTGATTACTTAATGATTTCCTTTATATATAGAAAAATATGATAACTTGTCATAATGGACTTAAGATTCTTGCACTTAGGCTCACTAAATGACTCTAATTACTAGAGATTGTTACTTCGTAGGTCTTTCAATCAAATCTAAGACTTGATGATAAGATCCTAAGGAATCCTTCCCTCCTTAGGAAATGTCACTATTCCTTACACGGGCCACATGCATCGGCCCATTTTGATTAAAGCATCAAAGCCCATTAAAAATAAAGAATGTGCTTCTGGGACGCAAGTTGCAACTGCTTCCACTTCCCATGCGGGGACATGAGCATCACTATGCTCGACCTAGTAACCATCTGTGGCATTCTAGTTGCGGAGTCGGTATGGAAGCATGGTGATCCCTACTTTGCTAAGGATAAAGCCAACCCTTTTTGACCCGGTTCCTACGTAGCTTGGCTCAAGGGCTTTAAGGACAATAGCACACCCATAGAGGTATTGCATTCCTTGAATATTGCCTGTCAAAGAATGTTTTTTGTATCGCCTCCAACAAGGTTAACAAAAGCTGGACTATACTCGTCGAAGCTCTGTTCGAGGGCACCAGAACTGGCCTTTCCCAATCCATCCTGGTCGGCCTCTACCGTAACTTGAGATGGATTTCCTTGGACCCGATGAAGTTTGACTTCCCGTGTCCTCTTTGGGTGATAGACCTTTGGTTATAGGTCTACTTCCCAGTTTTTTGTAATCCTGATGTATGACCATTCAAAGACGGAGTGCTTCTGGTCAAAACCCTCGCGCGGCTTCTTCATGACAACCCGCTGACCTACCAAAACAAATTTATCACCTTGTGCTCACACAACGGTTTCCTATCAGATACGACCGACTTAGTGCTCTAGCGCCGCTTCTCTCAAGATTTAGCGACAGGCTTTCTTCCCTCGCCATGTCAGGACAATGCATTGAGGATCATATTGATTCAGAGTCACACCTGAGGAGATCTGAAAGTCCCTGACACCACCAAAGTTTATTACAAGCTGTACACTCCCAACCACTTCTCTCACCAGCTCGGGCTTATCCAAGACGCCCCAATGCGTTTGGTCAATTCTGTTAACCACTACAGCAATTAATGAGCGCACACGGCTCCCCTCGTAGATGACATGGAAGACCCTCATTTTGGTTTTCCCATTATGGTGTTACCAGATGAGGCCTTCGATGTTCCTCTTACACCGTGTTTCAATGTAACCTCTCATTATCGAGCTTGGCGGGATCAATTTTGGGATGGGATTCACGATGTGTAGCCCATGACTCTTTTTGCCACAATATTCAAGAGTTTCAACTCCCTCTTCACTTTTCCCTATTACAAAGAAGCCCTTTACTACAATACACGAGACGATCCTGATGCACCAATGCCAAGGCTCACTGTAAGTGTTCCAATCCTTTTGGTTTTTCAACCTTGCCACTGGTATTGGCAGTCTTAACACTCTACAGGTCTCACAGTGAAAGGACCCAACCCCGATTTAGCACCCTAAATCGGAATCGAACCCCTTCGAAAACACGAACCAACAAAAACTTTTTGAAATTTGGGCAGAGTTTCGTTACTAGCGTGGAATTACCATTACCTGCACGCGGAAAATACACTTCATCCTATGCCACAAAAAGCAAACCGTGGGCACCAATCCCATCCGGATTTCTCAATATATCAACAGTAAAGTAAAGTAGTAAATATATATGCACTTTACTGAAATCCAGTGTAAAATCGTATAACAATAATAACAGATTTCTCAGAGCGACCTCTAATGTATAAACATATAAATGTACCACAGTAGGTAGAACAATAAACCTACTGGAAGAAACAAGGTAGCTCGAGTACTATGCCTCCGACCACGACGTGCAACACCAGATCCTGAACTGCAAACTGGGCACGGAAACCGAAAAGCCCAGGGGAAAGACAATAAACACGTTAGAGTGAGTGGACGAAAATAAATGTCTTTCACCAGTTAATATATATGCTTAAAATACATATGCGAGTCCAGGAACATAAAATAATAAGTACACGAGGTAAAACTCATACTCCTCCAGTGTACTGAGCATGCAAGTAAAATCCCACGGGGTCACTCATGGACTCCTCCGTGCTAGTACAGTCTGAACCACGGAGTCCTTGACTACCACGTGATTCTAAGCCAGAAATGGCCTCGGTTCCGGGGAATACGCCCCTCACCGGTCTGGTTGGGGAAACGCCCCTCCAGGCGGCCCTCCGTCGGGGATCAGCCGACGAGGCAAGGTGTATCGATACAACAACGTAACCACGACTGTACTCTGTGTAAACCAAATCATAAACAGTTCTATGCAATGCATGAATCAACATATAAGTGTATTTATACTCGTATACGTATATTCGTATAAGTATAATCGTATAATCGTAAAACACATGCTCATGTAATCCGAAATCTCATATGCATGCTCAAGTTCATAAATCGTATATCAAGACTCGCAAATAATCCGTGAAAAGAAATGTCCACTCACAGACTGGCGTAACGCGTATCGCGTTAACCCGTGATCCGGCGGAATGCCCCTCGCCAAACAAGCGATCACGAACCCCTGAATATACACAATGTCCAATATTCAAAATCATAATCCGACAATACAAATCAAACCACGAGAAACCACCGTTCTCGGAAACAGATAATTCAAAGTCGACGAATCGTCGAAAATCCGTATATACCACTTCAATACCTCACTTTACGTTCGGACGCTCAACTCGAAAAACGAACCTCCCCACTGCGATCGGAGCGCGATTTCGAGTCAAATGACATGCAACTTGTCGAAAGTCAAAAAGTCAACCCGTTGACCGTTGACCGCCGTTGACCGCCGCCCACGGCGGCGCCGCCACTGACCGGAAGATTTCTCGGCGGAGCAACCCCTATTCCATGCAAAACCACCCACTGAGCAACTTTGTCAACTGCACCGAAGTCCAATTCTCACTCTAACACATCCAATTTCATGATAAACCGAAATAGAACACAAAATTCAAATCAAGAATTCTCCCAACTCAAACCGAATTGAAACTCCAAACCAATTTAGTTAGATTCGTGGAGGGAAGAGCTACAAAGCCCAATCCATTTCATAGCTCAATTCATCCAAAATCAACAAACCCGAATTACCTCATTTTCTCTCAAACTTTTGATCGGAATTCTTCCCTTTCCGGCAAGCCACGCCGTGCGTGGTGGTTGGAGATGAGCTCGGAGCATCGAGGCGAGTAGAATAGGGCATGAGTCAAGCCAAGGAGTGGCCGGACGGAGCTCGCCGCCGGCGAGGCCGTACGGCATCGCACCTCCAACCCACAGCTCGGTCAAACCCAGTTGACCGGTCAAGACTTCATTAATTCCAGATTTTGACTTTCCTCATTTAGCAACCCACTATTTATACCTGCTATTTTAGGAAACTTCGTAATTATCCAATTCGACGAACTTCAAACACGCGTAATTTCCTCGTCGTAAATCCGATTCCGATAATTCTCGCGGTCACGAACTCGTCTCGACATACTCTTCAACAATCACCCAAAGTCAAACATATCGGCCAAACGAATAAAAAGTCAACCCTTCAAAGCAACACACATTAAATCAACTAAATCAATCAACAATCGTCAAAATTCGCAACTAATTCCTCGTAACTCCAAATCATGCTCCGGAAGTTCCCACAAACTCGAAATTAAATTCTGAACAACTTCCGTGAAGAAGCCGAAACCAAATTCTCGTCCGGTAATTTAGTCATTAAGTAGCCCACCATTTAAATCTGAACTTCAAATATTCATAACTAATTCCTCGGTCGTCCAAATTACGATCCGGAACCGCCCACGAACTCGAAATCACACGTACAACGACTCTCGAGAAGAGACCCAGCTCCAATTCTCGGCCAATAATTAAGTCGTTAATAAACTCGGCGACTCCAATAACCGTCGGACAACTGCGACTTCACACAAACTCATCAATCAAGCTGATCATACTGCTGATTCTGGTCCGGGTCGTCACACACAGGCCCAAAAGAAACTTGACCATATTGGCAGTCCTGACATTGTCCGTCGAAGAGAAAATGACACTCTCGCTATACTTGCACGCATTGTCTCTTCAGACTCTTATACCGAAGCAGATGACGTTGGAAAAGAGGAAGCTATACCTACCCCTGCTCAACCTATAAGTCTTCATTCATATCACATCTAGGATAAAATCTATACCATATGAAACTCTTCCATATCTAAGCTGAACTTTTGACTCAGGCTTCTCGCAAGAAAGCCCGACGCTCCCCCCATGTGGGTGAGACTCAAGATCTTTAGTGAGGTCACCAATGTCGTCGCTTTAAGATCTACTCTACTCCTACTCCCTTAGCCTAGTCTAGACGGGGCTTTGGGACATCTGATGAGGTTGACCTCCGATGTGATCAACTTGACCAGCCACACTGGGGTGACCAATAGAAAGAAAAGTCCATTCTGTTTGTTAATCTTGACAACTTGCCCTCGTGCGAGGAAGAAGTACTTCCTCTTATGAGCAGGGGGCAACAATTATTGCTGCTCTGACCCTCTACCGATTATTCGATGAATTTACACCCCGCACTTAGTAAGCTATTGGCTAACTCATGAGTGCAAGAACGATCTTCACTCGCAAGTATATGGGGACAAGTAATAGTATAGAAAAGGAAATCGAGTGTCGAACCCACGAGGATTAAGTACTTAGATTTCTTAGATCAGAGTGAAAAGCACAAAGACTATGGCTCACTAGACAATACTTGACACTAAAAGGAAATAAAATGTGAAAGTGTATCTCACACTACTAAGTCCTTCGATGACTTGGCATTGCAAGGGATGATGCAATTACGGTGAGTGATTATACGAGTTGATTGGTTGATTAACAAACTAAATAAAGTGAAAACATAAAGTAAAGAAAATCAAAGGAAATGTTTGGTCGACTAGAGATATCGCCACTAGGCAATTCAATGTACAAACAATGTCCAAGTTATGAGTTTAGTTTGGGTCACATGTGCTTGTCCAACTTGTGATCAATCTGAATCACTGTTGGTTGTGAACCGAATCTCATAGGCCATTAGGGCACTAGAAGTGTTAGGCCCAACATTCAAATATAAAGCCGAAACTAGAATGCAACTCAATTGTGAATCGTATCCTAATCATACCACATGCCTAATGGGTTCAATATGTGTTCACTTATGATGAATGTGAATGACTTTCCTTCTTAAGTCCCTAGTAGAGAACATAGAAGTAGGTTCTAATGAATTTCCTAATCCACACCATTTAGAACATGAATTAGAAGAAGTAACAAGTAGCTACAAAGCCCCTTCGAGTCAATGTAAGCTTGATTGAAGCTCCTTGAATCATTCAGACTTGAAGAAGGCTTTGGTCTATGCTCAAGCCCAATGAAAACCAAACCTTAAGCTTATCCTCGTAAGTGTAGACCTAAGTTATGTTTACATGCTTATCTTCCTTAGGTGAGTGACTAATTCACTTAGGTTCATTTTTAGCTTCCTTAAACACATCTCAACTTAGTCATGGCTTGTCTTGAATCAAGCCCAAATATGCAAACATACCACAATCACATCACAAGCTATCAAACTCATTCACAACATGTAATAAACTAAACCAAATTCAAATCCATAACTCAAAACGTAGTTGTATGTACATCAAATTAGCTAGGGCTAAACCCTAACCTTCCAAAAGATAACTACTCACTACCAATAGCTAAGATAGAGTATAGATACATAAATTAGAGAAAAATAGGAGAAGAGATAACCAAAGAGTCCCAAAAGCTCCAAGCTCTCCTTCCCTTCTTGCTCCAAAAATGCTCCTATGCTCCAAGAACTTGAGTCACCCATCTTAGGCATAGGACAAGATGGTGTAAATGGAAGTATGGTGGTGGTGATGGAGGTTTTCAAGCCTTTTGGTGGTGCTAATGGGTATTTGAGAGGTGGAGGAGATGACTATTGGGTATAGATATGGATGGAGGCTATTTCTAGAGACTAAAACTATGAAAAACTAAGAAATGAGGTGAGTTGTATGTGGGTGTTGTGGGGAGCTCGAATTTGGGCTGAATAGAGAAGCAAATATGGACCTTTAGATGATAGGAAATAGTGAGATGGAAGATCTAAATGTTAACTTTAAATTAGAGAGACCATGCTCCACTATTTTAGGCTATGGAAGGCTAAGCTCCAAAATGGTGACATCATGCGCTCCAACTTCTTCTCTTTCTCTCCAAATCAGATTAGTAAATATAGATGGGCTCAATGGGCCTATATTGGGCTGGACTCCAAGTGATTGGCCTGGCCAAGGTGGGCCGGCCGGCTGTAGCAAATTCTGGTGGGTTCTGGGCAACTTCCGGCAACTTCCAGTGAAGCTATTTCGTCATTTTCACAAAGTTGCTCCAAATTCTCTCTTGACCTCGGAAATGTATACGTCTTCTCTAATAAGTATCTAATTCTTCATATTTAATACATTTCTGAGCCAACTCCGTATTTCCTAGCAAGAGCAGGTCACGTCATAAGAACAATGCTTTATTTATAGAAAACAAGCTATACGCATAAAGTTAGAAGCATAATAGGCACATAATTATGATGCTAACACCTATCCTATCCATGAGGTAACACTATTCTCTCATGTCCTTTGAGTATAAACGTTCATCTTCTCCTCTAACCTGATTTCACATCTGCAGGTCTTGGACCACAAGGAAACTCAGCCTGAGGCTGGTAACCCGGTCAACACACCTCTTGAGGAGGCTGCTAACATAGACGTGCTTGAAAACGAGGAGGTCACCTCAAAAGCAACAAAAGTCACTAACCACATTGGCAACGACGTCGATGGCGAGCATGAGGTATTTCCCAACTTCACAGACGTCCGTTTTAGCAGACATGGCCACTTGTATCCTCCTAAGGGACGAACGACAGCCATCCCAGAAAACGTGGCTACCCCTGTTCCCACAAAGTGGAGAGAGTAGAGAGCCCCAGTGCTGGGCCTCAAGATGAGTTTAACGATGAACAAGCGGAGACTCCAGTAGACTGCTCACCATAGGTCCCATCCCTGCTCATCCAGAATGCCCCTGGTCTTATAGAGGCAAGCAACCAAGGTTAATTCAGCAACTCTGAATTTCTTCTCCTTTTATCCAAATTCTTCTTTTTAACTTTTTCTGAATTTTCTAGGTGCCTGAGCCTTCTACCGCCTTGACCCTATTGAAGAGCGGTCCAGAGACTGCCCTAGAAAAAATCCCAAAAGGGGAAGATGTCACCAAGCCCCCTTCACCGCCGGTCGACATTCTTACCCACACCAAAGAGCCAGTGAATGATGAGCATGGCAACCTTGCTATCACCATTCATGAAGCTCTCGAGGAGCCTGATTTGAATATCGAGGACTTCTACGACCCTAGTGTTGAATTCTCCCAAGTCTCTTGTTCATCTGGACCTGTTATGGATGTCACAGCTGCTTCTGCCCAGGCTTGCAAACTTAGGGCATTGTTTGACAAGTTCATGATCACACCCCTGGCTCTGCAGAGATTACTCTCACCAAAGGTAGTATACGAGCCCTTCTCAAGATCAACCTCGATGACTTTGAAGTCCTCAAGGTAATCCTGAGTGAAGTCACGGAGTTGCTGCCCATTCTTCCTCATAAGCTCGTTCCCCTGATGACTAGGTATCAACAAAACCTCCAACATCTCCAAGAGTTACATGCTGAAAAGAATGAATAGTCTCGTGGCGTAAGACAACATTCTGAGATCAGGCGGGAGCGAGCACAGCTCTAACACTCTGAATGCCACCAACTCCAGGATTTCCTCAAGAGTGTCGAGAATTGCAACAGAGTCTTGGAAGAGAAAGAGGCAGAGCTAGCTAGACTTCAATCAGAAGTAGCTACCCTGCGAGCTGCTTCTGGCCCAACTCGTGCGACTGGCGAGCAAATGCTGCAGGAGAACGCTGTTCAAGTCGATGCCGTCAAAGAGGCTGAGAGGGACTTTTCCTCATCCTTTGTCGTATTCTCTGACACGTGGGATAAATACGAGCATGCCAAAGTAAAGGTTAAATTAACTATCATCCATATGTAAACCATGGGCTTCTCTTTTTGTATATAGTTGTTTTATTCATGTTGTTGGGCCATTTATTATCAAGCCCAATTTTACACTTCAACAACTATTCACTTGTTTCCAAAAATGGATTGGCCTCAATTGTAGGCCAAGAGATGCATCTTGGTATTTTCATAATGGGCCATAGGCCTTATTTGGTAATTTCCAACTTGATTTCGCACTAAACTAACTAACAGGCTTAGCCAATTCGTTTAAATAATTAATTTTAAATTTAAAAAGTATGCTATCAAATCAATCATGTTGCTCTCCATCTTCCAGGAACAAGCCTCCCCACCCCAACCATCTAGGCGTAAATTGCAGTAATGGCAATAATCATCCGCCTTGGAAAGGATGAACTGTCATTACAACGGTTAGAATCTTGGAACAAAACGTTTCTTTGACTATTAACTTGTGCATTGAAACCATACTTTTTATCGCTTCATTTTCGTGTAGCGCCTCTAGGGTTAAGCCTCTATAAATATCCTCTTTAGCCAGAAAGAATAGAACATCTATCCCTTATCTTGATCGAAGCAAAAATGCTCTTCTCAGAGTATTTCCTCTGGGTCTGCCGAAAAGGATTCCAACAAGATTTCATGCCTCGTGCTCTAAGCCTTAGATAATGATATCAATGCCCAAACCTAGGCTAGATAGTAATATGTATGCCCAGGTTCGACCTTGGTAAAACTGCCCCTAGTATTTCTAGCAGAGCAGTGTCTCAACATCGGGGTGGGTTCCTCGTCATTGCGGCTAGGTAGCAACAACTTTGCATCTTTCTTTTAAGGGAGCTAGATACACTTTGTATCCATGCTGGTCTTGGGGGAAGAACTGGAAGCTATTGTCCTACCACTCTCAATTTACATGGGTCTGGGAGGCAGTAGCGAGAAGCGAGAAATTGACGATGACCGAGTCGTTCCCGAGGAGATGCCAAGGTCAGGACTGCCTCATTAGCGCTAATGATAATTGACCAAAAGGATGCATTCTGCCCCCTTTTGGTGGTCTTTGGCCTGGTGTTCCAATTCCCTTTCTTTTTGGCTCCTTCCACATTGCTTAGATGTAGTCCTCGCCAATCAGGTTGTGGTGTTCTACAACCCGTAATGGCTCAACATTAAGCTCTAAGGGAAGAACTCCATCGTGCCCAAACATCAAAGTGTAAGGAGTTGTCCTTGTTGAGTTACGCTTGCTTGTACGATATGCCCATAGTTGAATAAGTCTGCATGCCATAGTTGCAGGTTGTCTGCCTACATGCGTCTAAGAACATGCAAGATGAGCTTGTCGCTCTCCTCAGTCTGACCGTTGGACTGAGCATAGTAAGGGGTAGAATGGAGGAAGTGAATGCCCAAATCCTGCATTAAAGTGTCGAGCTCGCCAGACATAAAAGGTGCCATCTGTCTAACACGAAGCACTTTGGGTAACAAATCTGCAAATAATATCTTCGAATAAAAACTTATGAATGGTACCTGCTGAAGCCACTTTTAAAGGCCTTGCCTCCACCCATTTTGTGAAGAAATTCGTAGCAAACCATGATGAACTTGTGCCCCTCGGAAGAATGGGGTTGAATCATCCCAATTAAGTCCAATGCCAAACCCCGAGTAGGCCAATGTTTGATGATTGGTTGCATATGGATGTTGGGTATGTGGCTAATTGGGCCATGAGCCTGACAATCCGTATTGCCTTTGACTAAGGTGATACAGTCCTTAAGGACTTAAGGTCAGTTGTAACCATGGCGCCACAGTAGTCAGCGCATTTTAGGGCCTGCTTAATGTGCTCTCACAGTTCTACTTCTCTTATCAGCCGCTTAGCATCTCAGCCATACACACATCGAAGGAAGACCCCTTCTCCTCTTCGCCTGTATAACTCATTGTTCCTTAGAACATAATTAGGGGCTAGTAAATGGGTGCGCCTGTCGATTGGGACATTGGGAACCTGAAGGTAAGAGATAATTGGATGTTGCCAGTCAGTTGCAATTTGGTTAAGTGTTGCTACGTACCATTCGTTGTTGTTCTCCTGGTGAGCTTTGAAGGAGGGTAAGGTATGACGCTCAACCTTCAAGATACAGTTGCGTACACCATCTTATAGAGTAACACCTACAGTGAGCTAAATCAATTCATTGGCCGCTTGGTTCTGATCATGAGGGATATGTTCCAGCATTACTTTAGTGAACAGCCATAACAGCTCAACTGCCCTTTTTGCATACGGCTCAAGTATGGCACCTGCTTTGTATTTGGTCTCCAGCTGTCTGATTATAAGTAATGAATCCCCTCTGATGTGGACACTGGTGACGTACAAGTCTATCAATATCTCCAGACCAATGATGAGGGCTTCATATTCTGCTTGGTTGTTGGTGCAGTGGAAATCAAACCTGAAAGAATAAGAAAAACTCCCTCCATCTGGATTAATCAAAGCTATACCTACCCAAGTCATAGTGCTAGTACTCGAACCATCAAAATAGAGGAGTCAAGGAACGAGTGCAATATGTGATGGCTCCAAACCCTTTCCCTCGCGAACATCTAGCATAGGGTGATAAGCTAGGAAGTCAGCCACGGCTTGGCCTTTAACTGCTTTCTGTGGAACATATTGCAGTGAAAACTCGAAAAGGGAAAGAAACTTTCTAATATGACCCCTAAGTATAGGCCGTGAAAGCATGTATTTTACCAAATCTGTTTGAGCAATGACAAATGTGGTAAAAGATAGCATATAGTGCCTCAATTCGCATCCTGAAAAATACAAAGCTAGGCCACAATTTCTCTATGGGCAAGTACCTCGTTTTGCAATCTATTAATGTGTGACTAAGGTAAAAGATAGCCCATTCTGTACTGGCGGTATCATCTTGGGCTAACAGACTCCCAATGGAGTGGTTAGTAGACGATATGTAGAGCTTGAGAGGCACTCTTGGCCTTAGCAGAACCAAGACTGGTAGATTAGCCAGATATGCCTTTATTGCATTGAATGCCTCTTCATGGACAGTTTCCCATACGAAGTCCTTCTGATTTTGAAGCTTAAGCAACGACAAGAATGGTTGAACCTTCCATGATGCATTAGCAATGAACCGTCTCAAGAAATTGATCTTGCCCAACAAGCATTGAAATTTTTTCTTCTTCTTTGGTGGGTTGGCATTGAGCACTACCTCCTTCTTGTCGTCAGATACTTCAATTCCTCATTGATGGACCAAGAAACCTAAAAGGTCTTCTTCTTGGACTCCAAAGATGCACTTGGCGGGGTTCATCTTCAGCTGGTGAAGCCACATGCGGTCGAACATTTTCCTCAAGTCATCTATATGGTATGTCCTGTGGTTGGTTTTAACCACAACATCGTCAATATATACTTTCATAAGTTTTCCTAAAAGGTCATGCAAGATTAGGTTCATGGCTCGTTGGTAAGTGGCCCTTGCATTCTTGAGTCCAAATGACATATTCACGTCCTCAAAAATGCTAGCAAAACTAGGGCACCGAAATGCAATTTTTTGTCTGTCATCTTCTGCAACTGGAATTTGGTGATACCCAGTTGTGCCATCTATAAAGGACAACATCTCAAGGCTAGCGACTAAATCAACTAACAAAGTTGGTACTGGCATGGGATATGCATCTTTTGGAGTATCGTTGTTGAGATCACGGTAGTTGACACAGACTCACATCTTCCTATTCTTCTTTCTGACTGGGACGACATTAGATAAACACTTGTTGTACTTGGCTACTCTATCATAATGCTAGAAATATGTATTAAATATTAACATAAAGTAGACACTTAACACATAAGCAATTTAAGTTCTTTTTGTGTAAATGTAGCATTGATAAGTAGGGTATCGTTTAAAACTGGGGATTCAAGGGTGCATGCAATAATTGTGTAGTAAAATGGGGGGTATAAAGTTGTTTAATTATCTAATTAATTACCTAAAGAGTGTCATAAACACATAGCAAGGAAATTCTAGGATCCTAACATGCGTCGACTCATAGACAAGCAAACACATAAAAAAATGAACCCAAAACCGTTCTATGTATTTCAAAAAAAATAAATCCTAACTAATTATTTACATGTGATCATCCTATTTAACCTAGCCAATTTTTCTCTACATTTTCATATTATCAACAAAATTTATACTCCTAATTTTTATTATTAACATGCCATGTGGTTTAAAGAGACACTCTTTAAGCTTTAAGAATCATTAGATTAACTACGAGGCGAAAGGCTAAACGTGATCATCCAGAACTACCTAACGTATTAATAACATAACATAGCATGCTTCAAAGAAAACTAAGAACATAAACACATGGACGATAGGTATGAATAAGTATTAAAAATCCAAATAAACAAACCAAAACCCAATATCAAACATAAATCATTCAAGTACAAAATAGGAGTACGGAGTAAAGGCTTCATGGTTATACTTTTGTACGATCCACTAAACGCTTGGACACCTCCTAGAATGCGAAGAATCCTAAGGGAATGATTCTCACTTGTACAATGATGGTTGCGGCAAGTGATCCGGAATTGACGATGATGGCGATGTAATCCACTCGTAGGATGAAGGCTTGTGTTGGAGTGTATTTAGGTAGAGCTTTGATTGAAATAAGATATGATCCAATTTAAGGATGAGCCTCTTGTATTTTTAGGCATTGCAAAGTAGTTTTCCTCACAAAACAAGGTTTTCCTTTTCTACCAGGGTAAGTCTGGCAGTCTGTAAAGAATTGTAGTTTTCTAGAGTTGTAGACCTCTAAAAAATATGATTTTTGGCCCGTTGGAAAGAAGACTCAAAGAGATTTCCAAAAATAGGTTAATCGCTGTCTAACTCATCCTGGGATGTTCTCAATCGTCATTCAAAGTTGGCCAATCTGGACAGGTAGATTCTTCTTTCCTTATTCTTCATGATTTCCTTCTCCTACTCAACTTGGGAATCATTTTCTTGCCATAACTTGTTCTCTAGGAAATTGGCTAACTTGTTCTTTAAGTTTGGACTTTTCAAATAGTCTTCTAATTAATTTGGTCCATTTTCATTTGTTCTTCTTCCAAATCCTAGTCAACATAGGAAAGGTTTTCCTAGTGAACAAATGATTTCTTTTGTTTTTTCTTCTTCCTTGGGAATTTTGAACCAACTTTTTCTCTCCAATATTTGTTGCATTTTGCATGTTTGTAGACTCCTTTACTCCGTCTGTTTTGGTCAACACCAAAAATTAACAAAATATATTAAAACTAATAAAACTAATAATACTAAGTAATTAACAAGGCACAAATGTAGGGAAATATATATTAATAAATACGCCTAAAATGCGTAGATCACTTTGATGATGCCCGATTTGAGCATCTTCTCAATCTCTTCTTTGACCAGAATTGTTGTTTCTATATTCATTCCATGCATTTCTTGTTTTACCAGTTTCTTGCCTTCTATGATTGGAAGGTTGTGACACACCAAGTCTGGTGACAAGCATGGCATATCCTCATATTTTTGTGCAAAGCAATCTGCATACTCATGTAGCAATTCAATGAGCATATTGCATTCTTTAGGCTCTAAGAATATACTAATAGCCATAGTTAATGGCTCCTCTGTGGTCCCAAGGTTAATTTTCTCTATGGGATCCTTGACTTCAGGTCGAGCATCATCTAAGGGTGCTGGGGCTAGTTGAATGATCTCATCCTCTTTTGATTGATGCAGCACATCATCATCCACATATTCTAGTGCTGCAATCATTCGAACACGCTCGTGGGCTTCTTCTTCATCAGATATTCATGCAAATGGTCATGGAGAGAGAAACAAGCCTATTCCTTTATGTCTGATAAAGGCTCTAACATCATGCTGTCTTTTATGGTAGCTCAATGGTGTAAGGGTAATGTTCATCTTAGCTTACCTGTATGATCCCTCATTGACCTAATTGAAAGGCTATTACCCGCACGGGGCGACCCTTCTAGTCAATTCCACATACCTCTAATGGCCTTATTTCTCCATTGTAGTAGCTGACATCTATATTGTTGGCTGACACAGAGTATGGATGAGGATCTGCATCGATGACCTCTACTTCGCTTGACTCCATGTTCTATAACACCATCTGCAGGTAGAGGGATGACAACACACAATAGCTTTGATGAATCCAATCTCGTCCGAGTATTACACTATACGGTGCTGTGAATTCTGCCATAAAGAAGGTGTGTCTCAAAGCTACTGGTCCCACCTACACATGGAGAAAAACAATGCCCAGGGTTTTAAATATGTTACCTTGAAAATTCCAGACATTGAGAGCCGTCTCTTGAATGGCAGATTTTTTAGATGCCCAATAGTCCCATTGCCCTAACGGTGACGATGTTTATCGCTGCTCCTGAATCTACTAGCATCTTGTTGAGAGATATCCTCAGGACCTTAGCGATGATGTAAAGGGGCTTCATGTGCATAGCCATGTTTAAGGTAAGCTTATTACACAACATGTATGAATTCCTTAATAACAAGTCGATCTTTGGCTGCATCGAGAGTAGTTGCTCTCCTTTTTCCCCTTCTTGGCTGGTCATTGCCAAGTTGTTCACTATGCTTGGTTGGTTCAAGCCTACTTCTTTGGTGAAATGGGATACTGGGCTTGCCACCCCCATTGAGAAAATTGCAAATTTAGAGGGCAGAATGAACACCATGTTGACATCGTACTCCTACCCGTAAACTTGTGGTTCTGGCTCCTCATCCTTGCCATAGTTTATGAGCTCCTCATCCTCAGCCTCATTTTCATTCAACCCTTCAGTCTTTTTTGGGGTTCGGACCTCACCAACTTGTTGATAGGCTTCATGGCCCCCAGGGCTGCTACTAGACGATCCCCGAAAGGGACCTCTAGTGTAGGTTCAACGCTTGTAGGGAAACATAGCTCGCTGATCTAACTCGCTAAGGAAGAAGTTATCTAGGTTAGAGCCAGAGCTCTCTTTCTTTCTTCTTCCACCAATGGCTTTGGCCTCCACCTCAGCCCTCGTGTCTCGCTTAAAGTGACTTGTGTTTCACTCAGCTCGCGTGCTCGATGAAGACTTTTAAGCACGACTGGCTTGGAGTCCTTAATGTTCTTGGCGGTTTGCTTGTCGCTTCTGGGTTTCTTGTAGAATCGCTGAACCTCAATGATAGGTTCTTGAGCTTGTGCCTTGGAACGCAACTCAGGGTTCCGAGAGAAAACGCTGGGCCTGGCTGCTCGGACCTTGGGTTCATGTGACTTCTTGCCAAAGACAACTATGGGGTTAGCTGCCAATGTATTGAGTTGTTGCCGTAGCTCCTTAGGCATATGAGCCAAATCCTCTGGTTGGACAAGACCCATATCTATTGCTTCTAGTGCCCTCTTAGCCTGGACAAAATGACATTGCAAGTTCCAACGCCTTCTAGGAGAGACCTCAACTGTCTTCCCCGTCTCCTTGACATACCAAACATTCACTTTGGTGATGTTCCTCGATGTTGGTGGGATATAGGGCTTGGTGAGATCATCTTCTCCCTTGAACTCTGCTGCTGTTGCTGCCACTGCAGTTGGTTTCAGGAACCATTCTGCTGCTCGCATTCACTTGTAAGCCCGCGAGTCCCTCATGTTCAACTATCTTGGATTGGTCGTCTAGTAATGCTCAAGCGGTGCGACCAATTCTGAGCTTTCCTTGATAGCCTCCAAGAGAGTATGTCATGGCCAGAAGGCAACAAGGAGAGGGCACGCCAGTAAAGAGCTCGAGATATAAGAGATCAGGTGAGATGATGACCTCGCCTAAGATGTCTCGACTCAGTTTATCCATGGGAAAGATTTTGTTGGATTGTGCAAGCCTAGGTTTGAAATCGCCGGAGAAAAAGAAACATTCCGGACAAAAGAAGATAGGAAGGCCACTGGGTAGCAAAAATAAAAAACCACCAAGGGATCAGAGCACCATGAAAGACCCGATCCTATGACCTTTCCGTCTCACCTATCCCATGGAAAAAGGAGGCTACTATGCAGCCAAAGGTGAGGCAAACTTCATTGTTGTAGGTCTATTTCAATCTTTGATCATTCTTTTTTAGGCCTAGCTTTCAATGGTTTCATATGTATCAATAATGCGTCACTGCCGAGTCTAGATTTGCCTCTCATTAAGTTAGAAAGGGTTAAGCTTGATGCTTTTGGTGTATTTGGCTAATGATTTAATGCAATATCATGTTTTCATTAAAAAACTGACCTTTATTCTATTTTCAAAATGCTTTATCATATTTTGTTCTTGTTTTTAAATAACAATATCATATGTTCTAATTTTTGTAAATGACTTTGTTCTAGATTTGTAATTAACCTGTTATTTATCACATTTGTAAATTTATAGTCAAATTTACAAATAATACAACATGCATGCAGATGCCATAGTGATTTTTTAAAATTTTTCACTAAATTTAATGTGTGTCCTTTCGTCATCTTTTATGTATTTATGTTAATTTTGTAATGATTATAACTCTTATTTTAAATTACAATTACAATTAAAATGACAAATGATATAAATACATAAATTATATCGTATTGATAATTAACTGTAAATACATAAATTATATATGTGGGCGTAGATTGGATCTCTCTCTAGCTCTGCTCCCTTGGTTAATGAAAGCACCAGATCATAGGGGTTGCTTATGATTGTTGAAGGTCAAGACCCTCTTCCTCTGGTTTAACGTTACCGTTGATTCTTGATAAGTTGTTGTCCTTGAGCCGTCATTGAGTATTTCGTCCAAAAGCTTGCAAAACAAGTCCAAGCACGGGTGGTACCACGCTTAATTAGACCCTTCGATGCTTAAGTCAGTAAAAAACCAAGCATAAGCGTATATTAGGGTTGAATGAGTTACTTTTGTCGAGCTATGGCATCATGTATATAGTGGTTGTTCAAGGTCTAAGCATAATCCATATAAGAATATGACTACATACTTTCAGATATGAGGAGTCCATTAAGGAATAAATCTCCATATCCAGGGTTAATCACGTTTTCAGACTACCACAAGCCCTTTGGTTTAATCCCCTTAGGATTCATACAAATGTTACCCTTTTCATTTAGGATTCTGTCAATCCCTCGAGGTCTGATCGTACTATTCCTCGAGGTCCAATCATGCAATCCCTCAAGGTTTGATCGTGCATTCCCTTGAGGTCTGAACGTACTTTGAGATTGTCACACCATCTTATGAATATTCCAGAGGCTTCTACATCATTTTAGATACTTCCAGAGACCTCTAGATTAATCGATTCATACTTGGAACCCTAATCGTATAGGCCCAAGCCTATTATTCCAATTATCGAATATCTTCTGCTTGCTGACCTGGGGGCCTAGAATTCCTCCAGCTCGATGTGGCCAATTTGGCTCCCATAAATCCCCCCAAGGCACACCAAGAAGACCTTGCGTCAATTGGTGTGGCTCACACTCCAGCAAATTTGGCCTATAAAGACGTGAAACCAATAATATTCAACATATTAAATCAAACTGAAAAAGAAATATATATCTTAGCCTTGATCAATTCATGGAAGCAAAACTCCATTAAGAGATTTCTCATACTTCATGCAAGTTTTTTCTTTTTCCCATAGGTCTTCCATTAGATACCTCGACATTCCAATAGAAGAATCATTCATGAACAAGAAGACAATAACGAGCTTCACAACTCGCTTAACTCAGATCCTTCAGCTTTCTGCTTTGATGAGTTGAAGAATGCTTGAAATGCCACTCATATCTATCCTTGGAGTCTTCCCTCAGCTTAGAATGCCAAATAAATCATTATAACCTAGTCTCCATAGAGAATGCTCAACAAAAAGTCATTACTGAAATTTATGGAAGATTCCTCAAGGTTTCTGAAAAATATTCGATGTCCGAATAACCTTTGAGGTCAGTAGAACCCTCTAGTTTCTGCAGATTGCTTACATAGAAACCTTAGGGAAAACGAACTCTTTCCTTCGAACATGATCATCTTCTACCTTGGTTTGTAGGATCATCTTAGGCATGTACTTTTGCCTAGAAAATTGAAATTGACATCTTTCCTCGTGCTCGATCAAACATGCATGAGCGAATAATTATTTCTTTTTCAATCTCACATTCCAGAATAGATAGTTCACAAGCTTGGTGGTAATCTACACTAACTTTGTGAAACTTTCCTCCAGCTTTCTACAACCTTCCTCCAGCTTTCCTCAAGCTTTCGAGTAATCACCCCCAGTTTTCATGGAAAGCTCGAGGCTTTATGAAAAGCTATAACTTTTTTGGAAAATAACTTCTTTTTCTAAAAGTATTATGCTTACGAATCATTCCATCTATTTTCCTCGAGCTTTCGAGCAATAGATTTTTCACCCTTGACCTCTCTAAGGTATTTATGAATAGTACCGTTCAAACTTTTATCAAGCGCATCTTTCTTGATCAGTCATCAAATCTTTCTGAAGCAAATAGTTCAATTTTTTCAACATTACTAGGGTCATCCTTGAGTAGCTGTGGCCGCAACATGCCTCTTGGACCATCTGGATCGTACACGTGCTCACTGATGAGGCTTATGAAGAGCCTCCGTAATTTATTGAGGTCTCCAGAGAATGCTCATGGTTTTAAGACGGTTCCCCTCAAAACATTTCTAGCTTAGTCTTAACCTTGTACCAAAGGTTATTGTACTCTAAAGCTACGTCGTAGCTAAGTTTTTTCGCCTAGTAGGATCCCTTGTGTTTTTCCATCCCAAAAACTTGTCCCGGGTGCTACATAGAACTCCTGACCCGAGGCCTTTACCGGGGGGAGACAGACCTCTGACCTGAGGCCTTTCTAGCTAGAGTCACGTGTGGGTCTGGGATCCCGTGATTCGGACTGTACTAGCACGGAGGTGTCCATGAGTGACCCCGTGGGATTTTTACTTGCATGCTCAGTACGCTGGAGGAGTATGGTTTACCTCGTGTACTTTGTATTTTTATTTACCTGGACTCGCATATGTTATTTTAAACATATATATCAACTGGTGAAAGACATTTATTTTCGTCCACTCACTCTAACGTGTTTTATGTCTTTCCCCTGGGCTTTTCGGTTTCCGTGCCCAGTTGCAGTTCAGGTTTGGTGTTTCACATCGCGGTTGGAGGCTAGTGATCTGAGCTACCTGTGTTTTCCAGTAGGTTCTTGTTTCACCTACTGATGTATTTGTTGTATATATTTACACTAGAGGTCGCTCTGATACATTTTGATACATGTTTATACGGATTTTCTCGGATATATATATACATAGTACAGTATGTTTACTGTTATTGCTTATATTATGATGTTGAGAAATCCGGATGGGATTGGTGCCCACGGTTTGGCTTTTGTGGCATAGAATGAAGTGTCATTTTCAGGGTGCAGGTTTATGCAATTCCACGTTAGTAACGAAACTCTGCCGAAATTTTGAAAAGTTTTTGTTGGTTCGTATTTTCAGAAGGGGTTCGATTCCGATTTAGGTAACTGAATCTGGGTTGGGTCCTTTTAGCTTGGTATCAGAGCATTAGGTTGTCAGATTCTGTAGACTCTTGTAGTTGTAACGCTTAGGATATTTGAGTTTGTACAACATGACTGGAGTGATGACCCGACTGGCCAGCGGTAATCATCAATACTTCGGGTGTTTTGTGTTCTCAAATATCTGCGGTTTCATGATTACGTTCTTTCTGCTTGTGCCTAATGCTTGTCTTGTATCAGTAGGATGCCTCCTCAATGTGGTCCCCGTGTTGATCAGGATGAGGATCCTGATGAGGATCGCCGAACGCGCGACTTGCTGATGCGAGTGCTGCGTTTGGAAGAGCGTTTTGACCCTGTGGTCAAGGCTCGCACTGCTGGTGCTACTGTGTTTTTGGGTTCAGTTGATCCAGAGATATGCGAGGCATGGTTGGTTCAAATTGAACGTGTTTGTGAGCGTCTGCAGTATACTCCTGAGCAGATGACAGTGGCAGCAGTTGGTTTACTTGAGGGTGATGCATACTTTTGGTGGGTTAGCACCGACAGAGTTCCAGCTGATACTCCGTGGACATTGTTCCGTGATCTGTTTATGCGGAGGTACTTTAATCAGGCTACCCAGCAGCGCAAATATGGGGGGTTTACGAACTTGAGGCAGGGCAGTTTGTCTGTACTTGAGTATCGGGATCGGTTTACCCGTTTGTCTCGTTTTGCGCGGGATATGGTGGCTACTGAGGAAGCCAAGTGTCACAGGTTTGAGCTGGGATTGAATCTGAATATCAAGGAGACTTTGACTACGATGCCTCGGAACAACTTTGATGAGTTTGTCAGTGCTGCACTCCGAGGCGAGGATATTGAGCATGAGAGACAGCAGAGGTACCAGTCGAGACGATTTGAGGAAGGTGGACCGAGTCAGGGGCCTTCAAAGAGGCAGAGTTCTGATACTTCCAGTTCAGCTTCATCTTCAGGCGGTGGATCTTATTGCCCACCAGTTGGTATATCGAGGCAGAGATTGAGAAGGTGGAGAGATCGACCGCAGCGACCACAAGCTAGTGGGAGTTCCAGCGGTTCTAGTTATCCGCGGCATACTAGGGGCACGTTTGCTGTACCGCGAGAGTACCCATTGTGCAGTTTCTGCAACAGGCATCACCTTGGACCGTGTCAGCGAGGCCCTGTCACTTGTTTTCGCTGTGGCCAGGTGGGTCACTATGCGATGGAGTGTTCTCAGTTGTATGGCAGTGATGGACAGGCGGCCCAGAGTTCCAGAGTTGAGCGAGGTGCCACTTCAGGAGTTTGACCAGCACAGTTCGCAGGTCAGGGTAGACAGCAGGGACAGCCTCAGCGAGGATGACCAGCCGGACAGGCGAGAGTTCATGCTATGACTCTACGTGAGGGCAGAGCTTCACCGGAGGTCGTTATTGGTACGTTACATGTCTTTGGTATTCCTGTACTTGCATTGTTAGATCCAGGTGCCACACATTCATTCATATCATTTAGACTATCATCATTAGCTACGGTACCTGCATCTCTACTTCCGGGGTTGTGGAGAGTGTTGTATCCGTCAGGTGAGGTTGTGAGCATCGGTTGGGTGTACAGAGATTGTGAGGTGTTTATTGATGGTCATGGATTAGCTGCAGATCTGTTATTGCTTGATATTGTAGATTTTGATCTGATCTTGGGTATGGACTTCTTGGAGTCGCGTTGGGCCATGTTTGACTGTCACTGGAAGGAGGTTGCGTTTCGACGACCAGGGTTACCCGAGATAATTTTCCGTGGCGAGAAGAACACTTCATTACCGTGTTTGATTTCCGCAATGAGAGCAGATCGGTTGATGAAGAAGGGTTGTGTTGCTTACTTGGCCCATGTTGTGGACACTACAGCTGTTGTGTCAGACCTTGGTACTATTGAGGTTGTGTCTGAATTTCTGGATGTGTTTCCAGCGGAGTTACCTGGTATACCCCCTGTGCGGGAGATTGATTTTACTATTGAGTTGTTGCCGGGTACATGACCGATTTCCTAGACACCGTATCGTATGGCACCTGCGAAGTTGAAGGAGTTACAGATTCAGCTCCAGGAGTTGCTAGAGAAGGGTTTCATTCGACCGAGTGTTTCTCCATGGGGTGCTCCGGTGTTGTTTGTGCGGAAGAAGGATGGGTTCATGCGTTTGTGCATCGACTATCGGAAGTTGAATCAGGTTACAGTGAGAAATAAGTATCCGTTGCCGCGGATTGATGACTTGTTCGATCAGCTGAAGGGAGCGGCAGTCTTTTCGAAGATTGACCTTCCATCCGGATATCACCAGTTGAGGATCCGTGACTCTGATGTAGCCAGGACGGCATCAGAGTTTTTGGTTATGCCGTTTGGGTTGACCAACACCCCCGCAGCTTTCATGGACTAGATGAATCGGGTGTTCAGACGGTTCCTGGACAAATTCGTGATTGTATTCATTGACGATATTTTGATCTATTCCAGGAGTGTGGGCCAGCACAAGAAGCATTTGCGAGCAGTGTTGCGGATTTTGCGGGACCATCAGTTGTTCGCGAAGTTTAGCAAGTGTGAGTTCTGGTTGGATAGTGTGAAGTTTCTGGGCCACGTGATTTCGGCCGAGGGAGTCAGTGTTGATCCTGACAAGATCGAGGCTGTGCTGAATTGAAGTAGACCCACTACTGTGCCAGAGATTCGGAGTTTCTTGGGGTTAGCAGGCTATTACCGACGATTTGTATAGGATTTCTCCCGGATTGCTACACCACTGACCAGATTGACGAAGAAGGGCGTCAAGTTTGAGTGGTCTGATGCGTGCGAGGAGAGTTATTTGCTCCTGAAGGAGAGATTGACTACCGCACCGGTTCTGACATTGCCAGACGACAGTGGTGAGTTTGTTGTGTACAGCGATGCGTCGAAGTTGGGGCTTGGCTGTGTGTTGATGTAGCATGGTAGAGTTGTGGCCTATGGTTCCAGATAGTTGAAACCACATGAGGTCAACTATCCGACGCATGATTTAGAGTTAGCCGCTATTGTGTTAGCGTTGAAGAGTTGGAGGCATTACTTGTATGGTGCTCAGTGTAAGATTTACACTGACCACAAGAGTCTTACCTATTTGCGGACACAGCCGGATCTGAACATGAGGCAGCGCCGATGGATGGAGTTGATGAACGATTACGATTTCACGTTTGAGTACCATCCAGGGAAGGCCAATGTTGTAGCAGATGCACTTAGCCGGAAATCCGGAGCTTCGTTGTTTCATATATGTGTGGCCAGGGTATCGATGTTAGCCGAGCTTCGGGCTACAGCTGCCGTGTTCGGGTATGATGATGAGGGAGCTTTGTTGGCCAGTTTTCAGGTTCGACCCGTATTGGTTGATCAGGTACGAGAGGATCAGGATTCAGATTCCTACTTGTTGGGCAAGAAGACCATGATACGAAATGGTGTGCCTACAGAGTTCAGATTGAGTGACGACGGTACGTTGTTGTCCAGAGGTAGGTTATGTATGCCAAGAGATGAGAGCCTGAAGAAGGAGATTCTGGATGAGGCCCATAGTTCAGCGTATGCGATGCATCCCGGTGGTACGAAGATGTTTCATACACTTCGAGCGTACTATTGGTGGCGCAACATGAAGCGGGAGATTGCCGCGTACGTGAGTCGATGTTTGATCTGTCAGCAGGTGAAGGCGGAGAGGTAGAAACCTGCAGGGAAACTACAGCCACTTGAGATTCCGGTTTGGAAGTGGGAGCACATTACGATGGATTTCGTCTATTAGTTGCCGCGTACTTCGGCGGGCAACACTGGCATTTGGGTTATTGTTGACCGACTGACGAAATCCGCACATTTTCTTGCACTTTCAGGGAAGATATCAGTGGGCAGATTGGCCAAGTTGTACTTATCAGAGATTGTTCGCTTGCATGGTGTGCCTGTGTCCATTGTTTCTGACCGAGATAGTCAGTCTACTTCTGAGTTTTGGCAGGCGTTGCAGTGAGCTTTGGGCACGAGGTTGCGGTTCAATACAGCTTTTCATCCTCAGATTGACGGGCAGTCCGAGCGGACCATTCAGACTCTTGAGGATATGCTGCGATCATGTGTGTTGCAGTTCCACGGGAATTGGGATCAGCAGTTACATTTGATTGAGTTCGCCTACAACAACAGCTATCAGGCCAGTATTGAGATGGCACCGTACGAGGCTCTGTACGGGAAGCAGTGTCGCACTCCATTGTGTTGGAGTGAGGTGGGCGAGCGTTGGCTTATTGGTCCTGATTTGGTGAAAAGTACGATGGAGGACATACAGGTTATCCGGGATCGATTGAAGATCACCCAGGATCGGCAGAAGAGTTACGCGGATGTGAGGAGAAAGAGTTTAGAGTTCGAGGTTGGTGATTGGATCTTCCTGAAACTATCTCCGTGGAGGGGAGTTGTGCGTTTCGGGAAGTGTGGCAAGCTTCGACCACGATACATTGGTCCGTATGTGATTACGGAGATGGGTGGAGTTGTTGCTTACAGATTTGAGTAACCAACTGAGATGGCTCGTGTTCATGATGTCTTCCATGTTTCGATGTTGCGGAAGTACATCTTAGATCCTTCACATGTGTTAGCCCCACAGCAGTTGCCGATCAGGGAGGATTTGACGTACGTAGAGGAGCCAGTGCAGATTATCGATCGTCGTAAGCAGGAGTTGAGGCACCGTGTGATCCCGCTAGTGAAGGTCTTGTGGCAGAACCACTCAGTTGAGGAGGCCACCTGGGAGACCGAGCAGCGTATGCGGGAGCAGTATCCTCATCTGTTCACTTGACAGGTACGTAAATTTCAAGGTCGAAATTTCTTTAAGGGGGGTAGATTTGTGACGACCCGAACCAGAATCAGTTGTGTGTTCGGCACGATTCCCGAGATTGGTCATAGTCGCAGTTTACGTTATATATGTGGTTTGCCGATTCTGTTTGCGACTATGTTTTCGGCCGAGAATTTGAGTTAAGTGTCTTCACGGAAGTTGTAGAGTACGTGATTTCAAGCTCGAGGGCGGTTCCGGAAGATTTTTCCAATAACCGAGAAATATATTGTGATTATTTGAAGTTTTGGTTTTCGACGAGTTTATCCGATTGTTTCGAGCTTATCCGAATCATTTCGAATATTCATTTCGGACCGTCGATTGACCCGAGGCGCGAGTATAAATATCGGGAATAGTCGTAAAATCATTGAAAAACACTGTTTGAGTTTGACCAGAGTTGACTTTCCCATTTTGGAAGGTTTGACCGTTGACCCGTGGGGAAAAGTTTCCCGTTTCGTTCTTGCCAGCCGACTTGCTTATTCCGGCCATCTCCGACCTCACGAAGGGTATGGTTCTCACCCTCTCATGATTTCGAGTTGATTGGTATATAAATTTGTGGGAATTGTTGAGGTATTGACTGGGTTCGAATCGGGTTATGTATTCGGATTTCGCCGGTGACGGTTCACGATGTTCCGGCGAGCCTTAGTGGTGGGGGTGAGAGGGCTTTGCCACCCCTTGCCTCAAGGGTGCTTCCTATGTGCTTCGTTTGGCCTAAAATTGGGTTTTCCGAAGAACCCGATTGGGTTGCCGGAGTTAGGATTTCGCTCGGTTTCGAGCTGATTTGAGTGGTTTGTGGTTTGAATTGATGCTTGTGGTAGTTAACAAAGTGGTTGGGCTCGAGGTGAACTCCATTTCTGGAGCTTCCTCGCCGTGGAATTCCACCGTTGACGGTGCGCCGCCGGCGGCGGCGAAGCTCCGGCGAGGAGTTGACTTTTTGGATTTTAGTGTTTTTAACGTCGTTTTTCTCGTAATCGCGCCCTGATTATCGTCCAGAGGTTTTCGGATTGATTTGGGTAGCCGATTTTCAGTCGAGGGTTTCGAGTGGAGATTTCCGGAATTTCGTTAATCATTTTGCACTGCATTGTTTATTTCCGGGAACGGTTGGTTTCCGTGGTTCAGTACAGAGTTGTGGACTATAATTTTGATCAGTTATGTTTTGTGACTATTCAGGAGATCGAGATCGAGATCTGGATCGTGATCGTGCTTCAGGCGAGGGATCTTCCGCCGGACCACGAGTTTAGCGCGAGTGCGCGTTACGCGAGTCTGTGAGTGGACAATTTCTTTTCACGGATTGTTTGCGAGTCTTTTTATACGATTTTTGAACTTGAGCATGCGTACGAGATTACGGTTTATACGAGCATGTGTTAGACGATTATGCATATATCCTTATATATTACGTATATGCATTTATATGCTGTTTATTGCATTTGCATCAAACTGTTCATGATTTGGTTTACACAGAGTATAGTTTATATATGATGTTGTATCGATACACTCGCATCCCGGCTGATCCCCGAGGATGTGTGCCAGGGGAAGCTGTGACTCCTGACCCGAGGCCTTTACGGGGGGGAGGCAGACCTCTGACCTGAGGCCTTTCTGGCTAGAGTCACGTGTGGGTCTGGGATCCCGTGATTCGGACTGTACTAGCACGGAGGTGTCCATGAGTGACCCCGTGGGATTTTTACTTGCATGCTCAGTACTCTGGAGGAGTATGGTTTACCTCGTGTACTTTGTATTTTTATTTACCTGGACTCGCATATGTTATTTTAAACATATATATCAACTGGTGAAAGACATTTATTTTCGTCCACTCACTCTAACGTGTTTTATGTCTTTCCCCTGGGCTTTTCGGTTTCCGTGCCCAGTTGCAGTTCAGGTTTGGTGTTTCACGTCGCGGTTGGAGGCTAGTGATCTGAGCTACCTGTGTTTTCCAGTAGGTTCTTGTTTCGCCTACTGATGTATATGTTGTATATATTTACACTAGAGGTTGCTTTGATACATTCTGATACATGTTTATACGGATTTTCTCGGATATATATATACATAGTACAGTATGTTTACTGTTATTGCTTATATTATGATGTTGAGAAATCCGGATGGGATTGGTGCCCACGGTTTGGCTTTTGTGGCATAGGATGAAGTGTTATTTTCAGGGTGCAGGTTTATGCAATTCCACGTTAGTAACGAAACTCTGCCGAAATTTTGAAAAGTTCTTGTTGGTTCGTATTTTCAGAAGGGGTTCGATTCCGATTTAGGTAACTGAATCGGGGTTGGGTCCTTTCAAAAACCATCGTACTTCACCTAAACCATCGTACTCCATGCTCTTGCTACAGTTATGAGAAAATATGCGCCATCAATCTCCAAGTGGCTCGACGATCCACATTATGAATCAAGATTCAAAGGAAATACTAACCTTGACAATGCTTGATGGTATGATCTGTATTAGACTTGGTTTTTCATACAGGGTTATGATAGCCTTAATGCTTCTACTCAGCTCCTCAAGCTCTGACAATGTTTGGCCTCAAGCCCCCATCTTGACCCTTCAAGCTAGGAAGGCCTCTAACCCTGTAGGTTGGAAATCATCCCCTCCAAGTTAGCAATCGTCCCTTGAGCTTTCCACTCGAAAGCTCACAACCCTTAAGGTATCTGATCGATCCCTTAAGCATGATGATTGTCCCTCAAGATTGTTTACCAATACCTTAAGCTTGCTAATTGATCCCTCAAGCTTGCTGATTGACCCCTCACCTTTCCATTCGAAACCTCTCGACCCTCGAGGTCTGTGATTGATCCATTAAGCTTTCCAGCTTGAAAGCTCATGATCCTCAAGGTGAGTAATTGATCTATCGCCTTCCCTTGAGGTTTCTGATCATCCACTCATCCACGTAGGTCTTTGGTCCACAGGCTGATGCTCAACCCCCAGCTCAATTCATTGGTTGATGCTTAACCCCTAGATTGTTTTTTGAACATTGGTTATCTCTAAGAAAATAGATAACCCTCAGCACGGTTGCCTTTTCACCAGGAAGGTTTGTGCCCCCATTATGTATGCCACATATCCCAGAGTGTAGTTCCTCCATTATCATCCTGGCCAGGGGGATGTATCGCCAGCAGGTCTAGCCTGCTTAAGGATTGTCGGTGTGGCTTACCGTCTCTGATGTTGTATTGTGTTGCTTGTCAAATAACCTTCTTAGCCTTTCTACGTCCCTTAGGGAGAATTTATGCCTCAATGTAATCCATCAGTCAGTCCATCCATGAAGGTCCTTATTGGCATCACTGTCACTACTTCATCATTGTCCATGCCAGGCACAAGTAAATGCTCCACAGGGATCGTTCACCTCCGTTGATAATCTATAGTAGAGGCTAGGTTGGCAATCAACTGGGAGTCACAAAACACCTTGATCTTCTTCAAATTCTGCTCTTGAGCTAACCTTAGTCTTGCCATAGGGGGTTCGTACTTGGCTCCGTTGTTGGTCGCCTTCCACTCTAAGGTTAGGGTTTGTTCCATAACCGTACTGTCTAGAGCTTTAAGTACCAGACCCACTCCAGCACCCTTGTCCTTTAAGGACCCATTAATGTACAGTGTCCAATGCTAAACCCCCTGCTCCTCTGAAGAACAAGTTGTATTCCAAATTAGCACCGTTTGTCAACCGTAAGTTGAAACTGACTCCAGAATCGGAAAGTCAAATTGTTTTGCAGAAAGTCCTTATCAAGGTACATTATCTCTCAACTTTGCGTTGAAAAGAGTGATATTTCGGTAGATATTCCTTGCCCCCAGTATTCTGCTAGACTGTTCGAGTCTTGGTTAATTCTCAATGCTCTTAGCTTGAATTCTCTCCGTGCATGACCTCCTATACTTTCGGCTCTTGCTTCGATGATCGGCCAATAGGTTTCAAAGAGTGAAGTGATCCACCATTTCCTGGATTCTGAGTGTACAAAATCCCTCGAGCTTTCGGGATTTCAGGTGTACACCATCGTGGTCTCCTCTTTAATTTAGCAGATTCCTGGTGAATTCTAAAATTCTTCGAGCGTGTAGGTGTGGTACCCTTCCCCCCCCCCCCCCCCCCCCCCCCCCCCCCATAATTTTTCGAGCTAAGGGGAACAATGCCCTCAGGTCCAATCTTGAGTTCTTCAGAAAACTACCCCCCAACTTCGGTGTAAGGCTTGAGGTCGTGGTTTTTTCCTTAAGCTCAATAGCGATCATATTCTGGCTAGGTACGTAGGATTTGTTTTCTCCCACTACTTGTTAGAGCATACATGGTCTTCAACCTTTTTCCTCTAGCTCTAAAGTTGCTTCTCGTGGAAACCTTGAGGGTCCATCTCTCAATCAAGGGGATTCCCTTTTACACCTTGTTTGTGGCCTGATTTTACTATCTATTACACCAAACTAGTGTTCCTCGAGGTCTCTCCCAAGACCTCCACTCAGTTCTTCTCCTAGCTTGTTACCCTTGAGGTTGCTGGTGGACCTCAGCATACCTCGAGCTCTCTGGTCGTGGATCAGAAGACTTTTTCAATCCTCGAGGATTCTAGCACTAGTTGAATGGTGTTCATATTGCATAATCATTCATTGGTGAATGGTAGAGAATATCTTCTTTCTTCTGTGATCGGCGTCTTCTTCCTTGGTCTTCGTAATCTTCCCTCGAGCATCAACATGTCTTGAGCCTTCTTGCCACGCCTTTAAGATTTATGAGCTTGGAGATGCCCTCAGGTGTCCAGATTATGCCATTCAATGTACCTCAAATACTCTCAGCTGGAGGATATCCCTTGTCCCACTACCTCTGCCATTACACAATTGTTGCTCGGAAAAATCACTACTCCAGAGTATTTGGGAATTTCGATGATACAGTGTAGCACTAAGTACTTCTTCTCTTGGTCTTTAGCTGGTGGCGGCAAGGTCCAGTCGTTCTTGGGACGCTTGTCATTAACTTGAGGCCTCACTGAATCTTCGAGCTTTCGTATGTATTCATCGGTCAAGTACTCCCAAGAATATCTCTGGTCAACCAGCTCGATAAAGTGTTATTTGAGAGCTCCATAATCTATCATACCATGATATGCCACCTCATGGTAAAGGGTCTCTGATTGGTCCGGGTGGTGGAGAAGTCTCTTCAAATGGGGCTCGTCTTTGATATGGTGAAGTGTTGTTGAGATAGAGACCTTGGTTGGCCTCCTCAAACTCTTTGATCTTGCTAGCGAGAGCATCCCTTCATCTTCTATCCTCCTCTTTTGATTTTGGTCATCACTCCTTGTCACGCTGCTCCCCAAAGATCGCCCTCAAGGTGAGGTGAAAAGTCAGATTCTCGAGCAGACTGACCACTTCATACTAAATCAGTCATAACTTACTCGTGAAACATGATAATCGCAGTCTGGAAGATGTTCTAGAAACTATACACATAGGGATTTCCATGCATATAAAGATTGCAACCTGGTTGGATCTCTATTTAAGTTGACTGACTTGTGTAGGCATATTTCCTCGTTTGAACTATTAAACTCCTCTAAATCTGCCCTTCTTTGTATTCATTCCCAACTTCCTCCAGTACTTGGATATGTTTGCTAAACTCCCAGGCGTTAGATGGTCTCTTGAGGTTGAGAGATTATCCATGTGTGGTTTGACAAGATAATCGTCATTGGTTGCACAACTTTCTACCTCCACACCATGAACTTGGGAATGGATCTCCAACTTTTTAGTGCTTCTTGATTTTGGCTTTGTGATCCTCAAGTTTTCACCATTACTGCTGTATAAAGGTGACCGGTTCATCCACAAACTCACCTCTTTAACCGCGGGGTTAATCTTAATAGATTGTTTGATGTGATATGTTACTTCATGACTGGTCTCAACCTTTAACATGTCATCGTGTTGTAGAACCTCATTAATAACTTCTTTGCATAACTCAATCGTACTCTTGAGTTGGACCAGACCCTTGAGGTTGATTGCGACTAAATCTTTCCTCCTCATGTATGATGTTCCAAGTTTGAAAATCATAAGAGATGAGCTAGTAAACTCTTTGAAACTTTGAAGATGCTCGTCCCAATCTTCCAATGGCGTGCCCTTGCTTTCATCAAAACCACCCTAAGCTTTCCCCATACAGAAAGCTCGAAGACTTTGGACTTCCATATTTTCCTGGATTTCAAACATATGTCCCCTGAGGTTTCTCATATTTTAATTGTGTACCCACAAGCTTTTCATCAACGTACCCCTGTTGGGAAGGTTGTTTGTCAATGTGGAAGACGACTACTTATGCTGGAAAGGATGTTGTTCTTGTTGGAAACTATACTCTTTGGGGATCCATCTTCTTCTCTTGAAAAACTACCACCTCTCCTGACTTGAAGATGGTTATCTTCTATTTATGGAAAACTCTTGCTTCCATGCATAAACCATTGTTTCTTGATCAAGACGGTTTCTTAACTACTTCGTTGGTGGTCGTTCGTTATTGTTGAAAGCTTCTCCCTTTGTAGTGAATTATATCTTTCCCAACGGTTGGGTTTTTGGAAAACTAGTTGAAGAACTTTATTTTCTAAGGTTCCTCGAGTTTTCTAGGATTCCGTTGTGACGACCCGGACCAGAATCAACAGTGTGATCAGCTATATTCGTGGGTTGCTGCGTAATCGCAGATTTCCGACAGTTGTTTGAATCGCTGGACTTGATAACGACTAGATTATTGGCTGAAAATTGGAGTTGAGTCTCTTCTCGAGAGTCGTTGTACGTGCGATTTCGAGTTTGTGGGCGGTTCCGGATCGTTATTTGGACGACCGAGGAATAAGTTATGAATATTTGAAGTTTCGACGGAATCCGGTTAAATTAGTGGATTTCGTAACGACTAAATTACCGGACGAGAATTTGGTTCTGGCTTCTTCACGGAAGATGTTGAGAATTTAATTTCGAGCTCGTGGGAACTTTCGGAGCATTTTTCTGAGTTACGAAGATTAAGTTGTGAATATTTCCGATTGTTGATTATTTAATCGGATGAGTTTGTATTTGGGTTGAACAGTTGACTTTTTATCCGTCTGGTTCATGTGTTTGACTTCGGGTGATAATTGAAGAATATGTTGAGTCGAGTTTGTTGCTGCGAGAATTATCGAAATCGGATTTACGGCGTGAAAGTTACGGGTATTCAAAGTTCGTCGAAAAGGTTAATTATGGGAATTTCCATTTTGGGAAAGTATTTATGAGGGTTGCCATTTAGGGAAAGTCAAAGATTGGTCATTAATTTCAGGTCTTGTCAACTCGGTTGGAGATGGTGGCGTGCGACGGTGTGGAGCTCGCCGGCGGTGGTTCACCGTCCGGCCACCCCAAGGCTTGAGGAAGGACCCGTCTGGTGTGCCTCGGCCTCCTGGTCTCACTTTCGGTCGCCTTTGACGGCGAGGTTGCCGGTGGTAGGAGAAATTCCGGCAAGAAAATGAAGAAATTTTGGTGAATTCGGGTTCCACGTTTCCGGCCGATTCGAGCTAAACCAAGGATTGGGTTTTGTAGCTCTCCTCACCTACAAGCTACCATGTAAGTGACCTAGTTAGAGTGAGAATTGACCTTTGTTGCAGTTATGAAAGTTGCTCAGTGGTTGATTTTGAGTGGAATAGGGGTTGCTCCGCCGAGGAATTTCACGGTTGGTGGTGGCGCCGCCGGCGGCGGCGGTCAACGGTCAAACTTTGACTTTTTGGGGTTTTCGACAAGTTGCATGTCATTTCACTCGAAATCGCGCCCCGATCGCAGTGAGGAGGTTCATTTCTCGATTTGAGCATCCGAAAGTACAGCGAGGTATTGAGGTGTAAATATCGGATTATCGACGATTCTTCGACTTTGAATTACGTGTTTCCGAGAACGGCCGTTTCTCGTGATTTGTCTTGTATTGTAGAGTTATGATTTTGAGAAATGGACTTTGTGATTATTCAGGGGTTTGTGATCGTTCGTATGGCGAGGGACTTTCCGCCGGATCACGGGTTAACCCAAACTGCGTTACAGTAGTCTGAGAGTGGACATTAATATTCACGGATTGATTGCGAGTCTTTTATATACGTTTTACGAACTTGAGCATGCAGTATGATCATGGTTTTACGAGCATGAGATTTCTTAAGAGATTATGTTTATTATGAGCATGTGTTATACGATTATACTTATACCAGTATATATATTACGTATATGCACTTATATGTTTATTCATGCATTTGCATCGAACTATTTATGATTCGATTTACACAGAGTACAGTCTCAGTTACGTTGTTGTATCGATACACTTGCCTCTCGGCTGATCCCCGATGGTAGGCCTACCAGGAGGGGCAGTATCCCGACCTGACCGACGAGGGGCAGTACCCCATAACCGAGGCCTTTCTGGCTAAGAATCAGGTGGAAGTCTGGGACTCCGTGATTCTGAATGTACCAGCATGGATGTGTCCGTGAGTGACCCCGTGAGATTTTCCATGCATGCTCTGTTACGAGTTGGAGTCAGCGTCTCCTCGTATACTATTTGATTTGTTTTATTTATATTTCGACTCGCATATGTTTTTATAACATATATTACTTGGTGAAAGAAATTTATTTTCGTCCACTCACTCTAACAGTTTTCATGTCTTTCCCCTGGGCTTTTCGGTTTCCGTGCCCAGTTTGCAGTTCGGACTCTGGTGTCGCATGTCGTGGTCGGAGGCATAGTGCTCGAGCTACCTTGTTTCTTCCAGTAGGTTTATTGTTCTACCTACTGTGGTATACATATATGATTATACATTAGAGGTCGCTCTGAGTATTCTGTTGTATATATTATACGATTTTACTCCGGATTTCAGTAAAGTACTGATATATTTATTGTTTTACTTTACTGTTGATATGTTGAGAAATCCGGATGGGATTGGTGCCCACGGTTTGATTTTTGTGGCATAGGATGAAGTGTATTTTCCGCGTGCAGGTAATGGTAATTCCACATTAGTAACGAAACTCTGCCAAAATTTCTACGGCTTTTGTTGGTTCGTGTTTTCGAAAGGGTTTGATTCCGGTTTAGGGAGCTAAATCGGGGTTGGGTCATTTCAGCTTGGTATCAGAGCATTAGGTTATAGGTTCTGTAGACTTCTGTAGTTGTGACAACTGAGGATATTTGAGAATGTACAGCATGTCTGGAATGGTGACCCGACCGGCCGGCGGATAATCATCAATATTCCGGGTGTTGTATACTTTCAAATATTTGAAGTTCCATGATTATGTTCTACTTGTTGTAAACGATGTTTTAATCATTAGGATGCCTCCCTGACGTGCTTTCCGTGTCGTTTCGGTTGTAGATCCTCTTGAGGATCAGTCGACGCACAATTTGCCAGAGAATTGTGGGTTTGGTTGAGTATTCTGAGTTCAGAGATTTGTGTGGCATGGTTTGTCTGGTTGTACGTGTATAAGCGTTTGCATGTTACCTCAGAGCTGAGAATTTTGGCAGTTGATGTGGCCTAAGTCAGATTGTTGTATTTGGTGGGCTGATATTGTGTGAGTTCCAGTTGCGACTCCATGGCCTACATTTAGGGTGTTGTTTATACGGTAATGGTTTAATCAGGCTATCCAGCAATCGAATGAGGAGTGTTTACCTACCTGAAGCAGAGATGTATTGTCCACATGTTTGTTTCCGTTTGCACGTGTTATGTGGCTTCAGAGGAAGCAGTGTACGATGTTCGAGATGAGTTTGAACCTGAGTATCAGAGAGAGTCTGATTGATGTGCCTCGAGATAGCCGTGAGGAGCTTAGTGTGCTGCACTCAGTGGCGAGGCTATTGAGAAGGAAAGGTGTACGCAGTTAGCGATGTGTTGGTTTGAGGAAAGTGGACTTAATCAAGATTTTGATGAGGTTGAGTTCCGACACTTCGGGATCAGTGACTTCATCAGGCTATGGCCTTTTTGATTATGTTGAGGGTCATCAGATCAAGCAGAGGACCGTTTGACGATGACGGAGATCACGGAGTAGCGGACTTGCTCCTGTGGCATGAGTTTGGGCGATCGTTGGTGATCCTATCACGCAACAGGTGTTGCGGTGACTTGTGTTCGTGGAGCACTCTCAGTTGCTGTTTCGGTGGCCAGGATGGTCATGTTGCGAGGGAGCACCCTCAGCCAGCTGTTTTAGCGGTTCTGCAGCTCAGAGTTCACGAGGAGGTCATGATGCTATTTCTGGAGTGACCAACGCAGCCTTTTAGATGAGTTAATCAGCAAGTCGCAATTGATGTGGGCGGCTAGTTGGGCATGTTGGAGTTTGTGCCATGACCTTGTTTGAGGACAGACTTTTCTCCGAGGTTACTGTTGTTTGATATCCATGGCTATTGTACCTGCATCTCCACTTCCGAGGTTTTGGAGAGTGTTGCAGCCATCCGGAGGTCGCGAGATCCTTGTTGGAGGTTACGTGATAGCCGCGGATCTGTTATAGTTGGACATCGTGGTTTTGGTGTGTTTGTGAGTATGGACTTACTGACGATGCATTTGGCTGTGATCGAGTGCCTCGAGAAGGAGGTTATGTTTCGACGATCAGGTTTCCCCGAGATACTATTTCAGCGGTGATGGTCGAGCAGATGATGGAAACGGGTTGTGTTGTTGCTTTGCTTATGTTGTGGATACTACGATTGCTGTGCCTGACATTGGTGATGTTGAGGTGGTTCCCGAATTTCCAGGTGTGTTCCGGAGGAGTTACCAGGTGTTCCTTCAGTTCGGGAGACCGACTACACCATTGAGCTTGTACCGGGCGCTGAACTCATTTTACCGACGTCTTGTCGTTCGGAGCCAGCGGAGCTGATGGAGCTACAATTTCGACTCCAGGAGTTGCTGGAGGAGGTTTGAGGAGATTTCATGCGACCCCACGTATTTGCATGGTGTGCTCTTGCATTGTTTGTACGGATGTTGGATGGTTCGATGAGGTGGTGCATTGACTACCGGAAGCCTGATTCGCTTCAGAGGAGAGCGAGTATCCTCCGCCTCGGATTGACGAGTGGTTTGATCAACCTGCGGGAGCTTCAGTCTTTTCGAAGATTGATCTTGGGTGGATACCATCAGTTGAGGATCGAGGAGTCAGATGTGGCTTGGACGACTTTCGGATCTCGGTGCGGGCATTAGGAGTTTTTGGTCACGCTATTTGGTTGACCAATGCCCCGTAGATCGTGTGAACTTGATGGACCATGTGTTCAGACGATTCTGGATGAGTTGCGGTCATGTTTGTCGGCAACGTCCTGATGTACTCCGGGAGTGTGGGCCAGCACCTGAAGCAATTGTGAGCGGTTTTGCGGACTTTGCGAGATGATCAGCTATTTGCGAAGTTCAGCCAGTGAGAATTTTGATCGATTAGTGTGAAGATGTTGGCCTGTATGATGTTATCCGAGGGGGTTAGTGTGGATTCTGACCAGATAGAAGCCGTGTTGATTTGGGGTTGACCTACCATTGTACCAGAGATCGGGAGTCTCTTGAGTTTGGCAGGCTATTATCGACGGCTTGTGCAGGATTTTTCCGGATTACCACTTCATTTTTCGGATTGACGAAGAAGGCGTCAAGTTCGAGTGGTTCGATGCACGCGAGAAGAGTTACTTACTCCTAAAGAATGGTTGACCGTTGCTTCGGTTTTGACCTTACCTGAAGATTGTGGTGAGTTCGTGGGTTATGGCGATGCATCGAGGTTTGGATTTGGTTGTGTATTGATGCTGTGTAGCAGAACGGTGGCTCATGGTTTCAGGCAGTGGAAACTTTATGGGGCAATGTGTCCTATGTATGATTTAGGTGTAGCTGTCCTTATGTTAGCATTAGAGAGTTGGAGATACTACTGCTACGGCGTGCAACGCGGTGTAGGACGTACACTGATCACTTGAGTTTCATCCACTTGCATTTTTGGCCAGATTTGGGCTTGAGGCAGTGTAGATGGATGGGGTTGACTAACGACTATGGCTGCACCTTTGAGCTTGTTCGGGAAAGGCTAGAGGTTGTACTTTGATTATCCTTCTGGGATGTTGTTGCTGATGCATTCAGTCGGAAGTCGGAAGCTTCAGTGTTTCATGTGTGTGTGGCTCGAGTTTCCGTGTTAGCCGAGTTATGCACTACGGAAGCTGAGTTCGAGTGTGATGAGGTTGAAGCTCATTGTTTTTGCGTGCGTTGGCACTAGCGGTACAGAAATGTGTCTGATACTTCGAGTTTACTACTCGTGACGCAACATGAAGAGCACTGTAGCAGCATGTGTGTGCAGATGCCACATTTGTCGACATGCGATGGCTAGGAGGCAGAGACTTGCCGGGAAGTTTCAGCCATTGGGGATTTCCGATTAGTACTTTGAGTTTGTCGCTGTGGTTTCGTGTGCCAGTATGCACTTTGGTTTGTGATACCAGTTGTTAGGCTATTGTGGACCATTTGATGAACTTAGTACATTTCCTTGTACTTTTCGGAGACGATTTCAGTGGCAGACTAGCATAGCTGTGTTAGACGGAGGTTGGCTATTCACGTGGTGTGCCTATGTCCCAGTTCGCTGGCCGAGATAATCAGCTACAACAGAGTGTTGGCAAGCTTTGCAGCGAGCATTAGGGACCAGATTACGAGTTAGTACCGGTTCTTATCCTCAGATTGGCGGGCGATCTTTGAGGACTATTCAGACCTTGGAGGGCACATTGTGGTCTTGTGTATTGCAGTTCCGGAGGATTCCGGACCAGCAGTTTCACCTGTTTGAGATTGCTTGCAGTACCAGTTTGTTGACCACTATGATTTTGACGTTGCTTGATGTCGTTTTGAGGAATGATATTGTACTCCATTGTGCTGGAGCGAGTTTTGTTTGAGTTTGAGTTGACATTTGATTCGGACTTTGTGGAATGTGCTACCACAGACTGTCAGATTAGCAGAAACGAGATGATAATTGCTTGAGTTCGATGTTTGAGTTATGTTGATGTGTGTAGACTGAGTTGTGTTTTGCCATGTTGTTTTGATCCAGATGTGGTCATAGGCGAGATCGTGTTGTGCCGTACAGTTCGGCGTCGCCTATATTGTTGGCTTTTGTGTGTGTGTTGTGTTCTGTGTGGTGGAATTACATTTAAGGTTTGTTACGTGTTGTGTACCCTACCTGTTCCTTATGCAGAAATACTTGGCGATTGTGTAGAGCCAGTTCAGATTCGTGATTTGAGGGTACAGGGATTTCAGCACGGAGCTATCTCCTATTGTGGAGACAGTTGTCAGAGTTGTTCAGTTGACGTCGCCACTGAAGAGTTGAGCAGTATACAGAGGCAGTGCTCCTACCTTTAGTCGACAGACTCAGAAATTTCGAGGTCAAAATTTTTTTAAGGGGGGTGGATTTGTGACGACCTGGACTAGAATCAGCAGTGTGATCAGCTATATTCGTGGGTTGCTGCGTAATCGCAGATTTCCGACAGTTGTTCGAATCGCCGGACTTGATAACGATTAGATTATTCGCCGAGAATTGGAGATGAGTCTCTTCTCGAGAGTCGTTGTACTTGTGATTTCGAGTTCGTGGGCGGTTCCGGATCGTTATTTGGACGACCGAGGAATAACCTATGAATATTTGAAGTTTCGACGGAATCGGGTTAAATTAGTGGATTTCTTAACGACTAAATTACCGGACGAGAATTTGGTTTCGGCTTCTTCACGGAAGATGTTGAGAATTTAATTTTGAGCTCGTGGGAACTTCCGGAGCATTTTTCTGAGTTACGAAGATTAAGTTGTGAATATTTCCGATTGTTGATTATTTAATCGGATGAGTTTGTGTTTGGGTTGAACAGTTGACTTTTTATCCATCTGGTCGATGTGTTTCACTTCGGGTGATAATTGAAGAATATGTTGAGTCGAGTTTGTTGCCGCGAGAATTATCGAAATCGGATTTACGGCGTGAAAGTTACGGGTATTCAAAGTTCGTCGAAAAAGTTAATTATGGGAATTTCCATTTTGGGAAAGTATTTATGAGGGTTGCGATTTAGGGAAAGTCAAAGATTGGTCATTAATTTCAGGTTTGGTCAACTCGGTTGGAAATGGTGGCGTGCAACGGTGTGGAGCTCGCCGGCGGTGGTTCACCGTCCGGCCACCGCAAGGCTTGAGGAAGGATCCGTCTGGTGCACCTCGGCCTCCCGGTCTCACTTCCGGTCGCCTTTCACGGCGAGGTTGCCGGTGGTAGGAGAAATTCCGGCAAGAAAATGAAGAAATTTTGGTGAATTCGGGTTCCACGTTTCCGGCCAATTCGAGCTAAACCAAGGATTGGGTTTTGTAGCTCTCCTCACCTACAAGCTACCATGTAAGTTTGGTGTTCCAATTTTGCTTGTGTGTGGAGAATTTTGGATTTGAAATTTGTGAGACAATTCAGGTTTTCATGAAATTGACCTAGTTAGAGTGAGAATTGGCCTTTGTTGCAGTTATGAAAGTTACTCAGTGGTTGATTTTGAGTGGAATAAGGGTTGCTCCGCTGAGAAATTTCATGGTTGGTGGTGGCGCCGCCGCCGGCGGCGGTCAACGGTCAAATTTTGACTTTTTGGGGTTTTCGACAAGTTGCATGTCATTTCACTCGAAATCGCACCCCGATCGCAGTGGGGAGGTTCGTTTCTCGATTTGAGCATCCAAAAGTACACCGAGGTATTGAGGTGTAAATATCAGATTTTCGACGATTCGTCGACTTTGAATTACGTGTTTCCGAGAACGGTGTTTTCTCGTGATTTGTCTTGTATTGTCGAGTTATGATATTGAGAAATGGACTTTGTGATTATTCAGGGGTTCGTGATCGTTCGTATGGCGAGGGACTTTCCGCTGGATCACGGGTTAACGTAAACTGCGTTACGTTAGTCTGTGAGTGGACATTTCTTTTCACGGATTGATTGCGAGTCTTTTATATACGTTTTACGAACTTGAGCATGCAATGTGATCATGGTTTACGAGCATGAGATTTCTTACGAGATTATGTTTATTATGAGCATGTGTTATACGATTATACTTATACCAGTATATATATTACTTATATGCACTTATATATTGATTCATGCATTTGCATCGAACTATTTATGATTTGATTTACACAGAGTACAGTCTCAGTTACGTTGTTGTATCGATACACTTGCCTCTCGGCTGATCCCCGATGGTAGGCCTACCAGGAGGGGCAGTACCCCGACCTGACCGGCGAGGGGCAGTACCCCGGAACCGAGGCCTTTATGGCTAAGAATCACGTGGAAGTCTGGGACTCCGTGATTCTGACTGTACTAGCACGGATGTGTCCGTGAGTGACCCCGTGAGATTTTCCATGCATGCTCTGTTACGAGTTGGAGTCAGCGTCTCCTCGTATACTATTTGATTTGTTTTATTTATATTTCGACTCGCATATGTTTTTATAACATATATTACTTGGTGAAAGACATTTATTTTCGTCCACTCACTCTAACAGTTTTCATGTCTTTCCCCTGGGCTTTTCGGTTTCCGTGCCCAGTTTGCAGTTCGGACTCTGGTGTCGCACGTCGTGGTCGGAGGCATAGTGCTCGAGCTACCTTGTTTCTTCCAGTAGGTTTATTGTTTTACCTACTGTGGTATACATATATGATTATACATTAGAGGTCGCTCTGAGTATTCTGTTGTATATATTATACGATTTTACTCCGGATTTCAGTAAAGTATTGATATATTTATTGTTTTACTTTACTGTTGATATGTTGAGAAATCCGGATGGGATTGGTGCCCACGGTTTGATTTTTGTGGCATAGGATGAAGTGTATTTTCCGTGTGCAGGTAATGGTAATTCCACGTTAGTAACGAAACTCTGCCAAAATTTCTACGGTTTTTGTTGGTTCGTGTTTTCGAAAGGGTTTGATTCCGGTTTAGGGAGCTAAATCGGGGTTGGGTCCTTTCATCCGTGGAGTTGCAAGATCATGCATGGGTGTTGTAATCCCCCTCTAATCTGTCCAAGTCACTTCGGTGACCTCTTCATCCTTCTTGTTGTCGACCTTCCATGGTATCCCATTCACAAAAGGTTTTCTGGGCAGTTTTCGCTTTCTGACATGCTGTGTAACTTTGCTCACATCTGTTTCTAGAGATGTCTAATTTATGCGATTAATATGGCGTTGGAAAATAGACTTCAGGGGATTTCCAAACACAGGTCATACTCCTCCATGGTATCAAATATTTCTCTCAAAAAATAGCCTGCAAAACGGACTAGAAGCAGTGTTGTTTTTGTCAAACTCGACCTCCGGCTAGTGTTTTGGCCATATCGTTTTGCTCCAAACTTCGATTGAGATGAAACTTATTGTGTTGGCAACTAGACTTCTGTAGCTTTCCAATGATATATGATTCATCATCTGAGATGAAGCGTAGAGATGCCAGAATATCGACGAACAGATACTCTATTTTTCTGGAAACTTTGAACATTGTTCTTGGTCATATTTTTTAGGGTTTTGGCTTTGTTGAAAACCCAATTGATCTGAATTCTGGGAGACCTCATTTATGGTAGGATCATTGAATGATCACAATAGGAGATCTCTCAATGAAAGCACCAATTGGTGGGCACAAATTTAGATGTCCCTCTAGCTCTACTCCCTTGGTTAATGAAAGCACCAGATCATAGGGGCTGCCTATGATCGTTGAAGGTTAAGGCCCTCTTCCTCCCATTTAACGTTGCCATAGATCCTTGATAAGTTGCTAACCTTGAGCCATCATTGAGCCGTCATCGAGTATTTCGTCCAAAAGCCTACAAAACAAGTCCAAGCACGGGTGGTACCGTGCTTAGACCCTCTGAGGCTTAAGTCAGTAAAGAATAAAGCATAAACATATATTAAGGTTGAATGAGTTACCTTTGTTGAGCTATGGCATCATGTATATAGTGATCGTTCAAGGTCTAAGCATAATCCGTATAATAATAGGACTACATACTTTCGGATAGGAGGAGTTCATTACGGAATATATCTCCTTATCCAGGGCTAATCATGTTTCCAGATTACCACAAGCCCTTTGGTGTAATCCCCTTAAGATTCAAACAAATTTTACCCTTTTCCTCTAGGATTCTGTCAATCTCTCGAGGTCTGATCGTACAATCCCTTGAGGTTCGATCGTACTATTTCTCGAGGTCCGATCATGCAATCCCTCAAGGTCTGATCGTGTCATCCCTTAAGGTCCGAACGTACTTCGAGATTATCACACCATCTTACGAATATTCCAGAGGCTTCAACATCATTCTAGATACTTCCAGAAATCTCTAGATTAATCGATTCATACTTGGAACCCAAATCGTACATGCCGAAACCCATTATTCCAATTATGGGATCTCTTCTACTTGCGGACCTAGGGGCCTAAAATCCCTCCAGCTCAATGTGGCCAAATTTGGCTCCCACAATATCGTATTTAATTTTACTTTTAAGTACCAATATCAGATGTTCTAGTTTTTTTAAATTACTTTGTTCTAGTTTTGTAATTAACAAGTTAATTATCACATTTACAAATTTATAGTCAACTTTACAAATAATACAACATGCATGTGGATGCCATAGTGAATTTTTTAAAAAAATTTCTCCTAATTGAATGTTTTTCCTGATTCATGTAATTTCATCACCTTTTATGTACTTATGTTCATTTTGTATTGATTACAACTGTTATTTTAAATTACAATTAAAATGACAAACGATATAAATACATAAATTATATCGTATTTATAATTAACTATAAAGGCATAAACTATATCGTATTTAGTAAAATTCATTCTACTTTTTGTAATTGCTAAGTTTGAAACTAAATTTATAATTTTATTAATATTTTTACAATATAACGAAAAATGAGATATCATTGTGATAGATATCCTATATAACATAATTGTCCTTAATGTTGTAAAATGGTTCTCTATGACGTAAATATCTTCTCTTTTGAGAAGTTACTTCTTCGACACTTGAAAGGACCCAACCCCGATTTAATTGCCTAAATCAGAATCGAACCCCTTCTGAAAACGTGAACCAACAAAAAACCATTCAAAATTTCGGCAGAGTAACGCTACTAACGCGGAATTGCATTAACCTGCACCCTGAAAATAACACTTCATCCTATGCCACAAAAGCCAAACCGTGGGCACCAATCCCATCCGGATTTCTCAATATCAATAAACAGTAAACATAACTGTAATATATAATATATCCGAGAAAATCTGTATAAAACATGTATCAGAATGTATCAGAGCGACCTCTAGTGTAAATATATACAATATACACATCAGTAGGCGAAACAAGAACCTACTGGAAAACACAGGTAGCTCGGATCACTAACCTCCAACCACGACGGGAAGCACCAGAACCAGAACTGCAAACTGGGCACGGAAACCGAAAAGCCCAGGGGAAAGACATGAAAACCGTTAGAGTGAGTGGACAAAAATAAATGTCTTTCACCGAATAATATCTATGTTATAAAAACATATGCGAGTCAAATACATGAAAATAAAATGGTACGTGAGGAGACGCTGACTCCAACCCATGTACAGAGCATGCATCATAATATCGTGGGGTCACTCATGGACACTCACGCGATAACACAGTCTGAATCACGGGATCCCAGACCCACACGTGATTCCTAGCCAGAAAGGCCTCGGGTCAGGATATATGTCCCCCCCGGAGCGTACTCGAGGATCAGCCGAGAAGCCAATGTGTATCGATACAGCCCTGATAACTGAGACTGTACTCTGTGTAAACCAAATCATAAATCATTTCCATGCACATGCATAAAACATAATATATATATATATGTATGTATATTTGTATACGCACATTCGTATATATATAATCGTAAAACACATGCTCATAAAAATTATGATCAAACTGCATGCTCAAGTTCGTAAAACGTATATAACAGACTCGCAATCAATCAGTGAAAAGAAATGTCCACTCACAGGTGAGCAAAACGCGCACTCGCGCTAATCTCGTGGCCCGGCAGAAGATCCCTCGCCCAAAGCACGATCTCGATCTCGATCCCCTGAATAATCATAAAACACATCTGATCAAAACCATAGCCCATAACTCTGTACATAACCACGGAAACCAACCGTTCCCGAAAACATATTAAACTGTATAAAACAATCGACTGAATTTCTGAAATCTCCACTCGAACCCTTCGACTGAAAATCCGATACCCAAATCAATACGAAAACCTCAGGGCGATAATCAGGGCGCGATTACGAGAAAAATGACATTAAAATCATCGAAATCTGAAAAGTCAACCCTCTCGCCGGAGAGCCGCCGTTGACCGCCGCCGCCGGAGGCGGCGCGCCGTCAACGGAGAATTTCTCCGGCGAGGAAGCTCCAGTTCTCTAGGTCTCCTCAAGCCCAACCACTTCTTCAACTACCACAAAGTCCAAAACTCACCGAAACCTCACCAATTTCAGCTCGAAATCCAAACGGAGTTCAACTCCGGCAACCAATTCGGGTTCACCTAAAACCTCCATTTCAACTCAATTCAAGCATAGGGAAAGCATCACTGGGGGAAGGGGAGTCGAAACCCCCACCTCCCCGCCACCGTGCCTCGCTGGAAAGCCACCCCCCGTCACCGACGTATTCCGTCAAACTGACCCGGTTCGAACTCATTCAATTCCTCACCAAATCACAAAATTCCAACTACAAAACAACTCTAGAACTCAAGGGGAAGAGATTCATACCCTTCACGTGGCCGGAGGTGGCCAGAAAATGCAAGTCGGCCGGTGAGAACCAAACGAGAAAGTCTCCCTCCTTGGTCAACCGTCAAACTTCCAAAATTGGAAAGTCAACGCTGGTCAAAATGTCAAACAGTGTTTTCGACAATTTTACTACTATTTCCGATATTTATACTCGCGCATCGAGATGATCAACGGTTCAAAACGAATAACCAAAATGATTCGGATAAATACGAAACGAACAGATAAACTCGTCGATAAACCGAAACTTCAAATAATCATATTATATTCCTTGGTTATCGGAAAAATCATCCGGAACCGCCCTCGAGCTCGAAATCATGTGCTCAACAACTTCCGTGAAGAAACTCAATTCAAATTCTCGGCCGATAATAAAGTCATAAACTAAATCGGCAAACTACACAATTAACGACTAACCGCGATTACGCACAATCTCGTGAATCGTACTGATTACTCTACTGATTCTGGTTCGGGTCGTCACAACACTTTTGTAATTACTACACTTAATATAAATTTATAATTTTAAAGAGATTGTTACAATATGAGAACAAATATGATGTAACTATGGTAAATCTTCATATTTGGAAAAAATGGATTGTATACCTAGTTCCTTTATTCTATCTATATGAAGTTGTTGCCTCTGATTAATTATGGAAATGTTGGTTGATATAAAATACATGCTTGTGTCAATGATTGTTGTTTATTTAGTAATTGCTCATCTAAATACGAAATTTGAATACAAAAAGGGTGGTTTTTTTTAGCCAGATGACCATGGCAATGAACATAAGTTCTTATAATCGAGTTATTCCGGAGTAATAATAGAGGGTTGTTAAATGTTAATAATGACTTGATGGTAAGAATTGTGGGAACTTCATTGTGGATGAAGAATTGGATGGATCACATTAGAAAGAAAGGAAACTATTCAATGGGGAATAAAATATGTAGTTCAGTAGTTAGAAACACAAATAGAATTGACAATCTGAAGAAACACATACAAGTTTAATTCTCAAACTTATACATGTCTTATCACAATTCCTAGTCCAGCAGTATTATGTATAATCTACCATCAAACTTATACCTGCCTTATCTCAGCTCATTGTCTCATTTTCTACTTGTATAATAAGTTAGTAACATGATTCATCTTTTGCTATCTGTTTGCAGGATTGGCCAATCTCTCTGTCTCAAAATGAAATGCATCTACATAATCCATTGAGCAACATATGGCTTTATTTCCTGAGAAGTTTACTATAGTGTTATCTCTTTAGTTGTCATTGGAATCTTTATTAGGATCTCTTGTAGTTCATATAATGCGTTTGAGCTATGTATTCCAAACAATGAATTTGAAATGATATGCACTTGCAACAGTTTCTTATATTGATGAATTTGCAAGTTAGTTTAGTGAATAGCTCTATTGAATGGGAAGAGACCAAAATAGGTCTTTGACAACATGCTCTAGATGTTATTTACGACACGTTTATTGCGACTTTCTTCATTCATATGATAAACTTATCTATGGTGTTGATTTTATCACTACAAGAAAACATCACTTAGACCACGGAAACGTAAATGTTCCGTGGTCTAGGTGACACTTGGACGACGTAGAAGTCTCCGTCGTCCAAGTACTACCTGGACGACGGAGAATACCATCTCCGTCGTCCAGGTGATAACCTGGAGGACGGACCGACATGCCGTGGTCCGAGTAATTAACTTCCACTTAGATGACGTACTGACACCTCCGTCGTCTAAGTGAAGCATTATATCAGCCCGATGCCAAACTCTCTTCGATCGATTCATTCCATCCGATCCTCAATCTCTTCATTCCATTCGAAGAAGAATTGAAGGAGAAGGGAGAAGGAGAAGGAGAAGGAGAAGGGAGAAGGCCGAGGGAATGATCAGGATAAGGGATCTCCACTGACTAGCTAGCTAGCTTAATTAACAGATATCGAGAAGGCCAGCAGGTACGCACGCAGTTAAAATTTGCTTAATTAATATATATATATATATTTAGTGAAAAAGTACGTACATACATGCATGGATGTTAGCTATATATACAGATTAAATTACGTACGTACGTAATTGATGGATCGGTGTAGATCGAGTACGTATAATTAAGCGTAAATTAATGGACTAATATATATATATATATGTAATATATAATTAATTAATTATAATATTTTGTAGCAGTATGGACAAGAGTTGGATGAAGTTGAAGAATAGATGTGATGTCCGGTATATGGATGGAATTAGCGAATTTGTGAATTTTGCGATAACATGGTCAGGGAAAGAAACGTTTCAGGTGTCCGTGTCAGAAATGTCTTAATTGTCAGTATGCGGAGGTTAATGTTATGGTGCAACACCTGTACGAAAATGGTATGATGTGGAGTTACACTACATGGAGCGAGCATGGTGAAGCAGTAGAGTTCAGCGCAGCAGACTTCAGCTCAGGGTACAGTTACCATGGTGCCTCATCCAGCGGGAGTGGTGCCGGACCCCCAGCTTGCAACCCAACTGCAGATTTGGTCCATGATGCGTTTCCGGGATGTAGTCATGGTGGACACCAACACCAAGACGGAGGTTACAGTACCACTAATGAGCATGATGACACATTCCCCGCAGCTAGCTTGGCCACTGACACCAGTGAGATGGAAAAGTACAACCGGATGCTACTTGAAGCGCAGACCCCGGTGTTCCCTGGATGTCGAGAGAATGTGTTGCAATATGTGATGGAGCAAATGAAGATAAAAGTGAAGCACAAAATGTCAGTGAGTGCTTTTGACGAAATTCAGGAGCAAATATGAAAGTTGCTTCCTGATGATCATAATCTTCCTAAATCTCATTATAAGGTTAGAAATATCTTGAGCAGCCTCGGCCTAAAGTATAGGATAATTGACGCATGTTTGAATGATTGGGTGCTATTTTACAAAGAGTATAAAGATTTGGACTATTGTCCCGTATGTGGCCAGTGCAGATTCCAGTTGAATAGGAAGAGTTCGAAAAAGAGAATTCCTGTGAAAGTTGTTCGATATTTTCCCTTGATTCCCAGATTGCAGCGCCTGTACATGTCTCTACACACAGCAGAGGCGATGCGATGGTACACAGAAAAGCGAATAGATGACGATGTCCTGCGACACGCCACGGATGGGGAGGGTTTCAAACATTTTGACAGAGAATTTGGAGACTTTGCTTCAGAGGTTAGAAATGTTAGACTCGGCCTATCTACAGACGGATTCAATCCTTGGGGAAGTAATAGCTCCGCCGTCAGCACTTGGCCAGTTATTCTGATGCCGTACAACTTGCCTCCGTGGATGTGCATGAACAAGGAATTTAATTTCCTTATCGTACTAATTCCAGGTCATAAATCTCCATCAAAGTGCTTAGATGTCTACCTCTGACCTTTGATCGACGAGCTGAAACTGTTGTGGGAAAATGGAGTCCCAACTTATGACAAATTCACTGACACGATGTTCACGATGAGGGCTGCCGTAATGTGGACGATCAGCGATTTTCCAGCTTTTGGGATGTTGGCAGCTTGCAGTACAAAAGGATATAATGGATGTCCTATATGTTTGGATGACGTGAACTCTAGTTGGCACGCGGGGAAGGTGTATTACTTGGGTCACCGTAGATGGCTTCCTCACGACCACCCGTGGTGACAGGATGAAGCTCATTTCGACGGTACGGTAGAGAACAATCCTAAACCCCGTAGTTGGTCGGGCGAAGAGATTTTAGAGAGGTTGAGCTATTTCGACTTTGGTGTGTTGAGCAATGACGTGGATGTAAAGAAATGCAATCCAATTCCTCCACATGATCTGAGCTATTGGGATCACAAGAGTATATTCTTTGAACTCCGTTACTGGTCGAAGTTGAAGCTGAGGAACAACTTGGACGCGATGCACATAGAAAAGAATGTGTGCGACAGCGTGGTGGGAACAATTCTGGGTATTAAGTTCAAGACTAAAGATACTCCCAAAGCGCGCCAAGATTTGGAATCAATGAATCTACGTCGTCCCTTGTGGTTGAGGAGGGATAGGAAATGAGTGTACAACAAGATGCCAGATGCACCTTACACAGTGAAGCCGACGCTTAGACGTTCTGTATTTCACTGGTTTAAGGGCGTTTGTTATCCGGCTACGTATGCAGCTACTATAACTGGAGCAGTGGACGAGGTGCAACACAAGTTTGTTGGTCTAAAGACAAATGACTATCACGTTATGCTGCAACGTCTGATTCCAGTGGTAATTCGACCATACTTGCCTCGGGACGTCGTAAAACCAATAGTGGCATTGTGCAGGTGGTGGCAGAGGTTATGTGCCAGAGAATTAAAGAAGTCAGATGTGGTGGAATTGCAACAACAAATTGTGCACATCATTTGCAAACTAGAGAGGATTTTTCCCCCTGCTTTCTTTGACATCTTGATTCACCTAATGATCCACCTGCCCGAGCAGGTGCTCATTTCTGGTCCGGTCCAGTACACTTGGATGTATCCTCAAGAAAGGTACGTACAACTAATAAATTAATTTGTTCCACTAGAGATTATATATATACTAGCTAGCTATATGTACTTATTCTTATTGTACGTTTGATGATTTTGTAGACAGTTTGGACAGTATAAGTCATTCGTCAAAAACAGGTCGGCCCTGGATGGCTCCATAGCAGAGACATACCTAATGCATGAGTGTGTTACTTACTGCAACAGGTACCTCAAAGATCCACCACCTCCCACTGCCTCCGAGAGCAGTGCCCGCATCAATCTTTCTGTTGTCACCAATGTCGTCCGACCGTTTAGAGGAGTATTAAAGGAATCGTTAACACGGGAAGAACTTATTGAGGCACATTGGGTAGTGTTGCGAGACTATGACGAAGTTGAGCCGTACATGATGTCATACAGAGAGGCTCTAGGCGTTAAATCAAAACAAGAGTTCGGCGTGGATTGAGAAAATGGTTAAGAAGAAGTTTCCCGATTATTTCTTCCAATGGGTACATACGTACGTCTCGGGATTAATTATTTAAATACATATCGATCATGTTTGTAGAAAGTAAACCCTTATATTAATTTGCCCTTTTTCGCAGATGATTGATCTGCAAAAATCTGAAAACCACGGAGGGTGGTGGTCATGGCCAAAGCACTTGCTAGCAGGGAAGCCGGTTAAACACTATATTTATCCCGGATGTTTTGTGAACGGTGTAAAGTTCCATTCATTGGCCCGAGACGAAGGAAGAAGAACACAAAACAGTGGGGTGGCGGTTGGGAAAGACAATGATCTATATTACGGGGCTATTGTATATGTGGTTCAGCTATGTTAAGGGAATGATGTCAACGTTTTCCTATTCAAGTGCAGATGGTTCAAGCGTACAAAGGAAGACCTGGGACTATTATCAGTCGATACAAACTCTAGCTGGTATGAGGATGAGCCTTTCGCTCTCGCCACCTTAGTTCGGCAGGTGTTCTATCTGGACGATCCGAAAGCCGGTGAAGGGTGGAAAATAGTGAACCATATCTCTCACCGAGGAATATGGAATACAGAAACAATTGAAGGGACACCGGCGATGACTGAAGATGCTGCTGAACCAGAAAGAGACATTCCTGCCTATCAATAGCCTAATATTTCTGTCATCCACTCCGATATAATGGACCTGGTTCAAGATGGTGAACGGTTACCCATGCCTGATGGTTGTACAGATCTAACTGAAGATGAGATTATCGATGAGGTAGATGAAGAAGACGAGCAGGAAGAGGACGCGGACGACGACTCAGGTTATTCGTCGGACGATGTTGAGTACGATGACGAGGATGAGCCGTCGTCTAACGGGGATGAGGACGATGATGATTATGACGAAAAGTACGGTCATACGACGAAGGAGATTAATTGGTAATTAATTATTGTAATTATTGTAATATATATATGATCGATGCAGGTTTATTTACGGTAATTAATTAATCCGAATTATATATCCTGGACAACGGAGAAATTAATTGCAGGTTGTCGCCTTTGGGTATTTTGGCTATCTCCCTAAATCCTCGACCCTAAATCTAGCAAATCGGATCGATCGGTCATTTATTTAATTTTTTTATGGTCATTCAAAATAATTGAACGGACACCTGAATTCCGTCCACGTTTATATTAGGTCCCCCGCCATTTTCACCTTTGGCGCCACGCCAAATCTCAATCTCATATAAAACCCTAAATCCTGGACCCTCTAAATCTAGCTAGCAGATCGGATCGATCGATCAATTTTGTAATTATATTTTTGAATCAGAATAATTGAACGGACACACAAATGACCGGGGACGACCTAAACCGTAAACCCTAAGGCCCTAACCCCTGAATTCGGGGTTTAGAACTTGGACGACGGAGAATGGTCATTATCCGTCGTCCAGGTACAAACTAGGACGACGAATATGGTAATCCTCCGTCGTCCAAGTTCACAAACCCTAAACCCTAAACAGTAAGGCCCTAACCCCTGAATTCAAGGTCTATACACCTGAACGACGGAGAACGTCATTCTCCGTCATCCAGGTTATCACCTGGACGACGGATAACTTCATATCCGTCGTCCAGGTTAGAACCTGGACGACGGAAACGCTCATATCCGTCGTCCAGGTGCAGATATCGTAATTTTTTCTAAGACAACGACCATCTAGACCTTCTTCTAATGCATATTCTTTTCATCAAGACTTTAGAGTAAATAATTCTTGGTGTGTGAGCTTAGACGGTTCGAAAATCGGAGTTGCGAAATGCCTTGTATCCACGTTTCCGGTTTGTGAAATTATCGGTTTTGCGGTTGACTGTGCCGATCAAACCCTTCCCGAACTTATTATTTTATGGTCCTTTGAAGACAATTATATATTATGTTACGACGAACATATCCAACGGTTGTTTTGTCCAAATTCAATTTCATTAATACTCTGCTACAAATGAGCTTCTACTCGTGAACACTTAAGTCGTAAGGATTAGTCGATACTTAACAACTTTCAAAACGAAAAATTATTCGTCAGTTCAAATTTAACTGTTCATATATACGATGTGTTCATCGATATTGGACGACTATTTCACTCGAATGACAGATCGCTAAATTCCTAGCGAATTATTTTTAAAATTTTTTTTAACGTAATTTGAACCTCGACGACGGAGATGGCCCTTCTCCGTCGTCCGGTGTTCACCTGGACGACGGAGAATGTCCATTTCCGTCATCCAGGTTCAAATTACCATGGCGGTTCGAATTTATTTTTTATTTTTTTTCATGTAATTTTCACTTGGACGACGGAGATGGTCATTCTCCGTCGTCCAAGTCCAAAATTATGGCGGTTCAATTTACCGCTTCCGTTTTTGGGACCGCTTGAATTTTCACTTAGACGACGGAGAATTCATTCTCCGTCGTCTAAGTTCAAAATCATGGTGGTTCAAAACATCCCGCCGATTAATTGGCGCCGCTTGAAATTTTTTGAAACCGCCACCTAGACGACGGAAAACACTGTTTCCGTCGTCCAAGTGAACTTAGACGACGGAGAATAGTGCTCCGTCGTCTAAGTGCAACTCTATAAATAGAGTTGCACCCCCCCTCATTTTCTCATCATTCCATCTCCTCCTCTCCTCTACTCTCCTCTCCTCCGGCGATCCTCCTTCGGCGACGCTCCGACGACAATTTTTCCGGCGTGGTTCCTCCTCCCCAACGACTCAACTCCGCCTATATTCCCGATTACTCCGGTGAGGTAAATTTTTATTTTTTTCCTTATTAAAATTATTTTCATTTAATTAATTAAATTCTAAATATAATTTATTAATTTGTTTTAAATATTTCATTATTGTAATTATAATAATGAAAAAGTGGTTAATTATTGTAATTAATAATTATTTAAATGCATAATTGTAATTAGTTGATAATTATTTAAATGAATAAATTTATTATTGTAATTATTTATTATTAGTTGATAAATGAATAAATTTATTATTGTAATTAGTTCATAATTAATTAGCTGATAAATAATAATTTATTATTGTTATTATTTATTGTTTTACTTAATTGTTAGTTACGTGTGCTTTCTAGTAAATTGCATGGTAGTACGTATTCGATTTAAATTTAGTACATATGCTTGGTTTATTAAGTCGCACTCTTTAGAATAGATGGCGCCTCTTTTCCTAGCTTATCTCCTTAACCCCTCGTGATGTGTGGACTTCATCACCGCACACCATAACCTAAGTGAAGTTATGGACACGAGGTTGAGGGCGGAGTTTGCAAAAGACTTGAGGGAGTGTAAATTTTCAAAAAATTGGTCGAATGTCGGACATGGTGTCTAGAAACGGGTTATGACTGGTGACAGGATTTGGACTAAGAAAGACTTTTGTCGAAATTAGTCCTGCCTCTCGCGTTATCTCTATCCCTAACTGGCCATGTTTTTCGATTTAATCAAGGCTGATTAATTGAAAATTTACACTTTATCGCGCGGGTCGCACGTCCATTGAACGACCGAAAAAGTCAAGCTAGTGTACTCTATTTAAATCTTAAACGTACTTAATTAGCGTAAATTTTTATGTTGTAATTATTATGGTAAGTAGGTATTTTAACACCGTACTCTTAGGTTTAAATGGCTCCGCCAAAGACGACATCCGGCAAGAAGAAAGCCCAACAGGAGGCAGAAGATGAGATGATCCGAATGTTGGCGGCCCAAGTCGATTGGGTTCAGCAGGAGGGCAACAACACTCTCAATCCGGACGGATCATCTGGTCCGTCCGTAGCTCCCCATGGGGAAATTCCCGCTCCCCCATTCATCTCGAGCGGTGATGACGTCGACCCCTTCCAATCTCCGACGCCCGGTACCGGTTCAACGGGAGGCACTCAGGCGTCCTCGACTGTCGAATCAATCATGTACAGCGCCCGCCGTAGGCAAAGGAGGGCCCCCACTGACCCGGAACCGAAAAGGACTCGGGGTCTCGTTAAAGGGGGCAAAGCGGAGCGTATTTGCAAGGCGACCGGGAAAAAGATCGACTTGCCCTACGACGAATTCACCGGTGGCCCTCCCACAGCTCAGCTAGCAAGTCTCTCGGCGCATGGGATAGGATCAATCATCCGTAATCGGGTTCGTATCACTGCCCCTACTTGGAAGGAGGCGCCGGATCATGAGAAGGCGAAAGTCTTCAAAGATCTTTCGGTACGTAATACGTCCAATTTAGTTATTATATAATATTGTTAATATTAGTTAAAATTTCATAATATATATGATTATAATTTTCAATTTATTTTTGATAGGAACAATTTGCGGTGGATCCGACACCGGCCATGTTGAGGCATATCAACCAAACCGCCAACTCCATCTACTAAGATTGGAAGTACAAGCTCCATAAGTACTTCCAAGATGTCGGTCCCGTGCCTCCTCCGGTAGAGCTGCAAGGGGATAGAGAAGATGAGTGGGAGTGGTTGTGTAACCACTTTGCCGATGAACAATTTAAGGTATTAATTTATTTTTTTTATTTCAATTAAGATAATAGAATTATTTAAATTATAGTTATTCATTTTTTAATGATTTAATTATGTTGTGTAACAGAAATTCTCCGGTGTCAACAAAGCCAACCGGGGGAAGAAGGAGAAACACCATACTACCGGCGCCAAGCAGTTCATTCAAATAGCCAAGGAGCACAAGGATAAGGGCTCCAAACACCCTTATCTTGATGCAAGCGTAAGCGCGTACGTGACGCTTGGGCTCGATAATGAAGCGAGTCAATGCGGCGTAAGTGATATATTAATTATGTGCTTTTAATTATAGTAATTATTATTTAAATATGATTTCATTATAATAAATGAATTATTCTTTTGTAGGCAAGGGTGATAGAGCGTGCGCATGAAGAGTTGGCTAACACTCAGCTTGCGTTCCCAGATGTGCCGCCGGAAGACCTGCCTCCTCTATCCTTAGAGAGCCAAATTGTAATCGCGGATGAGGTCTACGGTCGTAGAGCTGGCAAGGAGGTTAGGCACTTTGGGCCTAGGGTGGTACGAGATTTGTCGACGACCTCCGGCTCATCATCTACGGGAGGTTCGGGGCAGCGGAGAAGGAGTCAGGAAGCGGCCGTCGAAGCAGCCATTCAAGAGGCCCGACTGGCACGAGAGGAGAATCGACGGATACAAGAGCAGAATGAGTCAATGCGGCAAAGACTTGACGAACAACAAGCACAAATAGCCCAACTCATCGCGCTCATGAACCAAAATCGAGAAGTATGTCAACCTCCTCCGAACCCACACCCCGACGACAACGACCCGGCTGGAGGCGGAGGACCCGGCGGCGCATCTGCTCCTCCAGTGTATTAGCTAGCTAGTTAATTATCGCGTTTCTTTATTTCCGAGTTCTGAACAATATTTTATTATTTTTATGGGTTTTTAATTTGGATGTGTACGTACATATGTACAAATTAATTAATTATTTAATTAATACATTAATTAATATTAAAAATTTAGTTTAATTAATTAATTTTGACTATTTTTTATTATTTAAATTAAATTAATAATATTATTAATTTAATAATATTTAATTTCAATTTATTTTTTTTAATAATTAAATTGTCACTTGGACGACGGAGATTATGTTCTCCGTCGTCCAGGTGCACAAACCCTAAACCTAACCCTAACCCCTAAACCCTAAACCCTGCCATTCTCCGTGGCCCACGTGTTCACCTAGACGACGGAGAATTAGTGTTTCCGTCGTCCAGGTGAACACCTGGGCCACGGAGAATCTAGCATTCTCCGTGGCCCATGTATGCACCTGGACGACGGAAACACTAATTATCCGTCGTCCAGGTGAACACGTGGGCCACGGAGAAACGAGCAATGTCCGTGACCCATGTAGTCACCTGGACGATGGAGAATTAGCCTTTCCGTCGTCCAGGTGCATACATGGGCCACGGATAATGTCCGCGGTCCAAGTTAACTTGGACGACGGAGAACTAATTCTCCGTCGTCCAGGTGCTTGGATGACAGCACTTGGAGCACGGACCTTGGACGACGGAGATTCCGTCGTCCAAGTACTTAGACGACGGAAAACTGCACTTAGACGACGGAAATTGTCCGTGGTCTAGGTGCAGTTTTCTTGTAGTGTATGGTTATCTCGTCAAAGTATAAATAAGGTTTGAATCAAAATCCTCATGTTTTGCTCCTTAGTTATTTGCTAAATGTCTTGCATGTACATTATTATTCTTATTTGAAGAGGAACTCAAGGGCGAAATAATTATTTCCATAATAATTACAAAACTAAATCATATATATAGTTTCCATAATAGTTACAAATATATTGTGTAACTATTATGGAAACTAAATATAACATTATGTAATATATATAATATAAATTTACACTAGTTAAAGAATGGTCAAGTAATTGAACTAGTGATAACTCTCAATACCATTTATATTCATCATAATAGTATCCTCAATACATAACTTAGAAATTCTATTGTAAGCAATATAATAGCTCTAGAATCCTTTAATTATGGTATCATATTTTGACATACGCCTTCACATAGTGGTATAGCTCAAAGAATTATCCAAATATTTGAGGAACTCGAGTGTCATATAATGTATTACAGCCAAACATGCATATAGTTATGATACTAGTGATGAAATTGAAAAGATATGTTATAGTTATTGAGAACAAAAGATATTAATATTTGTTACAAGGCAAGATGTTGGTTACAGACATTATGTTTACATTGAAAAGATATGCTGCAGTTGTACACCATTAGCCTTAAATATGGTACAGTGCAAAAAAATGGTGCCAGGGCAGAACGTATCCTTACTACAACATGGTGAAGCTTCATAATCTTTGTTGCTCAACGTTTAATACTATTTCTCCATATCTGTTAGGCATTGTAATGTTGAAAGTCTCAACTACTCAATATGAAAGCAATACATACGAGATTCATAGTAAGAGCAATTGCAATATCTGGTTACAACACAGTTTTGTAAAGAAAAGCTATAAAAATAAGTATAGAGAATAAATGTAAATTCTTTATGATAGAAATAAAAGAAGGGTCAATATTATGACTTCATTGAAAACTAAAATAAAATTAAAGATTTGTAAGGATATATATGTTACCTGCAAAAAATTGACGGTACTTGTTATGTTGAAATGTATTAGCCGTAGTTCCCAAAACTGTTGAGTAAAACTATTTACATGCATGCTAGTCTTCATGGAGTAGGTGTTCATTTTTAACATAACCCGTTTAATAAATAGGTCAAGTGGGTCAACCCGCTAACATGATTATTACCTATGTAGCTCATTTATTAATTAGATTGGGTCGACTTATACATGACCGCAACACGACCCATTTAATAGTAAATTATTTTAACATTTGATTATATATAAAGGTTATAAAAGTCTTTCTTCTAAGATTAACCCTAACCTTTAACACTATAAATATGTGTCTTTAACCCTCATTTTTAACACTCTAAACTTTCGGTCGTCGTCGTTGTCAAAGACTCAAAAGTGTTTATGTGAAAAGGTAGAGATCATTGGTCATGGTTTTTCTCATGATTCCATCTCATGTTTATATTATATACAAAACAATATTTCTCGTTATTGACTTACTAATTTACTATTATATATACTTTACTAATTTACTGTTATTTATCCATTGCTATATGTTTTGTTTCATATTTGAAAGATGTGCATAACTGCATATATAGGACAAAGGACAAACTGTACGTTATGTATACTAGCTTGTATAGTTTGGCTAATATATAATTATACTATTAATATACAAGTAAGCTCTATAATCAAATTTATTTTGGCAAATGGATACTCTTCCTAATCTTACTCAAGATGTTGAGACTCAAGCTGAAGATTTTGTCAAGAATCATGAAGTTGCAATGGAGGATGGAGAGGAAACAAAGGAAACATCTCCAAGGTCTGGCAGAAGAGTAAGAAAGCTCACTTCAAAAGTATGGTCTAAGTTTGAAGTGTTTCATGTAATTACTATTTACTTGTGCGCTAGTAGGTATGGTACAGGAAATTTATGATATCATTTAGAGTCTTGTGTGAGGCAAAAAATTCTAGACTGAGCGCAGTTGGTAATGACACAGATGAGGGGTCTTTAGTTACAAGATCTACAAGATTTGATCCTGATAAATTTCGTGAACTACTGGTGAGTGCTATTATCATGCATGACCTGCCTTTCCAGTTTGTTGAGTATGTTGGGATCAAAAATCTGTTTTCATATGTTTGTGCTGATATCAAGTTAATCTCTAGAAACACTGCCAAGGGAGATGTAATGAGTATGCATGACAGAGAAAGGAATAAGCGTAAGGAAATTATAACTTCAATTCCTAGTTGCATTTGCCTAACTTTTGATTTGTTGAACTCTATTGCGACGGATGGTTATCATGATCTTATTGCTCATTTTGTTGATGCTAACTGGAAATTACAAAAGCGAGTATTGAATTTTAGTTTTATGTCTCCTTCACATACTAGTGTTGCTCTCTCTGATAAAATCTACAAGTTGTTGGTTTATTGGGGTATTGAAAAAAAAATTGTTCTCTTTAGACAATGCATCTGCTAATGATTATTTTGTTGAGTCACTTAAGGGACAACTAATGCTGCAAGATGCACTTTTGATGAATGGTGAGTTTTTCAAAGTAAGATGATGTGCTCATATTCTTAATTTGATTCTACAAGAAGGTCTTAAAGAAATTGATAGTTCCATTGTGAAAATTAGACAGAGCATTAAGTATGTTAAATGTTCACAAGGTAGGAAACATAAGTTTTTGGATTGTGTAGGACAAGTTTCTTTAGAATGTAACAAAGGCTTGCATCAGAATGTACCCACAAGATGGAACCACATTTCTTATGATTGACAGTGCAATTCATTATCAATGAGCATTTCTTACTTTGCAGTTAAGTGACTAACTATAAGCATGTACTTTCTTATGATGAGTGGCAAACAGTGGAAAAGATTTGCAAGTTTCTTAAGGTGTTTTATGATGTTTCGTACTTGTTTTGGGTAGCCATTATTCCACATCTAACTTGTATTTGCCTCAAGTATTTTTAGGACACTTCGAGGAAGGCCGTGGTTGATCTTGATATATTTATGAATTAGATGGCATCTCAAATGATCACAATGTTTGAAAACATATTAGTCTGATATAGTTTGACTCTTGCAATTGCTATCATATTGGATCCCCGATACAAGTTAAGCTTTGTGGAGTTTTCTTATAAACGGTTATTTGGAAATGCTTCTCCTCAAATGAAAAAGGTACGTTAAAAGTTATTTTGTCTTTTTGATGGATATATGAAGATTCATGATATGGCAGTGAGTTCTACCCCTACATTAGCAAGCAATTAGAATCTTACTCATTCTTCTAGTGATGCTTCATTGGTTTCTAGATAATGCATGGATGTTATGAACGTATATCAAAATCAATTTGTGTTTCTAGTTAATTTATTTTGTGTAATTAATTAAGTTCATTTACTTATTTTAATTTGTTCTTTTTTTGAATATAATTGAAGGACTTCGATGACTTTGAAAGTGCAGAAGTTGTTTTCTCTACTAAGTAGACTCAGCTTCAATTGTATTTGATGAACCAAAGAAGGACTACAAAGATGGAGGTTCTCGAGTTTTGGAAGGCAAACCAATTTTGATATGCTGAGCTAGCTATTATGGCTCGTGATGTTCTTTCTATACCAATTTTTACGGTTGCTTCTGAATCAGCATTTAGTGTTGGTGGTAGAGTTCTTGATCAATACCGTAGTGCACTTAAACCAGAAACTGTTGAAGCTCTTATTTGCACTCGTGATTAGATATTAAGTGAACAAGGTATTCTCTAATTAAACAATCACTTCATTCTTCTCCACCAGCCTCACTTCTTGTACGTGCAAAATTGAGAACATTAGCTTGACTGTAATATATGTTCTTATTATACTTTTGAATTGATAGATGCTCACACTTTGAAGCAAAAGTTGGACGACTTGACTGAAGATATTGACAAGTTAACCATTCACGATGCTAATAATTTAGACATCAATAGTTCAATCCCTAGTGGTCTTGGTAATCATCTAAATAACCAGAATTGAATTTCATGCTCTTTTGTTGGTAAGTAATCTTTTGTTACTTGTACGCTGCATACATAATCCTACTACATGAGCTTACATAACTAGTTGTAATTTGTTTACTCTCATAGGTGATAATCATCTAAGATTTGCTACTGTTTTGGTGATAGAAGTTGAAGATTGGACCTTCTTTTGTCCTTTTGGTGAGGAAGACTTTGGAAATTGGGGTTTGCATGCTTTGAATTCTATTTGAACTTTAAATTTATTTATAGAACCTATTGAATATTATAGTTTTGCATTCAAGAATTTAATAAGTTGCATGGTTATTGGATTAAAATTTTTATATAGTTTATGTTTTTAATAATTTAATTGTTTTGTATGTGAAGTTGTTTGAATTTTTAAATTCTAATCCGTTTAGTTTAAATGTGTTATATAATTCCACATGACACAACACGACACAATTATTAAACGGGTCATAAATGGGTTACGCAGGTTGACCCGTTTATAAATGGGTTTGGTTTAGGTTTGCCTTTTCGTCATGATTGTTAAATGGGTTGGGTTTGAGTTTCTCTTTTTGACACGAATAATTACATGACCCGACACGACACGATCCATTGACAGGCCTACATGGGAGTATATATAAGCATGCTCCAATTTCATAATATATGTACCTATTGAATATTAATTTTTATGCAATTTACCTCTTGGTCTTTTTTTTTTCAGATTCAAAAGTGTAATCTTTTATCTCTATGTAGTCTGGTATTCTTTTTCTGACTGCGACAACGTGATATGGTGTTGAAGTTGTGAGTTTATCTTCGGCTAGCGCTGAAAATGAGCTCACATCTGGGAAAATGCCTTTGATGACAAAGTCATTCAAGTTACCAAATATGATTTGAAGAAGATGGATTTGCCCTTGGTTACTTTTATTTATGGTGAAAATATTTCTTTTGGCATGTTTGGATTTTTCTTGAATACATCTTCACATAAGCATCCAATGAGTTGTTCAGCTGCCTTGCCCATGATTAAATTTGTAGCCTCATCACTTTCATTTTCTATGATCACATATACTTTGTAGCTGTACATAGTTTACAAAAAGATATAAACTTGTTGGTACAGGAGATAGATTCGTTGTTATTGATGTCATTTGAAAAAGAATATTACCTGAGAATTGGCTTTTGTATGTTGTGTTCTTGGAAAAGCAGTAGGCCACTGTTTTCTTTTGGTTTCAGTTGGCGGAAGCAACGGGAACACACTTCATAGTACCATCTATCGATTTCTAAAATATTGAAAGAGCACCTCTACAATATATCATTGTGTCTTGTAATGTTGTAATATATATGTATTCCTTAGTTCCTTAGTTCATTAGTAACATATTATTACATTTCTTCGTAATAATTTGGTTTTGTGTTTTACCTTTGCTTGCTTAGGATCCAAAATGTTGAGTTGTCGAATTGTTATTTTGGTGACTACTTTGAGATTCTTTGGAGTTGTGGTTGTACCTTTGGTGCAGTTACTTCAATGGGTTTCTGATCTAAAAACCTATAAAAAGAAATATCATGACTAAATAAAACTGACCAGAGAATGTGATATGATTTGACATGAGTGCTAACTCTTTTTTGTAGGCTTCTGCTTGAGGCACATCAAGATTGATGTATACGAGTGTATAAATTGGTTGGGTCTTTAATGTTGTATAATTTGTTGTTGTTAGCTGATATATGTATATATATATATATGGTGGATACCTTGGTACATTTAAACTTTGCAACTCGTCACCACTATCATGACAGGCGAAGACAAATTTTGTATGGCTGGTATGTCAAGTTCAGATGCCATGTTTCCCTAAAGAGACTTTGAGAATTTGTTTCCTAGGTATGGTTGCAATAGTTTTCAAATTTTATTATAGATGGACTGTTACCACTTTATAATAATAAAAAAGAAAGATTAAGCGTGTAAATATTTACAAAAAGAGAGATTACCTCAAGTTTCGAATGTTTATTTCACTTTTTTTTTCTATTCTGTCTCCAACTTTTTTGATCGATTCTACAAAACCATAGATGTCTGAGATATTAGTAAAACAAAGTTGTAATTAGTTAATAATTGAGTAGTCATAACTGCAGCAATAGTGGTTGTCGGTGATTTTTGTGTGTACACATACAAGTGAGAATAGAGTTGTTATCGACTTTGTTCGGCACTTGGTTATAGTCAAGGAAATAGAATGGATGCATTGGAAATTTGGGTAGGTGCTGCCAAAACAATTTCAAACTTAGTTCTCAAGTTGAAGCGACCTTGGACATAATTTTTGACAACTCTAAAGGTAGGTATTGTCGACCTTGGACTCTAGAGTTTTTTCTTCATATGTAATCCCTTGTAATCTCTGGCTAATTTAGGGTTTAGGGTTTAGGGTTTATTTACTGAACTGTAAACCCAATTGACCTTGCAAATAAATATTATACATAGATCAGGATGTCCATATTGTCGACAAATTACCATTGCGTCTTGATAATGATTTATCATATATCTTGGACTACCCGTATATGAACTGGGTAATATGACTCTTTTTTTTCTGATATCACGAGTATTAGTAATTCCACTTTTGTAAGCATTGTAGATATCTTTGTAACTTTCATTTCGGAGGTATGGCTGATTTTTCCTTATGTACTCTAATCGATCTTCTTCTAAAGTTGTATATGCATCAACTTAGAACTATTGGAACAATCTTCCTCCTTTCAATAAAGTGTCACAATTACGATTTCGATAATGAACTTGATATGCTATTGTTAGGTCCATAATTACATTCCTATTATGTCCATAGCTTCACGCTTATTGCTTGTTTTCCATGGATAAAACATTGTTCTTATGACGTTTTCCGTTCTTGTTAGGAAATCATGGTTTGACTCGGAAATGTATTAAAAAACAAGAATTAAAAACTTATTGAAGAAAATGTATACATTTCCGGAGTCGCGAGAGAATTTGGAGCAACTTTGGGAAAAGACGAAATAGCTTAACCGGAAAGTGCCAAAAGTTGCCCGGAACACGCCGGAATTCGCCACAGCCAGCAAGACTACCCTTGCCAGCCCAATCACTTTGAGGCCAGCCCAATGGAGGCCAAATCCACCTATTTATGCATTCCAATCTGATTTGAAAAGAAGAGGAAGAAGATGGACCACATGATATCACATATTTCGGATTTTAGCCTTACAAAGGCTAAAATAGTAGATCATGGTTCCCTTTGTTCAAAGTCAACCTTTAAATCTTCCAACTCCTTATTTAATGGCATCTAAGGGTTGGAAATTTCTCATCCAAGTCACCCAAATTCGACTCCCCTCTCCCTAGCAAAGGCAACCTTTCATTTAGTGCAATTTTACACCATCTTTCTAGTTTTTGAGCTCTACCTTCTCTCTAGACTTATAAACCCTCTTGTACACTATCCTCCACCTCAAACAACATCTCTACCACCACTAAACTGCCCCTCAAGGTGGAGCTCCCTAGCTCTCCTTGAGGTTCCTTACCCTTTACACATCATCCTCACTTGGTTGTGCATACCTCTTTGTGCAACCAAGGTTTCCTCCTCTTACTATAACCAAAACTGCCCCTAAACACTACTATAGAGCTCTCTTCTTGGTCACTCCTTATATATTTGGCAAGCCTTGGTGAAGTCAAGGAAGGAGAGGGTTACTTAGAAACCCGGTGGACGACTTGAAGACCCAGGAATGAGAGACTTCCCTCGGGTGTGGATTTGGCCATCTTGGTTGTACTCTTAGCTTACTCCTTCCTTTATATTTCAAGTCTTAGAATACAGAATTATGCTTTGTATTATAAACATGAGCAGTGAGTAGTCTGGTATGAAAGTCTAGGGGTCAAACCCTAGCCCTTCATGTAAAACAATGATGTTTTGATTGATGATATTTTAGTGTACGTTATGTATGAATGAGTTTGATGTGTTTGAAATGTGATTGTGGCATGCTTATGTGTTTTTGCTTAATGAATGGTTTCCTTGATACATGTGTTGACCTTAGCTAAGCTAGTGTATTTGTTAAGAAACTAAAAATGGACCTGGCCTAAGTAAAGATGCGCATATAAATATGACTTAGGTTAACTCTAATGAGGTTAAGCTATCAGATTTGGTTTCCTTATGAGCTAGCAAGGGCCGAAGCCTTTTTGAGCTCAAGTGACTCAGGGAGCTTTGGTCAAGCTTACATAGGCCTACAAATCCTTGTAGATATTGTTCGATTCTTCCGGTTTATACCTTAATAAGTGCAGATTGGGAGAGTCTCTTAGAACTCTCTCCTGAGTCCTTCACTAAAGGCTTGGGAAGGAAAACCATCAACATCATTCGCATGATTGACTCTTGGATTCATTTTGCACAACATACGCTTAGGGTTAGGCAATAAATGCCTAGACTCTAAGTTCAGTTTACTAGGTGCTTTAAGGTTGGGTCAAAATCTTCTAGAATCCTTCATGGTCTAGGAGTTTCAGTCCAAAACCAAACATGACTCGCAAGGTCACAATTTGGAAAATGTTATTTATGAACCATACTAAAACTACTCATCATCATGAGTCGGACATTATTGGAGCATCAAGTTGGCTAGTGGTGAAATCTCTAGTCGTCCATCCTTTTTATCATTGAATTAGAATCGTAATCGTTTTCTATTTTTCGTTAGTGTCACTGATCGATTGATCGATCAATCGATCGATCGATCAATCGATCGATCGATCAATCAATCATTCAATCAATTAATCAATCAATCAATCGTTAATCACTCATCGTAATCACACCATCCCTTGCAATGTGTAGCCTCTAAAGGACATAAACATGTGAGATTCACTTCCATATTTTGTGTTTCTTTGTTGCATACTTGTTTGTTTACCATGCAATTTAAGGATATGGAATTAGGGTAGTCAATCTTCATGGGTTTGACATTCGACTTCTATAAATTATATTACTTGGACACTGTACACTTGCGGTGAAAGGACCCAACCCCGATTTAGTTTCCTAAACCGGAATCAAACCCCTTCTGAAAACACAAACGAACAAAAACCATTAAAATTTTGGCAGAGTAACGCTACTAACGTGGAATTGCCTTTACCTGCACCCAGAAAATAACACTTCATTCTATGCCACAAAAGCCAAACCGTGGGCACCAATCCCATCCGGATTTCTCAATATCATAACAATAGTAATAAACAGTAAACATAACTGTATAATATAGAAAATCCGGGAAAAACCACATAAAGTATGTATCAGTATTGTATCAGAGCGACCTCTAGTGTATATATACAAAATATACAACAGTAGGCGAAACAAGGAACCTACTGGAAAAGACAGGTAGCTCGAACAACTAGCCTCCGACCGCGACGTGAGACACCAGAATCCGAACTGCAAACTAGGCACGGAAACCGAAAAGCCCAGGGGAAAGGCAAATAAAACATTAGAGTGAGTGGACGAAAATAAACATATGCATTTCACCAATTTCATATACAATAAACAAGTATAGCGAGTTTCAAAAATGTATATATGGAGGTGCCAGGCGAATCTCTCAAGCCCGATGGTCAGGCAAACCGCTCAAGCCCGACAGTGATAGGCCAGGGTAATCTCTCAACCCCAGCGGCATAACAGGGGAATCTCTCAACCCTGCCCAGAGGAATCTCTCAACTCTGGTCAGACTACCGATGATCAGCCGAGTAGCCGAAGCATCGATGCAGTAATGCCATCACCATAAAATATAAAATAATACCTCCGAAAATAATAAATAATCTCAACATCGTATATAAACAAATACGAAAAATCACGAACTCGCAACGACTGTGAAAATATAAAAGTGTCCACTCACAGATGAGCAAAGTGCGCTCTCGTGCTAATCACGTAGTCCGGCGGAAGATTCCTCGCCCGACGTACGATCTCGATCCCCTGAATAATCATAAAATATATCTAACCAAAATCACAATTCACAACACGGTACCACACCTCGGAAACCAACCGTTCCCGGAAATATATAACACAGTGCAAAATAATCGACGAAATTCCTGAAATCTCCACTCAAAACCCTTGACTGAAAATCCGATACCCAAATCAACTCGAAAACCTCAAGGCGACGATCGGGGCGCGAATACGAGTAAAATGACATTAAAATCATCAAATTCTAAAAAGTGTACGGGTCGCCGGAGCTCCGCTGTTGACTGCCGCCGCCAGCGGCGGCGTGCCGTCAACCGAAGAAATTTTTCGGCTGCCAAGCTCACCGAAGCTTCATCTCGACGAGTACAACACATCTCTCAACTACACCAAAGGCCAAATCGGATGGCAAGTAGCTCAAAATCAGCTCGAAAGTCCGAGATCCATAACCGGCCGGAAATTGCTCCGCCGTCCAATTCCGTCACCGTGAGGCCATCCCGGCCTCCCAACCTCAAGGGTCCACATATCTGCCTAAAACCCAATAATTTCCAACATAAACCCCCATCGGAAAGTCACCGGAACTCCTCCCCCCGTCGAAGCTGATTCCGGCCAAAATTCCCAAATTTTTAAATCGCCATTTCTCGCTCAATTCATCACTAAATCATGTAATTCCAAGTTCTAATCAACTAGAAATCAAGAGAGGAATCGAAATATACCAATATCTCGGCCGAAAGTGGCCGGAAAATGAAGGTCGGCCGTGAGTCAAGCGGCGGTGGAGTTTTCTTCTCCGGTCAACGTGGGTCGACGCGTCTAATATGGTCAACGCCGGTCAAACTTCCCAAAACAGTGTTTTTCGACAATTTTTGACTATTTTTGATATTTATACTCGCGTCTCGGGATGATCGACGGTCCAAAACGGATAACCATTACGATTCGGATAAACTCGATATGAATGGATAAACTCGACGATATTCCAAAACTTCAATTATTCATATTATATTCCTCGGTCGTCGAAATAATCATCTGAAACCACCCACAAACTCGAAATCACGTGTACAACAATTCTCGAGAAGAGACTTAACTCAAATTCTCGGACGAAAATTAAGTCGTGATTAAAACCGACAAATCAATCAATTATCGGAAAACAGTAATTACGCGCTAACTCGTGAATTAAGCTGATTACTCTACTGATTCTATTCTGGGTCGTCACATGCGGTATAGAGAGTTTCACTTGCCTTTTGACTAACCCACTTTCTAAGAGGTTAGGGGGATAAAAATCTCTAATAGCTATGAAGCTCCGCTTAGATACTCTTCCTCGCTTATGATCATCATATCCATGTAATGAACACATTTTCAAATTTGGGCTAAATCTATCCTTGCCAAATGGGGGAAAGAATAGGGTATTGCAAAGACATAAATTTTGGATGCAACTTTGAAATACGTTGTAGACCTTCACTACATACATCAATGATAATATCCTTATCATAATGGAATTCACCAATATCACCAACAACTAATCCCCCAATTTCATTACATGTTAGCAATCCATACTGTCTGCTATTTGTTAATTGTCGATCTAACATTGTCATTCTCATAGTAGTTAATCGATTAGCCTCATATTTCTCTTTGGTCATTCTAAAGTATTTGACCAACTCATTAACGTCATTAAACTTGAACATCAATCCTTCGACATTGCTTGGATCAAGGATGTTGTCTTGTGATCCATTATTAATAGCAGCCAACCGATTTGCAACATCATTTTGTGTGTCATAAACATATATCTGAGCGAAATTTGGAGGCAATTAACCTTCTGGGGGAAATAAAGATCTCATTAAATGATGTACTTGTCCACTAAATTTGAATACACCACTTCCATCATTTATGAGATGGTCAATTAGCACCAATAAAGATAAATGAAAATATAGAGTTATCAGCATGGATCTTATCTTCAAAAAATGAACTCATACGACCGTTACTGAGATCAAATAAGTATTCCAGAAAGGGCTGCGTTCATTGAGTTGGATCCGTCCTTTTTTTCAGCAACCGGTATATATAGGATGAGTTGTTGTTTGAGAAGACTTTAGTGCTTCGGGTAGCCAAAAAATGGCACCACAATGAGGACATTTATAAGTTTTATCTCCCAAGTCTACATATTGTTGAATGGGAATTGCAGTATACAGATTATATATATTAGAGAATGACTACGACATTACATGCATTATATTGACATAGATAGGCAATGTCGTAATTGTAGAATAAATGAATAGATATATATGAATAGATAGCCATACCTTGTCCAACTCTGTAGTATAAAGCTTGACCTATACATCCAATGGTTAACGATGTAGATGCTTAAGTATTATAGAAATGAAAATCTACACGAACAATAACAACCATGACTGTGACCATATATTGCATACAACCCAAATACCATGACATGACTATTTTCTTTGCTCTAAACTGTGCAAACAATGCATACAATACCATGACAAAAACTCTTAAGAAGTTTACTAATAAAGAATGACAAAGTAAATGTAGAATCTAATATGAATTTCAAACTAAACATAGAGTATTAAATTAAGGAAAAAAACACAAAGTCAATGTGGAGTATCATCTGAACATGAGACATTCTTGTACTACATATTTTTTTTGGAAAGGTCGAAAAAATTTCATTCCAGGGAAATCAAGTACAATCTTTTCTTAGCACTTCATATAAGAACGAAGGTGCTAGAGTGAGTGAGTTGAAGGACGTAGGCTGTGGTGTGTGAAGTAACGCCCACTTAGCTAGCCTATGAGCTACATTATTTACTTCCTGTGGAATATGAACAAAGGCTGAATTTAGCATATGCTCCAATAGAATGCAGACGTCGTCTACCATATCCATAAAATTCGCCGGATAGGAGCCAAGATCTACAATGGCTTTGACTAGAACACCGAGTCAGAGCTAAATCGGACTGAGCCTAAGCTTTGACCAAGACCAAGTTGACAGGCCTCGAAAGCTACCCATATCTCAACCGACAATAGAGAATATTGCCCCTCGATCTGCTGGCCATATCTCATTGTGAAGTTACCCATCCAAGCTCTGACAACCACATCAACGCTTCCCTATGGGTCCTTTTATTGTAAGCACCATCCATAGAAATACAGAAGCGGCCGACCGACAGAACAATTGAACGAGCCAGTGTGCGTTGATAGTCTCTGCAGCTTGATAGTCTTTCCAACAAACTCGATCTAGTTGAAAACTCGATCATTAAGACCTTTCCAAATAAATCAGATAAGAGCAAAGAGATGGCCAGTTGCTTTAGACGAGAGATGAGTGAAACATTTTTGAAGCCAATCAAAAAAAGAAGGCGCTTGCACTTCCACCCCAGCTATAACAGATTGGGTTATGGGCTTTACCAGGCAACAATCATGAAACAGGTGTAATTTTGTTTCCGGAGTTTGTTGACATAGGGAGCATTCGGCTTGTACATCAACTATTCTAGCCAAGAAACATGTATTGACCGGCAGATATCTTTTGGCAGCCTTCCAGACATAAACTTTAACTGCTCGTGCAGTCTGCTGACCTCACAGAGTATTCCATGCATCCGACTGAGCTGACAGAAGACGACCAGCCTGGTAGGCAAGACCAATTCATCTCTAGCAATGATATAGGTACTACTCACTTTGAAAATGCCTTTGTCATTATAATTCCATATCAAACGGTCACGTCTTCGACAGTGGCTTAATGTGATCCTTTGAATCATATCCACATCCTCATTCTCCAGAAATTGATTCAGTAGAGGTAGATTCCAAGATCTGTCCTCCTGGGTGAATTGAAATACAAAGCATAGAGGTGATGGGCTCCTTAATGGGGTAATAGGCCAAAATTGACCCGAGCAGGATATCCAGTTGTCTTCCCAAACTGTTATAAATGTGTCATCTCCCACTAGCCAACGAGACCCTCTGTCCACAATAAGCCTAACGGCTAAAAGGCTATGCCAAGTATAGGAAGGAGCGCCAGTTGTAGTTTCATGCCAAATCAAACATGAGTAGAAGTATCGAGCACGGTAAATCTAACTTACCAGTGAGTTTGGATTCTGTACAATACACCAGAATTATTTCGCCAACATAGCCAGATTATAAGCATACAAATTCTAAAAACTGCAAACAATAAATGATGCATATCCGGGCCTCTAGTGCAGACTTTGATGCCACTAAGTTCCTATGCATTATGAGGTCTATAAATATATGCCAAAAAGCCAGAAGTACGCAAGAGGAAAAGATAAGGAGATAAAGGGTCACCTTGACGTAGTCTATGCGAAGGTGTAATTTGTCCCTTTGGTGAATTGTTGACTAGCACACTATACCTAACAGTCCTGACGCATATCATGATCATAGAGATGAATTGTTCAAGAAATCTCATCCTCCTCATAACCACCTATAAGTAACTCCATTCTACCCAGTCATAAGTTTTACTGACATCTAATTTGAGGGCCATTTTTCTGGAATCACCTTGTGTTTTTGTCCACAAGTAGTGAGCGATCTTATTTGCTATCATCTTGCGATGTATGTGTGGGACCTGACCTCGATTTAGTTACCTAACATGGGATTATGACCTAAATATCATTAGAACCTAAACATGCTAGTCTAAAAGAAAACCGATGGGCAAATTCAATAATCTGAAACTCATAAATTAAGTGACTAAATTTTATAAACAACTCATAACAATAGAATCTAAAACTATTTATGACATCAGAGCTGCTAGACTCTCTAACTACCTATGCTGACTAAGTTGCTAACTCGTAGGATCAACCCTAGATCCTACGGTAGATACTGATATGCCTCGATCTACATGCGTGCCCGACCTCAGCTTAAACTCTGCAACCTGGGCATTGGAAACCGAAAAGGCCCAGGGAAAGACATGTACAACATGGAAATTGTTAGAGTGAGTGGACAAAAATAAAATATTCGTAAGAAATCATAAAACTTACTTTATGTCTTTCCACCATAATTATATATTAAAAAATATAGCGAGTCTAAGAAAAATATATATATCATAAGTGAGGAGGCCTTCATAATGTGATCTTGGGTCCACTACCACATTTGTCATCATTACCGGCGAGATTACCGGAGATAAGGCCGGCGACCGGAAAAGTCGCCGGTAATGTTCATCATTACCGGCGACTTACTCTGTCGCCGGTAATGTCGTCGGAAAATCACACTTGGTGATACCGCAGATGATGAGGAAGTTACTGCATACCAAGAGCCGAACGCTTTTGATATTCCGGAATCATCTACGATTTGCCTTAATAATGTGAGATCTAGGAGTGTGGTTCGAATTACTGGAGCCGAACTTCTCGATGTTAATCCATATGAAGTTGACGCTGATTCAGATGACGAGGAGATGCACATATTGCCAGAGGTTACCTATGAAGCCGAGTCAGACTCAAGTGATGACGATGATTACGATTATCATCCTTAGTACGTTAATGATGTAGTCGGAAATTGTAGTCGGAAAATGTAGTCGGAAATATGATGTAGTCGGAAATCGTAGACGGAAATTGATAATGGAAATTGTAGTCGGAAAATGTAGTCGGCAAATGTAGATGGAAATCGTAGACGGAAATTGTAGTCGGAAAATGTAGTCGGAAAATGTAGACGGAAATCGTAGACGGAAATTGTAGTCGGAAATTGTTGTCGAAAATAGTAGACGGAAATTGTAGTCGGAAATCGTAGATGGAAATTGATAATGGAAATTGTAGTCAGAAAATGTAGTCGGAAAATGTAGACGGAAATTGATAGCCAAAATTGTAGTCGGAAAATGTAGTTGGAAAATGTAGACGGAAATCGTAGACGGAAAATGTAGTCGGAAAATGTTGTCGGATATTTTTCGGGAAATGTCAACATTACCAATGAGTTATAAGCAACTCGTTGGTAATGACATTTGAAAGGACCCAACCCCGATTTAGCTTCCTAAATCGGAATCAAACCCCTTCGAAAACACGAACCAACAAAAACTTTTCGAAATTTTGGCAGAGTTTCGTTACTATCGTGGAATTACCATTACCTGCACGCGGAAAATACACTTCATCCTATGCCACAAAAAGCAAACCGTGGGCACCAATCCCATCCGGATTTCTCAATATATCAACAGTAAAGTAAACAATAACATAATAGTACTTTACTGAAATCCGGTGAAAAATCGTATAAACATATTCAACAGAAAACTCAGAGCGACCTCTAATACATAAACATATACATATACCACAGTAGGTAGAACAATAAACCTACTGGAAGAATCAAGGTAGCTCGAGTACTATGCCTCCAACCACGACGTGCGACTCCAGAGTCCGAACTGCAAACTGGGCACGGAAACCGAAAAGCCCAGGGGAAAGACAATAAACACGTTAGAGTGAGTGGACGAAAATAAATGTCTTTCACCAAGTAATATATATGTATAAAATCATATGCGAGTCAAATGCATAAGTAAAGAAATGGTACACGAGGGAGACTCCAACTCCTCACGCGTCCGGGTACACGAGGGAGACTCCAACTCCTCACGCGTACAGAGCATGCAATATAAAATCGCGGAATCACTCATGGACTACCACGCGATAGCACAGTCTGAATCACGGGATCCCAGACCCACACGTGATTCCTAGCCAGAAAGGCCTCGAGTCAGGATATCTGTCCCCCCCGGAGCGTACTCGGGGATCAGCCGAGAAGCCAATGTGTATCGATACCACAACATATACTGAGACTGTACTCTGTGTAAACCAAATCATAAATCTTTTCTATGCACATGCTTAAAACATAATATGTACGTATATGTATATATTCGTATACGTATATTCGTATAAGCATAATTCGTAAAACACATGCTCGTAAAACCATAATCAATCTGCATGCTCAAGTTCGTAAATCATAAATAAGGACTCGCAACCAATCCGTGAAAATAAAGTGTCCACTCACAGACTAGCGTAACGCAGTTCGCGTTAACCCGTGATCCGGCGGAAAGTCCATCACCAAACGAACGATCACGAACACCTGAATATTCACAACGTCCAATATTCAAAGTCATAATCCGACAATACAATACAAATCTTGAGGAACAGCCGTTCTCGGAAACACGTGATTCAAAGTCGACGAATCGTCGAAAATCCATATATACCATCTCAATACCTCGCTTTACGTTCGGACGCTCAACTCGAAAAACGATACTCCCCACTGCGATCGGGGCGCAATTTCGAGTCAAATGACATGCGACTTGCCGAAAGTCAGAAAGTCAACCCGTTGACCGTTGACCGCCGTTGACCGCCGTCCACGGCGGCGCCACTGTTGACCGGAAGAATTCACGGCGGAGCAACCCCTATTCCATGCAAAACCACCCACTGAGCAACTTTGTCAACTACACCGAAGTCCAATTCGCACTCTAACATGGTCAATTTCATGAAAAACCGAATGAACACACAAATTTCAAATCCAAAATTCTCCTTGCACACATCGAATTGAAACACGAAACTTACAGGGAAGCATCAAGGGGATGAGAGCTTCAAAGCCCACTAAGAATTGCAGCTCGAATCGGCCTCAAACATAAAACCCGAATTCACAAAGTTCCTTCCAAAGTTTGGCCGGATTTCTCCTCCATTTCCGGCGAGCCTCGCCGTCAACGGTGACCATAGATGAGTAGAGGGGACCGAGGCGCGTCTAGTGGACCCAACCCCGAGCCTTGGGGTGGCCAGAATCCTCCACCGCCGTGAAGGCACCGTGGAGCACCGTGGATCACTTCTTCCTCCACCGAGTTGACTCGGTCAACTCGGTCAAACCCCAAAATGGTAAGTGTTGACTTGTCCCAAAACAGAAAGTTTCTATTTATAGCCTTTCCCAAAACGGAAACTTCATGTTTATCCATTTCGACGAACTTCAAACGCGCGTAACTTTCTCGTCGTAATTCCGATTCCGATAATTCTCACGGCCACAAACTCATCTCGACGTACTCTTCTATAATCACCCAAAGTCAAGCACATCGGCCAAACGGATAAAAAGTCAACCCTTCGAACCGACACACATTTAAATCGACTAATTAATCAACGAACGGAAATATTCACAATTAAATCTTCGTAACTCAAAATCATGCTCCAGAAGTTCCTACGGACTCGAAATTAAATTCTGAACAACTTCCGTGAAGAAGCCGAAACCAAATTCTTGACCGGTAATTTAGTCGTTAAGTAGCGCACCATTTAAATCCGAACTTCAAATATTCATAACTAATTCCTCGGTCATCCAAATAACGATCCGGAACCGCCCACGAACTCGAAATCACATGTACTACGACTCTCGAGAGGAGACCCAGCTCCAATTCTCGGCCAATAATTAAGTCGTTAAGAAACCCTGGCGAGTAAATCCGTTATCGAAAATCCACGTCGATATGCTAACTCGCGAATTGAGCTGATTATATTTCTAATTCTGGTCCGGGTCGTCACAAATCCACCCCCCTTAGAAAAATTTCGACCTCGAAATTTCAAGCCTGGCAACTCAAAGTAGGAGCACTGCCTCTGCATACTGCTCAACTGCCCAGTGACCACATCAACTAAACAACTCTGACAACTGACTCCACAATAGGAGATAACTCCGTGCTGGGATCCCTGTACCCTCAAATTACAAATCTGAACTGGCTCCACACAAGCGCCAAGTGTTCCTGCATAAGGAACATACAGGGTATACAACACGAAACCAACCTGAAACACAGTTCCGCCACACGGAACACAACTCGCACAAAAGCCAATGTTATAGGTGACGCCGAACTATACGGCATAACATATCCTCGCCTATGACCACATAGGGGTCAAAACATCCTGGCAAATCACAACTCAATTCACACATCAATATAACTCAAACATCGAACTCGGGCAATTATCAACCCATACCGCTAATCTGACAGTCTGTAGTAGCACATTCCACAAAATCAGAATCAAACATCAACCCAAACTCAAACCAAACTCGCTCCAACACAATGGAGTACAACAACATACCTCAAATCAAAATCAAACAACCTCAAAATCATAGTAGTCAACAAACCGGTACTGCAAGCAATCTCGAACAAGTGAAACTGCTGGTCCCGAATCCTCCGGAACCGCAATACCGAGGTCCACAATATGCCCTCCAAGGTCTGAATAGTCCTCAAAGATCGCCCGCCAATCTGAGGATAAAAACCAGTACTAGCTCGTAATCTGGTCCCCAATGCTCGCTGCAAAGCTCGCCAACACTTTGTCGTAGCCGATTACCTCGACCAGCAAACTGGGACACAGGTACACCACGTAGACGGACAACCTCCGTCAATCACAACCATGTCAGCCTGCCACTGAAATCATCTCCGAAAGTACAAGGCAATGTACCGAGTTCATCAAACGATCCACAAAGGCCTAACAACTGGTATCACAAACCAAAGTGCATACAATACACACAAACACAGCAACAACTGCCACGTTTAACCGGAAATCTCAAATGGCTGATACTTCTCGGCATGTCTCTGCCTCCTAGCCATCGTCAGTCGACAAGTGGGGCCTCAGCACACACAAGCTGCTACATTGCTCTTCATGTAGCGTCACGAGTAGTAAACTCGAAATATCAGATACATCTCCGCATCACTAGTGCCAAACGCACGCAAAACAATGAGCTTCAACATCATCATACACGAACTTAGTTCTCGTAGCCCATAACTCGGCTAACACGGAGACTCGAGCCATACTCACATGAAACACTGAAGCTCCCGATTCTCGACTGAATGCATCAGCAACAACATCCCAGACGGATGGTCAAAGTGCAACCTCCAGCCTTCTCGAACAAACTCTAATGTGCAGCTAAAGTCGTCAATCGACTCCATCCATCGACACTGCCTCAAGCCCAAATCTGGCCGAAAATACAAGTGGATGAAACTCAAGTAATCAGTGTACGTCCTACACCACGCTGCACGCCATAGCAGTAATATTTCCAACTCCTCAATGCTAACATAAGACAGCTACCCCAACTCAAACACAGGATACGTAGCCACACAAGGTTTCCACTGTCTGTAACCATGAGCCACCGCTCTGCTATACAGTATCAAAACACAATCGAATCCAAATCTCGATGCATCGCCGTAACCCATGTACTCGTCGTAATCGTCAGGTAAGGTCAAAACCGAAGCAACGGTCAACCATCCTGCAGGAGTAAGTAACTCTCCTCGCGTGCATCGAACCACTCGAACTCTACGCCTTCTCCGTCAATCCGGAAAGTGAAGTGGCAATTCGGGAATATCCTGCACAAAGCCGTCGGTACAAGCCTGCCAAAACACAAGAGAAACTCTGGATCTCTGGTACACAGGTAGTACAACCCCAAATCAACACGGCTTCCATCTGGTCAGGACCTATGCCAACTCCCTCGAATAACATCACATGACCCAAAATCTTCACGCTAATCAACCAAAACTCACACTGGCTGAATCTCGCAAACAGCTGATCATGTCGCGAAGTCCGCAACACCGCTTGCAACTACTTCAGGTATTGGTCCTCACTCCTTGAGTACATCAGGATGTCGCCAACGAACATGACCGTAACTCGTCCAGAAACTGTCTGAACCCATGGTCCATCAAGTCCACACGATCTACGGGGGCATTGGTCAACCATACAACGTGACCAAAAAAAAACTCCTGATGTCCGCACCGTGATCCGAAATTCAACATAGCCACCTCTGACTCATCAAACCTCCACTGATCGTATCCGGATTTGAAATCAATCCTCGAAAAGACTGAAGCTCTCCCAAGCTGACCAAACCACTCGTCGATCCGAAGCGGAGGATACTCACTCTCCTCTGAAGCAATTCAAACTTCCGGTAGTCAATACACCACTTCGTCAACCCATACAACATCAGTACAAACAATGCAAGAGCACACCACGCAAATATGTGGGGTCACATGGAATCTCCTTAAACCTCCTCCAGCAACTCCTGGAGTCGAAACAATAGCTCCATCAGCTCCGCTGGCTCCGAACGACAAGACGTCGGTAAAATGAGTCCAGCGTCTGGTACAAGCTCAATGGTGTAGTCAATCTCCCGAACTGGAGGAACACTTGGTAACTCCTCCGAAACACACCTGGAAACTCGGGAACCACCTCAATATCGCCAATGTCGGCACAGCAACCATAGTATCCACAACATGGGCTAAGCAAGCAACATAATCCGTCTCCATCATCCGCTCGACCATCACCGCGAAACAATATCTCGGGGAAATCTGGTCGTCGAAACACAACCTCCTCCTCGAGGCACTCGAACACAACCAAATGCGTCGTCACTGCCTCAAGCCCAAATCTGGCCGAAAATACAAGTGGATGAAACTCAAGTAATCAGTGTACGTCCTACACCACGCTGCACGCCATAGCAGTAATATTTCCAACTCCTCAATGCTAACATAAGACAGCTACCCCAACTCAAACACAGGATACGTAGCCACACAAGGTTTCCACTGTCTGTAACCATGAGCCACCGCTCTGCTATACAGTATCAAAACACAATCGAATCCAAATCTCGATGCATCGCCGTAACCCATGTACTCGTCGTAATCGTCAGGTAAGGTCAAAACCGAAGCAACGGTCAACCATCCTGCAGGAGTAAGTAACTCTCCTCGCGTGCATCGAACCACTCGAACTCTACGCCTTCTCCGTCAATCCGGAAAGTGAAGTGGCAATTCGGGAATATCCTGCACAAAGCCGTCGGTACAAGCCTGCCAAAACACAAGAGAAACTCTGGATCTCTGGTACACAGGTAGTACAACCCCAAATCAACACGGCTTCCATCTGGTCAGGACCTATGCCAACTCCCTCGAATAACATCACATGACCCAAAATCTTCACGCTAATCAACCAAAACTCACACTGGCTGAATCTCGCAAACAGCTGATCATGTCGCGAAGTCCGCAACACCGCTTGCAACTACTTCAGGTATTGGTCCTCACTCCTTGAGTACATCAGGATGTCGCCAACGAACATGACCGTAACTCGTCCAGAAACTGTCTGAACCCATGGTCCATCAAGTCCACACGATCTACGGGGGCATTGGTCAACCATACAACGTGACCAAAAAAAAACTCCTGATGTCCGCACCGTGATCCGAAATTCAACATAGCCACCTCTGACTCATCAAACCTCCACTGATCGTATCCGGATTTGAAATCAATCCTCGAAAAGACTGAAGCTCTCCCAAGCTGACCAAACCACTCGTCGATCCGAAGCGGAGGATACTCACTCTCCTCTGAAGCAATTCAAACTTCCGGTAGTCAATACACCACTTCGTCAACCCATACAACATCAGTACAAACAATGCAAGAGCACACCACGCAAATATGTGGGGTCACATGGAATCTCCTTAAACCTCCTCCAGCAACTCCTGGAGTCGAAACAATAGCTCCATCAGCTCCGCTGGCTCCGAACGACAAGACGTCGGTAAAATGAGTCCAGCGTCTGGTACAAGCTCAATGGTGTAGTCAATCTCCCGAACTGGAGGAACACTTGGTAACTCCTCCGAAACACACCTGGAAACTCGGGAACCACCTCAATATCGCCAATGTCGGCACAGCAACCATAGTATCCACAACATGGGCTAAGCAAGCAACATAATCCGTCTCCATCATCCGCTCGACCATCACCGCGAAACAATATCTCGGGGAAATCTGGTCGTCGAAACACAACCTCCTCCTCGAGGCACTCGAACACAACCAAATGCGTCGTCAGTAAATCCATACTCACAAGCACACTAAAACCACAATGTCCAGCTATAACAGATCCGCGGCTAACCCAGAACCTCAAATAAAGATCTCACAACCTCTGGATGGATGCAACACTCTCCAAGACCTCGGAAGTGAAGATGCAGGTACAATAGCCATGGATATCAAACAGCAATAACCTCGGAGAAAAGTCTGTCCTCAAACAAGGTCATGGCACAAACTCCAACATGCCTAACTAGCCGCACACATCAATTGTGACTTGCTGAATAACTCGTCAAAAGAGTACGTTGGTCAAACTCCAGGAACCGCATGAGGATCTCCTCGTAAACTCTGAGTTACCGAACCACTACAACAACTGGCTGGGGCACTCCCTCGTAACGTGACCCTCCTTGCCACCGAAACAGCAACTGAGAGTGTACCACAAACACAAGTCACCGCAACACCTGCTGCGTGAAAGGATCACCAACGATCGCCCAAACTCACGCCACAGGAGCAAGTCCGCTACTCTGCGATCTCCGCCATCGTCAAACGGATCAGCAGAGGATCCTCAACATAACCGAAAAGACCACAGCCTGATGAAATCACTGATCCCGAAGTGTCGGAACTCAACCTCATCAAAACATCTCGACTGAATCCATTTGCCTCAAATCATCACATCGAAAACCGTGTACACCTTACCTTCCTCAATAGCCTCTCCACTGAGTGCAACACACTAAGCTCCTCACGGATATCTCGAGGCACATCAATCAGACTCTCTTTGATACTCAGGTTCAAACTCATCTCAAACCTCGTGCATAGCTCCCTTTGAAGCCACATAACACGTGCAAACAAGAACAAACACGTGGACAATGCATCTCTGCCTCAGGTGGGTAAACACTTCACATTCGAATGCTGGGTAGCCTGATAAACCATTACCGTATACACAACACTCTGAATGTAGACCATGGAGTCGCAACCGGAACTCACACAATATCAGCCCACCAAATACACTGATCTAACTCAGGCAAACATCAACTGTCACAAATCTCAGCTTTGAGGCAACATGTAGATGCTCATATACACATTCTCAGACAAACCGTGCTACACAATTCTCTGAACTCTGAATACTCATTCGAATCCACTGTTCTCTGGCAATTCACGCGTCGAATGATCCTCAATAGGATCCACAACCGAAACGACACGGAAAGCACGTCAGGAGGCATCCTAATGAATACAATATCGTTCACAACAAGTGGAACGTAATCATGGAACTTCAAATATTTGGAAGCATACAACACCTGGAATTTGATGATTATCCGCCGGCCGGTCGGGTTACCATTCCAGACATGCTGTACATTCTCAAATATCCTTAGTAAACACGACTACAGAAGTCTACAGAACCTATAACCTAATGCTCTGATACCAAGCTGAAAGGACCCAACCCCGATTTAGCTTCCTAAATCGGAATCAAACCCCTTCGAAAACACGAACCAACAAAAACTTTTCGAAATTTTGGCAGAGTTTCGTTACTATCGTGGAATTACCATTACCTGCACGCGGAAAATACACTTCATCCTATGCCACAAAAAGCAAACCGTGGGCACCAATCCCATCCGGATTTCTCAATATATCAACAGTAAAGTAAACAATAACATAATAGTACTTTACTGAAATCCGGTGAAAAATCGTATAAACATATTCAACAGAAAACTCAGAGCGACCTCTAATACATAAACATATACATATACCACAGTAGGTAGAACAATAAACCTACTGGAAGAATCAAGGTAGCTCGAGTACTATGCCTCCAACCACGACGTGCGACTCCAGAGTCCGAACTGCAAACTGGGCACGGAAACCGAAAAGCCCAGGGGAAAGACAATAAACACGTTAGAGTGAGTGGACGAAAATAAATGTCTTTCACCAAGTAATATATATGTATAAAATCATATGCGAGTCAAATGCATAAGTAAAGAAATGGTACACGAGGGAGACTCCAACTCCTCACGCGTCCGGGTACACGAGGGAGACTCCAACTCCTCACGCGTACAGAGCATGCAATATAAAATCGCGGAATCACTCATGGACTACCACGCGATAGCACAGTCTGAATCACGGGATCCCAGACCCACACGTGATTCCTAGCCAGAAAGGCCTCGGGTCAGGATATCTGTCCCCCCCGGAGCGTACTCGGGGATCAGCCGAGAAGCCAATGTGTATCGATACCACAACATATACTGAGACTGTACTCTGTGTAAACCAAATCATAAATCTTTTCTATGCACATGCTTAAAACATAATATGTACGTATATGTATATATTCGTATACGTATATTCGTATAAGCATAATTCGTAAAACACATGCTCATAAAACCATAATCAATCTGCATGCTCAAGTTCGTAAATCATAAATAAGGACTCGCAACCAATCCGTGAAAATAAAGTGTCCACTCACAGACTAGCGTAACGCAGTTCGCGTTAACCCGTAATCCGGCGGAAAGTCCATCACCAAACGAACGATCACGAACACCTGAATATTCACAACGTCCAATATTCAAAGTCATAATCCGACAATACAATACAAATCTTGAGGAACAGCCGTTCTCGGAAACACGTGATTCAAAGTCGACGAATCGTCGAAAATCCATATATACCATCTCAATACCTCGCTTTACGTTCGGACGCTCAACTCGAAAAACGAACCTCTCCACTGCGATCGGGGCGCAATTTCGAGTCAAATGACATGCGACTTGCCGAAAGTCAAAAAGTCAACCCGTTGACCGTTGACCGCCGTTGACCGCCGTCCACGGCGGCGCCACTGTTGACCGGAAGAATTCACGGCGGAGCAACCCCTATTCCATGCAAAACCACCCACTGAGCAACTTTGTCAACTACACCGAAGTCCAATTCGCACTCTAACATGGTCAATTTCATGAAAAACCGAATGAACACACAAATTTCAAATCCAAAATTCTCCTTGCACACATCGAATTGAAACACGAAACTTACAGGGAAGCATCAAGGGGATGAGAGCTTCAAAGCCCACTAAGAATTGCAGCTCGAATCAGCCTCAAACATAGAACCCGAATTCACAAAGTTCCTTCCAAAGTTTGGCCGGATTTCTCCTCCATTTCCGGCGAGCCTCGCCGTCAACGGTGACCATAGATGAGTAGAGGGGACCGAGGCGCGTCTAGTGGACCCAACCCCGAGCCTTGGGGTGGCCAGAATCCTCCACCGCCGTGAAGGCACCGTGGAGCACCGTGGATCACTTCTTCCTCCACCGAGTTGACTCGGTCAACTCGGTCAAACCCCAAAATGGTAAGTGTTGACTTGTCCCAAAACAGAAAGTTTCTATTTATAGCCTTTCCCAAAACGGAAACTTCATGTTTATCCATTTCGACGAACTTCAAACGCGCGTAACTTTCTCGTCGTAATTCCGATTCCGATAATTCTCACGGCCACAAACTCGTCTCGACGTACTCTTCTATAATCACCCAAAGTCAAGCACATCGGCCAAACGGATAAAAAGTCAACCCTTCGAACCGACACACATTTAAATCGACTAATTAATCAACGAACGGAAATATTCACAATTAAATCTTCGTAACTCAAAATCATGCTCCAGAAGTTCCTACGGACTCGAAATTAAATTCGGAACAACTTCCGTGAAGAAGCCGAAACCAAATTCTTGACCGGTAATTTAGTCGTTAAGTAGCCCACCATTTAAATCCGAACTTCAAATATTCATAACTAATTCCTCGGTCATCCAAATAATGATCCGGAACCGCCCACGAACTCGAAATCACATGTACTACGACTCTCGAGAAGAGACCCAGCTCCAATTCTCGGCCAATAATTAAGTCGTTAAGAAACCCTGGCGAGTAAATCCGTTATCGAAAATCCACGTCGATACGCTAACTCGCGAATTGAGCTGATTATATTTCTGATTCTGGTCCGGGTCGTCACAACATTACCAACGAGTTAACTCGTCGTTGGTAATGTCATTACCAACGAGTTGAAGTCGTTGGTAATGTCATTACCAACGAGTTATAAGCAACTCGCCGGCAATGTTGTCTGGATAGGAACTGCCCAGCTCGAGCTCGAGCATCATTTCTCCTCCTCCTCCTCTCCCTCGCCTCCTCCTTATCCGAAAACTAGCTCACCTCCTCCTCCTCTCCCTCTCCTCCTCCTTCGTTTGCCTCTACTCCTCCTTATCCTCTCCTCCTCCTATTTCTCCTCCTCCTCATCTCCACCGATTCTCATCTCCTCTCCTCCTCTGATCCTCTCCTCCTCCCCTCCTCCCCTCCTCTCCTCCCCTCACCTCCGTCGCCGGCAAAGCAGATCGGACTCCACCATGGCAGGTCCGATCCTCTCTCTCTCTCAATTTTTAATTATTTTTGTGTATGTGTATGTGTATGTGTATGTGTATGTGTATGTGTAAATTAATTAGGGGGCTAAGTTGAAAATTAGGGTGATAATTTGTAAATTTATATGCAATGTATATATATGTGATGTATATATATATAGGTATGTGAAAATTAAGTGATGTATATATATGTGAAAATTATGTATATATGTGGTTTGGATGAATATGTGATGTATATATATGTGAAAATTAAACCTAATTAAGATGCATGATGTATATATGTGTGTGAAAAATGTGGAAAATTAATTAGGGTGTGTGATTTGGATGAATATGTGAAAATTAAATTAAATTAAGATGCATGATGTATATATATACATCGAAAATGTATATATGTTAATTTAGGTGATATAGTTGTTAATTAATCGTATAAATTAAGGTGGAAATCGGGATCGAAACGGTTTAGAACCGGAACGGTTTTAAACCGGGACGGTTTGGAACCGGAACGGTTTGGAACCGGAACTGTTTGTAACCGGAACCGTTTGAAACCGAACGGTTCCAGTTCCAAACGGTTCCAGGTTCAAACGGTTCAGGTTCCAAACCGTTCCGGTTCCGATTTGTTATAGAACCAAAACGGTTTGGAACCGGAACGGTTTGGAACCGGAACTGTTTGTAACCGGAACCGTTTGTAACATAACGGTTCCAATTCCAAACGGTTCCAGGTTCAAACGGTTCAAGTTCCAAACCGTTCCGGTTCCGATTTGTTATAGAACCGGAACGGTTTGGAACCAGAACGGTTTGGAACCGGAACTGTTTGTAACCGGAACCGTTTGTAACATAACGGTTCCAGTTCCAAACAGTTCTGGTTCCAGGTTCAAACCGTTCCGGTTCCGATTTGTTATAGAACCGAATCCTTATGACTATTACGGTGTCTAGGAGGTTTTGCAGCAAATTGGCTTTGGAGAGGTTCCCGAAATAGTGGAGGAGTAGTAGTCAAGTTTCCTCCTCACCCGCAGTTAGCAACACGCCCAGTGGGCCAATGATGAGTGCTAGAACGAGAGCCTTGCTAGAGGCGTGAGCTGAGGAGGAAGCTACACGATCAAGAACCGTGCAACCAGAAGTCGAGGCTCGAGCCTCAGTCAGCAGATGCTCAATCAGCAGACGTCCCTCCGGTGGCAGAGCCTCAGACGAGCGACAGTCAACAGGGGCATCAGAAACTCCCTCAATCCGAATGCCCCATATTCGCCCGGTGCCTACTCCCGTTTCACGGGAATCATCTGAGGCACATGGTGGTGCTGGCGCCTCATCGTCCATGCCTCGTCTATCTCCATCGTCTGGTCTCTTCCTACCCGACGAGATTCCTGTGATCCCTGAATTCGATGATAGGGGATGCCTGTTTATGTTGAAGGACGACCGGAGTTCCTGAACGTGGAGGAAACGTACAACTTCATCCCGTCCGACCCCGTGTATCTTTGGAGTGTGAGGTGCACCAACCAACAAACGGACGATGGAGGTAAATTTTATTTAACATCAGATTGATGACTTAATTATTACTTAAGAATTACGATAGGTTCAATTAATGATATCAATTTGTTGACATTGTATTATTAGGCAATTTCTTTAATGGGACTGGAAAACGGAAAGGGGCTAGAGGCACCTGCACTGGGAAGAGACTTGAGCAGGCCACCGGCGGAAGGAAAACGCCCATAAGGGCCAATGAGGATGGCGAGGTGATCGAGGCATTCGACACCACGCGCAAATATGTCAGCATGGCCGGTGCGAGTGTGCGGGACAAGGTCCCAATGCTTTGGACAGATTGGGAATCTGTGCCTATCTACGTGAAGATGCAAGTGCATAATGCACTCAGTGTGAGTAAAATCGTATTTTCATTACGTAAATGCTCACTATATTATTTAAGTCCGAATAAATATATAATTTTACCTTTTATATATTCATATTGCAGGTGTGGTTTGACGTGGATGAAGTTCTTATTCACACGTGGGTAGAGCGTCAACTACATATGAGGTGATGTGCTTCGACTTATTTGAATATACACGAGTTAGATTTTTGTTTATCAAGTGTTTTAATATCTCTAACTTTTTTTCCTTGTTTTAATATAGGTATAAAGAGTGGAAGAACGAGCTTTCTTCCCATTACACTATATACAAGGAGCTAGGCCGAGGTTCTACCCCTAGCGAATTTCGGTTTAGGGAGTACGAGTGGCTGTGGCTGATAGCTCACTTCGAGCACCCCAAAGCGAAGGTATGCATCCTGAATATATCTTACAAGCCTAATGTATCGTATCAGATTGAAATAGTTAGTTACTAATTTTTTTTCAAATGTTTATCAAATAAGGCGATTTCGAAGACGAACCGGGCTAATAGATTGAAAAACATCAGGGCCCATCATGCAGGTTCACTCAACTACATGGCTTGGTCAACTAAGGCGCAGCAACAACAAGATGTGAACCCGTTCGTGTATATTCATCAGAAGTTCTATCCGCAGTGCTCTGAAGAAGTGGTAAGTCTTTCGCCTCTCTGTGTGTTAATAAAACTATTTTTCGATATTAATAGATTTTGTTAGCTAATACGTTATTCATTTTCGCTTTTCAATTAGGCGAGAGTGGAGGACGCGACCGCAGAAGTGACCATGAGTATAGCTCGGTCTAACCATCCTGACTGCTCCGAGGAAGAAGTCACCCAGTATGCCTCTCAGATCGATCCGCTTGATCGCCCGATAGCGGCTCAGATCATGGAAAAAGCGTGCGGGACTGGAAAGAATACCTACTACTGTAGGGGAATGGGCTCGGTGGGCGAAGGAGTATTGAAAAACACTTCAGAATACTCTACCGGGTCAAGAAGTTCAACTTTTAGTCGTAACGTCGTAGCGGAGCTTCAGAGGACGCGGAGGGAGTTGGAGGACCAAAAGAGGCAAGCAGCCGAGCAGCAGGCAATCAGAGATGCCGAGTACCAAAACTTGGTCCGTTTGCAGGCAATCAGAGATGCCGAGTACCAAAACCTGGTCCAGAGTCAGGCACAGATGTTCACATGGATGCGGACGATGTACGAGGCTCAGACTACCGGACAACCGTTAGCCACACCTCCACCACCACCACCACCGCACCAGTTCCCTGTGTTCCCTAGTTATCCACCACCACCACCGCACCAGTCAACGCCAGAGCAAGACCAGGGTAGCCACCAGAATTCAAATGAGTACATGGATTACTTCGACCCTGACCCGCAAGTTCCTCGACCCTGACGTGTAGTTGTAGTTAATTTTCGTATCGTTGTTGCTATTTGTATTGTACGTTGGACATTTATGTGTACTCTTGAACTTGTATGATTGTATGGTTTATGTCTTTCAATGCAGGTTCTGGAATTGGGCCCAATCCAGAACCGCGTTTTTTTTTCAAAATTTTTCCAGACATTGCCGGCGACATGGACCTCAGTCGCCGGCAATGTCTCACATTCCGGCCACGGCGGAGATAGCATTGCCTGCGACGACATTGCCGGCGACTTGTCGCCGGTAATGTCAATTCCGGCAAAAAAAAAAAACAAGGCCGGCGACTTAAAGTAGCCGGCAATGTCTCTTAATGTGGTAGTGGTCGGGTGTTTTTTATGACCTTCCTGGAGCACATCGGTGATCAGCAGATGCGCCATATGCATTGATGCAACATGAGTGAATATAACGTGCATAAAAACGTTAAATTGTATCATAGATGCCTTAGTGATTATCGTAAACATATCATATCATACTATATATATTTATATACTTGTTTGTTTAAGAAATTGTAAACATAAATTGGACTCGGTAAACGACAGTGAAAAGAAAATGCCCACTCACCAGGATCACCATTAATTAGTTAGTATGTTGATCCTCTAACTTGGAAAGTATACCAGGTGATCCTAAAGTAACATGTAGATCTAATTAAGTCAATTAATAAATGCTCAAACAAGCAACTACTATGAATAAAGGAAACTGTGATGTAACATTCGATTGGTGTTTCTACCAAAATCCGTGAAGGTCTTTGGATAGAAGTGCCATAGTTTGGTATTGTGACTGCACGTAGCGTTTGGTACGGCAGGGCTAGAACGCTGTCCTGTTTCCTACAAAACACTAAATTCTTGGATAAGAGTTATAAACGATATTAGCCCGCCTTTTAACTCTCTAATGCCTAAGTCAGAAGATGTTTAGCCAAGAAAGGAATTGAACAGTTGAGTCCAAGATATCTTACCTTGGGTGTGGAATAAATGCTTTGTTTTATAGGCAGTTGAGGGAGGCAACTCCTTTTGGTTTTCGATGACATCCCCTTTTTCGTATAAGTTGACATGAGGACAAAGGCTGGTTTGGCATTTGGTAGCCTTCACCGATGAGTTGGTTGACTGACGCGCGAAGTGGCTTACGGCGTGACGTGCGTGCTGCATCCGTACGTTGGGTGTAGTGATGGGTTTGTCCCTGTCAGCTTCCAGACTTAGTCATTTTTGGCATTCCTTTCATATTGTTGCTGAATAAGGCTAGCTCTTCTTAGGGTTAGCATGTGGTGTATTAACAAGTCCCCCAAGTCCCCAAGTCAAGGGCAGTAGTCTTGATTTAGGAGTTGAAAAACAAACCACCTAGTCCAAGGGAGCATTCTCATTCAGCAACGGTCTGTTAGGGCAGCGTGGCTTACCCTGTAGTCCCCTCAACTTTCGGATGAAGAGTGGTCTCTTAGATCGCCGCTTGTGGGGTATATCGTGTAGGCGTTCGTGCCACTTGGGAATTCATGCCCTTTGGGCGTCTTGACGGGAAAGGGTTATGTTAGAGCTTTTTCGGGCCCAAGAAGAGTTTAAGTTACTAGGTAGCCAATGCTTCTTAAGGTAACGTTCTGTGTAGGAGATGTTCATAGGATGATCAGTTGCTAAGAATGTCCATAAACGCAGTCGGTCGTGCTCTAAGCAGCAATCACCGTGGCCATAAGAGGCCTCCTGATGATTGGTTACTATCAAGGGAAATCAGTACGTAGGTGTTCAAGTCCCCGAGTTACCGCACCAGTTGATGGATCGTTTAGTTAGGGGGGACTACACTGTCGAGAGGATCAACCGTTGAAGGACTCCATATTCAGGTGAATGAGGGCCGTAGCAGGTGGTCAAATGTGTAAGCATTCGAGTTGGTCAGTCAAAAGGTCAACCACAGATAGTCGTATGACGTGGAGGCCCCGTGGTTAAGACATGTGAAGTGATCGTTTGATGGGTTTGGCTACATGCATGCCATGTGGTAGTCAGTGTGCAGCTCGAAGAGTCACGTTGCACGTGCCTTGATGACTCGTTGATTACGAGTTTCTGAAGAGACCTTTTCCGTTTGAATTTGAATGCATAGTAGGGCATGTGGCAATGATTGACAATAAGAGAAGGTAAATTAAGGACAGTTGAGATGCGTTCTCTTGTTCATTTTCTCTTCGAGCTTTGTATAAAAGACTTCATTTTCTCTCTCTTAGTAGAATACATGCATATTTATGAAAGAGGAAAAATATTACTGAGAGAAAAGCTTCGAGTTTTCCAGAAGAGTTTGTGTGCTACTTTGTTGCCAATCGTCGATTTCGATGTTCATCCATAGTACAGGTAATCATTTTTAGACTTCTTTTATATTTTTGTTGTTAATTTTGTTGCTTTGTTGTGTGTACTGCCATAATGTGGGTAAATTAGAAGTGGGTTGCCTGAACCTGGGTAAATTAGGAATAGGTAGTAATCGTCGGACTCTCTGTAGTTTACCATTGCTCTTGATGTTGTCTGGTTGAGTGGACATTGGTGATGAGTGGGTTCATGAGTTCAGAGCGGTTGAGAGTTGATTATGTCATTCTCTTTGATATGTCGGTTGCTCGTGCACTATGAACCCCTCGTCACCCATAGAATTGTCTAGCAACGACTCATCCTTTAAGATTATAGGTGGGAGGAGGCGTTGCCCAAAGGAATACGTTCACATAAGCAAGTTGTCACAGGAGTTAGGGATATACATGTCCTCCTTTAAAGTTAGTCAAATGTCTGAATCGTCTAGCGATTCTAAGTTAAGTACCAGGAAGATGGTTTTGAGTCCTGAGCCGCTTAACCGTGTGTTTCCTGACGCTCAACTCCTTTTATTGACTGCAATGTCTAGCATAGGTTCAACCAATAAAGGTGGGGTTGAGGCATCAAGTGGTGTGAAGCGTCAGCATAGTGGGATAAGATCCTCTACAACATCCGGCCGTGGCAAGAAGAACGAGATAAATTATCCATTACATCCGTTTATCCTATTTGCACTGGCGCACTTCAACATTTTGTTGGCGCAGTGCAGTCCCAAGTTGGTGAGAATGGTGAGGTCTTCTATAACATGTTTAAGTTGTCTAGGTTGGAGCAGCCGACAATTGCAGAGTTGACCACGTTCTGGTCCGTGGCTTATGAAAACGGTGAATGGGATAAGAGTACCATGATGGTTGTGTCTAAGCCAAAGAAGAACAAATGGTGGTTGAGTAAGGTGGACAACTCATCTAGTGTCTAAAGGCATAAGGTGTTCTTCGTAGGAAGTAATTGGGAATTTGGAGACCTGAAGGGCGTAGAAGGGTTGCTTACGATGTCGACTATGTTCCAACCCTTAGGTTCAAATTGCTCTGCAGTGTTTTTTAGTGGTCTGGTTGTTATGGTTATTTCTTATCTAACAGTGTTGTCCTTTATTCGCTGTGAACTATAGCTTTCATCTGACTGCATCAGAGCAGCGTCGCCTTGACTATTTTCGTTTTGCATGGTAAGTAAGAGGTGCGTGTAGGAACTACTAGGCTTAGATCCACCATGAAATAAATGACCTGACCAGGATTTTCAAGTGTCCTGGTAAGTGTCATTGTCTTTTTCTTATATGCCCATTTGATATATATATATATATATATATGTTGAAGAGTGATGTTTAAGGTTTTATACTTGCCGTTTTCTATAGCCGAAGTAATCGTTCCATCCACCAAAGAAAGGATGAGCAAGTCAGCGGCCTATCTGAATGGCTTATCAAGTGGGCCATGAAGGCCAGAATAGTGGAGGAGTTGGGAAACAGGGAGGGGAAAAGAGCGATTCTGAGACGACCATCGCTGCTCCTAGCATTGGGGAAGTCCATCGATGAGAGGTCATGGTGGTCCTGGACGCTGGGGTAAAGGAAGAGGAGGATGTGCATGTGAAGTCTGTTGCTGGTGGGAAGGTGACGCAAAGGTAACCGAAAGTGAAAAGCCAGATAAGAAGGAGAAGGAGAAATGTGGTGGGGAGGGGGGGGGGTTGAAGGGGAGAGGCTCCACAAAAGGATAGCTAAAGTTGCCGCAGCAAGGCAGAACGTCTAGCCCAAGAAGGGTAGGGGAAGGGCGTAGGGGTTGTGCAGGCCGCTCTGCGTAATGAAGATGAGGAAGTATTCTCCGGTGATGAGCCAATCAAATGAACCACGGAGCACTTCGAGTCATGGTCTGAGCCACAAGAGGGATTAGAGACAGATGTTGACTCCGACGACCGCATGCCCGAGTAGAGTATCCACATCGATGAGCAAAGTATGGAGCGTTTGCTGGTGAGGAATAACGTAGAGCAAGATGGTGGAGGTGTGGTTGATCATCCCCCACTCTAGTCGAGAGAGACTACCTCAGAATGGGTGGATGTAGAGATGACTGACCACTCTTCCTTTCTAGATAAGGGGGCCGTGCCTGAAGAGTCGTCTAGCGCACACACGCTACACGTCGACGAAGCAAGGGTTGAGCAGCCAGAATTGGTTGTGGGGGAACATGCACTGGTCCATAGTAATGTGGTTGATCTACGCATTTTATGCTTGATTCTTAATGTCTTTCTCTCTACATTTAGCTTTGTTTTATGCTTAGTAAATATGTTTTTAACTTACTTTATGTTTGTAGGTAGAAATAAAGGAGGAATCCGTAAAGGAGGCAGAAATGAGCTAAAAACCTACTAAGGAGGAAGTTCCTAAAATGAGGAGGAAAGATGAAGAAGAATGGGCCACGATTTATAAAGAATAGATCAAAGATCACTAAGATGGGTTAAGACCATGCTCATGTGTCCAAGAAGGTCCAAGATCATGTCAAGATTCACCCACAAAGAAGCCCAAAAGAAGAAGGAAACCATGAAGAATAAGGAAAGCAGAATCTGCCTGTGCAGATGGGTCAACTTCGACAGGCTGTAGAAATTTCATATCAACTCCGATTGAGGTGATTAATGCAAATATTTTATAGCTCTCGGAAAGATCTTTCTAATGACGCAAGAATCATGCAATTAGGATATGTACAACTCCAGGAAAGTGCAAATCTTTACAGACTGTCTGATTTGGCCGGGTACACAAGGAAAGTCTTATTTTGGTAGGAAAAGACCTAATCTTCTTCTATAAATTGGGGAGTTCGGCCTCAAAGTAGAGCATCTCTCATTCTAGTACTCAAAGCTCTGCCCAAAACACTACCTCTCCTCCCTTGCACCAAATCTGAAGAAGCCATCCCTCCAACGCCATAAACACCATCCTCCACCGAAATATTAGGGGAGTCCCGAAGTATTTCGCCATCTCCATTGAAGAGCAGCTTACACCAAGTAGTCTAGGGGAGTCCCGACAACAAAAAGTGTAACCATAACTCTTCTCTTATTTCTTTGTATTTTTGGCATTCTTTGGAGTGAAGTTGTAAAGGATTTTGATTATATAATTCTAGTTAGTTTTCTGCCATCTTCTAGTTCTTACGTTTTTGCTATACATGTTTATTCTATGCTTAATACTTAATCTGAATGCAGGGGAGTCCCGGTTTAGATTATTGATGTGTTAGGGGAGTCCCGGAGCACTTAATCACGAAATTAACATGAGTTATATAGTTGAGGACGTAGGCACTTTTAGGTTGCATGAAATTGGTTAGGTTATAAAGAGTTAGAGAAAAAGATGAGATGATCACATGTATATATTAGATAGGTTTTATTTTCGGTTTAGTAAACATGTTTAGGTTCTTTGATTCTTGTTTGTTTTGCTTGTCTATGAGTATAAAGCATGATAGAGTCCTAGGATTTCTAAGTGTGTTTTACTTGCCATTTTTTTTGTCTTTAATTTCGTAGGTCATTAGAACACCAATTCAAACTCCCCCCATACTTTCTAACGTTTTCATGCAGGTGAACACCCTACAATCCCCGGTTAAGAACGATACCCTATTTACCAATGCTACATCTACACAAAAGGGTTTTAAATTGCATTTCGTCTATATTGATTATTGAGTGTTAATTTAGTAGTCACTTTAGGCGTTATCAATTTTTGGTGCCGCTGCCGGGGATTGTTAAGTTTTATTTGTGTGTTTTCGTTTGTGAATATGTGAAATTGTGTAAATAAGTTTATTTTGGTTTTCAGTTTTCGGAACACCTACTGTCCCGTTTTTGTGCAATTTATTTGACGTAGCTAGAGGTCTTAGAAAATTATGAAAATTTACAGAGTTGTTCATTGGTGTGTATAGTTTCTAGCTGTAAAATTTCATTGAAATCGGACTAACCAATAATTCTGGAAAATTCTGACATGCAGCTGTGTTCAAACTGTGCGATTCTGGATTGTGTAGTTGTTCTGAAATTTGTAAATAATACATACATGTTTATAATTTTAATTTTTGTTCATACTAACCTTTGTTTTGCAGCCATCTAACACGTTAAAGGAAGTCTTCAATTTACATTGAGTACATGAAATTGGTTGATTAAGTCTCACTCTTTGGAATAGATGGCGCCTCTTTTTCTGGTTTATCTCCTTAACCCTTTGTGTTTCATTCGAAATACAAGGTTGTGGGCGGAGTCTACTAAGAACTTGAGGGAGTGTGTTATTCTCGAAATATTGGCTGAATGTCGGACATGGTGTCTAGATGGGATATGACTGGTGACAGGTTTTGGATCTAAGAAAGAGAAACATCATTGGAGTACATCCCTTGATCACAGTAGCCTCGGGTTGTTTCTCAAAATTAGTCCTACCTCTCACGTTATCTCTATCCCTACTGGCCATGTTTTTCGATTGATCCAAGGCCGATTGATTGAGAATGCATACTTTATCGCGCGGGTCGCACGTCCATTGAAAGACCTAAAAATCAGATTCGTGTACTCTCTTTAAATTGTAGGCGCACTCAATTTGGACATGCTTGGACATAATACTATGTCGAAATTGTGTGTTTGTGCATATTAACTTGTAAAAGGATTAACCACATTGCATTTAGCTTGCATAACCTGCCGGCGGCTTTGTGATGCTCGGATTTCATCACCGGGTACCCTAACCTAAGTGAAGTTAGGGACATGAGGCCAAACGTATGGTCACGTTGCATCATGTATTTAGCACGTAACTTTGTGTGTTTTCTGCAGGTTCTAACATTTTCTCTTATGCATTCACTTCATATTTCACTTAGGTTCTTGTTTGATGCATTTGAATGACGATTTAATTGTTTTGAGCATGAATTTGAATGAAACGTGGTGTGCTTGCATTACTCTACTTGTGTATATATATATGTTTCTAAATCTTTGCATTGTAAATATGCCTAATTTTGCAGAAAACGTGTAAATTGAGTCTTAACTTATTCTATCAACGTTGCATTCATTTTAGGGAGTCTAAAGCCTTGCATTCACGTTTACAATTCTTGAAGTGTCTTAACTTAGTGTTTTACAGCTTTCGTGTGTTTTTGGTGTGTTTTTGGTTTGTTTTTCTTCGTGTGATTTGTTTTGGTGTGATTTTGTGTGTTTTTATTGCTTTCTTTTAATTTTCAACGTTTTTGGTTAGTGTCTTGCATTACTTGTATATTCTTTTGATACTAACACTATTTTGAGGAGGAGGACTTAGAAAAAGATCCGGCTACTAGAGATGCCGAGAAGAAGAAGAATGTGGCTCCTCACGCCACTAAGGCACAACCCTCATCATCACAATCTGCCCCAAACAATGGTATTAACTCTATCCCTTCAAGTTTGGTTAATACTAATGCTTCGTTTGCTCGTGCACCATTCCCACATAGGTTGACGAAATCTAAGAAAGATGATCAATACGAAGACATTTTGGACATCTTTCGGAAGGTGCAAGTAAATCTGCCCTTGATCAAGTGCATAAAACAAGTGCCTATATATGCAAAATTTCTCAAAGAGTTATGCACCCAAAGGAGGCAAACGAGAGCGAATGAGGTTGTGAAGGTGAATGCAACCGTTTCAGCGGTTTTACAGCGTCGGTTACCCCCCAAATTGAAGGACCCGGGGAGCTTTTCTGTTCCTTGTGTGATTGGTGACAACAAATTCGAAGATGTTATGCTAGACCTTGGTGCATCCATCAACGTAATGCCTTATTACTTATTTACATCTCTGGATCTAGGCGAGCTCAAACAAGACAATGTCATCATTCAACTAGCCGACTACAACCTGATTTTTCCAGCAGACTTTTACATTGTTGACATGGAGGAGAGTCATTTGAACACCACGCCATTGCTTCTTGGACGACCTTTCATGAGGACTGCAAGAACGAAAATAGATGTTTTTGAGGGAACGTTTTTCATGGAGATTGACGGAGAAAAGATTGAATTCAACATATTAGATGCCATGAAGGTTCCCACGGCAAGTGTCAATGCCATCTTTTCGATGGATATGGTAGAAGAGGCAGCTCAACAACACTTAGACACCATTGGAGATGATGTGCTCGACATTGCCATTCAAGAAGGAGCGGGGCTGACTTGACTCAGGGATGAAGCCCTTTTTGATGCACTTATCGAGATTTTGGAGCCTAGGATCCTCGAGATGGCTATGGCACTCAATGAGGCTCCACGGATTGCAAATAGGCCACCTCCATTTCCGTTGGCCTATGGAGAAAACAAGCTCGTTCCATCCGTGATTAAGGCACCGGAACTGGACCTTAAAGTTTTACCGGCCCATTTGAAGTATGCTTACTTGGGAGAGAATGACACTTTGCCGGTTATCATTTCATCATCATTGGAGGAAGAACAAGAGGACAAACTCATCAACATGCTCAAACGTCATAAAACAGCAATTGGATGGACCCTTGCCGACATCAAAGGCATCAATCCGGCCACTTGCGTGCATCGAATTCTACTCGAAGATGAGGCTAAACCTTCGAGAGAAGCTCAAAGAAGACTCCATCCACCGATGATGGAAGTTGAGAAGAAGATAAGCTAGAAGATCCAGCCATCTCACACACATGAAGAACTATCACGTCTAGGTTGTAAGACGTTAAAAAACAAGCGCTTGTTGGGAGGCAACCCAATGGAGGAAATCGCCAAGGATTTGTTCTCTCCTCCCTTATCTTTTTAATTTCATTGTTTATTTACTTTCCTTAGCTAAAATTTTCGTGGATCTCTCTCTTCATACTTAGTTCTATGTTTCCTTTAAATACATTGAGGACAATGTAGAGTTTAAGTGTGGGGGAGGGGTTTACAACTTTGTTGAGTCAAAAAAAAAATATTGAAAAAAAAATTATTTTTGTTTATAATTTTCGTGGGTTTTATTATTTTGAATTTTTAGGAAGTCTTTTGAGTCTAATTTAGTGTTTTACAAAGTCTTAGGATGCCCTTAGTTAGTCTATGATGAAAATGGACTGAATTTGAACATACATATGGCACTGCATTCATGATTTCTTGTGTTAATTGAGTTATTTTGAGTGTCATGACATGTAGTAGATATGGATAGTTAAACATGGTACAGATTTCGCATGTGAGAATAAGTTTAAGTCATATGAATCCTAAACGTGAGTTTTGAGCCTATACATTTCTTTTGAGTGAATTTTATGCATATTAGTCTCAAAACTATGCATGTGCATCATTTGGTTACTTGCCATAGATTTTAATGAACTAGAGATTACTAGAACTTACTCATGTCGAATTTGCAAAGCTTATAGTTGACATATACTCTGATTTTGGATATGATAAGAGGCATTTAGGTTTACCACCACTAGCCAAATTGCCATGAGTCCATTTTGTGCGCACGAGTTGCGACACCCCTAGATGAACCCATTTGAGCCTACATTATGCCTTTCTTTCATTGCCATATGAATCTAAACACTTTAACTTAGTGTAGATTATCCATACCCTTGTTCAAAAGACTTGGTGGGATTTTTGAAACTAAAACAAAGATGGCGTGAAGATGTTAAGGGATATATGTATAGGGATAGACTTGTCCAAATGACTTGTAATATGGGTGATTGCCGAATGAAACAGAAGAAAATTTAGAGAGCAAGAACAAAAGAAAGATCAAAAAGCTCTCCGGCAATAGGTTCTAAGTGTCTAAGTTTGGATTAATGTCCCCCGTACTTGTGAGTTTGGAGTTTGTTTCGAAAAGAAGGCCCAATAATGCAAAATATGGCCTTTGTCCTGTTCACAAAGCTCAATGGGAGTTTAGAATGAAGTTAGGGTCCAACAAAATGAAATTTGGCCCTTGTTTATAGAAGATTGACCATGGAGGCGTGGAAAAGATGAAGGAGTCTGGTTTTACAAAGTTTATGATATTTCGACTAAGTCTTTGGAACGTTTTTAACCACCACTTATCTAAATTTGTTTATAGAAGATTGACCATGGAGGCGTGGAAAAGATGAAGGAGTCTGGTTTTACAAAGTTTATGATATTTCGACTAAGTCTTTGGAACGTTTTTAACCACCACTTATCTAAATTTGTTTATAGAAGATTGACCATGGAGGCGTGGAAAAGATGAAGGAGTCTGGTTTTACAAAGTTTATGATATTTCGACTAAGTCTTTGAAAATATGTTTATAGAAGATTGACCATGGAGGCGTGGAAAAGATGAAGGAGTCTGGTTTTACAAAGTTTATGATATTTCGACTAAGTCTTTGGAACGTTTTTAACCACCACTTATCTAAATTTGTTTATAGAAGATTGACCATGGAGGCGTGGAAAAGATGAAGGAGTCTGGTTTTACAAAGTTTATGATATTTCGACTAAGTCTTTGGAACGTTTTTAACCACCACTTATCTAAATTTGTTTATAGAAGATTGACCATGGAGGCGTGGAAAAGATGAAGGAGTCTGGTTTTACAAAGTTTATGATATTTCGACTAAGTCTTTGAAAATATGTTTATAGAAGATTGACCATGGAGGCGTGGAAAAGATGAAGGAGTCTGGTTTTACAAAGTTTATGATATTTCGACTAAGTCTTTGGAACGTTTTTAACCACCACTTATCTAAATTTGTTTATAGAAGATTGACCATGGAGGCGTGGAAAAGATGAAGGAGTCTGGTTTTACAAAGTTTATGATATTTCGACTAAGTCTTTGAAAATATGTTTATAGAAGATTGACCATGGAGGCGTGGAAAAGATGAAGGAGTCTGGTTTTACAAAGTTTATGATATTTCGACTAAGTCTTTGGAACGTTTTTAACCACCACTTATCTAAATTTGTTTATAGAAGATTGACCATGGAGGCGTGGAAAAGATGAAGGAGTCTGGTTTTACAAAGTTTATGATATTTCGACTAAGTCTTTGGAACGTTTTTAACCACCACTTATCTAAATTTGTTTATAGAAGATTGACCATGGAGGCGTGGAAAAGATGAAGGAGTCTGGTTTTACAAAGTTTATGATATTTCGACTAAGTCTTTGAAAATATGTTTATAGAAGATTGACCATGGAGGCGTGGAAAAGATGAAGGAGTCTGGTTTTACAAAGTTTATGATATTTCGACTAAGTCTTTGGAACGTTTTTAACCACCACTTATCTAAATTTTCGAATGCCTTAGCCTTACCCCATTACAACCCTTCGAAAGTCCTTTTTGATCCTTAAGATGAGTAGCAGTTAATCTGTTGAGTAAGTTGCATGAGTAAGCATATGGTTTGGTTCATTTGTGCAAGTATTTCATTCATGAGGTTTTCAATTATTTCTATCCATTTTTGAGTGAAAATATGATGAGTGCATCCATGTGAGTTGATTTGAACTTTATTCGAAACATGCACAGCTTTAACATCACCATTGTTTACACCACGTCTTACTTGTTCATTGCATGAATCATATCTTGGTTATCATTTGAAGTTATGTAATTCCATTGCCATATACATTAAGAAATTTCTGAGACAAATTTTGACTAAGGGCTTAGTGTTGTTTTACTTAGTATCTCTTACGTTTTCAAACATGATAACATGAAAATTTGCGGCTTTGAAACGAAGAAACATCTAAGTGTTTTGTGTAAAACGTTTTCCCTTATTATTTTCTTTCATTTGAGTCCGTAGTTTTGTTTTGTATTTGCTAGGGACTAGCAAAGTCTAAGTGTGGGGGAATTTGATCTACGCATTTTATGCTTGATTCTTAATGTCTTTCTCTCTACATTTAGCTTTGTTTTATGCTTAGTAAATATGTTTTTAACTTACTTTATGTTTGTAGGTAGAAATAAAGGAGGAATCCGTAAAGGAGGCAGAAATGAGCTAAAAACCTACTAAGGAGGAAGTTCCTAAAATGAGGAGGAAAGATGAAGAAGAATGGGCCACGATTTATAAAGAATAGATCAAAGATCACTAAGATGGGTTAAGACCATGCTCATGTGTCCAAGAAGGTCCAAGATCATGTCAAGATTCACCCACAAAGAAGCCCAAAAGAAGAAGGAAACCATGAATAATAAGGAAAGCAGAATCTGCCTGTGCAGATGGGTCAACTTCGACAGGCTGTAGAAATTTCATATCAACTCCGATTGAGGTGCTTAATGAAGATATTTTATAGCTCTCGGAAAGATCTTTCCAATGACGCAAGAATCATGCAATTAGGATATGTACAACGCCAGGAAAGTGCAAATCTTTACAGACTGTCTGATTTGGCCGGGTACACAAGGAAAGTCTTATTTTGGTAGGAAAAGACCTAATCTTCTTCTATAAATTGGGGAGTTCGGCCTCAAAGTAGAGCATCTCTCATTCTAGTACTCAAAGCTCTGCCCAAAACACTACCTCTCCTCCCTTGCACCAAATCTGAAGAAGCCATCCCTCCAACGCCATAAACACCATCCTCCACCGAAATATTAGGGGAGTCCCGAAGTATTTCGCCATCTCCATTGAAGAGCAGCTTACACCAAGTAGTCTAGGGGAGTCCCGACAACAAAAAGTGTAACCATAACTCTTCTCTTATTTCTTTGTATTTTTGGCATTCTTTGGAGTGAAGTTGTAAAGGATTTTGATTATATAATTCTAGTTAGTTTTCTGCCATCTTCTAGTTCTTACGTTTTTGCTATACATGTTTATTCTATGCTTAATACTTAATCTGAATGCAGGGGAGTCCCGGTTTAGATTATTGATGTGTTAGGGGAGTCCCGAAGCACTTAATCACGAAATTAACATGAGTTATATAGTTGAGGACGTAGGCACTTTTAGGTTGCATGAAATTGGTTAGGTTATAAAGAGTTAGAGAAAAAGATGAGATGATCACATGTATATATTAGATAGGTTTTATTTTCGGTTTAGTAAACATGTTTAGGTTCTTTGATTCTTGTTTGTTTTGCTTGTCTATGAGTATAAAGCATGATAGAGTCCTAGGATTTCTAAGTGTGTTTTACTTGCCATTTTTTTTGTCTTTAATTTCGTAGGTCATTAGAACACCAATTCAAACTCCCCCCATACTTTCTAACGTTTTCATGCAGGTGAACACCCTACAATCCCCGGTTAAGAACGATACCCTATTTACCAATGCTACATCTACACAAAAGGGTTTTAAATTGCATTTCATCTAGATTGATTATTGAGTGTTAATTTAGTAGTCACTTTAGGCATTATCAGTGGTTACTCTGTTTGCAGGGGACGTAGCACCGAGAGACGGTGGTATAACTTGTACCATGGGCGATTGAAGCAATTGTGAGCATCCGGGTGGTGAGAGCAGCCGCTCAAGGATCAACTATCGAGGGTTAACTGGGTGGGCCTCCTGAGCCATATATTAATGCTCAGGCAACTCTAGGGTTTGTCGACCTATTTCTGAGGAATGCCTAGAAGGTTATGAACGTGGAAGTCATGTAGAGGCTTCGAACGAGGATTCTGGAGCGGTCGGTCAAAGATCATCGGTCTGCCTCGCTAGAGGAGTTGCTCTGTGTGACCGCGGATCTACACCAGTAATGGTTAATGGATCCTGAGCCTCGTTTGGTGAGCGAGATAGTCGGGCTGCAAGTGGAGCTGAAGTTGGTGCGGGACAAGTTGGACAAGGCCGTGATAACCACTCAAGCTAATTTAAAGAGGGCTGCGGCTGAATCTCATAATTTGAAGGTGGAGCTGGAGAAGGAATCGCAGAGGATGGAAGGGTTCATCAAGACTAAAGAGGAGTTGAGTAAACTGAACTATGAGCTGAGGACAAAGAAAGAAAGGTTGGAGGCGGTGGTGAAGGACCGTGATGATGCACTGGTCCTGCTGAGGGTTGAAAGAAGTCTATAGAGGATAAAATAGCCATTTAAGGAACGTGTTGGCTAGTGCTGAGCGGGAGCTCAGTGATGTCAAGAGTGCTCGAGATTTAGCTCAGATGTCTGAGAGGAACTTGAAGAACGAGATGGCGACGTTGAAGTATGACCGTGAAACTCGTTAGCAACACTTGCAACGGATGGAAAAGGAACTCGATAGAGTTCGAGGGCATGCCATGAGTGAGGATCTCAAGCGACGTATAAGGGAAGAAGCGGTTAGCTCGTATAAGAAGTCACCGGCCTTCTAGACGGAGCTGCGGATGTAATAACTGTGCGCTTTTTGTTATCTTCTTTGTTGTTGTTGTTGTTTTGTATCTTAAACAGATTTGTGTTTGTTGTGGCCTATTGTTATATATACATTTTGCTTATTTGACTGGTATTTAGTGAATGCCATTTTATGTGAGGACAAAAAGTTTCAATTAAGTATGGGTTTAGCATCATGTTAATATATATATAACCGTTGAAAAGAGAGATGTGTGTAGTTGATGTGTTGGCCCTTTGGTCGTTTTGTAAACTTATGAGAAATTGTATTAAGTCAAATTATTGTTGAGACATAGACTGGCTAACGGTAGAACGAATAATAGACAGGAGCATTTGAATAAAACATCTTAATTTCATAGCATAAGGAAGTACAAAAGATAGTAAAGAGCATTTGTGCTTAGGGAGTTATATCAAAGAAAAACTATAATAGGGGGCTACTGATGAGCGAGCCGCACTAATGATAGTACTTCCTAAGGTGGATAGAGTTCCAAGGGTGAGTCAAGACTGAGCTGTCATCGTCACTGAGGTAAAACGTGTTATGGGTGGTGACGTCCACAATCTGGAAAGGTCCTTCCCAAGAGGGGATAAGGCTCTTGACCTTAGTCTGGACGGCCTTCATAACCTAATGTCCCACCTGCAGAGGCTGTGCACGAATGCGTTGGTTGTACAGATGTTCTGTCTTCTCCTTGCTTGCTATGTTATGGTAGTGAGTAGCATCACGCTTTTCCTTTAGTAGGTCATTGTCAAGGCGCGGGCCCTCTTCATTCGTGGCTAGGTCGAATAAGATCACACTCTGGCTCTTATGGGTGAGCTCTAAAGGAAGAAGAGCTTTCGTATCAAATGTGAGAGAGTAAGGCGTCTTGCCCATAGCAGCCATTGTAGTGGTGTGAATGGACTAGAGGATGCTAGGGAGTAATTTAGGCCATTTCCGAAAGTTGGGGCTGCTGCGTCTCATGGCTTGGAGGCATTTTTTGAGGCCATTCTTGATGATTTATTGGTCACTTCGACTTGGCCGTTACTTTGAGTGTGAGTTGGAGAAGAGAAGAGGACGTTCGTACCCTAGAGGTTACAGAAGTCAATGAACTCTAGGTTGTCGAACTGCGTGCCGTTATCGGTTATGATGTTGTAAGGGGCATCATTACGACAATAGAGCATTTTCCAGAGGAACTTTGTGATGTTTATCGTTGTGAACTTGACCAAAGGTTCAGCCTCGATGAACTTGGTGTGATAGTCGATGATCACTATCGCATACTTGTATTGGGCTTTGGCTTTGGGAAGCTCCCCAATGAGCTCAAAGCCCCACTGTGCAAACGGGATATGAGAGAGTATGATTGATAGTGGTTCAATGGGTGAGTGAGTGTGATCAGCATGGAATTGGCAGGCCTTGTATTTAGTGGTTATCTCTGTGGCATCTCAATGTATGGTAGGCCACTAGAAGCCATACCGCAGTACCTTGTGAGCAATCGATCCAAAATCTGCGTAATGGCCGCACTCACCACCACTATGTATGTCTTCAAGGAGGGAGCGTTCGGTAAAGGTGGGCAAGCAGCGTAGGTTGGGCCAAGTCTGCCTGTTCTTGTAGAGATGCTGCCTCAGATGGTGAAGTTGGTTGACCGTGCAATAACTGTTGTGGCTTCAGCCTTGTCTGTGGGGAGGGTACCCGAGGTCTTGTAGGACAAGATGGGAGCGATCCAATTTGGTTCTCCTGGTGTAACGGTCAAGATTTCACAAAAATTTCTTTGGATGCTAGGCTTATCAAGGACTTCCACTCTGATGTTGTGCTTGGTACCGGTCATAGGCATGTTACCAAACATGCCAGGATGTCCGCGTTAGCATTTTGTGATCGCCGCACCTGAGTGATGTTGTAAAACTTGAACTTGGACAAGTAATACTGGGCAATAGAAAGATAGGAGACCATAGTTCCTTCCTTAGCCTCGAAGTCCCCAGTCACCTAGTTTACCACCAACTGCGAGTCGGTGGAAATATTGATGTCAGGTGAGTCCGATAATCTTGCTAGCTGGAGGACAGCAATGAGGGCTTCATACTCTACTTTGTTGTTAGATGCTTTGAAGTTGAAGCGAAATGCATATTCTGCCTTAATACCCTCTAGGCCAGTTAGGATAATGCCTGCTCCGCTCGCTTCCTTGTTGGTGGAACCGTCAACGTAAAAGTTCCAACGAGACTGAGGCTTAGCTAAGGCGGTTGAGGTTGTGATGTTCTAAATGGGTTCTAGCTCTTGAGGAGCGGCTGGGGTTTCCTTCTCTGTATATTCAGTAATGAAAGTTTCCACGGCCTATACCTTAATGGCCGTCCTAGCTTGTATTCAATGTCAAACTCGCTGAGTTCAATGGCCCATTTGCTGAGGCGACCGCTATGGTCTAGAGGCTGGAGCACTTTCTTTAGGGTGAGGTTGGTGAGCACCTGTATCTTGTGGGCGTGGAAATAGGGGCATAACTGTCTAGCTACCGTGACAAGGGCGAACGCCCATTTGTCAAACATAGGATACCTCTTTTCGACTATGGTGAAGCCTTTTCCTGTAAAAAATACAGTGAGCTTGTTATCAGTGTCATGTCGCACTAGGGCAGAAGTGGCAGCTGTAAGCGAGATAACAAGATACAAGTAGAACGTTTCTCCCTCTACTGGTCATGGCAACGTTGGGATAAAGACTAAGTAGAGCTTGATTAGGCGAAATGCCTCCTCCCATTCTGGCATCCAGTCAATGGAGCGGATGCGAATATGAGCGTTTGCCTTGTGTGTGAGATGGAGTATCTTGAAGAACGGTTCACACTTGTCTGAGAAACGGGATATGAAGCGATTGAGGGTCTGGACGTGTTTCTTGTTCGTTAGCGTCTTCATATCCATGATCACCTTGATCTTCTCAGGGTTGGCTTCGATGTCGCGCTCGCTTACAATGTAGCCCAAGAATTTGCTGGCTATGACCCCAAACATGCATTTTCTAGGGTTCAGGTGAACGCCATACTCTATTAGAATTTTGGAAAATGACATGTAGATTGAACGTGTGACCGGCGGCCGTCTTTCTCTTTACTTGGATGTCATCAATATAGACTTCGACTATCAGGCCATTCATATCCCTGAATATGTGGGTCATGAAACGCTGATAGGTGGAGCCAGCGTTCTTCAGGCCCAACTACATGACCATGTAGTAGTAGAGGCCCTTGTCCGTGGTGAACGTGGTGGCTTCTTGATCGTTCGGGTGCATGTAGATCTGGTTATAACCTGAGTACATGTCTAAAATAGACAGACGCTCATAGCCGACGGTGTCATTTACTAACTGGTCGATTCGCGGTAGGGGGAAGCTGTCCTTGGGGCAAGCATTGTTGAGGTTGGTGTAATCAACACACATTCTCCAGTTACAGTTGCTTTTCTTCACCATGATGGTGTTGAAAACCCAGCGTGGATAGTGGACGGGCTTGATGAACTTCATTTCATATAGACACTCCACCTTGGCATTCATGGCCGCATAGTGCTCTAGAGAATAAGCGCGGCGCTTTTGCTTGACCGGTTTGTCGTTGGGTGTAATGCTCAGTTTGTGAGAAAATAAGTCAGTAAAGATACTGGGCATGTCCTCGTACGACCATGAAAGATGCCTTTGAACTCCTTGAGGAGGGTAATCAAGTCACCCTGGACTGTCGGGTTCAGCCGGGCTCCGATCCAGACCTTGCGGTCAGGGAACGCTTGGTTAATATTAATTTCCATGAAGGAGTCCTCTGTGTCGATCGGCTTCAGGGAGTTGATGTTGTCCCTTGGGTCATCTGGTGTTGCCGCCATAGGTTTTTCTTGCATAACATCGTCAGTTTTTAACTCTATTACCTCTTGACGAACCAGGTGACCGGTCTTGGGGTTGACAGGTCGCTTGACGAAGTCGTAGCTGCAGACCCTACCTGTGTTGTGGTCTGTTGGGAAATTCATGTAAAGCACATGACTAGCAATGATCGCCTTTAGCTGTTTGATGGTCGTTCTGCCAAGGATGATATTATAAGAGGAATAAATGTCAATGATGATAAAATCAGTATAAACCTCCTTCTGTTGTAAGCCCATGGAGCCTACGCACAAACACATGAAGTCTTGATTTAGCTTGTGATCACGGCGTTTGAGCTGCTTGTAGGAGTTATAGCACATGGCGTTTGAGCCCAAGCTCGACTCAATGAGGACGCTGCCAACCTTCCATCTGTCCAAAAGAGCGTTAATGATGAACGGGAAATCCGTTGGGGATGCACCACATTCGTCCACCTCCGAGAAAGTTATTGGGTCCCATGAAAGGTGTTGAGCCTTGTTGCCAGAGACAGGGGCCAATGAGAATATCTCTTAGGGGGAGCGGATGCTCTACGCTTGTCGTTGTAAATAGTGGTGATTTCATGTGAGGCATCCACGAACGTGACCTCCCTGTGATCGCTCGCTCTATACTCCGTTAACTCGCCCTTATCAAATAAATCTTGAATGATCTTCTTGAGCTTAGAACTATCCTCAGTGCTGTGATACTTCGTCTGGTGGAACTTACACTAGAAGTTGTTGTTCTTGAGTGGCTCCTTATGGACCTTAGGCTTGGGCAGCGTTAACAAGTACTTGTTGTTATTAAGAATTCCCTCCTGAGTAGTGTTTGTCAATATATAGACTCGTCAGTCTCAGGAGATGTGTTTTGCTGGCCGCTAGTAACGGGGAGGGTGTGGAGGTGGAAAGCGACGACACTTAGGAGACAGCTGTCGTCGGGGACTAGGACGTCGCTTAGGGATCCGAGATCGGTACCGTCACTCGTGATGTTTGGAGTGGCACTGGTAGTTGCTCTGCCATAGAGGCGATGGGGAGTAGGCATTTGGTTGCTGAGGGGCCTCAGTCTCCAGACTCAAGTGTGGACTTCAGCCTTTTCCACCATCAGTTTTATGACCGTGTCATAACCCAGGTGTCTGGGAGAAAAAGTTTTTCCTTGAAACTTGAAGGTAGTAGGCCGTCAATGAGTGTCACCAGGGCGCTTTCTTTGTCCAGGCTGAGCACCGCTAGGTGGCAGCTTGGAAACGAGTAATATAAGAAGAGATAGACTCTGTCGGACCTTGGTGGATAGCATGGAGGGAAAACGTAATGTGGTGGCTTCCCTGGAAGGCGATACCTCTTTAAAAAGGCTTCGGTGAAATCATGGAAGGTGTTAATAGAACCTGGGGTTAGCTAGAAATACCAGTTGAGGGCGTCCCCTTTAAGAGATTCTAGGAACAAGTAGCAAAGGGTGGTGTCATTATGCATGTGCTCTGCGATAGTAGATAAGAAGCGGTCAAGGTGAATCCATGGATCACTGCGTCCATTGTAGCAGTCGTCCTTCCATGTCTTCACACATTCATCGTGTTCGGCACTGGTGATGACGGCTGAGAATGGAGTCGACCGTGGGGTATAGGGGACGTGTGGGACCATGTGCCACTACTTTTGGACCTCACCTTCAAGTGCTACAAGATGCGCAAGAATTTGTTTTGTGGCCGGCAAAGGCGTTGTGGGGTGCTCAATGTGAGGTCGGGAACCATGCAGGTACTGATTCTATAGTTCGGAAGTCATGTGTATGAGATTACGCCGCTCTTCCCTACGTCCAAGTTCTTTCTACTGAGCCTAGATTTCGGCAAGCCGCTGGTTGAGTTGTGAGTTCTTCCGATGAGTGGCGTCGCGGTCATCACTGAGTGATACCATTTCTGCCAAGAGGTGAACATGGTCGCTCTAGGGGGTGAGTTCATCCTCGTGATCAGAGGCACTGGAATTAGCATGGTAGGTGTCGATCGTGGCCACGTTCTAAGCCCCTGGGGTCGTATTGCCTGTATAAAGGTCAGTGAGAGGTGGCGCGACGCCACAGAGATATTGGTTGGCTGGTTTGATAAGGTCAGATATGGGTGGGATGGGAATGGCCTGAGATGCCGTTATGTGCCTAAGCATCTCCGGTGTGGAATCCACCTCATATTGTTCCTATAAGAAATGAATAGAAAATTATAATCGTATATATTATGAAATTACGACATTTATTGGTTATTAGAAAATAAATTTAAAATTAGACGTATTACGTACAGAAAGTTCTTTAAACACTTTTGCCTTCCCTTCATCCGGCAACTCCTTCCAAGTAGGGGCAATCATATGAACCCTGTTGCGAAGGATTGACCCGATGATGTGCGCTAAGGGACTAGCTAGTTGAGATGTGGAAAGGCCATCGGTGAATTTGTCATACCATAACTGGATCTTTTGCCCGGTCGCCTTGAACAATTTCTCTGATTTTCTGCCTTTTACGAGACCGCGAGTCCTTTTGGGTTGAGGGTCTGTCGAGACCCTCATGAGCTTGCACCGCGCACTGTGGAGGATAGACTCAGAGGAGGCCGACGATGCCTAAGCACTTTCTGCCATGGACGTCGTTCCAGAATGGGCGTCATCATCATCGATCGAGATAACTGGGGCAGCGGGAATTTCCCCAGTCGGCGTTGTCGAAAGACCAGCTGAAGGGTCCGGAGGAGGCACGTCGTTGTCCCCCTCTAACTCCCAACCGACTTACTCTGCTAAGCATTGGAGTAGAGCATCTTCGGCCTCCTTTTGGGCCTTTTTCATTCCTGACGGAGCCATTTTAACCTAGGAGTTGTTAAAATATTATTACCATAATAATTATATATAAAAATTTACGATAATTATTTACAAGTATTGAGTGCGCCTAAGATTTAAAGAGAGTACACTAGCTTGGTGTTTAGGTCGTTCAATGGACGTGCGACCTGTGCGATAAAGTATAAACTTTCAATCAATCAGCCTTGGTTAAATCGAAAAACATGGCAAGTTAGGAATAGAGATAACGCGAGAGGCATGACTAATTTCGACAAAACACCCCGAGGCTAACCAAATCAATGGGATATACTCTATTGGTGTTAGTCTTTCTTAGATCCAAAATCTGTCACCAGTCATAACCCGTTTCTAGACACCATGTCCGACATTCAGCCAATCTTTCAAAAATTTACACTCCTTCAAGTCTTTTGCAAACTCCGCCCTCAACCTCGTGTCCATAACTTCACTTAGGTTATGGTGTGCGGTGATGAAATCCACACATCACGAGGGGTTAAAGAGATAAGCTAGGAAATGAGGTGCCATCTATTCCAAAGAGTGCGACTTAATAAACCAAAATTATGTATTAAATTTAAATCAAAGACTACCAATTTACTACAAAATTGTCATAATAACCAATTTATTATATTTAATAATTCACTAATTTACCATATCTTTACTACAAATTTACAAATATCACAACAATATTTACAAATTATAATTACATGCAATAATAATTACAAATTATAATATTAATTAAAACAATATTTAATGACGATAATTAATTATTAATTACCATGCCTTTACAATAATAATTATCATGCATTTACTAACTAATATTAATTATTATTACCAACTATTACTAATATATCATTTTTACTAATTAATTTATCAATTTACTAATTTATTAATTAAATTATAATTATGTTAAAAAATTTAAAAATTACCTAAAAGATGAGTCGCCGGAGGGAGGGAGGGAGTCGCCGGAAAGTCGTCGGAGTGGAGAGTCGTCGGAGAGAGGGAGTCGTCGGATTTTTAGTTGCCGGACAGTCGCCGGAGGAGGGAGGCCGGATTTTAGAGAGAGAGTGAGGAGAGGGGGATTTGATTGAGAATGGGATGAGGAAAAACGCTTGGCCTTGCTGCCTTTTATAAAGTTTCGCTTAGACGACGGAGCCTCATTCTCCGTCGTCTAAGTGCACTTGGATGACAGAAACGGGTGTTTCCGTCGTCTAAGTGAACTGTTTCAAATTTTTCAACTGGCGCCCAATTAATTTGGTGAGTGGGAGTTAACCGCCTTAATTTTGGGAAGCATTTCAAATTTCACTTAGACGACGGAGACGTGTGTCTCCGTCGTCTAAGTCAAATTTGAACCGTTTTCTCAAAATTAAGGCGGTGGTAACTAGACCGCCATGCTTCTTCAACCTAAACGATGGAGACACACATCTCCGTCTTCCAGGTGGTCACCTAGACGACGGAGAGGGTCTGTTTCCGTCGTCCAGGTGGTCCAAGTGAAATTTACTTAAAATTAATTTTTAAAAATAATTCGCAAGGAATGTGCCGATTTGCCATTGAAATGAAATAGTCATAAAATAACAATTGAATTTGAGACGACAAATAATCTTACGTCTTTAAACTTGTTAAGTATCTACTAATCTTTATAACTTTAGTGTTATTAAGTATAGGCTCATTGCATATCGATATTAACAAAATTGAATTTGGACAAAATAACCGTTGGATACATTTGCCATAAGACAATATATAATTAGAATAATTTTCAGAAAATAGTTAGTTCGTGAAGGGTTTCATTGGCACAGTCAACTGCAAAACCGAAATTTTGATAAACCGGAAACGTGGATACACAAAAATTCGTAACTCCTATTTTGGAACCTTCGAAGCTCACACTCCAAGAATTGTTTACTCTAGGGTCTTGACGAAAAGAATATGCATTGGGACATGGTCGAGATGGTCGTTGGCTTTGATAAAATTACGAAATCTTAACTTAGACGACACAAACACACGTTTCTGTCATCCAAGTACTCACTTGGACGACGCAAACACACGTTTGCGTCGTTCAAGTGAAAATTCGCTTAATTTAGGGTTGGGAACTTAGGGTTTAGGGTTTGGGGTATACTTAGACGACGGGTTGACCCTTTTGCGTCGTCTAAGTACTATTTTTAGGATTTAGGATTTTATATATATAAAGGCATAATTAATCAGTATTGTGTTTAATTACCTTAGTATGGACTACGAAAAGTCATTTTATCGTCCCCGTTTTAATAGTCGTGAAAATTAATTAATGTGATTCAATCGATCAAATTATCGATCGATCCGATCCTCCGGATGGATTAATTAATTAATTAATTTTAATTAAGTACAAAATTAATAGTTGTACATACGTACTCCTCATAATATATATATTAATTAATTGATTGATCATGCATCATATATTACAATAATTACAATAATTAATTACCAATTAATATTCCTCCTTGTTATATTGTACTCTTCGTCATAATCGTCATCATCCTCATCCCCGTTATCTGATTTCTCCTTCTCCTCATCATACTCAACATTGTCGGACGAATAACCTGAGTACTCGTTCTCGTCCTCATCCTGCACGTCTTCTTCATCTACCTCATTGATTGCATCAATAATCTCATATTCAGTTAGATCTGTACAACCATCTGGCATGGGTAAGCATTCACCATATTGAACCAGGTCCATTATGTAGGAGTGGATGACAGAAATATTAGGCTCTTGATAGGCAGAAATGTCTCTTTCCAGTTCAGCAGCATCTTCAGTCGCCGGTGTCCCTTCAATTGTTATAGTATTCCATATTCCTCGATGAGAGATATGGTTCACTATTTTCCACCCTTCACCAACGTTCGGATCATCGAGATAGAACACCTGCCTAACTAAGGTGGCGAGAGCAAAAGGCTCATCCTCATACCAGCTTGAGTTTGTATCCACTGATAAAAGTCTCAGGTCTTCCTTTGTACGCTTGAACCATTTGCACTTGTATAGGAAAACGTTGACATCATTACTGTAACATAGCTGAACGACATATGCAATAGCTTCGTAATATAGATAATTGTCTATCCCAACTACTACCCCACTGTTTTGTTTTCTTCTTCCTTCATCTCGGGCCAATGAATGTAACTTTACACTGTTCACAAAACATACGGGTATAGTGTTTAATCGGCTTCCTTACTAGCAACTACTTTGGCCAGGACCACCCCCCCCCCCCCATGGTTTTCGGATTTTTGTAGATCAATCATCTGCGAAAATGGGAAAATTAAAGGGTTTACTTTCTACAAACATGATCGATATGTATATAAACTAAATAACGAGACATACGTATGTACGTACCCATTGGAAGAAATAATCAGGGATCTTCTTCTTAACCATTTTCTCAAACCACGCCGAACTCTTGTCCGGACTTAACGCCTGAAGCCTCTCCCTGTATGACATCATGTATGGCTCAACTTCGTCACACTCTCGCAATACTACCCAATGTGCCTCAATAAGTTCCTTTAATACTCCTCTAAACGGTCGTACAACATTTGTGACTACAGAAAGATTGATGCGGGCACTGGGATCGGAGGCAGTGGGAGGTGGTGGATCTTTGAGGTACCTATTGTAGTAAGTAACACGCTCATGCATTAGGTATGTCTCGTCTATGGAGCCATCAGGAGCCGACCTGTTTTTGACGAATCTTTTATACTGTCCAAGCTGTCTACAAAATCAAACATTCAATTAATACATTGTACAATAAGAATAAGTACATATAGCTAGTAATCTTCAGTGGAACAAATTATGAATCGAAAAAACCTGTATAATTAATTAGTTGTACGTACCTTTCTTGAGGATACATCTAAGTGTACTGGATCAGACTAGAAATGAGCACCTGCTCAGGCAGGTGGATCATTAGGTGAATCATGATGTCAAAGAAAGCAGGGGAAAAAATCCTCTCTAGTTTGCAAATGATGTGCACAATTTGTTGTTGCAGTTCCACCACATCTGACTTCTTTAATTCTCTGGCGCATAACCTCTGCCACCATCTGCACAATACCACTATTGGTTCTACGACGTCATGAGGCAAATATGGTCGAATTACCACTGGAATCAGATGTTGTAGCATAACGTGATAATCATGTGTCTTTAGACCAACAAACTTGTGTTGCACCTCATCCACTGCTCCAATTATAGTAGCTGCATACGTAGCCGGATAACGAACGCTCTTAAACCAGTGAAATACAGAACGTCTAAGTGTCGGCTTCACTGTGTAAGGTGCAGCTGGCATCTTTTTGTACACTCCTCTCATATCCCTCCTCAACCACAAGAGACGACGTAGATTTATAGATTCCAAATCTTTGCGCACTTTTGGAGTATCATTAGTCTTGAACTTAATACCAAGAATTGTTCCTACGACGTTGTCGCACACATTCTTTTCTATGTGCATCACGTCCAAGTTGCTCCTCAGCTTCAACTTCGACCAGTAAGGAAGTTCAAAGAATATACTCTTGTGATGCCAATAGCTGAGATCTTGTGGAGGTATTGGATGGCATTTCTTTACATCCGCGTCATTGGTCAACACACCAAAGTCGAAATAGCTTAACCTCTCTAAAATCTCTTTGCCCGACCAACTACGGGGTTTAGGATTGTTCTCTACCGTCCCATCGAAATGAGCTTCATCCTGTCGCCACAGGTGGTCGTGAGGAAGCCATCTATGGTGATCCAAGCAACACACTTTCCCCGCGTGCCAACTAGAGTTCACGTTGTCCAAACATATAAGACTTCCATTATATCCTTTCGTCTTGCAGGCTGCAACATCCCATACGCTGGAAAATCGTTGATCGTCCACATTACGACAGCCCTCATCGTGAACATCGTGTCAGTGAATTTGTCATAAGTTGGGACTCCATTTTGCTACAAATGTTTAAGCTCGTCGATCAAAGGTCTGAGGTAGACATCTAAGCACTTTCCCGTAGATTTAGGACCTGGAATTAGCAGAGTAAGGAAAGTAAATTTCTTATTCATGCCCATCCACGGAGGCAAGTTGTACGACATCAAAATAACTGGCTAAGTGCTGACTGCGGAGCTATTACTACCCCAAGGATTGAATCCTTCTATAGATAGTCTGAGTCTAACATTTTTAACCTCTACGGCAAAGTCTACAAATTCTCTGTTGAAATGTTTGAAAGCCTCCCCATCTGCGGCGTGTCTCAGGACATCGTCATCTATTTGCTTTTCTGCGTACCATCGCATCGCCTCTGCTGTGTATAGAGACATGTACAGACGCCGCAATCTGGGAAGCAAGGAAAAATATCGAACAACTTTCACAGGAATTCTCTTTTTCGAACTCTTCTTATTCAGCTCATATCTGCACTGGCCACATACGGGACAATAGTCCAAATCTTTATATTCTTTGTAAAACAGCACACAATCATTCGGACATGCGTCAATTATCTTATACTTTAGGCCGAGGCTGCTCAAGATATTTCTAACCTTATAATGGAATTTAGGAAGATTGTGATCATCAGGAAGCAACTTACATATTTGCTCCTGAATTTCGTCAAAGGCACTGACTGACATTTTGTGCTTCACTTTTATCTTCATTTGCTCCATCACATATGGCAACACATTCTCTCGACATCTAGGGTACACTGGGGTCTGCGCTTCAAGTAGCATCATGTTGTACTTATCCATCTCACTAGTGGCAGTGGCCAAGCTAGCAGCGGAGAATGTGTAATCATGCTCATGAGTGGTATTGTAACCTCCCTCTTGGTATTGGTGTCCACCATGACTAAATCTCGGAAACGCATCATGAACCAAATCTGCAGTTGGGTTCCTAGCAGGGGGGCTGACACCACTGCCGCTGGATGAGGTACCATGGTAACTGTACCCTGAGCTAAAGTCTGCTGAGCTGAAGTCTAATGCTTCACCATGCTCGCTCCACGTAGTATAACTCCACATCATACCATTTTCGTATAGGTGTTGCACCATAACATTAACCTCCACATAGTGACAGTTAAGACATTTTTGGCACGGACACCTGAAACGCTTCTTTCTCTGACCATGTTCTATCGCAAAATTCACAAATTCACAAATTCGCTAATTCCATCCATATACCAGACATCACTTCTATTCCGCAACTTCATCCAACTCTTTTCCATACTTCTATGAATTTTAACAATTAATTATCATATTAGTCAACTATTCTCTATATATATACAGATTTTCAAGCTAGTAATTATATATGAAACTATTATATATATATACACAATTTTTCAACTACCTTTATATATTAAATTAAATTATTAATTAATTACCTTCAATAATTACCTTTATTAATTATTGGTGAATATATGTACTCGATCTACATAATTTAATTATGGAAATATGTCTAACATACATGTACATTTTAATTAAATATTAACCAAATTTTTAAACATCCATGCATATATATACGTACTACGTACTGATCAATATTAATTAACTAATATATATATAATCAATTACCTAACTTAATTATAAATATATATTAGAACGTACTAATTATATATTAACAATGCAATCAATCAAACGTACAATTAAATATATATATTAACGTTAAATGGTGTTGGGAAATTAACTACGTACGTACGTATCTAGCATTCTCCGATATATGGCGAATCGATGCTCGGATATAGTGCTAGCTAGCTAGAATTTGCATGCGCCATATACGTACGTGTGAGGATCGGACAGTCTGATCGATCCAGAGAGAGAATTGAATGATCGATCGACATATATATATATATACATGGAGATGAAGTTGAGACAAGTGAGCGGAGAGGAAGAGAGTTTGGCAAGGACATTATATAATGCTTCACTTAGACGATGGAATGTCGGTCCGTCGTTTAAGTTGCCACTTAGAGGACGGATTGGGCACTTTTCCGTCTTCCAAGTTCTTACAAGGACGATGGAGAAAGACCCCGTCGTCCAAGTGGCCACTCGGACCACGGCGTGTCGGTCCGTTGTCCAAGTGGACACTTAGACGACGGAAAGAGTGTTTCTGTCGTCCAAGTGACACTTGGACCGCGGATACATTCTCCGTCGTCTAAGTGGCACTTAGACCACGGAACCTTGAAGGTTTCGTTGTCTAAGTGTGTGACGACCCAGAACAGAATTAGTACAATAATCGGCTTAATCCACGAGTTTACGCGTAATCACAGTTTTCCTTAAATTGATTGATTGTCGATTTTGATCACGACTTAATTATCGGTCGAGAATTTGAGTTGAGTCTCTTCTCAAGAGTTGTTGTATGCGTGATTTCGAGTTTGTGGGCGGTTTTGGATAATTATTTCGACGACCGAGGAATATAAATGAATATTTTAAATTGCTGAATTTCGTCGAGTTTATCCGTTCGTATTGAGTTATCCGAATCGTGATTATGATCCGTTTTGGACCGTCGATCGTTCCAAGCCGCGAGTATAAATATCGGAAATAGTCGAAAAATTATCGAAAACACTGTTTCGGGAAGTTTGACCGCCGTTGACCAACCGTTGACCATTGACTTTTTGGTTGACAGGAGCTCCACCGCGGGCTGGAAGCTGCCGCCGTCGGGTTTGGCGATTCTGGCCACCTTCGGCCTTGAAACCGGTATGATTAGCTTCCTCTCTTCATTTGCAATGGATTGGAACTTGGATTTGTGGAAATTGATGTGGATTTGAGGTAGCACAAACTTGAAGAAAATTGGGATTTTTACCGGATTCGGGTTGGGTGTTCCGGCGACGGTTGAGGTCGGGTGTTCGGGGGAAAGCTTCCCCTCAACCTCTAGTTGCTTTGGGTAGAAGGAACTTTAAGATGGTTGCCGTTTTGGAACTCGCCAGAAAGTCAACGGAATCCATGGAATACGTGACTTTCGAGGCTTTTTTCAGCCACTGTGGTGGTTGGATGGTGGTGGTCCTTTGAGAGAAGTTGTTGGGCTTGGAAGGAAGAATATTTCTGGAGAATTTGGTTGGATTTGGACGCCGTCGCCACCGCCGGCGGTGGTCCGCGGCGGTGCTTCGGCGAGGTGCGGATTTTCGAGATTTTTATGTGTTTCCGACTCGCTTTTGCGCTCCGAACGCAGTCGTGAGGTTTTCGAGATGATTTGGGTGCCGGTTTTTTAGTCGAGGGTTTGTGTGGAGATTTCAGAAATTTCGTCGATTATTTTATACCGCGTTATATGTTTCCGGGAACGGTTGGTTTCCGAGGTGTGGTACAGTGTGTTGAACTATGATTTTGATCAGTTACATTTTATGATTATTCAGGGGATCGAGATTGTGCTTTGGGCGAGGGATCTTCCGCCGGATCTCGTGATTAGCGCCAGTGCTCGCTATGCTCACCTGTGAGTGGACTTTTCTATTTTCACTGTTGTTGGGAATTCGTGATTTCCGTATTTATTTATATACGATGTTGAGATTATTTAATGCTTTTGGAGGTATTATTTTATATTTTATATGGTGATGGCATTACTTGCATCGATGCTTTGGCTACTTGACTGATCACCGGTAGTCAGACCCAGAGTTGAGAGATTCCTCTGGGCAGGGTTGAGAGATTCTCCTGTTATGCCGTTGGAGTTGAGAGATTCGCCTAGCCTATCACTGTCGGGCTTGAGAGATTTGCCTGACCGTCGGGTTTGAGAGATTCGCCTGACACCTTCATATATTTTCCGAACTCGCTTTGCATTGTTTTATGTATATGTAAATGGTGAAAGGCATATGTTTATTTTCATCCACTCACTCTAACGATTTTATTTGCCTTTCCCCTAGGCTTTTCGGTTTATGTGCCCAGTTTGCAGTTCGGATTCTGGTGTCTCACGTCGCGGTTGGAGGCTTAGCGTTCGAGCTACCTTTCTTTTCCAGTAAGTTTCTTGTTTTGCCTATTGTTGTACATTTTATATATATACACTAGAGGTCGCTCTGATACGTTTCTGATATATGTTTTCATATGATTTTCCCCGGATTTTCTGTAAATTACAGTTGTGATTACTGCTTTACTTTATTGTTATGATATTGAAAAATCTGGATGGGATTGGTGCCCACGGTTTGGCTTTTGTGGCATAGGATGAAGTGTTATTTTCTGGGTGCAGGTTAATGGCAATTCCGCGTTAGTAACGAAACTCTGCTAAAATTTTGATGGTGTTTGCAAGTTCATGTTTTCAGAAGGGGTTTGATTCCAGTTTAGGAAACTAAATCGAGGTTGGGTCATTTCAGTTTGGTATCAGAGCATTAGGTGTTGTATATGTTCAAATATCTGAGGTCTCATCAATGCTTCGGGTGTTGTACATGTTCAAATATCTGAGGTCTCATGATTATGTTCCTTGTGTTTGTACCTAATGCTTGTCTTGCATCAGTAGGATGCCTCTTCGACGTGGCCCCCGTGTGAATCGGGATGTGGATCCTGATGAGGATCGCCAGACGCACGACTTGCTGATGCGAGTGTTGCGTGTGGAGGAGTGTTTTGACCCTGTGGTCAAAGCTCGTACTGTTGGTGCGACTATCTTTTCGGGTTCAGCTGATCCAGAGATTTGTGAAGCATGGTTGGTTCAGGTTGAACGCGTATGTGAGCGTCTACGTTTTACCCCTGACCAGATGACAGTGGTAGCAGTCGGTTTACTTGAGTCAGATGCATACTTCTGGTGGGTTAGCACCGACTGAGTTTCGGTTGATACTCCGAGGACTTTGTTCCGAGATTTGTTTATGCAGAGATACTTTAACCAGGCTACACAACAGCGGAAGTATGAGGAGTTCACAAATTTGAGGCAGGGTAGTTTGTCTGTGCTTGAGTACCGGGACAGATTTACCCACTCATCTCGGTTTGCTCGTGACATGGTGGCTACAGAGGAAGCCAAGTGCCGCAGATTTGAGCTAGGTATGAACTTGAACATCAAGGGGACTCTGACTACGATGCCTCGGAACAACTTTGATGAGTTCGTCAGTGCAGCACTTAGAGGCGAGGATATCGAGAAGGAAAGGCAGATGAAATACCAGTCTCGACGGTTTGAAGATGGTGGACCGAGTCAGGGACCTTCCAAGAGGCTGAGTTCTGATACTTCCGGATCGGCGTCATCCTCGGGTAGTAGACCATATCGACCACCAGCTAGCGCACCGAGACAGAGGCAGAGATGGAGGAGAGATCGACCGCAGCGACCACAGTCTAGTGGGGGTTCTAGCGGTTCCAGTTATCCTCGGTGTACCGGTGGCACTTTTGCCGTACCGAGGGAGTACCCATTGTGTAGTCTCTGCAGCAGGCATCATGTTGATCCATGTCAGGGAGGTCCGATTTGGAAGTGGGAACACATTACCATGGATTTCGTGTATCAGTTGCCGCGTACTTCAGCCCGTAATACTAGTATTTGGGTTATCGTGAATCGATTGACGAAATCCACTCATTTTCTGGCACTTCTAGGGAATATTTTAGTGGGAAGATTGGCAAAGCTGTATTTGTCAGAGATCGTTCATCTGCATGGTGTGCATATATCTATTGTTTCTGACCGAGACAGTCAGTTTACTTCCGAGTTCTGGCAGGCATTATAGCGAGCTATGGGCACTAGATTGCATTTTAGTACAGCTTTTCATCCTCAGACTGACGGACAGTCTGAGCGGACTATACAGACTCTCGAGGATATGTTGCGGTCATGTGTTTTGCAGTTTCGAGGAAATTGGGACCAGCAACTGCATTTGATTGAGTTTGCTTACAACAACAGTTATCAGGCCAGTATCGAGATGACACCGTACGAGGCCCTATACGGGAGGCAGTGGTCCACTCCATTGTGTTGGAGTGAGGTGGGCGAGCGATGGCTTATTGGCCCTGATCTGGTGAAGAGCACCATGGAGGACATTAAGGTTATCCGAGATAGATTGAAGATTGCCCAGGATCGCCAGAAGAGCTATGCGGACGTGAGAAGAAATAGTCTCGATTTCGATGTGGGCGATTGGGTCTTCCTGAAACTATCTCCGAGGAAAGGAGTTGTGCATTTCGGGAAGCGTGGCAAGCTTCGACCACGGTACATTGGTTCGTATGAGATTACCGAGAGGGTTGGTGCCGTGGCTTACAGACTTGAGTTGTCGTCCGAGATGGCTCGTGTACACGATGTTTTCCATGTTTTGATGTTGCGGAAGTATATTCCAGATCCATCGCATGTGTTAGCGCCACATCAGCTACCTATCCGAGAGGATTTGACATATGTGGAGGAGCCGGTACATATTCTAGATCGGTGTGAGCAGGAGTTGAGGCACCGTGTTATACCGCTGATGAAGGTCTTGTGGCAGAATCACTCGATTGAGAAGGCCACCTGGGAGACTAAGCAGCGTATGCATGAGCAGTATCCTCATTTGTTCACCTGAGGTACGTAAATTTTGAGGTCGAAATTTTTGACGACCCGGAACAGAACCAGTAGAGTAATCGGCTTAATCCACGAGTTTACGCGTAATCGCAGTTTTCCGTAAATTGATTGAATGCCGGTTTTGATCACAACTTAATTATCGGTCAAGAATTTGAGTTGAGTCTCTTCTCGAGAGTTGTTGTACGCGTGATTTCGAGTTTATGGGCGGTTCCGGATAATTATTTCGACGACCGACGAATATAATATGAATATTTGAAAATGTAGAATTTCGTCGAGTTTATCCGTTCGTATTGAGTTATGCGATTGTGATTGTGATCCGTTTTGGACCGTCGATCGTTCCGAGCCGCGAGTATAAATATCGAAAATAGTCAAAAAATTGTCGAAAATACTGTTTCGGGAAGTTTGACCACCGTTGACCAATCGTTGACCAATCGTTGACCGTTGACTTTTTGGTTGACCGGAGCTCCACCGCGGGTTGCAAGCTGTCGCCGTCGGGTTTGGCGATTCCGGCCACCTCCGGCCTTGAAACTGGTATGATTAGCTTCCTCTCTTCATTTGCAATGGATTGGAACTTGGATTTGTGGAAATTAATGTTGATTTGAGGTAGAACGAACTTGAAGAAAATTGAGATTTTTGCCGGATTCGGGTTGGGTTTTCCGGCGACAATTGAGGTCGGGTGTTTGGGAGGAAAGTTTCCCCTCAACCTCTACTTGCTTTGGGTAGAAGGAATTTCAGGATGGTTGCTATTTTGGAGCTCGCCGGAAACTCACCAGAATCCATGGATTCCATGACTTTCGAGGCTTTTTCCGGCGACTGTGGTGGTTGGATGGTGGTGGTTCTTTGAGAGAAGTTGTTGGGCTTGGAAGGAAGAACATTTATGGAGAATTTGGTTGGATTTGGATGCCTTCGCCGCCGCCGCCGCAAGATTTGGATGCCTTCGCCGCCGCCGGTTTGCGGCGGGGCTCCGGCGAGGTCCGGATTTTCGAGATTTTTATGTGTTTCCGACTCGTTTTCGCACCCCGAACGCAGTTGTGAGGTTTTCGAGATGATTTGGGTGCCGGATTTTTAGTCGAGGGTTTGTGTGGAGATTTCGGGAATTTCGTCGATTATTTTTGTACCGCCTTATATGTTTCCGGGAACGGATGGTTTCCGAGGTGAGGTACAGTGTGTTGAACTATGATTTTGATCAGTTACATTTTATGATTATTCAGGGGATTGAGATCGTGCTTTGGGCGAGGGATCTACCGCCAGATCTCGTGATTAGCGCGAATGCGCGCTGTGCTCACCTGTGAGTGGACTTTTCTATTTTCACTATTGTTGCGAGTTCGTGATTTCCGTATTTATTTATATACGATGCTGAGATTATTTATTTCTTTTGGAGGTATTATTTTATATTTTATATGGTGATGGCATTACTTGCATCGATGCTTTGGCTGCTCGGCTGATCACCGGTAGTCAGACCCAGAGTTGAGAGATTTCTCTGGGCAGGGTTGAGAGATTCCTCTGTTATGCCGCTGGGCTTGAGAGATTCGCCTAGCCTATCACCGTCGGGCTTGAGAGATTCGCCTGGCACCTCCATATATTTTCCGAACTCGCTTTGCATTGTTTTATGTATATGTAAATGGTGAAAGACATATGTTTATTTTCGTCCACTCACTCTAACGATTTTATTGGCCTTTCCCCTGGGCTTTTCGGTTTCTGTGCCCAGCAGTTCAGATTCTAATGTCTCACGTCGCGGTTGGAGGCTTAGCGTTCGAGCTACCTTTCTTTTCCAGTAGGTTTCTTGTTTTGCCTACTGTTGTACATTTTGTATATATACACTAGAGGTCGCTCTGATACATTACTGATATATGTTTTTATGTGTTTTTCCCCGGATTTTCTGTAAAGTACAGTTGTGATTACTGCTTTACTTTAATGTTATAATATTTAGAAAATCGGATGGGATTGGTGCCCACGGTTTGGCTTTTGTGGCATAGGATGAAGTGTTATTTTCCGGGTGCAGGTTAATGGCAATTCCGCGTTATTAACGAAACTGTGCCGAAATTTTCATGGTTTTTGCAAGTTCGTGTTTTCAAAAGGGGTTTGATTCCAGTTTAGGAAACTAAATCGGGGTTGGGTCCTTTCAAAGTGCATTTTTCTTGTAGTGATAGATTCTTAATAGATTAATAAGAGTGTAATCGACATTCTATATCCATCATACTAAAAACCTTTACACCGAGACAAATGATATACTACTTTCCACATACTGAGCGAAAGTCTAAATGTTCAAATTATGCTCACGTAAAGATCGCATACTTCGCTACACTTAATCATGTCGTGATATTCATAAACTTTATCAACATAGAGCAAGTGCAAAAATTGAACATATATATCTTACTTGTAACTTGAGGATACTACTAACTATCTCGAAATAACTTTTACCTTGGAATACGGATTGAGGTCAGCGCACACGAGGCATAGCGACAAAGGCAAGCTGATGCACAGGCTAGATTAACTCGAGCACATTCACCATGTATTCGACGACGTTCAACACCTTGAGTATCAATGGGAATCCTTTGTCTAGTCGGGCCATCACTCGAGAGATGTTAATCATAATGGAACACGAAAATGAAAGCGGCGTAGTACAGTTTACAAAACCTATAACCTAAAGCACTGATACCAACTGTGAGGACCTGACCCCGATTTAGTTACCTAAACCGAGATTAGGCCCTAAAGATCATTAATTAGAACCTAAATATGCGTCCAAAAGAAAACAGAAGGGAAAAATCAATAATCTGAAACTCAAAAATTAAGAGACTAAATTTCATAAACAAATCATAACAATAGAATCTAAAACTATTTATGACATCAGAGCCGCTAGACTCTTTAACTACCTGTGCTGACTAAGTTGCTAAATCGTAGTTACAACCCTAGATCGTACGACGGATACTTCTATGCCTCGCGTATGCACCCGACCTCAGCTGAGACTCTTCAACCTGGGCAATGGAAACCAAAAAGGCTCACAACCTCACCGGACGGATACAACACTCTCCACAACCCCGGAAATGGAGACGCAGGTACAGTAGCTAAAGATGATAGTCTTTATGACATGAATGAATGCGTAGCACCTGGATCTAACAATGTAAGTACTGGATATCCAAAGATATGCAACGTACCGATAACGACCTCCGGTGAAGCTCTGCCCTCGCGCAAAGTCATGGCATGAACCCTGGCCTGCCCGGCTGGTCGTCCACGATGAGGATGTCCTTGCTGTCCTCCCTGGCCGAAAACTGAACTGGTCGAGTCCCCGAAGTGGCACCTCACTCTCCTCCGGAACTCTGGGCCGCCTGTCCACCAACACCCACCTGCTGAAGACACTCCCTCGCATAGTGACCCTCCTGGCCACACCGAAAACAACTAGTAGTGCCTCGCTGACAAGGACCATAATGATGCCTGTTGCAGAAGTTGCATAGTGGATACTCCCTCGATATGGCAAACGTGCTTCCGGTACGCCGAGGATAACTAGAACTGCTAGAATCCCCACCAGACTGTGGTCGCTGCGGTCGATCTCTCCGCCATCTCTGTCTCTGTCTCGGTGCACTACCTGGTGGTCGATCTGGTCCACTGCCCAAGGATGATGTCGATCCGGAAGTATCAGAACTCAGCCTCTTTGAATGCCCCTGACTCGGTCCGCCCTCCTCAAACCGTCTAGGCTGGTATCTTATCTGCCTTTCCTTCTCGATATGCTCACCACAGAGTGCTGTACTGACAAACTCATCGAAGTTGTTCCGAGGCATCGTAGTCAGAGTCCCCTTGATGTTCAAGTTCAAACCCAGCTCAAATCTACGGCACCATGTCACGCACAAACCGAGATAAGAGGGTAAATCTATCCCGATACTCAAGAACAGACAAATTGCCCTGCCTCAAATTCATGAACTCCTCATACTTTCGCTGCTAGGTAGCCTGGTTGAAGTATCTCTGCATAAACAAATCTCGGAACAAAGTCCACGGAGTATCAACTGGAACTCTATCGGTGCTAACCCACCAGAAGTATGCATCTGATTCAAGTAATCCAACTGCTGCCACTGTCATCTGCTTAGGGGTAAAACACAGACGCTCACATACGCGTTCAACATGAACTAACCATGCCTCACAAATCTCTAGATCAGCTGAACCCGAAAAGACAGTCGCACCAGTAGTACGAGCTTTGACCACAGGGTCAAAACGCTCTTTCAAACGCAGCACTCGCATCATCAAGTCGTGTGTCTGGCGGTCCTTATCAGGATCCACTGAAAGGACCCAACCCCGATTTAGGTGCCTAAATCAGAATCGAACCCCTTCTCAAAACGTGAACCAACAAAAACTATTCAAAATTTCGACAGAGTAACACTACTAATGCGGAATTGCCTTAACCTGCACCCGAAAAATAACACTTCATCCTATGCCACAAAAGCCAAACCGTGGGCACCAATCCCATCCGGATTTCTCAATATCATTTCAATATCAATAAACAGTAAACATAATTGTAATATATAATATATCTGAGAAAATCCGTATAAAACATGTATCAGAATGTATCAGAGCGACCTCTAGTGTAAATATATACAATATATACATCAGTAGGCGAAACAAGAACCTACTGGAAAACACAGGTAGCTTGAATCACTAGCCTCCGACCGCGACGTGAAATACCAGAACCTGAACAGCAAACTGGGCACGGAAACTGAAAAGCCCAGGGGAAAGACATGAAAACTGTTAGAGTGAGTGGACGAAAATAAATTTCTTTCGCCAGATGATATATGTTATAAAAACATATGCGAGTCAAAATATATATAAATCAAGTGGTACTCGAGGAGACTCTGACTCCAACGCGTACAGAGCATGCATGGAAAATCTCACGGGGTCACTCATGGACACATTCGTGCTAGTACAGTCCGAATCACGAGATCCCAGACCCACACGTGATTCTAGCAAGAAAGGCCTCGGTTCCGGGGAACTGCCCCTCGCCGGTCAGGTCGGGGTACTGCCCCTCTTGGTAGGCATCAATCGGGGATCAGCCGAGATGCAGGTGTATCGATACAACAACATATACTGAGACTGTACTCCGTGTAAATCAAATCATAAATAGTTCGATGCACATGCATGAAACAATATATAAATGCATATACATAATGTATACTGGTATAGGCATAATCGTATAACACATGCTCATATAAAACATAATCTCGTATGCGTGCTCATGCTCGTAAAATGAATGCAATGACTCGCGATTAACAGTGAAAAGAAGTTGTCCACTCACAAGTGAGCGATACGCGCTAATCTCGTGGCCCGGCGGAAGATCCCACACCTGAAACATGATCTCGATCCCCTAAATAATCATAAAACACATCTGATCAAAACCATAGTCCACAACTCTGTACTTAACCACGGAAACCAACCGTTCCCGGAAACATATAAAACTGTATAAAACAATCGACTGAATTCCCGAAATCTCCACTCGAAACCCTCGACTAAAAATCTGATACCCAAATCAATTTGAAAACCTCAAGGTGACAATCGAGGCGCGATTACGAGAAAAATGACATTAAAACCATCGAAAATTGAAAAGTCAACTTTCTCGCCGGAGCGCCGCCGTCAACAGAGAGTTTCTCCGGCGAGGAAGCTCCAGTTCTAAAGCTCTCCTCAAGCCCAACCACTTCTTCAACTAGATCAACACCCAATTCAAACTCTAACACCACTAAATCAGCTCGAAACCGAAACGGATCCAAACTCCGGCAACCACCACGGGTTCACCGGAATCCTCCACTTCAACCTAATTAAACCTTATGAGGAGCATCGCTGAGGCAAGGGGAGTCGAAACCCCCACTCCCCCGCCACCGTAGCTCGCCGGAAGTCCATCCCCCGTCACCGGTGAACTCCGGCACCCTAACCCGGTTCGAACTCACTCAAATCACCATCAATTTCCATAATTCCAAACACAAAACCACATAGAAACTCAAGAGGAAGAGAATTATACCCCTCACGTGGCCGGAAGTGGCCGGAAAATCCAAGTCGGCCGGCGAAAACCAAACGGGAAAATTCTCCTTCACGGGTCAACGGTCAAACTGCCCAAAATGGAAAGTCAACGTCTGGTCAAACCTCAAACAGTGTTTTCGACAAATTTTCGACTATTTTCGATATTTATACTTGCGTCTCGGGACGATCAACGGTCCAAAACGAATAACCATTACGATTCGGATAAATACGAAACGAACGGATAAACTCGTCGAAAACCGAAACTTCAAATAATCATATCCGGAACCGCCCACGAGCTCGAAATCACGTGCTCTACAACTCTCGTGAAGGAACTCAATTCAAATTCTCGGCCGATAATTAAGTCGCGAACTAATCCAACAAATCACACAATTAACGATTAATCGCGATTACGCATAATCTCGTGAATCATATTGATTACTCTACTGATTCTGGTTCGGGTCGTCACAAATCTACCCCCCTTAAAAAAAATTTCGATCTCAAAATTTATGTACCTGTCATGTGAACAAATGAGAACACTGCTCCCGCATACGCTGCTCAGTCTCCCAGGTGGCCTCCTCAACCGAGTGATTCTGCCACAAGACCTTCACTAGCGGGATCACACGGTGCCTCAACTCCTGCTCACGACGATCGAGAATCTGTACTGGCTCCTCCACGTACGTCAAATCCTCTCGGATCGGTAACTGTTGTAGGGCTAACACATGTGAAGGATCTGAGACGTACTTCCGCAACATCGAAACGTGGAAAACATCATGAACACGGGCCATCTCAGCCGGTAACTCAAGTCTGTAAGCAACAGCTCCAACCCTCTCGGTGATCTCGTACGGACCAATGTATCGCGGTCGAAGCTTGCCACGCTTCCCGAAACGCACAACACCCCTCCACGGAGATAGTTTCAGGAAGACCCAATCACCTACATCAAACTCGAGGTTCTTCCTCCTCACGTCCGCATAACTCTTCTGACGATCCTGGGCGATCTTCAACTTGTCCCGGATAATCTGGACGTCCTCCATGGTGCTCTTCACCAGATCAGGGCCAATAAGCCATCGCTCGCCCACCTTACTCCAACACAACGGAGTGCGGCACTGCTTCCCGTACATGGCCTCGTACGGTGCCATCTCAATACTGGCCTGATAGCTGTTGTTATAGGCGAACTCTATCAAATGTAGCTGCTGGTCCCAATTCCCGCGGAACTGCAACACACATGACCGCAACATATCCTCAAGTGTCTGTATAGTCCGCTCAGACTGCCCATCAGTCTAAGGGTGAAAAGATGTACTGAATCGCAACCTCGTGCCCATGGCTCGCTGTAATACCTGCAAGAACTCAGAAGTAAACTGACTATCTCGGCCAGAAACAATCGATAAAGGCACACCGTGCAGGCGAACAATCTCTGATAAGTACAACTTGGCCAATCTGCCCACTGATATCTTCCCCGGAAGTGCGAGAAAATGAGCGGATTTCGTCAGTCAATCCACAATAACCTAAATACCAGTGTTGCCAGCCGAAGTACGCGGCAACTGAGAAACGAAATCCACGGTAATGTGCTCCCACTTCTAAACCGGAATCTCCAGTGGCTGTAACTTTTCTGCAGGTTTCTGCCTCTCCGCTTTAACCTGCTGACAGATCAAACATCGACTCACATACGCGGCAATCTCCCGCTTCATATTACGCCACCAGTAATATGCTCGAAGTGTACGAAACATCTTCGTACCTCCGGGATGCATCGCATACGCTGAACTGTGAGCCTCATCCAAAATCTCCTTCTTCAGACTCTCATCTCTGGGCATACACAGTCTGCCTCTGAACAACAACGTACCGTCGTCGCTCAATCGGAACTCTGTAGGCACACCATTCCATATCATGGTCTTCTTGCCCAACAAGTAGGAATTGGAATCCTGGGCCTCCCGTACCTGATCAACCAATACGGGTCGAACCTGAAAACTGGCCAACAAAGCTCTCTCATCATCCCACTCGAACTCGGCACCCGTAGCCTGAAGCTCGGCTAACATCGACACTTTGGCCACACACACATGAAACAACGAAGCTCCATATTTCCGGCTAAGTGGATCAGCTACAACATTGGCCTTCCCTGGATGGTATTCGAACGTGAAATCGTAGTCGTTGATCAACTCCATCCATCGGCGCTGCCTCATGTTCAGATCTGGCTGCGTCCGCAAATAGGTAAGACTTTTGTGGTCGGTGTAGATCTTACACTGGGCTCTATACAGGTAATGTCTCCAACTCTTCAATGCTAACACAATAGCGGCTAACTCCAAATCATGCGTCAGATAGTTAACCTCATGTGGTTTCAGCTGCCTAGAACCGTAGGCTACAACTCTACCATGCTGCATCAACACACAGTCAAGCCCCAACTTCGACGCATCACTGTATACTACGAACTCACCGCTGTCGTCTGGTAATGTCAGAACCGGTGCAGTAGTCAACTTCTCCTTCAGGAGCAAATAACTTTCCTCACATGCATCGGACCACTCAAACTTAATGCCCTTCTTCATCAACCTGGTCAGTGGTATAGCAATTCGAGAGAAATCCTGTATAAACTGCCGGTAATAGCCTGCTAACCCCAAGAAACTCCGGATCTCCGGTACAGTAGTAGGTCTACTCCAGTTCAGCACGGCCTCGATCTTGTCAGGATCAACACTGACCCCCTCAGCGGATATCACGTGGCCCAGAAACTTCACACTATCCAGCCAAAACTCGCACTTGCTAAACTTTCCTAACAACTAATGGTCCCGCAATACCGCTCGCAAATGCTTCTTATGCTGGCCCACAGTCCTGGAATAGATCAAAATATCATCGATAAACACAATCACGAACTTGTCCAGAAACCGTCTGAATACCCAATTCATCAAGTCCATGAAAGCTGCGGGGGCATTGGTCAACCCAAACGGCATAACCAGAAACTCGTAATGCCCATACCGCGACCTGAAAGTTGTCTTGGCCACATCCGAGTCCCGAATCCTCAACTGGTGATATCCGGATCGAAGGTCAATCTTCGAAAAGACTGATGCTCAATTAAGCTGATCGAACAAATCATCAATCTGCGGTAACGGATACTTGTTCTTCACTGTAACCTGATTCAGCTTCCGGTAGTCGACGCACAACCGCATAGATCCATCCTTTTTCCGCACAAATAACACCGGGGCACCCCATGGCGAAACATTGGGTCGAATGAAACCCTTCTCTAGCAACTCCTGGAGCTGAATCTGCAACTCTTTCAACTCCACTGGCGCCATACGATACGGTGTCTGTGAAATCGGTCCTGTGCCCGGCAACAACACAATAGTGAAGTCAATCTCCCGAACAGGAGGTATGCCCGGTAACTCTGCTGGAAACACATCAGGAAACTCAGAAACAACCTCAATACTACCAAGCTCTGACACAGCTGCTGTAGTGTCCACAACATGGGCTAAATAAGCAACACAGCCCTTCTTCATCAACTGATTCGCCCTCATTGCGGAAATCAAACACGGTAGTGAAGTATTCTTCTCGCCGCGAAACAGTATCTCGGGAAAGCCTGGTCGTCAAAACGCGACCTCCTTCTTGTGACAATCAAACATGGCCCAATGCGTCTCCAAGAAGTCCATACCTAAGATTAGATCAAAATTAACGATATCAAGCAACAATAAATCTGCGGCTAACCCATGGCCTCCAATGAAAATCTCACAGTCTCTGTACACCCAGCCAATACTCACAATCTCACCTGATGGATACAACACTCTCCACAACTCCGGAAGTGGAGATGCAGGTACCGTAGCTAATGATGATAGTCTATATGACATGAATGAATGTGTGGCACCTAGATCTATTAATGTAAGTACTGGAATACCAAATGCATGCAACGTACCGATAACGACCTCTGGTGAATCTCTGCCCTCTCGTAGAGTCATGGCATGAACCCTCGCCTGTCCGGCTGGTCGTCCATGCTGAGGCTGTCCCTGATGTTCGCCCTGGCCCACATACTGTACTGGTCGAGCTCCTGAAGTGGCACCTCGCTCTCCTCCGGAACTCTGGGCTGCCTGATCACCAGCACCAACCAACTGAGGACACGCCCTCGCATAGTGACCCACCTGGCCACAATGATAACAATTGAGGGTACCTCACTGACATGAACCAAGATGATACCTATTGCACAGGTTGCACTGTGACGACCCGAAACAGAATCAGCAGTTAAGTCGCATAGTCGCAGAGTTACGACAGTGTTGAAACCGCCAGTTTTCTTAACGACTAAATTATTGGCCGAGAATTGGAGCTGGGTCTCTTCTCGAGAGTCGTTGTACGTATGATTACGAGTTCGTGGGCGGTTCTGGATCGTTATTTGGACGACCAAGGAATTAGTTATGAATATTTGAAGTTCAGATTTAAATGGTGGGCTACTTAACGACTAAATTACCGGACGAGAATTTGGTTTCGGCTTCTTCATGGAAGTTGTTCAGAATTTAATTTCGAGTTTGTGGGAACTTCCGGAGCATGATTTGGAGTTACGAGGAATTAGTTGCGAATATTTCCGTTTGTTGTTTGTTTAGTCGATTTATTATGTGTTTGGGCTGAACAGTTGACTTTTTATCCGATTGGCCGATGTGTTTGACTTTGGGTAATTATTGAAGAATATGTCGAGACGAGTTTGTGGCCGCGAGAATTATCGGAATCGGAATTACGACGAGAAAGTTACGCGCGTTTGAAGTTCGTTTAAACGGATAATTACAAGTTTCCTAATCGGGAAAGGCTATAAATAGCAACTTGCCATAAAGGGAAAGTCAAAAACAGGAAATATTATGTTTGACCGAGTTGACTCGGTCAACTCGGTTGAGAGAGGAAGAGAACGACGGTGGCCGACGTGCTTACTTCCGACGAGGGACTTTCGGCCACCTTATGGCTCGGGAAGGGGCTCTTTGGCCTCGTCTCGGTCCTCTGGTGGTGGTACCGTGCTTGGTTTCCAGTATAGCTCGCCGGAAAGAGAAGAAATTCCGATCAAAAGTTTGAAGAAATTGGGTGTTTTCGGGTTCCACAAATTAGACCGATTCGAGCTGAAATTTGGAGTGGGCTTTGTAGCTCTCATCACTAGCAAGCTACCATGTAAGTTTGAAGATCTAATTTTGCTTGAGCTTGGAGAATTTTGGGATTGAAATTTGTGTGTTCATTCGGTTTTTCATGAAATTGACCATGTTAGAGTGAGAATTGGACTTCGGTGCAGTTGACAAAGTTGCTCAGTGGGTGATTTTGAGTGGAAAAAGGGTTGCTCCGCCGTGAAATTCTTCGGCCTGCGGTGGCGCCGCCGTGGACGGCGGTCAACGGTCAAAGTTTGACTTTTTCGGACTTTCGACAAGTTGCATGTCATTTGACTCGTAATCGCGCCCCGATCGCAGTGGGGAGGTTCGTTTTTCGAGTTGAGCGTCCGAACGTAAAGCGAGGTATTGAAGTTGTATATATGGATTTTCGACGATTCGTCGTATTCGAATTGTGTATTTCCGAGAATGGTGGTTTCTCGTGGTTTGATTCGAATTGTCGGATTATGACTTTGAATATTGGACGTTGTGATTATTCAGGGGTTCGTGATCGTTTGTTTGGCGATGGACTTTCCGCCGGATCACGGGTTAACGCGTATCGCGTTACGCCAGTCTGTGAGTGGACATTTTATTTTCACGGAATGATTGCGAGTCTTTTATATACATTTTATGAACTTGAGCATGCAGCATGATTATGGTTTTACTGGCATGAGATTTCTTACGAGATTATGTTTAATATGAGCATGTGTTACGATTATACGATTATATATATACGGATATACGTATATGAATATACACACACTTATATGCTATTTCATGCATTTGCATCGAAATGTTTATGATTTGGTTTACACAGAGTACAGTCGTGGTTACGTTGTTGTATCGATACACTTTGCCTCTCGGTTGATCCCCGATGGTAGGCCGCCTGGAGGGGCGTTTCCCCAACCAGACCGGTGAGGGGCGTATCCCCGGATCCGAGGCCATTTCTGGCTAGAATCACGTGTGGGTTTGGGATCCCGTGATTCTGACTGTACTAGCACGGTGTGTGTCCATGAGTGACCCCGTGGGATTTTTACTTGCATGCTCAGTACACTGGAGGAGTATGAGTTTTACCTCGTGTACTTGTTATTTTATTTACCTAGACTCGCATATGTTATTTTACATATATATCAACTGGTGAAAGACATTTATTTTCGTCCACTCACTCTAACGTGTTTTATGTCTTTCCCCTGGGCTTTTCGGTTTCCGTGCCCAGTTTGCAGTTCAGGCTGTGATGTCGCACGTCGTGGTCGGAGGCATAGTGCTCGAGCTACTTTGTTTCATCCAGTAGGTTTATTGTTCTACCTACTGTTGTATGCGTATACGATTATGTATTAGATGTCGCTCTGAGCTTCCTGTTGAATATGTGTTATACGATTTTACTCCGGATTTTCCGTAAAGTACATATATATTTACTACTTTACGTTATTGTTGATATATTGAGAAATCCGGATGGGATTGGTGCCCACGGTTTGCTTTTTGTGGCATAGGATGAAGTGTATTTTCCGCGTGCAGGTAATGGTAATTCTACGCTAGTAACGAAACTCTGCCCAAATTTCGAAAAGTTTTTGTTGGTTCGTGTTTTCGAAGGGGTTTGATTCCGATTTAGGAAGCTAAATCGGGGTTGGGTCCTTTCAGCTTGGTATCAGAGCATTAGGTTATAGGTTCTGTAGACTTCTGTAGTCGTGTTTACTAAGGATATTTGAGAATGTACAGCATGTCTGGAATGGTGACCCGACCGGCCGGCGGATAATCATCAAATTCCGGGTGTTGTATGCTTTCAAATATTTGAAGTTCCATGATTACATTCCACTTGTTATGAACGATGTTTTATTCATTAGGATGCCTCCTGACGTGCTTTCCGTGTCATTTCGGTTGTGGATCCTGTTGAGGATCATTCGACACGTGAATTGCCAGTGAACAGTGGATTCAGATGAGTATTCAGAGTTCAGAGATTTGTGTGGCACGGTTTGCCTGGGGATGTGTATATAAGCGTCTATATGTTGCCTCAGAACTGAGAATTGTGGTGGTGATATTTGCCTGATTCAGATTGTTGTGTTTGGTGGGCTGATATTGTGTGAGTTCCGGTTGCGACTCCATGGCCTACATTCAGAGTGTTGTGTATACGGTAATGGTTTATCAGGCTACCCAGCAATCAGATGTGGAGTGTTTACCCACCTGAGGCAGAGATGCATCGTCCACGTGTTTGTTCTTGTTTGTACGTGTTATGTGGCTTCAGAGGGAGCTATGCATGAGGTTCGAGATGAGTTTGAACCTGAGTATCAGAGAGAGTCTGACTGTTATGCCTCGAGATTGCCGCGAGGAGCTTAGTGTGTTGCACTCAGTGGCGAGGCTAGTGTGACGGAAAAAAAAAATGTACGCAGTTTCCGATGTGATGGTTTGAGGAAAGTGAATTTAGTCGAGATTTTGATGAGGTTGAGTTCTGATACTTCGGGATCAGTGACTTCATCAGACTGTGGCCTTTTCGATTATGTTGAGGATCCTCTGCTGATCCGTTTGTCGACGGCGGAGATCGCAGAGTAGCGAACTTGCTCCTGTGGCATGAGTTTGGGCGATTGTTGGCGATCCTTTCACACAGCAGGTGTTGCGGTGACTTGTGTTTGTGGTACACTCTCAGTTGTTATTGTGATGGCCAGGAGGGTCACGTTACGAGGGAGCGCTCTCAGTCAGCTGTGTTAGTGGTACAGTAGCTCAGAGTTTACGAGGAGATCCTCATGTTGTTCCTGAAGTCTGATCAATGTATCCTTTTGATGAGTTATTCAGCAAGTCGCGATTGATGTGTGCGGCTACTTGGGCATGTTGGAGTTCGTGCCATGACCTTGTTTGAGGACAGACTTTTCTCCGAGGTTGCTGTTGTTTGATATCCATGGCTATTGTACCTGCATCTCCACTTCCGAGGTTTTGGAGAGTATTATATCCATCCGGAGGTTGTGAGATCTTTGTTTGAGGTTATGGGTTAGCTGCGGATCTGTTATAGCTGGACATTGTGGTTTTAGTGTGCTTGTGAGTATGGAATTACTGACGATGCATTTGGCTGTGTTCGAGTGCCTCGAGAAGGAGGTTGTGTTTCGACGACCAGATTTTCCCGAGATGCTGTTTCTTGGTGATGGTTGAGCGGTTTGTGAGGATGAGTTGTGTGGTTTGCTTAGCTCATGTTGTGGATACTGTGATTGTTGTGTCCGACATTGGTGACATTGTGGTGGTTCCTGACTTTCCAGGCGTGTTTCGGAGGAGTTACCAGGTGTTTCTCCAGTTCGGGAGACTAACTACACCATTGAGTTTTTACCAGGCGCTGGACTCATTTTACCGGCATCTTGTCGTTTGGAGCCAGCAGAGCTGATTGAGCTATTGTGTCGACTCCAGGAGTTGCTGGAGGAGGTTTCATGAGATTTCATGCGACCCCGCGTATGTGCGTGGTGTGTTTCTGCATTGTGTGTACGGATGTTGGTTTGTTCGACGATATGGTGCATTGACTACCGAAGCCTGATTCGCTTGAGAGGAGAGTGAGTATCCTCCGCTTCGGGTTGACGAGTGGTTTGATCAGCTTGTGAGAGCTTCAGTCTTGTTGAAGATTGATTTGGGGACTGGATACCATCAGTGGAGGTTTGATGAGTCAGATGTGGCTATGTTGGCTTTCGGATCACGGTGCGGACATCAGGAGTTCTTGGTCATGCTGTTTAGTTGACCAATGCCCCGTAGAGCATGCGGACTTGATGGACCAGGTGTTCAGACGATTTCTGGACGAGTTGCGGTCATGTTCGTTGGCAATGTCCTGATGTACTCCGAGAGTGTGGACCAGTACCTGGAGCAGTTGCGAGCGGTTTTGTGGATTTCGCGAGACGATTTGCTGTTTGTGAAGTTCAGCCAGTGTGTGTTTTGGCTGATTAGAGTAACGATTTTGAGCTGTGTGATGCTAGCCGAGGGAGTTGGCGTGGATCCTGACCAGTTAGAAGCCATGTTGATTTGGGGTTTGTTCTACCATTGTACCAGAGATTCGGAGTTTCTCTTGGGTTCGGCAGGCTATTACCGACGGCTTGTACAGGATTTTCCCGGATTGCCACTCTACTTCCCGGACCGATGAAGAAGGCGCCAAGTTCGAGTAGTTCGATGCATGCGAGGAGAGTTGCTCTCTCCTGCAGGTTGATGACCGTTACTGCGGTTTTGACCTTACCTGTTGACCGCGACGAGTTCGTGGGTTATGGCGATGCATCGAGGTATAGGTTTGGTTATGTTTTGATGTTGTATAGCAGATCGGGGGCTCATGGTTACGGACAGTGGAAACCTTATGTACCTACATATCCTGTGTACGATTTGGGTGTAGCTGTCCTTTTTTTAGCATCAGAGAGTTCGAGATTCTACAGCTACGGTGTGCAGCGTGGTGTAGGATGTACACCGACCGTTGAGTTTCATCCATTTGCATTTTCGGCAAGATTTGGGCTTGAGGCAGTGTCGATGGATGGAGTCGACTGACGACTATGGCTGCACATTAGAGTTTGTTCGAGAAGGTTAGATGTTGTACTTAATCATCCGTCTGGATGTTGTTACTGATGCATTCAGTCGAGAGTCGGGAGTTTTAGTGGTTCATGTGTGTGTGGCACGAGTTTCCGTGTTAGCTGAGTTGCAGGCTACGAGAGCTGAGTTCGAGTATGATGGTGTTGAGGCTCGTTGTTTTGCGCGCATTTGGCGCTAGTGATGCGGAGATGTGTCAGATACTCCGAGTTTACTACTCGAGACGCAACATGAGGAGCAATGTAGCAGCTTGTGTGTGTGCAGATGCCACATTCGTCGACTGGCGATGGCTAGGAGGCAGAGACGTACCGAGATGTGTTAACCATTTGAGATTTCCGGTTAGACGTGGCGGTTACTGGTGTGATCTTGTGTGTGTTTGTATGCACTTTGGTTTGTGGTACCAGTTATCAGGTGTTTGTGGACAGTTTGATGAACTTGGTACGTTTCCTTGTACTTTCGGTGACGATTTTAGTGGCAGGCTGGTATAGCTATGTTTGACGGAGATTGTCCGCCTACGTGGGTACCTGTGTCCCAGTTTGCTGGTCGAGGTAATCAGCTACGACAAGTGTTGACAAGCTTTGCAGCGAGCATTGGGGACTAGATTACGAGTAGTACCGGATCTTATCCTCGGATTGGCGAGTGATCTTCGAGGACTATTCAGACCTTGGAGGGCATATTGTGGACCTCGGTATTGCAGTTCCGGAGGATTCGAGACCAGCAGTTTCACTTGTTCGAGTTTGCATGCAGTAACAGTTTGTTGACTATTATGATTTTGATGTTGCGTGTTGCCGTTTCAAGGACGATGTTGTACTCCACTGTGTTGGAGTGAGCTTGTTTGAGTTTGAGTTGATGTTTGATTCTGATTTTGTGGAATGTGTTACCACAGACTGTCAGATTAGCGGAAATGGGTTGACAATTGCTTGAGTTTGATGTTTGAGTTTTGTTGGTATGAACAGGTTGTGTTGTGGTTTGCCATGTGGTTTTGACCCGTGTGTGTGGCCATAAGCGAGTTTGTGTTATGCCGTGTGGTTCGGCATCGCCTATAGTGTTGGCTTTTATGTGTGTTGTGTTCCGTGTGGCGGAACTGTGCTTCAGGGTTGCTATGTGTTGTGTACCCTATCTGTTCCTTATGTAGGAACACTTGGCAATTGTGTGAGCCAGTTCAGATTTGTGATTTGAGGGTACAGGGATTCCGGCACGGAATTATCTCCTATTGTGGAGTTTGTGATCAGAGTTGTTCAGTTGAGATTGCAGTTGGTGAGTTGAGCAGTATGCAGAGGCAGTGCTGTGACGACCCGAACCAGCATCAGTTGTGTGGTTTGCCGATTCGATTCGCGACTATGTTTTCAGTCGAGAATTTGAGTTGGCTGTCTTCACGGAAAGTGTAGAGTACGTGATTTCGAGTTCGTGGGTGGTTCCGGAAGATTTTTCCGATAACCGAGGAATATTTTGTGATTATTTGAAGTTTCGGGTTCCGACGAGTTTATCCGATTGTTTCGAGCTTATCCGAATCACATCGTATATTCATTCCGGACCGTTGATCGACCCGAGGGACGAGTATAAATATCGAAAAGTCGGAAAATAGTCGTAAAAACACGAAATTGCATTGACCACCGTTGACTTTCTGTTTTTGGTAAGTTGACTTTTGGACAAAAAAAAAAGAAAGGAAAGGAAAGTTTCCCGTTTCGGCACCACCGTCCCACGATCGGATTCCGGCCACCATCCGCCTCGGGACAGGTACGGTTCGATTCCTTGAGTGATTTCGAGTTGGATGGTTGTGGGTTTGAGTGGAATTGATACGGTTTTGGTTGAACCCGAGTTGAGTTTCCTTGCCGGAATTCGGCCTTAATGGGGGGAGCTTTTCCGGTGACCTTTGGTGGCCGAGGGGTGAGGGCTTCACCTCGCCTTGCCCCAAGGTTGCTTCCCATATGTTTTATTTCAGTTTTGGAGGTGGTTTGGCTAAAACCCGATTGGGTTTTCCGGTGAGATGTGTTGCTCGGTTTTGCTTGATTTTGGAGGGGTTAGAGTTGGAATTGGGCTTAGTGGCAGAAGAGAAAGTGGTTCGTGTGATCGAGATCTTGAAAACTGGAGTTTTCCACCGTGAAATTCCACTGTTGACGGCGCGCCGCCGTCGGCGGCGGCGGTCAACGGCGAGGAAAAAGTCAACTTTTCAGATTTCGACGTTTTTAATGTCATTTTTCTCGTAATCGCGCCCTGATTATCGTCCAGAGGTTTTTGGGTCGATTTGGTTAGCCGATTTTCAGTCGAGGTTTCGAGTGGGGATTTCGGGATTTCCGTTATATATTTTGTACCGTATTTCGTATTTCCGGAAACGGTTGGTTTCCGTGCATCAGTACAGTGTTGTGGACTACGATTTTGATCAGTTGTGTTTATATATATTCAGGAGATCGAGATCGAGATCTGGATCGTGATCGTGCTTCAGGCGAGGGAACTTCCGCCGGACCACGAGTTTAGCGCAAGTTCGCGCTAGCTGATCTGTGAGTGGACAAGTTTCTATTTTCACTGTTGATTTGCGAGTTCGTGGATTTTATGATTTCCGTATTTAATTATACGATGTTGTGATATATGTTGTTTCCGGAGGTATTGTTATATGTGATGGCATTAATTACATCGATGTACCAGAGTTGAGAGATTCCTCTGGGCAGGGTTGAGTGGTCCCCTGCGTGCCGCCAGGGTTGAGTGGTCCCCTGGCCTATCACTGTCGGGTTTGAGCGATTCACCTGACGTCGGGTTTGAGAGGTCGCCTGACAACCTCCGTGTATATATGTATATGTGTGTGTTGTTTTCCGAACTCGCATTGTTTGTATTGAGTATGTATATAAACTGGTGAAAGGCATATGTTTATTTTCGTCCACTCACTCTAACATTTTATTTGCCTTTCCTCTGGGCTTTTCGGTTTTCGTGCCCAGTTTGCAGTTCAGGTTTGGTGTTTCACGTCGCAGTTTGGAGGCTAGTGATCAGAGTCACCTGTGTTTTTCCAGTAGGTTCTTGTTTCACCTACTGATGTACATATTGTATATGTTTTACTCTAGAGGTCGCTCTGATACATTCTGATACATGTTGTGCGGATTTTCACGGATATACATATATACATAGTACAGTTTATTTACTATTGTTGATTATATTGATGTTGAGAAATCCGGATGGGATTGGTGCCCACGGTTTGCTTTTTGTGGCATAGGACGAAGTGTTAATTTCTGGGTGCAGGTTATGGTAATTCAACGCTAGTATCGAAACTCTGCCCAAATTTTGAAAAAATTTTGTTGGTTCGTATTTTCGAAAGGGTTTGATTCCGGTTTAGGTAACTGAATCGGGATTGGGTCCTTTCAGCTTGGTATCAGAGCATTAGGTTGTCAGATTCTGTAGACTCTTGTTGTTGTGACGCTTAGGGTATTTGAGTTGATACAGCATGACTGGAGTGATGACCCGACTGGCCAGCGGTACTCATCAATACTTCGGGTGTTGTATGTCCTCAAATATCTGCGGTCTCATGATTACGTTCTTTCTGCTTGTACCTAATGCTTGTCTTGTATCAGTAGGATGCCTCCTCGACGTGGTCCCCGTGTTGATCGGGATGATGATCCTGATGAGGATCGCCGAACGCGCGACTTGCTGATGCGAGTGCTGCGTTTGGAAGAGCGTTTTGACCCTGTGGTCAAGGCTCGCACTGCGGGTGCTACTGTGTTTTCGGGTTCAGTTGATCCAGAGATATGCGAGGCATGGTTCGTTCAGATTGAGCGTGTTTGTGAGCGTCTGCAGTTTACACCTGAGCAGATGACAGTAGCCGCAGTTGGTTTACTTGAGGGTGATGCATACTTTTGGTGGGTCAGCACCGACAGAGTTCCTGTGGATACTCCGTGGATATTGTTTCGTGATTTGTTTATGCGGAGGTATTTTAATCAGGCTACCCAGCAGCGCAAGTACGAGGAGTTCACGAACTTGAGGCAGGGCAGTTTGTCTGTACTTGAGTACCGGGATCGGTTCACGTGTTTGTCTCGTTTTGCGCGGGATATGGTGGCTACAGAGGAAGCCAAGTGTCGTAAATTTGAGCTGGGATTGAATCTGAGCATCAAGGCGACTTTGACTTCGATGCCACGGAACAACTTTGATGAGTTTGTCAGTCCAGCTCTCCGAGGCGAGGATATTGAGCAGGAGAGACAGCAGAGGTACCAGCCGAGGCGATTTGAGGAAGGTGGACCGAGTCAGGGGCCTTCAAAGAGGCAGAGTTCTAATACTTCCGGTTCAGCTTCATCCTCAGGCGGTGGATCTTATCGTTCCCCAGTTGATGTACCGAGGCAGAGATCGAGATGGAGGAGAGACCGACCGCGGCGACCACAGGCTAGTGCTGGTTCCAGTGGTTCTACTTATCCTCGGCGTACTGGTGGCACTTTTGCTGTACCGAGGGAGTATCCGTTGTGTAGTCTCTGCAGCCGACATCATGTGGGTCCATGTCGGCGAGGTCCTGTTACTTGTTATCATTGTGGCCAGGTGGGTCACTACTTGAGGGAATGTCCCCAGTTGTTTGGTACTGATGGTCAGGCGGCTCAGAGTTCCGGAGGAGAGCGAGATACCACTTCTGGAGCGCGACCAGTACAGTTTGCAGGCCAGGGTAGGCAGCAGGGGCAGCCCCAACGAGGAGGACCAGCCGGACAGGCGAGAGTTCATGCTATGACTATGCATGAGGGTAGAGCATCATCGGAGGTCGTTATCGGTACGTTACATGTTTTTGGTATTCCTGTACTTGAATTGTTAGATCCGGGTGCCACACATTCATTCATATCATTTAGACTATCATCATTAGCCACGGTTCCTGCATCTCCACTTCCGGGGTTGTGGAGAGTGTTGTATCCGTCAGGTGAGGTTGTGAGCATCGGTTGGGTTTACCGAGATTGTGAGGTGTTTATTGATGGCCATGGTTTAGCCGCTGATCTGTTATTGCTTGATATTGTGGATTTTGATCAGATATTGGGTATGGACTTTTTGGAGTCGCACTGGGCTATGTTTGATTGCCACAGGAAGGAGGTCGCGTTTCGACGACCAGGGTTACCTGAGATACTGTTTCGTGGCGAGAAGAACACTTCCCTACCGTGTTTGATTTCCGCGATGAGGGCGGATCGGTTGATGAAGAAGGGTTGTGTTACTTATTTAGCCCATGTTGTGGATACTACAGCTGCAGTGCCAGATCTTGGTAGTATTGAGGTTGTGTCTGAGTTTCCGGATGTGTTTCCAGCGGAGTTACCTGGTATACCCCCTGTGCGGGAGATTGACTTTACTATTGAGTTATTGCCGGGTACTAGACCGATTTCCCAGACACCGTACCGGATGGCGCCTGCAGAGTTGAGGGAGTTGCAGATTCAGCTTCAGGAGTTGTTGGAGAAGGGATTCATTTGACCGAGTGTTTCTCCGTGGGGTGCTCCAGTGTTGTTTGTGCGGAAGAATGATGGGTCCATGCGTTTGTGCATTGACTATCGGAAGCTGAATCAGATTACAGTGAGGAACAAGTATCCGTTGCCACGGATTGACGACTTGTTCGATCAGCTGAAGGGAGCAGCAGTCTTTTCGAAGATTGACCTTCGATCCGGATATCACCAGTTGAGAATCCGAGATTCAGATGTGGCCAGGACAGCTTTCAGGACGCGGTATGGGCACTATGAGTTTCTGGTTATGCCGTTTGGGTTGACCAATGCCCCCGCAGCTTTCATGGACTTGATGAATCGGGTGTTTCGACGATTCCTTGACAAGTTCGTGATCGTATCCATTGACGATATTTTGATTTATTCGAGGAGCGTGGGCCAGCACAAGAAGCACTTGCGAGCGGTGTTGCGGACTTTGCGGGACCATCAGCTGTTCGCGAAGTTTAGCAAGTGTGAGTTCTGGTTGGATAGTGTGAAGTTTCTGGGTCACGTGATTTCGGTTGAGGGAGTTAGTGTCGATCCTGACAAGATCGAGGCCGTGCTGAATTGGAGCAAACCCACTACTGTGCCAGAGATTCGGAGTTTCTTGGGGTTAGCAGGCTATTACCGACGGTTTGTACAGGATTTTTCCCGGATTGCTACACCACTGACCAGATTGACGAAGAAGGGCGTCAAGTTTGAGTGGTCTGAGGCGTGCGTGGAGAGTTACTTGCTCTTGAAGGAGAGATTGACTACCGCACCGGTTCTGACATTGCCAGACGACAGTGGTGAGTTTGTTGTGTACAGTGACGCGTCAAAGTTGGGCCTTGGCTGTGTGTTGATGCAGCATGGTAGAGTCGTGGCATATGGTTCCAGACAGCTGAAACCGCACGAGGTCAACTATCCGACGCATGATTTGGAGTTAGCCGCTATTGTATTAGCGTTGAAGAGTTGGAGACATTACCTGTATGGTGCTCAGTGTAAGATTTTCACTGACCACAAGAGTCTCACTTACTTGCGGACACAGCCGGATCTGAACATGAGGCAGCGCCGATGGATGGAGTTGATCAATGATTATGATTGCACGTTTGAGTACCATCCAGGGAAGGCCAACGTTATGGCAGATGCACTTAGCCGGAAATCTGGACCTTCGTTGTTTCAAATGTGTGTGGCCAGAGTATCGATGTTAGCCGAGCTTCGAGCTACAGGTGCTGTGTTTGGGTATGATGATGATGGAGCTTTGTTGGCCAGCTTCCAGGTTCGACCAGTGTTGGTTGATCAGGTACGGGAGGCACAGGATTCAGATCCTTACTTGTTGGGCAAGAAGACCATGATTCAGAATGGTGTGCCTACAGAGTTCCGTTTGAGCGACGACGGTACGTTGTTGTTCAGGGGCAGATTATGTGTACCCAGGGACGAGGACTTGAAGAAGGAGATTCTGGATGAGGCCCACAGTTCAGCGTATGCGATGCATCCTGGAGGTACGAAGATGTTTCGTTCACTTCGAGCGTACTATTGGTGGCGCAACATGAAGCGGGAGATTGCCGCATACGTGAGTCGGTGTTTGATTTGTCAGCAGGTGAAAGCGGAGAGGCAGAAACCTGCAGGGAAACTACAGCCACTTGAGATTCCCGTTTGGAAGTGGAAGCACATTACGATGGATTTCGTCTATCAGTTGCCACGAACTTCGGCGGGAAACACTGGCATTTGGGTCATTGTTGATCGACTGACGAAATCCGCACACTTTCTTGCACTTCCAGGGAAGGTATCAGTGGGTAGATTGGCCAAGTTGTACTTGTCGGAGATTGTTCGCTTGCATGGAGTACCTGTGTCCATTGTTTCTGACCGTGATAGTCAGTTCATTTCTGAGTTTTGGCAGGCTTTACAGCGAGCGTTGGGCACGAGGTTGCGGTTTAGTACAGGTTTTCATCCTCAGACTGACGGGCAGTCCGAGCGGACCATTCAGACACTTGAGGATATGTTGAGATCATGTGTGTTGCAGTTTCGTGGAAACTGGGATCAACAGTTGCACTTCATCGAGTTCGCCTACAACAACAGCTATCAGGCCAGTATTGAGATGGCACCGTACGTGGCCCTGTACGGGAAGCAATGTCGCACTCCATTGTGTTGGAGTGAGGTGGGAGAGCGTTGGCTCATTGGTCCTGATTTGGTGAAAACCACGATGGAGGACATTCAGGTTATTCGGGATCGATTGAAGATTGCCCAGGATCGGCAGAAGAGTTACGCGGATGTGAGGAGGAAGAGTTTAGAGTTCGAGGTTGGTGATTGGGTTTTCCTGAAACTATCTCCGTGGAGGGGAGTTGTGCGTTTCGGGAAGCGTGGCAAGCTTCGACCGCGGTACATTGGTCCGTATGAGATTACGGAGAGGGTTGGAGCTGTTGCTTACAGACTAGAGTTACCGACAGAGATGGCTCGTGTACATGATGTCTTCCATGTTTCGATGTTGCGGAAGTACATCTCAGATCCTTCACATGTGATAACCCCACAGCAGTTGCTGATCAGAGAGGATTTATCGTATATTGAGGAGCCAGTGCAGATTCTCGATCGACGTGAGCAGGAGCTGAGGCACCGTGTGATTCCGCTGGTGAAGGTCTTGTGGCAGAACCATTCAGTTGAGGAGGCCACCTGGGAGACCGAGCAGCGTATGCGGGAGCAGTATCCTCATATGTTCACATGACAGGTACGTAAATTTCGATGTCGAAATTTCTTTAAGGGGGGTAGATTTGTGACGACCCGAACCAGCATCAATTGTGTGGTTTTTTGATTCGATTCGCGACTATATTTTCAGTCGAGAATTTGAGTTGGGTGTCTTCACGGAAAGTGTAGAGTACGTGATTTCGAGTTCGTGGGTGGTTCCGGAAGATTTTTCCGATAACCGAGGAATATTTTATGATTATTTGAAGTTTCGAGTTCCGACGAGTTTATCCGATTGTTTCGAGCTTATCCGAATCACATCGTATATTCATTCCGGACCGTTGATCGACCCGAGGGACAAGTATAAATATCGAAAAGTCGGAAAATAGTCGTAAAAACACGAAATTGCATTGACCACCGTTGACTTTCTGTTTTTGGTAAGTTGACATTTGGACAAAAAAAAAAGGAAAGGAAAGTTTCCCGTTTCGGCACCACCGTCCGACGACCGGATTCCGGCCACCATCCGCCTCGGGACAGGTACGGTTCGATTCCTTGAGTGATTTCGAGTTGGATGGTTGTGGGTTTGAGTGGAATTGATACGGTTTTGGTTGAACCCGAGTTGAGTTTTCTTGCCGGAATTCGGCCTTAATGGGGGGAGCTTTTCCGGTGACCTTTGGTGGCCGAGGGGTGAGGGCTTCACCTCGCCTTGCCCCAAGGTTGCTTCTCATATGTTTTATTTCAGTTTTGGAGGTGGTTTGGCTAAAACACGATTGGGTTTTCCGGTGAGATGTGTTGCTCGGTTTTGCTTGATTTTGGAGGGGTTAGAGTTGGAATTGGGCTTAGTGGCAGAAGAGAAAGTGGTTCGTGTGATCGAGATCTTAAAAATTGGAGTTTTCCACCGTGAAATTCCACTATTGACGGCGCGCCGCCGTCGGCGGCGGCGAGGAAAAAGTCAACTTTTCAGATTTCGACGTTTTTAATGTCATTTTTCTCGTAATCGCGCCCTGATTATCGTCCAGAGGTTTTTGGGTCGATTTGGTTAGCCGATTTTCAGTCGAGGTTTCGAGTGGGGATTTCGGGATTTCCGTTATATATTTTGTACCGTATTTCGTATTTCCGGAAACGGTTGGTTTCCGTGCATCAGTACAGTGTTGTGGACTACGATTTTGATCAGTTGTGTTTATATATATTCAGGAGATCGAGATCGAGATCTGGATCGTGATCGTGCTTCAGGCGAGGGAACTTCCGCCGGACCACGAGTTTAGCGCAAGTTCGCGCTAGCTGATCTGTGAGTGGACAAGTTTCTATTTTCACTGTTGATTTGCGAGTTCGTGGATTTTATGATTTCCGTATTTAATTATACGATGTTGTGATATATGTTGTTTCCGGAGGTATTGTTATATGTGATGGCATTAATTACATCGATGTACCAGAGTTGAGAGATTCCTCTGGGCAGGGTTGAGTGGTCCCCTGCGTGCCGCCAGGGTTGAGTGGTCCCCTGGCCTATCACTGTCGGGTTTGAGCGATTCACCTAACGTCGGGCTTGAGAGGTCGCCCGACAACCTCCGTGTATATATGTATATGTGTGTGTTGTTTTCCGAACTCGCATTGTTTATATTGAGTATGTATATAAACTGGTGAAATGCATATGTTTATTTTCGTCCACTCACTCTAACATTTTATTTGCCTTTCCCCTGGGCTTTTCGGTTTTCGTGCCCAGTTTGCAGTTCAGGTTTGGTGTTTCACGTCGCAGTTTGGAGGCTAGTGATCAGAGTCACCTGTGTTTTTCCAGTAGGTTCTTGTTTCACCTACTGATGTACATATTGTATATGTTTTACTCTAGAGGTCGCTCTGATACATTCTGATACATGTTGTGCGGATTTTCACGGATATACATATATACATAGTACAGTTTATTTACTGTTGTTGATTATATTGATGTTGAGAAATCCGGATGGGATTGGTGCCCACTGTTTGCTTTTTGTGGCATAGGACGAAGTGTTAATTTCTGGGTGCAGGTTATGGTAATTCAACGCTAGTATCGAAACTCTGCCCAAATTTCGAAAACATTTTGTTGGTTCGTATTATCGAAAGGGTTTGATTCCGATTTAGGTAACTGAATCGGGATCGGGTCCTTTCAAGTGCTTCTACTTTTAGCCAGCAGACTTGGAAATTTCGAGGTCGAAATTTTTCTAAGGGGGATGGATTTGTGACGACCCGAAACAGAATCAGCAGTTAAGTCGCATAGTCGCAGAGTTACGACAGTGTTGAAACCGCCAGTTTTCTTAACGACTAAATTATTGGCCGAGAATTGGAGCTGGGTCTCTTCTCGAGAGTCGTTGTACGTATGATTACGAGGAATTAGTTGCGAATATTTCCGTTTGTTGTTTGTTTAGTCGATTTATTATGTGTTTGGGCTGAACAGTTGACTTTTTATCCGATTCGCTGATGTGTTTGACTTTGGGTAATTATTGAAGAATATGTCGAGACGAGTTTGTGGCCGCGAGAGTTATCGGAATCGGAATTACGACGAGAAAGTTATGCGCGTTTGAAGTTCGTTTAAACGGATAATTACAAGTTTCCTAATCGGGAAAGGCTATAAATAGCAACTTGCCATAAAGGGAAAGTCAAAAACAGGAAATATTATGTTTGACCGAGTTGACTCGGTCAACTCGGTGGAGAGAGGAAGAGAACGACGGTGGCCGACGTGCTTACTTCCGGCGAGGGACTTCCGGCCACCTTATGGCTCGGGAAGGGGCTCTTTGGCCTCGTCTCGGTCCTCAGGTGGTGGTACCGTGCTTGGTTTCCAGTATAGCTCGCCGGAAAGAGAAGAAATTCCGATCAAAAGTTTGAAGAAATTGGGTGTTTTCGGGTTCCAAAAATTAGACCGATTTGAGCTGAAATTTGGAGTGGGCTTTGTAGCTCTCGTCACTAGCAAGCTACCATGTAAGTTTGAAGATCTAATTTTGCTTGAGCTTGGAGAATTTTGGGATTGAAATTTGTGTGTTCATTCGGTTTTTCATGAAATTGACCATGTTAGAGTGAGAATTGGACTTCGGTGCAGTTGACAAAGTTGCTCAGTGGGTGATTTTGAGTGGAACAAGGGTTGCTCCGCCGTGAAATTCTTCGGCCTGCGGTGGCGCCGCCGTGGACGGCGGTCAACGCGGCGGTCAACGGTCAAAGTTTGACTTTTTCGGACTTTCGACAAGTTGCATGTCATTTGACTCGAAATCGCGCCCCGATCGCAGTGGGGAGGTTCGTTTTTTGAGTTGAGCGTCCGAACGTAAAGCGAGGTATTGAAGTGGTATATATGGATTTTCGACGATTCGTCGTATTCGAATTGTGTATTTCCGAGAATGGTGGTTTGTCGTGGTTTGATTCGAATTGTCGGATTATGACTTTGAATATTGGACGTTGTGATTATTCAGGGGTTCGTGATCGTTTGTTTGGCGATGGACTTTCCGCCGGATCACGGGTTAACGCGTATCGCGTTACGCCAGTCTGTGAGTGGACATTTTATTTTCACGGAATGATTGCGAGTCTTTTATATACATTTTATGAACTTGAGCATGCAACATGATTATGGTTTAACTGGCATGAGATTTCTTACGAGATTATGTTTAATATGATCATGTGTTACGATTATACGATTATATATATACGGATATACGTATATGAATATACACACACTTATATGCTATTTCATGCATTTGCATCGAAATGTTTATGATTTGGTTTACACAGAGTACAGTCGTGGTTACGTTGTTGTATCGATACACTTTGCCTCTCGGTTGATCCCCGATGGTAGGCCGCCTGGAGGGGCGTTTCCCCAACCAGACCGGTGATGGGCGTATCCCCGGATCCGAGGCCATTTCTGGCTAGAATCACGTGTGGGTCTGGGATCCCGTGATTCTGACTGTACTAGCACGGTGTGTGTCCATGAGTGACCCCGTGGGATTTTTACTTGCATGCTCAGTACACTGGAGGAGTATGAGTTTTACCTCGTGTACTTGTTATTTTATTTACCTAGACTCGCATATGTTATTTTACATATATATCAACTGGTGAAAGACATTTATTTTCGTCCACTCACTCTAACGTGTTTTATGTCTTTCCCCTGGGCTTTTCGGTTTCCGTGCCCAGTTTGCAGTTCAGGCTGTGATGTCGCACGTCGTGGTCGGAGGCATAGTGCTCGAGCTACTTTGTTTCATCCAGTAGGTTTATTGTTCTACCTACTGTTGTATGCGTATACGATTATGTATTAGATGTCGCTCTGAGCTTCCTGTTGAATATGTGTTATACGATTTTACTCCGGATTTTCCGTAAAGTACATATATATTTACTACTTTACGTTATTGTTGATATATTGAGAAATCCGGATGGGATTGGTGCCCACGGTTTGCTTTTTGTGGCATAGGATGAAGTGTATTTTCCGCGTGCAGGTAATGGTAATTCTACGCTAGTAACGAAACTCTGCCCAAATTTCGAAAAGTTTTTGTTGGTTCGTGTTTTCGAAGGGGTTTGATTCCGATTTAGGAAGCTAAATCGGGGTTGGGTCCTTTCATGCACAATGGATACTCCCTCGGTACAGGAAATGTGCCACCGGCACGCCGAGGATAACTGGAACCGCTGGAACCCCCACTAGCCTGTGGTCGCTGCGGTCGATCTCTCCTCCATCTCGATCTCTGTCTCGGTACTTCTGGGAGGAAGCTCCAGTTCTCAAGCTCTCCTCAAGCCCAACCACTTCTTCAACTAGAACAACACCCAATTCAAACTCTAACTCCACCAAATCAGCTCGAAACCGAAACGGATCCAAACTCTGGCAACCACCACAGGTTCACCGGAATCCTCCACTTCAACCTAATTAAAACTTATGGGGAGCATCCCTGAGGCAAGGGGAGTCGAAACCCCCACTCCCCCGCCACCGTAGCTCGCCGGAAGTCCACCCCCCGTCACCGGCGAACTCCGGCAACCTAACCCGGTTCGAACTCACTCAAATCACCATCAATTTCCATAATTCCAAACACAAAACCACATAGAAACTCAAGAGGAAGAGAATTATACCCTTCATGTGGCCGGAAGTGGCCGGAAAATCTAAGTCGGCCGGCGAAAACCAAACGGGAAAGTTCTCCTTCATGGGTCAACGGTCAAACTGCCCAAAATGGAAAGTCAACGTCTAGTCAAACCTCAAAGAGTGTTTTCGACAATTTTTCGACTATTTTCGATATTTATACTCGCGTCTCGGGACGATCAACGGTCCAAAACGAATAACCATTACGATTCGGATAAATACGAAACGAACGGATAAACTCGTCGAAAATCAAAACTTCAAATAATCATATTATATTCCTCAGTTATCGGAAAAATCATCCGAAACCGCCATTGAGCTCGAAATCACGTGCTCTACAACTCTCGTGAAGGAACTCAATTCAAATTCTCGGTCGATAATTAAGTCGCGAACTAATCCGACAAATCACACAATTAACGATTAATTGCGATTACGCATAATCTCGTGAATCATACTGATTACTCTACTGATTCTGGTTCAGGTCGTCACATCCACTTCCCGATTCACACGGGGACCACGTCGAGGAGGCATCCTACTGATACAAGACAAGCATTTGGTACAAGCAGAAGGAACGTAATCATGAGACCTCAGATATTTGAATATACATAACACCCGAAGCATTGATGAGTACCGCAGGCCAGTCGGGTCATCGCTCCAGACATGCTGTACGTACTCAAATACCCTAAGCATCACACCTACAAGAGTCTACAGAATCTGACAACCTAATGCTCTGATACCAAGCTGAAAGGACCCAACCCCGATTTAGTTTCCTAAACCGGAATCAAACCCCTTCTGAAAACACGAACCAACAAAAACCACAAAATTTTTGGCAGAGTAACGCTACTAACGCGGAATTGCCTTTACCTGCACCCGGAAAATAACACTTCATCCTATGCCACAAAAGCCAAACCGTGGGCACCAATCCCATCCGGATTTCTCAATGTCATAACAATAAGAATAAACAGTAAACATAACTGTACTTTATGGAAAATCCGGGGAAAATCACATAAAAACATGTATCAGTAACATATCAGAGCGACCTCTAGTGTATATATACAAAATAAACAACAGTAGGCAAAACAAGAAACCTACTAGAAAAGAAAGGTAGCTCAAACAACTAGCCTCCGACCGCGACGTGAGACACCAGAATCTGAACTGTAAACTGGGCACGGAAACCAAAAAGCCCAGGGGAAAGACATGAAAACCGTTAGAGTGAGTGGACGAAAATAAATGTCTTTTGCCGAATATTATATGTTATAAAAACATATGCGAGTCTAAATGAATGAATATGACATAGTACACGAGGGAGATTCTAACTCCTCACGCGTACTGAGCATGCAGCGTAAAACTCCGCAGGGTCACTCATGGACACGTCCGCGTCAGTACAGTCAGAATCATGGGATCCTTGACCCACACATTATTCTAGCTATAAAGGCTTCAGGTCAGAGGTCTACACCCCCCCCCCAGTAAGGGCCTCGGGTCAGGGGTCACAGCCTCTCCCGGTAAACATCCTCGGGCATCAGCCGGGATGCAAGTGTATCGATATAACAATATATACTATGATTGTACTCTGTGTAAACCAAATCATAAATAGTTCTATGCAAGTGTATAAGGCATAATGTAAATGCATATACGTAATACATAATTATCTACGCATATTTATCGATGCATAATCATAAAACACATGCTCGAATAAATCATAATCGCATATGCATGCTCATGCTCGTAAAACGTGTATTAAAGACTCGCAACTAATCAGTGAAAAGACATTGTCCACTCACAGACGAGCAAAGCGCGCACTCGTGTTAATCACGTGGTACGGCGGAAGATCACTCGCCTGAAGCAGGATCTTGATCCCCTAAATAATCATAAAATATATCTGATCAAAATGACAATTCACAACACTAGACCACACCTCGGAAACCAACCGTTCCCGAAAATATATAATGCAGTGCAAAATAATCGACGAAATTCCCAAAATCTCGACTACTGAAAATCCGGTACCCAAATCAACTTGAAAACCTCAAGGCGACGGTCGGGGCGCGAATACGAGCAAAACAACATATAACTCGACACATTTCAAAAAAAGTCAAACCTCCGGCGGCGGCGCGGTGTCAACGGTGACGGATTCTGGCCACACTTTCCAGAAATAAACTATTCCTCAAGCCCAACATATTTCTGTTCTACACCGAGACCCAATTCCAACCCCACCGGCCGAAATTGAGCTCGAAACTCACAGAATCCATGGATTCCAGTGAGATTTCGCGAGCTTCAAACGGCAACCAAACAAAAATTCCTTCTACCAAAAGCATCAATAGGTTGAGGGGAACTTTCCCCCCAAAGCCCTGACCCCAAAAGTCGCCGGAGAAGGCCACCCGAATTCGGCAAAATCACCCAACTTCATCGAACTCGTTCTCCCTCAATTCTCAACCAAATCAAGAAATTCTAAGTTCTAACTAGTTTAAAATCACGAGAGGAAGATTTTACCTTCCAATGTCGTGGCCTAAATCGGCCGGGAACAGAAGCTCTGACGATGAACAGTAATCAGGTGTATAGTCCCCTCGGGTCAACGTGTCAACGGGTTCAAATTTCGGTCAACGCTCGGTCAATGCCTCAAACAATGTTTTCGACAATTTTTTGACTATTTCCGATATTTATACTCGCGGCTCGGGATGATCGACGGTCCAAACGCATAACCATCACGATTCGGATAAACTCGAAACGAACGGATAAACTCGACGAGATTCTGCAACTTCAAATATTCATATTATATTCCTCGGTCATCGAAATAATCATCCGGAACCGCCCATAAACTTGAAATCACGTGTACAACAACTCTCGAGAAGAGACTCAACTCAAACTCTAGGCCGATAATTAAGTCGTAATCAAAACCGGTAAATTAATCAATTATCGGAAAAATATGATTACGTCCTAACTCATGAATTAAGCCAATTACACTACTGATTCTGTTCCGGGTGGTCATAAGCTATGCATATGTCTGTGATGAGTAGGCCCAGGGAAAGACACATAAAATAATAAACTCTATTAGAGTGAGTGGACGAAAATAATATTTCACTTTAAACTTAAAACTATAAATAATATGCATTTCACAATAAATGTACATAAAAATGATGTAAGTCTAAAAATATGGTCATCCAGGTACTCCTGGGTACTATAAAATATGTGGAGGCTACAACTTGGGTCACCCAACCTTAAGTCCTAATACTGCCCAAGTCAGGTTCTTGGCCCTCCTAGGTGCTCTATAAATAACCGCGTAAGTCCCCTGGCCCTCCCAGAGCGTCTCGGGGATCAGCAAAGAAGCCAATGCATCGATGTATCAACTGTACTATGTTCTGTGTAAAACCAAATCATACATGCCTCCAAATGCAAATGCATAATCGTAAATGTATAACTGTAAACTGTATAACTAAAAAATGTATAACTAAAGACTCGCAAAACAACAGTGAAAATAAAGTGTCCACTCACAGTCCTTTGCCATGATTTCCACAAAGTGGAAGCCTGCCAGTCGGGGTTTATATATGTCTGCTACTAGCTGCTAATACATCGTCCTAAAATAATAATTATTATTTAACAACTAATTGTCGAGAATAATATTGAATAACTAAGCTCGTTCACTTAACGAACAATACCATCAAGAACATTGCATTCTCGAATCTCGTGCTTTCCAAAATTCACAAGCTTAATCTAATTTCAATCTAAATCTATAATCCTTTTTAAAGTCGTAGTACATTCCTTGAAAAATACACGACTCGAGGTCGAATCGACTATTACATTTTTGATAAACTTCTATTAATCATAACTTTCTTGTCGTAACTCCATTTTCAGCATTCTTCGCGTCTACGGACTCGTCTTGACAATTTCTACGAATTTCACCTGAAGTCAACCAACGTCAACAATCTCATAAAAAAAGTCAACTAAAAGCTGTCAATATTTATCGATGGTGATAAAACTAATTACCTTTCTTGATTATCCTTAAATAAATCATGAAAAGAAAATTCTCGGGACGGGATGTTACAACTGCACTTAATTCATTTATTCAAATAGTGTAACCAACTGTAAATACATATTTGTATACCTTTACACGACTGTAAGAACACTTCTGGCCCCTTGTGATCAACAACCGTAATAGGACACCAAATATATGGGATAGTCTACCTTCTGTATCTCAAGAAAAAACAAGGACCGATATTGCCTTCAACATTGTAAGATTTTTTGGACTAAAATGAAACTAATTCTAGTTACTGCAAAAAAGAGATTATATAATTAAAAATAACTGTCATAAGCTCATTCACCTGACGGGTCAATTGTAAGCTTAGTTGTAAGAAAACAAAACCTAGAGGTAAACCTTCTTGGAGTAGACCCTCATCATGTTTGGATGCTCATCTAGCCTTAGGTGAGTAGTTAATTCACCCAAGGTCCCATTTTTAGTTTCTTTACACATACATTAACTTAGATAAGGTCAACACATGCATATGTGAAACCAATCATGAAGCTCAAGTACATAAACACCCACAAACACATAGTAGCTTATTCACAAACAATACTTCACAAAACATACACAAAAGCATAACTCATTCATAAATCAATTCATCATTTGTTCACAACCTAGCCTCTCAATTAGACTACTCACTGCTTAAAACTACAATCAAGTTTAGATACATAGAGAAGAGTCAACAAATTTAAGAAATAATCAAAAAGTCCCCTAAGCAAAGCCCTTCAAGCTCCTTCAAGTCCCTTCACTTCTTGGCTCTAAATGCACTCAAGGTTGTAGAGGAGATAAGGAAGACTCCTAGAACCCCAAGAGGCAGAGGAGAAGAAGGATTACTTTGCACCTCTTTGAACTCTAGAAATCTCACCAAACCCTAGGAGGGAGATAAGAGAGGGAAAAACTTGATTGCACAAATGAGGGTATACAATCAAGTGAGGAGGAGGAGGAAAGGGAGAGGAACCATAAGGGAAACAAGGTAGCTCTACCTTAAGGGACTGATTTGGTGGTGGTAAAGAGGGTATATGAGGTGGAGGAGAGAGCTAAAGGGTTGGGGAGTAAGTGAAGGCTATCTCTAGATGAAAAAACTATGAAAAATATGTCAAATGAGATGTGTTGTCATGGTAGGCAATAAGATGCTCGACCAAGATGGGATAAGAGAGAGAAAATGAGGTGTTTTATAAGCCTTTTGAGGTGCTAGAGTGACCATGAAGTTTGATCTAAAGGTTAAAAATTGTGATCCCCTTTTCTTGGCTTCTAGGCTAAAGTCCAAACCTTGCCTAATATTTCCAAAATTCAAATATGTGCCTTTCCTTAATCAAATCAGCTAGGGTTTGTGTCTAGGTGGTTTGGGCTTCACTTGGGCCTAGAACAAAGTGTTTGGGCCATATATGGTGGTCCGTATGGCCATGAATAAATCCGACGATTTTCTGGCAACTTCTGATAACTTCCGGCGACCAATTTTTTTCATTTTCTCAAAGTCACTCCAAATTCTCTTGTGACTTAGGAAATGTGCTCAGCTTCTCCAAAAAGTGATTAATTACAATTTTTAAGAGCGTTTATGTGCCAACTCCCAATTTTCTAACATAAACCGGAAATGTTATAGAAAAGATGCTTTATTCATAGAAGACAAGCTATAAGTATGAAATTAGGCACATAATTAGAACACAAATATGGACCTAACACTTCTTGGCCCAGAGGAACACCGCATTGTGCAATTTGGGAGACAAATCAAAGTGGTCATATATGGCTTGGATTAGACTCGGACATGGGTCGATTCCAGCCTGGTCCAATGCGCTTTGGAAAGAAGAACTGGGGGAGACAACTGGATGGGCGAAAAAGTTGGCGATCGTGGAGAAGTTGTTTTGCAAGAATTTAAGGTCAGAATTAGGGTTATGGTTTGGATTTACGGTAGGTTTTGGTTGTGGGAGAGAGGGAGGTTGCGGTGACGGTGAGAGTAAGGGCCATTTAACAAGGTGGTTGCCAGCAACGGACAAACATGATTGATCAAAGAAGGATTGAAGAGCGAGAACACGGAGGTTAAGGGAATCAAAGATGTGGTAAGAGGGCTGGGGTTATGTGATGTCAGGTAAGAGAGGAGCTTGAGAGTACGGCAGAGAGCGAGCAAAGACTGACTAGGATGGATTGAGACTGTCAGCTTGCGCACGCATTGTGCAAAGGGCAGTGGCAACCTTTTTAGATCAGACCAAAAAATAAAAATGGATCAATTTTTTAATATGGAAGGCATAATAGTCATTATACTTTTCTTCTAAATTTTTGGAATGCCACGTCATCAATTTGAAGACCTTTTTTAGACGAAAATTTGAAGAAGACCTTATTTTTATAGAAAAACTAAAGTCTAGACATGACGGTTATAACTTTTAAAGTTTGGGCACTAAGTTGCCCAGTGCAAAAAAGTTCAGACATTGTCCATCCAATTTACTCAAGGCAAAATTACAATGTTACCCTTTTTTTTTAATCTTGTGTCTGACACGTCACTTTCTTAATAGAGATTTAACGAAAAAGTGACAGAGCCCTAATTTTATAACAAAATGAAAGTTCAGACACCACATTGATAACTTTTAAAGTTTGGGTACTAAGTTATGGGTACTAACTTTTAAAATTCTCATCATAAACAAAGTTCAGACATTGTATAAGCAATTTACTCATTTAATTATGATGAGAATTTTAAACGTTTATGAGTAAGTTAAAGGAATTGAAACAAGAAATATGAGTCTCAAATTCCCTGATTTCAAAATTATGAAAATTATAAAAGCTTCAAGAAACTTATTCAAACACATAAATTTAAGTAATGAAATTCTAAATTATTAGAATTTAATTAAATTTCAAGGATTTCACTATCTTCTAAACACACTGTAAAGTTAGAAATGTGACAAAAAAAGTCACCCAAATTAACTTTTTTGACCCAACAGTCTCTTTAATCCTATAAATGCACAAAAATCCCTAAATTTCACAGTAATTACACGCTACCACTCATTCAATTTTCAAAAAATTATATTTTGTGCCGTTGGACAAAGTTCGACATATTTAAAAATCAGCCGCTGGTTCTTCACGAAGCCAGATGACGACGTCGGCCGTCCAGTTCCTACCCAGCCTGACCTTGTCGGCCGACACCGTACTCAGCCTTACCTTATCTCGGTGACCCTAATCCCGCCACCATTGTCTTGGTCCAACCTGAAGCCCAAGTCGGCCGATCTCCACCAAGCTCGTCGCCCTCCGCCGTGAAGTCCAAGTCTGTCGGCTTCTCCTTGCCTCAGCGGATTTCTGGCTGAAGCTATTATTGGACGATTGTTAGAATCTATTATAATAAAACCTGCAACCGCATTATGGTTTTGAGAAACAGAACCATCAAATTTCAGTTTGAGAGATGGATCAATAAGTGGCTTCCACTTAATATTATCAGATCGATTCAAAGGCTTAATAGTCACCTTTTATCTTTCTGATAATTTTGTAGAAGGTTAGCAGCAACCATACAAATATTCGAAGGACACTTGTTCAGCCTAAAAAATAAATTTATTTCTGGCTCTCCAGATGTGATAAGCAGTAGCTAGGATTTTATCAACCCTTGAAATGTTGTCATGGTTGTCAGCTCGAACCTGATCTAACTAGAGAATGAAATTCTTCTGATTAATAGTAAGAGTATTTTGTATTCCGAAAGGAGCAGTTTGGCATTGCATTAAAGGATGGTCGAGAACGTCTAGATGATGACCACAAAGAGCACAATTTGGGGTAATGGTAGAATTGGAAGAGTTTAATTAGCCTATCTCTAGTTTTTAGTCTTTTGCAAATAAGTTGCCAACCAAAACGTTTTATTTTGTTAGGGATAAAAAGCCTCCATAGAACTTTTAGGAGAGCAGAGAAGTATGAGCAAGGGAATTACTGACTTGAATATCAGAAGCAGATTTTATACTATATTCTCTATTACCAGTAGGACCCCAGTCAAACTGATTATTGCAAGAAGAAAGTGGCAGGGGGTAGAGATTAGATAACATTCAAGGTTTCAACATCTAAGAACTTTTGAATTGTAGCATGTTGATCATGCCAAATGTTGTGGTCAACTTTTATTTTAGTGAGATTTCTTCCCCTTTTTCCTGATCAAAGCTTGTGTTTCGAAGAACCTTGTATTTTGTCTCCCAACTATAGCCAATTGGCTCTAGCATGCTGAGCCCAAAAAATTTCATCTTTAGTGTATAAATCAGAAAGAGATTTCTTTAAAGCTTGTTCTTAAATAAGGAGATTGTCTATGTAATGTTCCGTAAGTTCCTTTAGGGTGACACATAGATTTGTTTGAGTAGAATCAATTAGATAGAAAATATTACCAAATATGTTCTTATTCCAGTGAGCAGACTTATACTAGAATTGAGTTGTATGAGCCAATAAAGTTTGAATGAGATATCTAGTAACCGAAGTTGCCTAAACTTCATTTACCACATTTTGAAAGGTATGATTCTTCATCCACATAGCCTCAAATTTGTAAGAGGTCATATGCTAACGATTATTCAAAAGAAAGGCATATGGGTCCATGATCAAAACCATGGATCGGTAGATTGTTTAGAGTTGCATTGGGAAAATTAAAAAGCCAACTACAATTTACTACTGCTCTGTCAAGTCTTTTGTAAATTCTAGCTCCATAATCTTGATTGTTACACCAGGGAATGAAGGGAATCAAACCGGTATTGTTAAGAAAATCCCTCCCATTTTCTCAAGAAAACTAAGGAGATTGTTAAAATCTCCAATTATGGACCACGGGTCACTAATATTTGGTTTGATGATAAATAGTTGCGGCATATCTCAGCTTGGTTCCTTTTCTGAGGGAACATAAACAAGCAGGTTAGAAACTAGAAATTCTTGGTAAACAAGATCGTATTCTCCAAATGATCAAGGAAAGTTTGAAAAAGGAAGAACATAAAAGCAAGAAGAAGAAGGTTGTTAAGAAGGAGAATATTAAGAAAAAGGGCAAGAAGAAACATGAGTTATCTTTTGAATCAATCAATGATAGTGATTTAAAGACTGGATGTGATGATGAAGAAGTAGTAGAAGAACAAGAATAAAAAGAACAAGAAGGAGAGTAGTTATCTGAACAATCAATTCTTCCGTTGAAACATACATGGAATGCTCAATTAATTCTGTTGCTTATTGCACTACTTTCAGAAGTTCGAATTCATTGTGAAAATCAGGAAGAATATCAGTGATGATGTGAAGAATAGGCTGAATGACACACCATTTTATGACCTAATTCTAGCATTCATTGAAGGCAATATCGATTAACGAGACATCCTCATGTTTGATGATGTTATTACTGATATGTTAATGCGTACAAGAAAAAGACAAAAGATTTTCAGTTCCATCTTATACATGTTGACCGTATCACCCTTGAATGATAAGGCTGTCAAGTTATCAGGTTGGACAACTACGTTTTGTGATGGTGAATCAATCAGCAAGACCAATATTACTAATCCAGAGAAGATTTACGTTTGTGTTTGTCTTTTGGTTTTCCTTCTTCTCGTCTTTGTTCAACTGCCTAATTCAAATGGTATTTAGGAATCAGTTTTGCCAATTGCGCAGCCATCATTGAAAGAATGAATGAAAGTGAGTGGGGAACTTTTGTGCATGATAATCTGTTGAATGCATTGGACATTTATGCAAAGAATTATGATCCTGAAATAGCTAAGCAGAGGGTGGAAGCAAAGAAGCAAAAATTAGAGAATAAGAAGGAGGAGAAGGAGGAGGAGGAGGAAGAGAAAAAATCTAATAGAGTTGGTTCGAAGAATGTTGGTTGTTGCATAATCATACAGGTAAATTTCCTTGGTCTTTTTCCTTGATTTATTTTATATTTTCTTTTTGTTGTGCCTTTTGTATCACTTACTTTTAACATTGTTTGTTTGTATCTTTTTTTATGTTGCTTCAATCACAAACATTGTGAATCCAAGAATTGGCAAGGAGGATTCAAAGTTGGACATTGTCAAGTACAATCTAGGTGACATTATGGACTACTTTGGAAACATCAAGAGTTTGGAGATGCTAAGGGTGAATATCTAACTATATGATTTTTTTTTGTTTGGATATCTATGTAAATAGCTATCTGTTAATACCATTTATCTATTCTTCACAGAGCAAATATTTTTCTTCGAGGACCAAGAAAACTCAACGGCAACAATCTTGCACAACGCCGACATCTTTTGATGTTGATGTAAGTCCAATTCTAGGAAGTATCAACAATATGGTACAAGATGACTATGAGAAGTTTCAAGCCGAGTTAAATAAGAAGGAAGCTAAGTTGAAGGACACTGGAGATTATTTGTTACAGCTACAAAATTTGAGTATGAAGAAGGATGATCAGATCTTACATATGGATTCTTTGATTGGTAACCTGCAACTCGATAATTGGGAAATTCGTGATAACAAATATAATCTGTGGGCAAATCATTGGTGTCTTGAAAGAAGGTATTAAAGCTTTGGAGCAAGAAAATGTTGTCTTGAAAGAAAGTCATCTCTAGTCAAATAGGATTTCCTAGTTAAAAGTATATCAGATAGAAACAAGATGTAAACGATTTCTGGACCTAGCTACTGCTACTTCCATTAGAAGAAAATGGTGGAGGGCTAAGTAGTCTTGACCAACGATTACTGCAGGGCCAAGATTTTCACCACCAAAATTTGATTTCCATATCCAATTAGCCATTGATAGTGTCATCAAGACTTCCAATACTTCCAAAATCGGATGTCTTTAAAGTCCACAAATTAAAGTCTTCTTCAACCCCATTAGCTAGAGACGTGATGGTGATATATGGAGCTCTCAGCTTGTGGTATTTATATAGCGGATACTGTCCTTTTCGTTCCTACCACCTTTGTAAGGAATGAAACTGTTCGACTTATGTTGCTCAAGAGCATTAGATTCGACAATTGTATGTTAGGATCATAGGGAGTAAGTTGAAGAGTAGAATAGATCAATCGATTAAAGTGCCCTGCTGTCCTGTTTTGAGTGTCTCTTGTAGTTTGTCCATCCATTAATTAGTGGTGCAAAATCTTTCTTATATGTGGGGCATTAGCATGGAACATTAGATGAATTTGAGTCTTTAACGTACAGAAGAAGATCAGTGGAAGCTTCACTGTCATGATGATCCAGACAAAAAGGCCAAAATTCACCAATTAATATAAGGGTAAATTACGTATAAAGTCAATAATGTAAGATTATTTACGTATAAGGTCACCTGATATTTTTTTCCGAAATAAGGTCACCTGATTTAACAAAAAACTCTCTCATTCAATCTATTTACGTCCAATGTCATCCTATATAAACTGATATCTCTCTCACTCTCTCTTCTTCACACCAAAATCAGACCCAATATACCCAAAATCAAAAATGTGCCCTAGTAGAGCTCCATCGTCCTCCTCACTCCGTTGCCGTTTGTCTCCCTCGCTCCGCCGAACTCGCCGCCGAACTAGTCTGCTCCTCGAATCAAACCTATGTTGTTTAAACTACTATATGTGTGTGTGTGTGTGTGTGTGTGCGCGCACGCGCACGCGTGCGTGTCTTCTTCTATTGTATGAAATATAGCGATTGTTTTGTGAATGTTTAAGTGAATTTTGTGTCTCATACTTCACATCAATTTGTTAGGGTTCAGTTCAGGTTCTAACTATGAGTTTTGCCATCCCGCAGCTATAAACCCTAGCCTCCGCCAATGGCTCCTCCCGCAGCTACAAAAAAGCACATCCCGTCGAAACAAACAGCAGAAATAGGTAAAGGTTATAAGGATTTACTATATTGATAGTGCATTTGTTATTGTAGTGCATCTGTGGAACAATGATAGTGGATTTGTGATTGTAGTGCATTTGTGAAATTGCAGTAGTGCATTTTTTATTGTAGTACATTTGTGAAACACTGGTAGTGCATCTTTGAAGCAGTGATAGTGCATTTATAATTGTAGTGCATCTGTGAAACAGTGATAGTGCATTTTTTATTGTAGAAAATTTGTGAAATAGTGGTAGTGCATCTGTGAACTAGTGATAGTGTATTTGTGAAACAGTAGTAGTGCATTTGTGAAATAATAGTAGTGCATTTTTGAATCAGTGGTAGTAGTGCATTTGTTAAAAGTGTAGTGCATCTGTGAAACAGTAGTAGTGCATCAGTGAAACAGTAGTAGTGTATTTGTGATTCAGTGATAGTATATGTGTTGTTAAGCAATAGTGTCTACGTTAATCTGTGGTAGTGTCTATGGTAGTCTGTAGTACTATTTTGATATCCATTTTATTGTTTCGCAGCTAAAGAAATGCAAGTAGAAGTGAAAAAACAGTCGAAAGTTTAAAATCGGTCTACATTTCGCGATTTCTTCAACATGATGCAGCGACACAAAAAGGATTTGCCTGATGAGACGGTGAAATTACTCGAAAATACACCTTTTGGAAGGGTGATATGGCTATTTTCTCACGGCACCATGTTATCCGAAGACACCTACAAGTGTATGGATGACGTAATATGAATGAAGAACTTTTGGGATGTAGAAAAGATGGCTTTTATAATCTGTGGGAGAGCGCATTATCACACCAGAAGATGTTCAAAACCTCTTTGGTCTTCCAATTGATGGTATATTTCTGCTATTTTATTGTGTTAGTGCATTTGCTTTCATGTGATGGTACATGCAATTGCTTACAAAAGTATATTCCCCCATGTATCGTTTCTGGTATTAATGCTCCAGGGTTGGAAATTGACATGGATTCGACGCATGGAAAACGGAGTGAGACACGCTTCACAAAGAAGTACAATATTCCACAACATGTGCCAATTTCAAACCTTGATGATTATGTAAAGGAAGCGTTCAACAATAAAGATAAGGATGACAAGGATATTTCAAAGGACATTGCAATATGGCTGATCATTTATTAGCTATCAACGTTTTTCTTTGCAAATTCATCCTCTATAGTCTCGTGGAATGCAATAAACTTGGCTCAAGATTTGAATGGCCTTCAAAACTACGATTGGTTCAAAATGCTTTTGAAACATTTAGAGAAGGGGCTTGAAAAGTCAAAGAAGAGTCCATTGAATCTATTGGGTTGTTTCCCGCTAATAATGGTATGGTACTATCTTTGTTGGTATCTGATAGTATAAATGTTGGTTTGTGATAGTGTGTTTGTTGGTCTCTAATAATGTATTTGTTGTGGAACAGTATTGGGTTGCGGATAGGACACAAATATGTCCAAGAGTTGAGGCGAGAAAGAACTATCCTCTTAAATTCGCGCATTAGCAGCTGATGAAGCTTCACACAAAGCTCCAAAAGCTCTCTGACGAGGAGCTGAATGAGAAGATACATGTCAATATTTTGAAGGTACGGGTGAGGGAGGAGAACTTCCTTTGGTTTGAAGAGATCATTGATGCTCCCTCATTCAATATGTGGGTAAGTATTCACTGTTTTGAATTAGTAGTATATTCATTGAACACTAGTAGTATGTTCTGTTGTCTAGATTAGTGCTTCATGTGTTTTGTTGTCTGATTTAATGCTTTTTGTTTTAAATTAGAAGGAGGAAATATCTAAAGAATAATTGATGGAGATGGAGAAGAGAGCCCAAGAGAACCTTGTAGACATCATCGTCTCTCTACAAGATATGGGAGCATCGCAGTCATCTCCAACTCAGAAAGAGGTTTACGACACTCAAAAATTGATCAGCAAACTTCATGATCAAAAGCTGAAGATGGCAGAGCAAAATTACTTCTAGATGGTAAAAATCTTTTTGTTCTCTACACAAGCGTCGAAAAAAGCAAACTGAAACCTAAATGAAAACACGTGGTATGTAATCATGGTGGTGAAGTATCCGACTGGTACCATCGCAGAATGGACACAAGCAAGAGGTGGGCAGTGAATACAATGAGTTCACTATACTACTCAACAATGTAAGGAAAATGGTCCAATACTTGACTCCACAGTCCCCATGTAATCCTAACGTTTGCAAATATCTCCTCATTGAACTTACATTCTTTAGGAACTCAATTATTTTTAATCTTTTCATCACGTTCTACTAAACGTGGAGAAATACCTGAACACTTCTATAAATCTAATTAAAATCGGCGCATGCAAGGCATAGCAATTAGGGCACACTCACTCACAGGCTGAAGTTAATACTCGATCACATTTATCACTTATTCGACGATGTTCAACACCATGAGTATTCGATGGGGATTCGCCGCAGTTGTGCCACCATTCCAAAGGTGTTGAGAGCAATTGAACATGAAAACGAAAGAAACCAAGTATAGTCTATAGAACTTATAACCTAATGCTCTGATCCCAACTGAAAGGACTCAACCCTGATTTAGCTAGCTAAACTGGAGTTAAGCCTTAACGACTCTCCTAACATAGGTTATACCTTCTATTTGAAAACCGAAGAGGAGATCCATAACTCAACTATCACAAATTAAGGAAACTTTCAAAATCAAAGTTCACTATTAAAATATAGACAACTGTTTTTGACATCAGAGTAGCTAGACTATCTAAATAGTCTATGCAAACTAAAATACTAACTCGCAGGATCAACCTTGAATCCTACGGTGGATAATGATATGCCACAAACTACGTGCGTGCTCGACCTCAGAAGAATTGTGCAAACTAGACAATTTAAAACAAAAGGTCTAGGGAAAGGCATTAAGACATAAATTTTAGTGAGTGGACAAAAAGTAAATTTTGTAAAAAAATGAAATAAACATAACTCAAATAATTTTCATTGTAGAATATTTGAAAAAGTGATGCGAGTCTAAAAAATGTACATGCCCAGGTCAAGTGTATGTCATAACCCTCCTCGGTATTGTGTGATGTGTGGAGGCAGCGACTTGAGCTAATCGTCCTCAAGCCACAAGAATGTCCAGGTCAGGTGTTTGTTCTAATGCTCCTATGTGCTAAGTAAATCATTGATAAGATCTTTGACCATCCCGGAGCATCTCGGGGATCAGCTAAGAAGCCAGTGCATCGATGCAACAATTAAGACTATGCTCCGTGTAAAACCATATGTTTTATGCCTTAAAGCTATTGCAAAATTGTAATAATGCATAACTGTAAATGCATAGTTGTAGACTCGCAAAATAACAGTGAAAATAAAGTGTCTACTCATAGTATTGTGTTATGATTTCCACCAAGTTGGAGCCTGTTGGCGTTTCGTATATCTGGGTTGCTAATACATCGTCCTGAAATAATGATTATTATTTAACAACTAATCATCGAGAATAATATTAAATAACTAAGCTCGTTCACCTAACAAGAAATACCGTCGAGAACCTCGAAGCTCGCATTCTCGAATATCTTGTTTTCTAAACTTATGAAAATCATTAATTTAATTCCATATTCTACACCTTTGATCCTTTTTAAAGTCATAATACAATTCTCAAACGTTATGTGACTCAAGGTTGAATCAACGTTCGACTCAATCATTCCTTAAATTGTTCAATCAATTCATTAATGTCTGATTAATCACACTTGTTTTGAACACCTATGTCTTAATCAACTCAATAAACTCTTCATTACAATCGGTATGTAATTACGAGCAAAATGGTATAAAATTTACAGAAAAAAGTTTATCCACCGGAGCGCCGCCATGGACCACCGCAGGTGGCGGCCACGGTGACTTTCTACGGCGACCCGAGATTCATCCTGTTCAAAGTCAACTCAACAATAACTTTGTCTTCTACAATATATACCAACTAGAACCACAACTCATAAAATTTACCTTTGAAAATCAAGAACACCAAAAATTCACAAAACTTCAAATCGACAATTCTTCCTCCTCGGTTTGAATTGGAGTGAGTTCTTGGTTTGGTTAGACTCGTGGTGATGAGGCCTAAAAAGCCCAGTAGGTTACAACCATCAATTTAAACTCAAAACCATCACCCCCAAAGCTTCGGGTTTTGGTTTGCCGACGATGCTTCTCCTCTATACTACGGCTTAATCTTTGAGAGATGAAGGTTGAGGCCTTAGGGGTTTGAAAGAGGCGAGGGTCACGAAAACTTTGACATCGGTCTCGCCAGTTTTGGTGGCCAGATCGGAGAGCTTCGTCGCCTGCAGCTCGTTGCTCGCAGGAGAAGAGAGAGAGACGCGGGGAGGAAAGACAAAAAAAAGTGGATTGAACGCAATGGAAAATTTTGAATTTCCACTTTTGGAAAGTCGTATTTATATGTGGGAGTTGCGACTAACCGATTTCGTAAAATTGTACAAAATTTTCGCTGACCATAACTTCTTCATCGTAACTGTGATTTTAACATTTGACGTGGCTACAAACTCATCTCAATAAACTCTACAATTTCCTTGATAAAATTTCTCCAAAAACTTATACAATAAAATTACCGTAAAAAGCCATCAATAATTACCTACGGTAATAACTAGTTACCATCATCGGTTAACATTTAATTAAGAATAAGAGGTCAATTTCGGGTCGGAATGTTATATCATTCTATAATAATCTATATCTGTATCTCTAGCTTGAAACATGACCATCTCACCTGCATGGCACACTTTACTATCGCTTTGTTTCATCCCCACCATAGATTTCAAATTTCTCTTTGGTCTCATGCCTACAAAACCAAATATAACCAATTAACCTAATGTATAGTACAAAAATAACAAATACTGCGACACAAAAAAACTTAACCAAATACCTACAATTGTCACTTGTAGATCAAAAACATGAGCAATTTAATTGTTATATTGTCAAATCTGAGAACTATAATCCAGTTTAACTACTGATTGTCAACAATGGACTCAAACGCTACCAAGTAACTGTAAGACCAATTAACAATTACCAAATAAAAATATCATCACACAAAAAATACCCAATCAAAACAATATGGTGACAACCAACAAAGTAAATGATATATTCGACCAGAAGATGACAAAAACTGCAAAAAAAACATTAGAAAACACATGAACAAAAAAAAAATTGAAAACCTGACCACAAAACATATCAACAACCATAAAGCAATGGAAAGATGAAATCAAATGAAAAAAATAATAGTACTAGTATAGGTTCATAATTCAGCAAAGTATAGCTTAAAAAGTCTGAATTCATATAGCTAAAATGTCTATACCCAATACCCAATAGCTTAAAATGAATGATTTCACCTGATCCAACAGAAATACTGCAAATCACTACACCCAATATCTCAAAATTACCATTGCATCACAAACGAATACTCAAATAACTAAAAACACAAACGAAAGACAATCAGTTACTTGGTAGCGTTTGAGTTTATCTCAAAATTACCATTGCATCACCCAAATCACTTCCTCAACATATTATTGCAAAAATAACAAATACTCAAATAACTAAAAACACAAACGAAAGACAGTTCATCACAAAATTTGGTACCTAAACTGGAAACCAACTACATTTTTCAAGCAATATTCAGCTCATATTATCTTAAATTGGTTCTCACACTCCTATACAGAAAAGTTTTTAACGAATCAAAAAATACAATATAAAACAATGATCATCTTGGTGGCAAAAATCATTGATATTATAGCAACGTGCAGTATAGGATAAATTCAGTCATACTGGACAAAATTTATATACTAAGACTACCTGATGTATTTACAGAATCAATGTCCATGACTGTTGAAGTGAATGTTAACAAAAATTGACTCTCGTCTGCATAAACAAACCTAGATCTACCGAGTGCTTTATCTTGAAAATAGATTCACGGCGATGCTATCTCGTGGCACGCAAAAGAAACTTGACATAAATCTTCAAAATGATCATCAGGACATTTCCTCTCGAGGCCACTACTAAAATCTTTTCCAACAGACATATCTTTAATACATGTGACTACAATGCATGCAATTTACGCTGCAGCATCAAGAGAACAGTATGCATGAACAATTAGAAAGTAACAATCAACACTATCAATTGACGACCCATATTTCCTACTCAAGCCATCTTTATCAAGCACATAGGTTATTAATGAATTTAAACGTTATAAACCTCAGCCAAGTAAATATAAAAAGAGTCAAAGTATTGTGGTTTTACAATACTCACTAACATTAAAGTTAACAGGCCACAAATGCTAAATATATATAAAAAGAATTAACTGATAAACAAAAGAGGGCTCATCACAACAATTTATATTACACATCACATAACAGGTTACATATCGTTGTGCCGTCTAAAACATCACTGGACAATAGTTTTTAACTGTCGTTTGAAAATGGTTTAGACAACGTAAAAGTAAGATATTATATGTCGTCTGAATGATTTTCAAATGTCATATTTAAAACAGATATGTGTCATCTGAAATAACTTCACATGACATATAACAATCTAAGCACTTATAAGGAAGGACTCGACCACAAATGAAGATCGTCTCTTTCCAACCCCAAGCTCTACCCAAATACTCTTTAAAGTTTCTCCAAACATTAAGATTTCCAAGTACCAAGCTCTAGACTAGTTCACAATAACCGAAATAACCCTTCCATCTCTAGCTTTTGGGAGATGGTCTAGATGGTCGTTGTCTTAAATAAAATTACGAAATCTAAACTTCGACGACGCAAATGAGCCTGTCCGACCTCCAAGAAAAAAACCCTGAATTTAGGGGGTAGGGCCTAACTGTTTAGGGTTTAGGGTTGTGCTTGACTTGGACGACGCAAAAATGGACACTACAAGAAAACAGCACTTAGACCACGGAAACACTAATTCTCCGTCGTCCAAGTGACACTTAGACGACGGAAAAGACTCCGTGGTCCAAGTACCACCTGGACGACGGAGATGGTATTCTCCGTCGTCCAAGTGGTCACCTGGACCTCGGAGTCTTCTCCGTCCTCCAGGTGACCACCTGGACGACAGAGATGGTATTCTCCGTCGTCCAGGTGACCACCTGGACCTCGGAGTCTTCTCCGTCCTCCAGGTGACCACTTGGACGACGGAGAATACCATCTCCGTCGTCCAGGTGACCACCTGGACCTTAGAGTCTTCTCCGTCCTCCAGGTGACCACTTGGACGACGGAGATGGTATTCTCCGTCGTCCAGGTGATTACCTGGAGGACGGACCGACACGCCGTCGTCCGAGTTCACAAAACGTACTTCCACTTAGACGACGTACCGACACCTCCGTCGTCTAAGTGAAGCATTATATAAGCCCACTGCCGGCCAAACGTACTGATCGAATTCATTCCTAGCTAGCCTCGATCTCTTCATGATCGATTCCATTTGAAGAATAATTGAAGGAGAAGGGAGAAGGAGAAGCTAGGGAGCTCGATCGAGCTAGGTAGCTAGAAGCTAGCTAGGCCGAGAAGAATCAGGATCGATAAGGCCGGGATCTCCGCTGACACGCTAGTTAGCTTAATTAACGTAAAGATATCGAGAAGGCCAGCAGGTACGTACGTACGCAGTTAAAATTTGCTTAATTAATATGTATTTAGTGAAAACGTACGTACATATATATATACATGCAAGGATGTTAGCTGATGTTAGCTATATATATATATATATATATGTACAGATCGATTAAATTACGTACATACGCACGTAATTGATGGATCGATATGTAGATCGAGTACGTATAATTAAGCGTAAATTAATGGACAAATATATATATATATGTAATAATTAATTAAGTACAATATTTTGTAGCAGTATGGACAAGAGTTGGATGAAGTTGAAGAATAGATGTGATGTCCGGTATATGGATGGAATTAGCGAATTTGTGAATTTTGCGATAGAACATGGTCAGGGAAAGAAACGTTTCAGGTGTCCGTGTCAGAAATGTCTTAATTGTCAGTATGCGGAGGTTAATGTTATGGTGTAACACTTGTACGAAAATGGTATGATGTGGAGTTACACTACATGGAGCGAGCATGGTGAAGCAGTAGAGTTCAGCGCAGCAGACTTCAGCTCAGGGTACAGTTACCATGGTGCCTCATCCAGCGGCAGTGGTGCCGGACCCCCAGCTTGCAACCCAACTGCAGATTTGGTCCATGATGCGTTTCCGGGATGTAGTCATGGCAGACACCAACACCAAGACGGAGGTTACAGTACCACCAATGAGCATGATGACACATTCCCCGCAGCTAGCTTGGCCACTGACACTAGTGAGATGGAAAAGTACAACCGGATGCTACTTGAAGCGCAGACCCCGGTGTTCCCTGGATGTCGAGAGAATGTGTTGCAATATGTGATGGAGCAAATGAAGATAAAAGTGAAGCACAAAATGTCAGTGAGTGCTTTTGACGAAATTCAGGAGCAAATATGTAAGTTGCTTCCTGATGATCACAATCTTCCTAAATCTCATTATAAGGTTAGAAATATCCTGAGCAGCCTCGGCCTAAAGTACAGGATAATTGACGCATGTCCGAATGATTGTGTGCTATTTTACAAAGAGTATAAAGAGTTGGACTATTGTCCCGTATGTGGCCAGTGCAGATTCCAGTTGAATAGGAAGAGTTCGAAAAAGAGAATTCCTGTGAAAGTTGTTCGATATTTTCCCTTGATTCCCAGATTGCAGCGCCTGTACATGTCGCTACACACAGCAGAGGCGATGCGATGGTACGCAGAAAAGCGAATAGATGACGATGTCCTGCGACACGCCGCGGATGGGAAGGGTTTCAAACATTTCGACAGAGAATTTGGAGACTTTGCTTCAGAGGTTAGAAATGTTAGACTCGGCCTATCTACAGACGGATTCAATCCTTGGGGAAGTAATAGCTCCGCCGTCAGCACTTGGCCAGTTATTCTGATGCCGTACAACTTGCCTCCGTGGATGTGCATGAACAAGGAATTTAATTTCCTTACCGTACTAATTCCAGGTCCTAAATCTCCATCGAAGTGCTTAGATGTCTACCTCAGACCTTTGATCGACGAGCTGAAACTGTTGTGGGAAAATGGAGTCCCAACTTATGACAAATTCACTAACACGATGTTCACGATGAGGGCTGCGGTAATGTGGACGATCAGCGATTTTCCAGCTTATGGGATGTTGGCAGCCTGCAGGACAAAAGGATATAATGGATGTCCTATATGTTTAGACGACGTGAACTCTAGTTGGCACGCGGGGAAGGTGTGTTACTTGGGTCACCGTAGATGGCTTCCTCACGACCACCCGTGGCGACAGGATGAAGCTCATTTCGACGGTACGGTAGAGAACAATCCTAAACCCCGTAGTTGGTCGGGCGAAGAGATTTTAGAGAGGTTGAGCTATTTCGACTTTGGTGTGTTGAGCAATGACGCGGATGTAAAGAAATGCAATCCAATTCCTCCACATGATCTGAGCTATTGGGATCACAAGAGTATATTCTTTGAACTCCCTTACTGGTCGAAGTTGAAGCTGAGGAACAACTTGGACGCGATGCACATAGAAAAGAATGTGTGCGACAGCGTGGTGGGAACAATTCTCGGTATTAAGTTCAAGACTAAAGATACTCCCAAAGCGCGCAAAGATTTGGAATCAATGAATCTACGTCGTCCCTTGTGGTTGAGGAGGGATAGGAAAGGAGTGTACAACAAGATGCCAGATGCACCTTACACAGTGAAGCCGACGCTTAGACGTTCTGTATTTCACTGGTTTAAGGGCGTTCGTTATCCGGCTACGTATGCAGCTACTATAACTGGAGCAGTGGACGAGGTGCAACACAAGTTTGTTGGTCTAAAGACACATGACTATCACGTTATGCTGCAACGTCTGATTCCAGTGGTAATTCGACCATACTTGCCTCGGGACGTCGTAGAACCAATAGTGGCATTGTGCAGGTGGTGGCAGAGGTTATGCGCCAGAGAATTAAAGAAGTCAGATGTGGTGGAATTGCAACAACAAATTGTGCACATCATTTGCAAACTAGAGAGGATTTTCCCCCCTGCTTTCTTTGACATCATGATTCACCTAATGATCCACCTGCCCGAGCAGGTGCTCATTTCTGGTCCGGTCCAGTACACTTGGATGTATCCTCAAGAAAGGTACGTACAACTAATTAATTAATTTGTTCCACTGGAGATTATATATATACTAGCCAGCTAGCTATATGTACTTATGTAATGTGTACGTTTGATTTTGTAGACAGCTTGGACAGTATAAGTCATTCGTCAAAAACAGGTCGGCCCCGGATAGCTCCATAGCAGAGACATACCTAATGCATGAGTGTGTTACTTACTGCAACAGGTACCTCAAAGATCCACCCCCTCCCAGCACTGCCTCCGATCGCAGTGCCCGCATCAATCTTTCTGTCGTCACCAATGTCGTCCGACCGTTTAGAGGAGTATTAAAGGAATCGTTAACACGGGAAGAACTTATTGAGGCACATTGGGTAGTGTTGCGAGACTGTGATGAAGTTGAGCCGTACATGATGTCATACAGGGAGAGGCTTCAGGCGTTAAATCAAAACAAGAGTTCGGCGTGGATTGAGAAAATGGTTAAGAAGAAGTTTCCTGATTATTTCTTCCAATGGGTACGTACGTACGACTCGGTATTAATTATTTAAATACATATTGCTCATGTTTGTAGAAAGTAAACCATTATATTAATTTGGCCTTTTTCGCAGATGATTGATCTGCAAAAATCTGATAACCACGGAGGGTGGTGGTCATGGCCAAAGCACTTGCTAGCAGGGAAGCCGGTTAAACACTATATTTATCCCGGATGTTTTGTGAACGGTGTAAAGTTCCATTCATTGGCCCGAGACGAAGGAAGAAGAACACAAAACAGTGGGGTAGCCGTTGGGAAAGACAATGATCTATATTACGGGGCTATTGTATACGTGGTTCAGCTATGTTACGGGAATGATGTCAACGTTTTCCTATTCAAGTGCAGATGGTTCAAGCGTACAAAGGAAGACCTGGGACTATTATCTGTCGATACAAACTCGCACTGGTATGAGGATGAGCCTTTCGCTCTCGCCACCTTAGTTCGGCAGGTGTTCTATCTCGACGATCCGAAAGCCGGTGAAGGGTGGAAAATAGTGAACCATATCTCTCACCGAGGAATATGGAATACAGAGACAATTGAAGGGACACCGGCGACGACTGAAGATGCTGCTGAACCAGAAAGAGACATTCCTGCCTATCAAGAGCCTAATATTTCTATGGTCCGCTCCGATATAATGGACCTGGTTCAAGATGGTGAACGGTTACCCATGCCTGATGGTTGTACAGATCTAACTGAAGATGAGATTATCCATGAGGTAGATGAAGAAGACGAGCAGGAAGAGGACGCGGACGAGGACTCAGGTTATTCGTCGGACGATGTTGAGTACGATGACGAGGATGAGCCGTCGACTAACGGGGATGAGGACGATGATGATTATGACGAAGAGTACGGTCATACGACGAGGGAGATTAATTGGTAATTAATTACTGTAATTATTGTAATATATATATATATGATCGATGCCGGATTACGGTAAGAAATTAATCTGAATTATATATATATCCTGGCCAACGGAGAAATTAATAAATATTGGCGCCAAATCTCAATCTCATATAAAACGTACCCTAGCTAAATCCTCGACCCTAAATCTAGCAAATCGGATCGATCCATCATTTATTTAATTTTTTTATGGTCATTCAAAATAATTTAACGGACACCTGAATTCTGTCCACGTTTATATTAGGTCCCCCGCCATATTCACCCTAAACCCATATAAAACCCTAAATCTTGGACCCAAAACCTAGCAGATCGGATCGATCGATCAATTTTTTAATTATATTTTTGAATCAGAATAATTGAACGCACACACAAATGACCGGGGACGACCTAAACCGTAAACCCTAAGGCCCTAACCCCTGAATTCGGGGTTTTTACACCTGGACGACGGAGATGGTCATTCTCCGTCGTCCAGGTACACACTAGGACGACGGAGATGGTCATTCTCCGTCGTCCAGGTACACACTAGGACGATGATGATTATGACGAAGAGTACGGTCATACGACGAGGGAGATTAATTGGTAATTAATTACTGTAATTATTGTAATATATATATATATACATATGATCGATGCTGGTTTACGGTAAGAAATTAATCCGAATTATATATCCTGGACAACGGAGAAATTAATTGCAGATTCACCTTTGGCGCCAAATCTCAATCTCATATAAAACCCTAGCTAAATCTTGGACCCTAAATCTAGCAGTTCGGATCGATCGATCAATTTTTTAATTATATTTTTGAATCAGAATAATTGAACGCACACACAAATGACCGGGGATGACCTAAACCGTAAACCCTAAGGCCCTAACCCCTGAATTCGGGGTTTTTACACCTGGACGACGGAGATGGTCATTTTCCGTCGTCCAAGTTCACAAACCCTAAACCCTAAACAGTAAGGCCCTAACCCCTGAATTCAGGGTCTATACACCTGGACGACGGAAATGAGTGTTTCCGTCGTCCAGGTTCTGACTTGGACGACGGAAATGAGTGTTTCCGTCGTCCAGGTGCAGATATCGTAATTTTTTCTAAGACAACGACCATCTAGACCTTCTTCCAATGCAAAGTCTTTTCATCAAGACTTTAGAGTAAACAATTCTTGGTGTGTGAGCTTCGACGGTTCGAAAATCGGAGTTACGAAATGCCTAGTATCCACGTTTCCGGTTTGTGAAATTATCGGTTTTGCGGTTGACTGTACCGATCAAACCCTTCCCGAACTTATTATTTTATGATCCTTTGAAGACAATTATATATTATGTTACGACGAACATATCCAACGGTTGTTTTGTCCAAATTCAATTTCGTTAATACTCTGCTGCAAATGAGCGTCTACTCATGAACACTTAAGTCGTAAAGATTAGTCGATACTTAACATGTTTCAATACGTAAAATTAATCGTCGGTTCAAATTTAACTGTTTATATACACGATGCGTTCATCGATATTGTACGACTATTTCACTCGAATGACAGATCGCTAAATTCCTAGCGAATTTTTTTTAAAATTTTTTTTTACGTAATTTGAACCTGGACGACGGAGATGGTCATTTTCCGTCGTCCAGGTTCAAAAACCATGGCGGTTCAAATTTATTTTTGTTAATTTTTTTCATGTAATTTTCACTTGGACGACGGAAACTGACCATCTCCGTCGTCCAAGTCCAAAATTATGGCGGTTCAATTTACCGCTTCCGTTTTCGGCACCGCTTGAATTTTCACTTAGACGACGGAGAATCCATTCTCCGTCGTCTAAGTCCAAATTCATGGCGGTTCAAAGCGTCCCGCCAATTAATTACGCGCCGATTGAAAATTTTTAAACCGCCACCTAGACGACGGAAAACACATTTTCCGTCGTCCAGGTGGACTTAGACGACGGAGAATAGTACTCCGTCGTCTAAGTGCAACTCTATAAATAGAGTTGCACCCCCCTCATTTTCTCATCATTCCTCCTCTCCCTCTCCTCTCCTCTCCTCTCCTCTCCTCTCCTCTCCTCCGGCGATGCTCCTCCGACGACGCTCCGACGACATTTTTTCCGGCGTGGTTCCTCCTCTCCGACGACTCAAGTCCGGCGAAATTCCCGTAAACTCCGCTTCGGTACATTTCTATTTTTCCCTTATTTAAATAATTTTCATTTTATTAATTAATTTAATTCTAAATATAATTAATTAGTAGAAATTAATTTAGTAATTAATTTTAAATATTTATTAAATGATTAATTGTTGTTATTTATTAATTAAATCATAATTATTGTTATTGTTTCCTAATTAAATGAATAATTGTAAATTTGTTGTTATTAAATAAATAAATAAATAAATAATTATTGTTATTAATTAATTAAATAAATAATTATTGTTATTAATTAATTAAATGGTTAATTATTGCATGCTAAATGGAAAATAAATTATTGCATGTAATTACGTGTATTTTTTAGTAAATAAATTAGTAGTACGTGTTCGATTTAAATTTAGTACATAGGCTTGGTGTAATTAAGTCGCACTCTTTGGAATAGATGGCGCCTCTTTTCCTTGCTTATCTCCTTAACCCCTCGTGATGTGTGGATTTCATCACCGCACACCATAACCTAAGTGAAGTTATGGACACGAGGTTGAGGGCGGAGTTTGCAAAGGACTTGAGGGAGTGTAAATTTTCGAAAAATTGGCCGAATGTCGGACATGGTGTCTAGAAACGGGTTATGACTGGTGACAGGATTTGGACTAAGAAAGACTTTTGTCGAAATTAGTCCTGCCTCTCGCGTTATCTCTATCCCTAACTGGCCATGTTTTTCGATTTAACCAAGGCTGATTAATTGAAAATTTACACTTTATCGCGCGGGTCGCACGTCCATTGAACGACTGAAAATGCCAAGCTAGTGTACTCTATTTAAATCTTAAACGTACTTAATTAATTAGCGTAAATTTTGGACATTGTAATTATTATGGTAAGTAGGTATTTTAACCCCGTACTCTTAGGTTTAAATGGCTCCGCCAAAGACGACATCCGGCAAGAAGAAAGCCCTACAAGAGGCAGAAGATGCCATGCTCCGCCGCTTGGCGGACCAAGTCGGTTGGGAATTACCACCGGAGGGCAACGACGCTCTCAATCCGGACGGATCATCTGGTCCGTCCGTAGCGCCCTCTGGGGAAATTCCCGCTCCCCCATTCATCTCGAGCGGTGATGACGTCGACCCCTTCCAATCTCCGACACCCGATACCCATTCAACGGGAAGTACTCAGGCGTCCTCCACCGCCGAATCAATCATGTACAGCGCCCGCCGTAGGCAAAGGAGGGCCCCCACTGACCCGGAACCGAAAAGGACTCGGGGTCTCGTTAAAGGGGGGAAAGCGGAGCGTATTTGTAAGGCGACCGGTAAAAAGATCGACTTGCCGTACGACGAATTCACCGGTGGCCCTCCCACAGCTCAACTAGCAAGTCTCTCGGCGCATGGGATAGGGTCAATCATCCGTAACCGGGTTCGTATCACTGCCCCTACTTGGAAGGAGGCGCCGGATCATGAGAAGGCGAAAGTCTTCAAAGATCTTTCGGTACGTAATACGTTCAATTTAGTTATTATATAATATTGTTAATCTCGGCCTAAAATTTCATAATATATACGATTATAATTTTCTATTTATTTTTCATAGGAACAATTTGACGTGGATCCGACACCGGCTATGTTGAGGCATATCAATCAAACCGCCAACTCCATCTACAAAGATTGGAAGTACAGGCTCCATAAGTACTTCAAAGATGTCGGTCCCGTGCCTCCCCCGGTAGAGCTGCAAGGGGAGAGAGAAGATGAGTGGGAGTGGTTGTGTAACCACTTTGCCGATGAACAATTTAAGGTATTAATTTAATTTTTTTATTTCAATTAAAATAATTGAATTATTTAAATTGTAGTTATTCATTTTTTAATGATTTAATTATGTTGTGTAACAGAAATTCTCCGGTGTCAACAAAGCCAACTGGGGGAAGAAGGAGAAACACCATACTACCGGCGCCAAGCAGTTCATTCAAATTGCCAAGGAGCACAAGGATAAGGGTTCCAAACACCCTTTTATTGATGCAAGCGTAAGCGCGTACGTGACGCCAGGGCTCGATAATGAAGCGAGTCAATGCGGGGTAAGTGATATAAGTGATATGTATATATATATATGTGCTTTTAATTATAGTAATTATTATTTAAATATGATTACAAAATTATAATAAATTAATTATAATTTTGTAGGCAAGGGCGATAGAGCGTGCGCATGAAGAGTTGGCCAACACTCAGCTTGCGTTCCCAGATGTGCCGCCGGAAGACCTGCCTCATCCATCCTTAGAGAGCCAAATTGCAATCGCGGATGAGGTCTACGGTCGTAGAGCTGGCAAGGAGGTTAGGCACTTTGGGCCTAGGGTGGTACGAGATTTGTCGACGACCTCCGGCTCATCATCTACGGGAGGTTCGAGGCAGCGGAGAATGAGTCAAGCTGCGGCCGTCGAAGCAGCCATTCAAGAGGCTCGACTGGCACGAGAGGAGAATCGACGGACACAAGAGCAGAATGAGTCAATGCGGCAAAGACTTGACGAACAACAAGCACAAATAGCCCAACTCATCGCGCTCATGAACCAAAATCGAGAAGTATGTCAACCTCCTCCGAACCCACACCCCGACGACAACGACCCGGCTGGAGGCGGAGGACTCGGCCCCGCATCTGCTCCTCCAGTGTATTAGCTAGCACGTAGTATATTATCTCGTTTCTTTACGCATTCCGAACAATATTTTAATTTTTAATTTATGGGTTTTTTCGTATGTACAAATTAATTTACTTTGATTATTTAATAATTATATATATAAGTTATTAATTTTAATATTCAAAATTTAGTTTATTTATTTAATATTAGCATTTTTCATTATTTAAATTAAAATAATAATAAACTAAATTAATAAAATTTAATTTCAATTTATTTTTTTTAAAAAATAAAATATTCACTTGGACGACGGAGATTATGTTCTCCGTCGTCCAGGTGCAGAACCCTAAACCTAACCCCTAACCCCTAAACCCTGTCGTTCTCCGTGGCCCAGGTGCTCACCTGGACGACGGAGACTTAGTGTTTCCGTCGTCCAGGTGAACACCTGGGCCACGGACACACGAGCAATGTCCGTGGCCCAGGTTCTCACCTGGACGACGGAAACACTAAGTCTCCGTCGTCCAGGTGAACACCTGGGCCACGGACATTGCTCGTGTGTCCGTGGCCCAGGTGCTCACCTGGACGACGGAAACACTAAGTCTCCGTCGTCCAGGTGAGCACCTGGGCCACGGACATTGCTCGTGTGTCCGTGGCCCAGGTGCTCACCTGGACGACGGAGACTTAGTGTTTCCGTCGTCCAGGTGAACACCTGGGCCACGGATAATATCCGAGGTCCAAGTTCACTTGGACGACGGAAACACTAAGTCTCCGTCGTCCAGGTTCTTGGACGACAGCACTTGGAGCACGGACCTTGGACGACGGAAACTCCGTCGTCCAAGTACTTAGACGACGGAAAACTGCACTTAGACGACGGAAATGGTCCGTGGTCTAAGTGCAGTTTTCTTGTAGTGGGAGTCTCAGTCGTCCAAGTGTGTCCCTTCAATTCCTCTGATTCAATTCGATCGAAAAAATCATCGATCGATCCGATCCGCTCCTCGATCGATCCGATCCGATCCAATCCGGATCGATTAATTAATTAATTTTAATTTACGTACCTCGGTCGAACCGACCATGCATGCATGCGTGTAATTAATTAAGTACAAAAGCAATAGTTGGACATACGTATGTACGTACTCCTCCTCATAATATTTATATTAATTATTGATCTATGATGCATCTTATATTACAATAATTACAATAATAAATTACCAATTAACACCCCTCATCACTACAAGATTGTACTTTTCATCATAATCGTCATCATCCTCATCCCCGTTATCCGATTGCTCATCCTTCTCATTATACTGAACATCATCCGACGAATAACCTGAGTCCTCATCCTCGTCCTCATCAAGCACATCTTCTTCATCTACCTCATTAATTGCATCAATAATCTCATCTTCAGTTAGATCTATACAACCATCAGGCATGGGTAACCGTTCACCATCTTGAACTAGGTCCATTATATCGTAGCGGATGACAGAAATATTAGGCTCTTGATAGGCAGGAATGTCTCTTTCTGGTTTAGCAGCATCTTCAATCGTCGGTGTCCCTTCAATTATCTTCGTATTCCATATTCCTCGATGAGATATATGGTTCACTATTTTCCACCCTTCACCAGCTTTCGGATGATCGAGATAAAAGCCCCAGGTCTTTCTTTGTACGCTTGAACCATCTGAATTTGAATAGGAAAACGTTGACATCATTCCCGTAACATAGCTGAACCACATATACAATAGACCCGTAATATAGATCATTGTTTTTCCCAACCGCTACCCCACTGTTTTGTGTTCTTCTTCCTTCATCTCGGGCCAATGAATGAAACTTTACACCGTTCACAAAACATCCGGGATAAATATAGTGTTTAATCGGCTTCCCTGCTAGCAAGTGCTTTTGCCAGGACCACCACCCCCCGGGGTTTTCAGATTTTTGTAGATTAATTATCTGCGAAAATGGGAAAATTTAAGGGTTTACTTTCTACAAACATGATCGATATGTATATAAATTACTAAATACCAAGACATACGTACGTATGTACCCATTGGAAGAAATAATCAGGGAACTTCTTCTTAACCATTTTCTCAAACCACGCTGAACTCCTGTCTGGATTTAACGCCTGAAGCCTCTCCCTGTATGACATCATGTACGGCTCAACTTCGTCACAGTCTCGCAACACTACCCAATGTACCTCAATAAGTTCTTCCCGTGTTAACGATTCCTTTAATACTCCTCTAAACGGTCGGACGACATTTGTGACGACAGAAAGATTGATGTGCGCACTGGGATCGGAGGCAGTGGGAGGTGGTGGATCTTTCAGGTACCTGTTGTAGTAAGTAACACACTCGTGCATTAGGTATGTCTCGGCTATGGAGCTATCCGGTGCCGACTTGTTTTTGACAAATCTTTTATATTGTCCAAGCTGTCTACAAAATCAAACGTACAATTAATACATTGTACAATAAGAATAAGTACATATAGCTAGTAATCTCCAGTGGAACAAATTATGAATCGAAAAACCTGTATAATTAAGAAATTGTACGTACCTTTGTTGAGGATACATCCAAGTGTACTGGACCGAACCAGAAATGAGCACCTGCTCGAGCAGGTGGATCATTAGGTGATTCATGATGTCAAAGAAAGCAGGGGGAAAAATCCTCTCTAGTTTGCAAATGATGTGCATAATTTGTTGTTGCAGTTCCACCACATCTGACTTCTTTAATTCTCTAGCGCATAACCTCTGCCACCATCTGCACAATGCCACTATTGGTTCTACGATGTCACGAGGCAAATATGGTCGAATTACCATTAGAATCAGACGTTGCAGCATAACGTGATAGTCATGTGTCTTTAGACCAACAAACTTGTGTTGCACCTCATTCACTACTCCAATTATAGTAGCTGCATACGTAGTCGGATAACGAACGTCCTTAAACCAGTGAAATACATAACGTCTTAGTGTCGGCTTCACTGTGTAAGGTGCAGCTAGCATCTTGTTGTACACTCATTTCCTATCCCTCCTCAACCACAAGAGACGACGTAGATTCATTGATTCCAGATCTTTGTGCGCTTTGGGAGTATCTTTAGTCTTGAACTTAATACCGAGAATTGTTCCCACCATGCTGTCGCACACATTCTTTTCTATGTGCATCGCGTCCAAGTTGTTCCTTAGCGTTAACTTCGACCAGTAAGGGAGTTCAAAGAATATACTCTTGTGATGCCAATAGCTGAGATCATGTGGAGGAATTGAATTGCATTTCTTTACATCCGCGTCATTGGTCAACACACCAAAGTCGAAATAGCTTAACCTCTCTAAAATCTCTTCGCCTGACCAACTACGGGGTTTAGGATTGTTCTCTACCGTCCCATCGAAATGAGTTTCATCCTGTCGCCGCGGATGGTCGTGAGGAAGCCATCTACGGTGACCCAAGTGCCAACTAGAGTTCATGTCATCCAAACATATAGGACATCCATTATATCCTTTCGTCCTGCAGGTACCAACATCCCATACGCTGGAAAATCGTTGACCATCCACATTACGGCAGCCCTCATCGTGAACATTGTGTCAGTGAAACTTAATAAGTGGCAGAAGTCGACTTTAGGAAATCGAGGAAAAGAGATTGACGAGATTCGCAATAGAATGGAGGCGTTAAGGGCTTTACCTTTAAGTGATGCCGATAGAGATGAACATGTTGCTCTTATAGAGCATTTGGAGATACTGCTGCTTGAAGAACACGTGTATTGGAAGCAGAGAGCTAAGTTACAGTGGCTAACATAAGGTAATTGTAACACCAAATTTTTTCATCGTAAAGCTTCCAACCGTTAGGTGAAGAATAGGATCAGTGGATTGTTCGATGTAGATGGCACCTTGCATGAAACAGAGCCAGAGAAGGAGAGGATCATGTTGGAATATTTCAGGATAATGTACTCGACAAGTGATATTGATCAGGAGCACATGGGGAATATAGTTAACTCGATTCAGCCAAAAGTCACTGATTGTATGAATGAGGAGTTGATGAAAGAAGCAACAACATAGGAAATCAAGCAGACTCTATTCCAAATGTACCCGACTAAAAGTTTGGGACCGGATGGTATGCCACCATTATTTTTTCAAACCTATCGGGAGATTATTAGGGCTGAGGTGGTGAAGGTGGTGAAGGATTTTCTCCTTACAGATTAATTACACTCATATTTGTTTGAGACCTAAAGTTCCAAGGCCTAAAAGAATGACTGATCTGCGACCTATTGCCCTTTGTAATGTCATCTACAAGTTATGCTTGAAGGTTATTACTAATGGGTATGTTTCATCAAATAGCCGGTCAAACCGGGTTAGGACAAACACCATGCTCGACCCAAATTGTCTCAGGTTAGGATAAACACCCTAGACAATCCCATCACCTAATTTTTTATACATACAGTCATTCCGTGCTAGATTAAACACCTTCAACGACCACCTCCATTGAATGTCAGCTTATTATATCTGAACTCGCTTTATTTTACAGAAATTAGCGGAAAGACATGTTATTACAGTTTTATCGTTTTACGTAGTTTATGTTATTTTCGTCCACTCACTCTGACGTTTTATATTTTTAAATGTCTTTCGCTGGGATTTTCGGTTTCCGCCGCGCAGGCTGCAATTTAAATCCTGAATTTGTGTGGTGTCGTCAAATGCTTTGAGTTCACCTGTCAGTTCTTCATTTAGTAGGTTCCAGTCCACTATCATCCTTTTTCTTAAGTATCATATGTTCATAGAATTCGTTCTGAATTCCAGTTTTATTATATTATTTTTACCTTTCTTGAGTAGTAGTGGAGTTTGCTTTTCTTTGTATTCAGAATCAGCTTATTGTAAATATGATTTAAATTCCTGAGTTAAATTCCTGGTTCTTTTTTATGTTATTTGTTGAGAAATCCGGATGAACAATCGATAGTCCACGGTTTGTTTGTTGGAATTTGGTTTAGAACATTCTTTTCTTGCAGATTTTTGGGTTATTTGTTTTCAAGGGAAATTATGTCAACATTTTTGTAGAATTTCTCAGAGTTTAGTTCATCGTTAGGATTTAATTCTAGTTTACTAACTATATTAGGGTTGGGTCCTTTCAAGACCATAAAGATGATCCCAAGTTCATTGCCTCTGACGTAAACCTTGGAACAGTATCTCAATCCTATAAGTGTCATTAGAACATACTGAAACCACATTACGTTTAACTACATAACAGTTTTTGTACTTTTGAAGAAAGTGAGCAAATGACAAAACAAATTATTGGAGATTGATAATCATTCAAAAAGACAGAAAACCATGAAGAGTCGCTTGAAAAGTTTTGTAAACAAATGCACAATTGTTTTAGGCTTCTTATCGGTTGTCAAGCAATTTCTAGTAGTTCAATTTGCTTTGTTTGCACAAATCCTTAAGGGCCATTTATGTGATTTGATTCCCAAATCAAGTATACTAGCTATCAAGTAAACCATATACTCCAGCTACAGCTATAACAAAATCGAAGAAATCAGGAGAGACAGAATCATGAATAAAAATTGAAAAAATATGTACCTAAGAGGTCAATTTAACACTGGAGGTTGATCCGTTTTTGCTCTATTTTCAATCCTTGCATAGATACATCACAGCAAATCAGGAAGCTTAGAAGTTTTGGAAGGATTGAAAATTGGGAATCGAAGAGGGGGAATGAAGTGCAGGAACCAAAGAGCGCGATGTTGGCGTGTCCTTTTATTCAACCCGGGTCGAAACCGGTAGAAAACCCACCCATTTAGCTTTAATCTGACTCATTTCCTTTTGTTTTAATCACAGTCCTTGACTTTCATTTAAATTGATTTAGTGGCTGATGTTCATCATCCGTAATTTAGACTTCAATAGACGTCCGCGCTGGAGAAGCGCTGTGTGTTTATATCTCTACTAATATAAAGCCAAACGTAGTTTTTGGTGTCATCCTATACCAAATTATGGAAACTCAAAAATACCTCTATGAAAAAATAAAAGCAGCCTCAAGAAAAAAAAACAGAAAAGAAAGATAAAGAAAAGAAAAATTCATGGGAGACAAAAAAAAAGGTGAATAATAATTTTTCCCAACAAAAACTGTCATAGAAGTGGATAAAGTAATGAGTGATCTGATTTAGCACGTGTATACACACGGGTGGTTAAACTAGAATATATAAATTAGGGCTCTTGCATTAAGATATATTTATTTTTGCTCATTTTCAGATATAGAGCATTACACAAATTTTTTGATCATATTTTAACATCTCCATCGTCCAATTATTAGGTCTATATGAGTAGATCATTCCTGTAAATTTTTAGCCAAAATGATGATCGTTAAGGTATCGAATTAGGTTAAATCAAGGGACAGACCAAATTTGTCAAACCTGAACTGTTCCTGCTTATAAAATTTAATTGCAATTTTGAATATTTTAACGATCACCATTTTAGCTGAAAATTTACAGGGTTGATCTACACATTAGGACCTAAGACCTGAACGGTGGAGATGGTAAAATATGATCGAAAACTTGGTGTAATGCCCTATACCTGAAAATAACAAAAAAATATGTACTTTAATGAAAGGGTGTTGTGTGTGTGTGTGTGTATCTGTGTGTGGGTGTATGTTTGCGTGTGCGTGTGCGTGTGTGGTGTTCTTTGACGACTCATGGAGTTCTGCCATAATCATTTTGGTTTTCTTTTCATTCTTTTTTACTTTAAGAAAAATGAAAAACAAAAGATGATTTGAAACATAGAAAATAATGTGTATTGTGATATGGACTGCCATGTCATTTTAAGAACATAAATTAGGCCTTATGTAAGGCCCATATTAATTTTTCAGAAAAAAAAATGATATATTACATTCCTTCGATCTCCAATTCGATCACAAGATTTTATGTAGTTTTTGTATGAGCAATTCGATCACAAGAGATTTTGTGTAGTTTTTGAGCAATGTTAGAGGGCATTGTACATAAAGCCTAGAATGTATGACCTTAATCTTATGTAACATTTATATACATGTCACTGAATAAATAAAAATAGTATTTATAGAGTTAGCTTATATATATAATTAGCAGATATTACGCTTGTGAATTTATATACCTTAAAACACTGATTAAACTAGAAACAAATCTTCTTCATTTTTCAAACCCTAATCTAGAAAAATAAAACTAGGTGACAAACCTCAAAACCCAACGTCTTATGTTCTACTCATTTTAATCATGTTAGAGCATCTCCAACAATGTCACTTAAAATTTTTCTATTTTGTTCCAAAATATAACTCAAACCTATTTTAGCTAAGCATTTGTAAAAATTTACTCCAACAATATTACTCATAATTTAGCTAAATATGAATAAATACTTTGTTTTGATTGGTTAATAAAAATAATTAATATTTATTAACTTAGAAATTGATTACATTTACAACCTTTTAGGAAACAATTAATTACAATGTTGACTTTTACATCACCTAAAATTCAAGCTTTAGGTATGGGGATAGGGGATGAAAACATGAAATATAGGGAATCCCTAAAATAGCTAATGTGATAGGGGATCTCTTGGAGCTGATTTTAAAGCAAAAACCTCATATTATAGATAAAATTGACTTTTAGGGGATCTGCTGGAGTTGCTCTTACATTGGATATTTGATTGTAAGGATTAGAATTGATTGGGTGGCAACTGATCGGAGTAGACTTGGCAAAAGGAAAAGAAAAAATAAATTGATCGGAGTTAGAAAAAAAAAATCAATCCCTTTGGGACGTTTGCACCGAATCGATTATATATATGGCTCCAACTTCAAAGCTCCAATTTATGTTAACCAATGAGTATGTGATAATCAATGGGTGGCCGGCAACAGAGAAGAAAAAAGTACACGATTTTAATCAAATAACGTCTAACAAACTCAGTTCAGAAAGCTGTCTTTCATGGAAGATTGAGGATCTGGAAAATAAAGATGACAGAGGAATGAACGTACATTTTCTTCTGTGTTGTCGTGGCTGGACTTATGCTTCGGCCATAATCTGATAAAATGAACCTTATTTTCTAGGCATCCAAGGCATTGTCAATAATGGTTAAATGTTCAAAGCTCCAAAATCGTTGAACATGATCGAGGAATAGAAGCATCTCAGAAACATTATTTGCAGAAATAATCCCTCTAAAATGATTTTCTTTGAATATAAAAGGTGTTATAGTCACTTAAAAAACATAAGGTGGAATAATATAGTGAATAACGTGAAAGGACCCGACCATAAATTAACTAGTAATCTAGAATCACGCCCTAATGACACGAATTAAACTATGGATTTCTATAAATTTTTTGACATAATTCCCTCTACAAAGTGGACTACCAAAGACCTACAAGAAAAGTCACACTTCGAATTTCCCACAAACAATGCCGTAGACAACCGTTGTCCATCAGAATTTCTCAATAATGTGCAAAAAATAAATAAATTAAAATGCTGGAATAATAATACAAAAACTGAAAATTCAAAATTCAGCAGTACTAACAATTACTACCAACACAGAGAATTATTTACAACTCTAGTGTTCAGAGCGACTTCTAAGAGAAAAATAAAACATATGAAAATACACTGCTAGTGGCCGAAACCTGCTGGAAGGTATGATAACCCTGTGGACCCAAAGCCTCACGGGATCCAAAATCCAGCTCAGGAGAAGCACTGCAATCTAAGCACGAAAAACTGAAAGGCCAAGGAAAGGCAGATAAAAATATTAAAACGTTAGCGCGAGTGGATAAAAAGTCATAATCAGTGTAAAACAATAAAATAGTCTATTTGTACCTTTTCGCTGATTGCTTAGAAATACAGCGAGTTCAAAGAAACTCTAAACTGAAAACAATGGAGGCACTCACCCGAGCCACCTAACCTGAGTCGGATAGTTGTAAGAAAATAAATAAAAATAAATGTGACGGGATCGTTCCCAGACCACCTAACTTGAGTCGATCTGGGTCAGACATGGCCACCTAACCTCCTAAATGATCAGCCGAATACCTAAAGCATCAGTGCAATAAAAAAAATCATCACAATAAACCTCCAAATTTAAAAGCTCAAAAAAAATAAAACTGTAGAACATGCTGTATAAAATAAGAACTCGCTACAATTCTTAAAATAAAGGTCTACTCACCGTACTATGCCGAAATATTCATAAGGCCGTAACCTACTAATCGGCGTAATAATTATACGACATGGCCCACTAACTCGTAATCCTAAAAACACGATTTTAATTAATCTCTACTCGTCGATATTCATATTGAAGGGGTAAGCTCGTAATCCTACGAGCAATAATGTTGAGAATCTCGCATTCTCGAATAACAAATTTTTAGACTAAAAACGTACTTAATCGAATTCTGAAATTAATTCCTTGTATTCCTTCATTATAAATAAACTTTGGAGTCGTAACCTAAATTTCAAATATTGAGCGACTCGAATTTAAATCGATAATTGGATCGTCCATTAATAATATTGTGAAATCAATTAATTATTATAAAGAACACAAAGTGAAATTCTAACCAGAAAGGCAAAAAATTGCCGAAAAACCGAAAATCCACTTGAAATTTCATATCCTTCGATCACCGGAATCCGTCCATGGCAAGGGCCGAGACATGTCGCGTTCGACTCGTCTCGGTTGGGGCTTGAAAACCCCCATGGGTTCGACATCAAGCGCCGCCGTGAGTGCTGCCACCGTTGCCAAGAAGTTTAACCCGAAACCGGCTGATTTCACCCCCTCGATTCTCCCTCCTCTGGCTACCAACATCGGAGATTCACCCACCAAACAAAAGAGAAGAGGAAACCCAACATTTTCCACCAAAAATCACAGCCGGAGGTGGCCGGAAATAGCCGCGTCGTCACCGTCACCTTTGGTGGCGATTCCGGGTTGGGGAACTAGGTCAACACCGAGTCAACCCTATTTTCAAATATGGAAACTTGTGACTTTCACAAAATGGAAACTCCGATTTCAACAATTGACATGGCCACAAACTCGTATCGACAAACTCTAACACTTATCCAAAGAAATTTCTCAAAAGACATAATTGATAAATTCTCGAAAAATTGCCAGTGAAAGTTACTAACAGTAAAAACTAATTACTATTGATGAATAACTTAATTAATCAGCAACTAACCATATAAGATGTAATTATTGCGTAGTAATGTTACGGATCGTAACAATCTACCTCTCTTACAAAAATTTTGTTCTCGAAATTTACACATAAACGTACAACGGAAGAATTTCTAAATTATTGTTTCAGCCAGCGATTTCAAGCTCATAAGAACAACCACAACTAAAAGAATGATCCAAAACTTTTTACTAAACTAACTTCTCATCAACATTTCATGCTCAATAAATCTGATGTAATAATAACTACTCCATATAAATTTGATACCAGGAACGACATAATTCAAATTCGGTAACGTGCATACTTAAAAGCTCCTGATAACCATGCCAAAACTAATGGTCAAATTTACCAACATACTCAAACTTTATCGGCCAGATTTACCCAAAAATGCACAGATTAGGGTCTCACAAAGATAACTACATGGGTAATGGTGCGGTTCAAACACAGAAGTGGCACACAGATTGCCATTAGAACCAAGCACCGGAAACTAACTGAGATGTCCAATCACGGACACTCACCCATAAAGTGGATACTAAAACCACCAAATTCAAAAATAGGGAACCCAACAAACCAGTTTAGAATCACAACAAATATGGGTACAAGGACGATCCGCACTGAACCTCCAACCATATACAGTTTTCGAAATAGTTTACAGAAAATTGGGCATAATCTCCTCTAAAACATAAAGAACCCAAAAACCTGCATAACGAAAGTATTCCAATAATCTCAACTAAAGAATATAAATTGTGGGTTCTACACCCCGAACGGATTACTTACAAATCAACAGAGCTATACACAAAACATAAATCACTACTACCTGATTGATTTCACAAATCATATTGATCGCCAAAACATATATTTCCGCCATTTATAACTCTCAAAACATACTACCTTAACAAATTTCTACAATACCATAAAGAGGCTTAAAAAAACATATCCACAGTAAGACTCAAATATACCCAAGTCTATGGGGAAGAACGAGAAAGTCAAATTGACATCGCAATTTACTACAAATTGAAGATATAAACTCGGCATTCCATCTAATCTTTTTGAATAGTCACCACTATTAAGTCAATATTATCTAATATTTCCATAGTCTGAACAAATATCAAAACGAAACCTGAACCTCAGCATACACTTAATCATTCCCGGAGCTCAAATACTCAAATTGAAAAATAAGCATCTATAAAACTGCACCTCAACGATTAACCCATATAACTCGCATAAGAGTATAAGTACTGCTGACATGAGCCAACAGACCCTAAGAGATTAGACATAGGTCACCAATATATATACGTGTATGGCGACATAATGAGTACATTGAAAATAATATAATATAAGGATGTCAAACTCAAATCAGAGTATCATCTTGATTGAATAATCGAATTGCTATAACCTTCTATGCTATACCATTGTAGATAGTATAATTCCTCTGACACCAAATCATCAACTTATAAAAATTAATCAGAAGGTCATAGTACTGTGAAATCCAAGAAATGCAATACTTCTCGATAACATGTAGCGTTATAAATTTGAATTTTTATAGAACTAGAAGAAATAAATTAAATCATCGACACCAAGCATAACCCTACTTGATAAACGCTGAGTTATCAATAGGATGTTCCAAATCCCGTGTAGGAGAAATCCGGAAACCATACAACATACAAATTTCAAATCATATCCGGCTGCTACTAATCTCCAAGTACACCTGTGACGCTCGTAAACCTATATCTAACATCCAGCTGAAACGATTTAATCTATGCAACATAACATACACGCCACTGGTCCAATGTTAATACAATATATTTTCCTCTGCAACTCTTATGATTAATAACTAGAAGAAATACATTTGCAGGTTGGCGACACGAAACGAATGGTATCCTTTCAAAAAGAAATGTGTTCATGACACAAAATAAACACGATTAATGCAATAAAAGCACAAGTAAAACTATTTTAGGCTAACATAACTGAATTACTAGGATAGCTCAAAGAATTTATAAGTTTCAAAGAAATATCAAGATAAAGTAAATTATCAATTCATGGCAATGGGTAATTGTTCTTCACCGTATCCTAGTTCTGTTTTCGGTAAGCGATACGTAACCTCATTGAACCATCATTCCCATTCACGAATAATATTGGGGCTCCACACGATAAAATTTTGAGATGGATAAAATTCTCGTTGATCAATTCCTGATGTTGAGTCTGCCACTCTCGCAACTCAGTTGGAACCATACAATAGATACTTGAGTTATAGAATCGGTACCCGATAATAATTCAACAATTAAATCTCTTCCAAACCGTAGGTAAACCTGGTAACTTCTTGGGAAATATATCTGAATACACACTTACTACTTCAATCGAATACTTACAATAGGTAGGGACACGAAGTGTTACCACATGTGTCAAATATGCGGTACATTCCTCCTACAACATCATCACAACCATCATGGCCAAATCCAGGCACAAAATAACACGTTTATCTCACTACGGAACTCAAAATCAAGCAACGTCGGACTCCAAAACACCTCTTCTCAATAGCCGTCTACCAACACTTGATGATGGCTCAAGAACTCTATGCCTAAGATTAAATCAAAATCTACTTGTTCCAGAAGTACTAGATCAGTAGACAAACTAAAACCTCTAAATATTACACTTCATCTCTGTAAAATAATTTAACTAACATCACTTCACCAGAGGGATGAATTTACTCACCACAATTCTGGAGAAGATGTGGTAGGTACGTTGACTATAGACGCAAGCCTTACCGTTAAAAACGAACGCGTCACCCACCAGATCAAACAAGATATAGCAACATAGTCGAAAACATTCAAAGTTCAAATAATGATCTCCAAAGTTGCTCGCACTACAAAAATAGGGACTATAGCAGATGACCTAGAGTCGACGGCTATAGAAAGACCAATCGTCAACTATAGTCATAGTTGACGACTGGCCGTCTGCTATACGGTCAACGAAAAAAGGCCATCGGCAAAACCTTGGTCGACGACCAGAAGGTGAGTCCTCGGGTATAGTCCAGACTATAACCGACAACATGACGTCGTCGGGTATATTCTTAACTATACCCGACGATTGGTCAAAAATCGGCGTTGATCGGAGGGCAACTGTAGCCGACGACCAGGATACCAAGTCGTCGGCTGTAGTATTTACCTTAGCTGATGACTTTGAATAATGTCATCGGCTATAGTAGAAAATTTCCAAAAAATAAATACCCGAAAATGTACAATTCTAATCTCCGAACCTACAACTGCATAATATTATTGATTGAATTTGCAAAACACATTACAAATTCACTAACAAAACACAAATTCACACATATTACACACCTACACTATGGATAATCCAAATTGATGTTATTGAACACATGGACGTTAATATCAGGGTCTTCGGGATCCCCTTGCGGCCGCGTGAGAGGAAAAGGGAACGCAGGTGGAGCCGGCACCAGGGATCCAGATGACTGGAGCTGTACAGTCCAATCCTGAAACCATGAAGCCATCGCAGACTGCTTAGCTAATCTCGCCTGCTCCATCTCCTCCACCAGCCTTCGAGTCTCTTCTAGCACCCTCTGATCCTCTGTCGCCTGGCTCTGGTGCTCTGTCGTCATCCTCTGGACCTGTTCCTGTAAATGAGAAGACTTCGAACTTACCGACCTATGTGAGAATCCGTAGTGTCCTTCAAGACCCCGTCTCCTTTCTGTCCTAGACCTCTGCAGTAGTAGCCGCTTTCCCGTGGTGGGAAAACCTCACCCATGATCCTCGCCCTTATAAGCGGGTCAGATTAGTCAATTTGAGAGGTGGCCTGGGGGAGGTCCACATCGTGGGTCTTAGGGAATTGCTCTCTCACGATCTGAGTCAACACCACTGGAGTCACCTCTTACACTCTCGCCTAATTGACAAGGGAAAAAAATTAATTGGACCAGTAAACATACGTAAAAAAAATTTAGAGATATATAAGCAAATATGTTATTTAAGTTATAAGGGCATAAGACTTACAATATCTTCGAGGCAATGAGGATACACTTTCTGTAACGTATACTCCAAATGGGGGACTTCAGGGTGTTGGGCGGCCTCTTCCATCCGGGTCGCAAAGGATCTCGAACTGCCATGATGGTTCTTCGTATTTTTTCCCCTGTTCACTGCGTTTATTGCAGAAATAGCCTGATTGGATGAACATATGTTAAAAAAAAATTAATTAGGAAACTATTTTTGCCAAATACGATACAAGTAAGCCCAAACAGAGTACTGTTGCATACCTCGACCTTTGGGGTGTTGAAGTGGACTACGAGCCACTACCACTCGTACTCCCTATACATAAACTCCATAGGGGTATCCCCATGGAGGTTGTCGTGCGTCTTCCAGTGTCGTTTGAGCTTACTCTTCCACTCCTTGTACCTATATATTGGAGGTATGGGTGAGTAAATTGACATATAAATGATAAACAAAATGTTTAAAATTTAACTCCATATCTCATCACCTTCTTCCTTGCGCCTCTTCAGCCTATGTGTATTTGAGGTTCTCCGGCATAATAAACCACAGCTGCAATGTATATATAAATAAATATATAAATGGTAGACATACATAATGAATATATAAAGGATAATTATACATAATGAATAAATAATTAACTTACCGACAACACATTGTTCACACAGTCCTTCACACATTGTGGCACAGATGACCACTTTCCCCATAGAACCGACACTCTAACTCTTATTATACTTCCTACCACACTGGTGTACTTCCACGTATTCTTATCTACTATCACGTCTCCATTTGAATTGGTCTGTATGACCACTTTCCCAATGTCCTTGACCACCTTATCAAGTAGCTTACCACTGACCATGCCTCTACTATTCTTTTTTGCATTACCTCCAGCGTCGGTGTCAGCTAACAGAAGGGAAAAAAAATTCATCATAACCACTGAAGCGGTATATTCATTATGTACGTATTAATGAGTTTCAAATTAAATACTATGTTTGGTAATATTTACTAGATTCGAACGTCGATGTATTTGATACCCTCGCACTATACAGAGGTGTATCAAACGACACATAGAAGTATGCCTCTTCTGAGGTAGTGTAACCAATCTGTCCTGGAATGGGCACACCCCGATCATTGAGCGTAGGTATGGATGGTATCGTATCGGGCATGAAGAGGTGCGGCGGTGGAGCACCACTTGTCCCCGTAAAGGAACTATCTGAAGGACCTGCATTAGAGGGCAACGGCTATGACGAGGGAGTAGGCACCTTTGGCCCGGAGATTGGAGGCATACGGACACTTGAATGTACGGGACAGTAAAGGCGGCCGACTGCGGCGAGGGAGTGGCGCCTTTGTTGAAAAGTGGCCTTGTGCAGGCATGTCTGCGGCCCCCTACATCTTGTTGCGGCTGCTGAAGCAGTGGAAGGTGTCGAGAGGACCTCGGGCCGCTATAAGTGTTACTTATAGAGGTGGAGGAGGAACTATCACCGCTATACCTAATTCCTTTGTTAGAGCCCTTCGAACTCTTCCGACTTAAGCAATTCATGATCCTTAATTATTTAAACCCTAATTAAATTAAACAATAATTAATTAAGCCCTATTTAAATTAAACCATACATAAATCACAAAATTTCACACCACAAGTTGATACCTAAATCACAAAATTCATACATAAAGCAAAAAAATTCACAAATTCCATACATAAATAAAAAAATTCACAAAATTCATACATCAGTCACATATTTCATATATTCACAAAAAATCACAAAATTCACATAATATTCCCTCAAAATAATCACATATTCCATAAAATTCACAAATTCAATAACCCAATCACAAATTCCATACAAAAATTCAATAACACAATCACAAATTCCATACAAAAATTCAATAACCCAATCACAAATTCCATACAAAAAATTCAATTAACCCAATCTAATAACCTAATCACAAAATCCATAACCCATCATCAAAACTCATACACATTCACATAATCCAATCTAGATCAAACTAAAATCCCTAAATAGTAGAAACCCTAAAATTTAGGGGAAAATGAGAGAGAGAGAGAGAGAGAGAGAGAGAGACGAAGAACATATTTTGGAGAGATTAATCCAATTTGGAGGTTTTTCCGGCAATTTGGGACGTTTGGGGAGGGATTTCGGAGGTTTGGGATGATTTGGGGGAGAGGAAGTGAGGTTTTGGGGGAGGAGAGGCCGAAGAAGTGAGGTCTCGGGCTGAGTTTTCTGGTTATAATATTTGACCATACCCGACGACTTAATGAATGTCATCAGGTATACTATACCCGACGACATTCATTAAGTCGTCGGGTATGCATTTATTTTATGTATTTTTAACTATACCCAATGACTTTTGTGCATGTCATCGGGTATAGTATGTAAAAAAATTAACAAAAATCACCTATTTCGCAGTGACACCTGTTTACCTAGTAGTATAACAAAAATTAAGCAAATATTTCAACGACAGCCTCATGATCAACCCACACATTTAATTAATTAACAAACGTACATTCATGTTTAACTAAGGCTCATAATCAGAATCATCATTTGCGTTTGTATCAGTGTCGGAGTTAATTTTCGGTAATATGTGCCACTCCTCGTCACCGGAGTCTTCGTTGTCTTCGTTTGGAAGAACATCAGTAAGACTTACATCCGCTCGTGGAAGTCGAACCGCACTACCGGGTCTCACATTATTTAGGCGAATTGTAGAGGATTCAAGAATACTAATTGCATTCGGCTCTTGGTATGCAGTCACTTCTTCAATATCATCGGTTTCACCAAGTATAGTAGCATTGTATATGTTTCTAGGAACAACATGGTTGACTACTTTTCATGCCCCTTTGTGCACAAGATCATCTAGATAAAACACTTATTTTACCGAGATCACCGGCAACCGTAGGGTAGTTTATATGGATGTTTTTCCAGTATTGAACTTCTGGACAATTTATCAATACCCACCAGTGGGTAATGACTAGCTCATACAGTTCCAACTTGTACGACTTTGGCAAGAAACCATATACTTCAACTTCATTCAAGAGGATAGAAAGATTGAACTGGGGTTCATCTACCGGCATATGTTGTGGAGGGTCCTCCAACGCTCTCAAATACATCTTCGTGTACGTTACGCACTCTTGCGCAAGATATTCTTCAGGTGTGGATTTATTAGCTACATAACCTTTGTAGTCCCCCAGTTGTTTATCAAATTGTAAAGTGCATGTGAGGATTATGGAAATACATAATTATATAAAAGAATCATGCCAATTTATTAGATGTTGAATCATACGTACATTTCCATGGGATACATCCAAGTGTAGCATACTGGACCAGTAAGCAACAATTGTTCGGGAAGATGGATCATCAGGTGAGGGATGATGTCAAAAAATTTTGGGGGAAATATCCTCTCGAATTTGCAGATGATAAAAATTATGTCCCGTTGCATTTCCCTCAAGTCTGATTTTTTTACTTCTCTAGTGCATAACTTCTGAAACAATGACAATGCTACTAACGACTCCACCACCTGATGGGGCAGGTATGATCAAATGAAAATAGGGAAGAGACGTTGAAGCAGTATATGACAATCATGACTCTTTAATCTGTACATCTTATTGTCCTAGATGTTAACACACCTCCCTATATTACCTGCATAGTCTAAAGTATAATTAATATTACCCCTCCACCTAAAAATGTCATTCTTCTGGTCAGGCTTGATGGTATAAGGAGCTTGAGGCATTTTTTCTTCCTTTCTCTGAACCACAAATGTTTTCGTATACCCATTCTTTTCATATCAATGCGTACCTTTGGGCCGTCTTTAGTTTTCCCCTCCCAATTCACCACACTTTTCCAGACATTGTTCTCAATGTGCATGACATCTAGATAGTGCCTGATGGGCAACTTCGATCAATACGGAAGTTCCCAGAATATGCTTTTGTGCGTCCAGAATTTATACAGGATGGGTATGGGAGGTATTCCTGCCACTACATCAAGATGATTGCTGAACTGTCCAAAATTGTATTCATTCAGCACTTCTAAAATTTCATCCCCCGTCCATCTCCTAGGTTGCAAACCTATTTCTATAATCCCATCAAATGCCTTATTATCTTCCCGAAATGGTTGATCATGTGGAAGCCAACAATGGTGACACATCTGGACAATCTTCCTGCAATGAGGGCTGCCACTATCAATAGTCATGCACTCTGGACAAGCCCTGTATCCCCTGGTAACGTTGCCCAACAACATCTCGCAGGCAGGAAAATTATTGATGGTGCCAACAAGCAGACATGCATATGGAACATCTCATTTTTGTACTTGTCATAAGTAGGATGACCAAATTTACTCAAGTACTTAAGCTCCTCAATCAAGGGTCTCATATACACATCGAGACAGTTTCCTTGATAACCCGGCCTTGGAATCAACATAGTCAGCATATTGTAGTCCTTCTTCATGCACATCCATGTAGGAAGGTTGTATGGTACCAAAATAATTAGCCATATACTGTATTGAAGACTCATGTTGCCAAAAGGGTTGAATCCGTTAGATAAGAGCCCGAGCCAAACATTTCAGACCTCTGATGCAAAATGAGAAAACTCCCTAACCATGTGCTTCCAAGCCTCTCCGTCTGTAGAATGTATGAGGGTATTATTGTTAGCAAAATCCTTCCCCGTATGCCATCTCATAGCTTTGGCCTTGAGTGCAGACATGAACAACCGTTCTAGCCTATCAATCAGCAGGAAATACCGAAGTACCTTTACATCTTTCTTATTCCCTACAGGAGTCAACTTATACCTATTATTGTGACATACCGAACATGCATCAAGGTTTTCAAGACTATTCTCTTCAGCATCTTCACCCCAGAAGAGAACACAATCAAATCTGCATGCATGGATTTTGATGTAGGTAAGACCAAGATGTTTCAGGATATGTCACACCTTACGATGAGTGGTAGCAATCGATGACCAGGAGGCAGCGTCGAAGCTATCAACTCTAGATAAACATCAACAACCTTGACACTCAATTTGTTCTCCACTTTGATCTTCATTATTCCCATGACCATTTCAAGAATAGTCTTGTTACACCAGTTATACAACGGGGTCTGTTGGAAGGCAATCAGCTTGTTGTACTTGTCAATACCGGCAGTGTTGACAGCACTGGGTAATTGCTAGACTCGCTCAATAAAAGGGAAGCCCTCAACGTTGGCAGGGATATCTTGTACTTGAGCATATACACCGCTCTCATAAGGAAACACATCGTTGAGCAACCTCGTTGTTGGATCATTGGATGTACTAGTCATCTCAGAAAATTGCCCATGGTCATGCTGACACGCTGATGATGTTTCATCGTGATAAATCCAACATGTGTAATTATCCCAAAACCCATTTTTCTTCAGGTGCTCCTATACTATATCAATGGGAAAACGAACCAAATCGATGCGACACTAGCATTGCGTACACATGCAATAATGAATTGTATTCTCCTTCGCATTACACTTCACATATTCCAAAAAATTCCACATTCCAACGCTATATCTTCGATCCCATTTTGGAAGGAAAATCCAACTCTTGTCCATTCTCAAAATTCCTACTATATATACATAAATTAATATATACATGCACTAATCAAAAATTTAATATTATATCTATAAATCTCTTTAACCTACAAATTAATTACATTAATTTATCTATTCTTATTTATAAATTAATAAACATACATATATATATATCAACTATTAACATATTTATATACATAATTTCATTGAATTCAACTCAAAATCAACTCGACTCAACTAAAAAACAACTCAATATCAATATTAATCGATCACCTCAATATCTACAATATCAACACAAATTAAGAATTCAAATTAATTACATTAATTCTTCTATATATATATATATTCTTAATTACAAATTAACACACATACATATATATATTAACAATTCACTCAAAATCAACTCAACTCAACTAAAACACAACAATTAACTCAAAATCTTCACATTCAATTCATTCATATCTATATATATAATCAAATCTAAATCAACAATATTAACACACACATATATATATACATACATACCTATATATATGTATAGCGGAAGAGTATCAAGAATTCTTTTTGGACAAGTTCCGACGACACCCCCGATTTAAGAGAGTTTTGAGATTTTTTGGGCGATTTCTTTTCAAATAGTTGAGCTGCTGTTCGGATCTGTATAAAATGAACTATAGCCGACGACTTCATTAAAGTCGTCAGTTATAGTATAGTCAAACTATATCCTATGACTTTATAGGTCGTTGGGTATAGTTTCATCACCATAGCCGACAACTTCGAGGGTGGTCGTCGGTTATAGTATCATAGCCGATGACTATAGCAGTCGTCAGGTATAGTTTTGACTATACCAGATGTCTTAATTGTGTTGTCGGGTATAGTGACCTATACCTGATGACTTGAATAGTCGTCGGCCGATTTTTTCAAAAGTCGTCGGCTATAGTACATATTCTGGTAGTGTCGAGGCTCCCACAGACTCATCCGGTGAAGGCGAGTTGGACCTAACAATCCCATCAGTCATCCTCCGGACCTCGGTCCTGGTATGCTGGTGGTTGGTGTGATAGCATAGGTCTAACTCCCGAAGTAATTCTCTTATCACCACTTGGACTTAGAGTTAGAAATGCACCAAAGGTGTCCCTTTATGGATATCCCCACACAAAGAGGTCTATTAGGCCACAGCGGTAACATGCTAATATCCCCAACGGGCACTGCCCATACGATATTTATAGAAAATGTCACATAAAATGAAATCTTTGGACGCTGGGGAAATAAATCCAGATCCGCCTGTTCTCATTCTAAACTCTCGTTTCTGGTGTCGACTCCTCCTCCATCACGGAAAACAACTCGAACGATGGGCACTAGGAACTGAGGTATAAAATCACTTACCAAAAGATGATATGGAACCTATTATGCTATAACCTCTACTCGTTGAATATCTCTGGCGGGGTCCACCTTACTCAAATCATCAAATAACACCCCGTAAAATTAAGGTTAAATCACATATTAAACCGCAACACAGACACATTCATCAAAGTCCATGTATGGCGCGCTCACCATAAATGAAGAAATTACAAGTTACAAGCCTTGCTCAAGCCTCCAACATTTCTCCCACATTGTTCTGACAGAACAAAATGCAAATCGGAATGGGCAATTAAAGCAGTTCTGATACACCATACCTAAGAAGTTTTCTCGCCGCAGATTCACGAACTCTGCATGCATCCTCCTCATCCACCTTACTGGGAAGCGACACCTCTAAAAATTGTTGATCTTGGTTCACCAGATTGCAACTTCCTACCTCTCGGTACAGATCCACCAACGATAGGCATGGTCCTGTAGTTGGCTGACATCTAACTTTTTTCTCTGCTTAGGTGTTAGTAGTTAGTTCTCACTCACCACCAGGTCGTCAGAAACAGGGAAAGGCACAAAACCTACCTTACTGACACGATTAACTAAATCGTCACGGTCTTCCCATGGCATTGATATCATGCGTGCGAATAGCTCACGCAACAGCTGGGCCAATGACTGCTCCGCATCCTGAAGAGTTGGTTGTCGAGGCATAATGATCTACGAGTCCACCACTACAATTAGGCCACAAAACCAGACTAAGAAAACTGGCTCAGCTACAACACTCTGAACACTTAACAATGTACAACACTTGGATGTGATGGAGATCCGCCTACCGGTCTAACCACTCTTTCCGAGAGTGTTGTATACTATCAAATGTACAAACGGATCTGACCAAGGAAGTCTACAAAATTTGTAACCTAATGCTCTGAAACCAACTGAAAGGAATCAACCCTAGATTAACTAGTAATCTAGGATCACGCCCTAACGACAAGACTTAAACTACTGATTTCTGTAAATTTTTTGACATAATTCCCTCTACAAAGTGGACTACCAGAAACCTGCAAGAAAATTCACCCTTTGGATTTCCCACAAACAATACCGTGGACCACAGTTGTCCATCCGAATTTCTCAATAATGTGCAAAAAATAAATAAATTAAAATGCTAGAATAATAATACAGAAACTGAAAATTCATAATCCAGAAGTACTAACAATTACTACCAACAAGGAGAAATATTTACAACACTAGTGCTTAGAGCGACTTCTAGGAGCAAAATAAAACATATGAAAATACACTGCTAGTGACCAAAACCTACTAGAAGGTATGATAACCCGATGGACTCAAAGCCTCAGAGGATCCAAAATCCAGCTCAGGAGAAGCACTGCAATCTTGGCATGAAAAATCGAAAGGCTCAGGGAAAGGCAGATAAAAACATAAAAACATTAGCACGAGTGGACAAAAAGTCATAATCAGTGTAAAACAATAAAATAGTCTATATGCGCCTTTTCGCTGATTTTTGAGAAATACAGCGAGTTCAAAGAAACTATAAACTGAAAACTATGCTGGGATATTCATAAAGCTGTAACCTACTAATCGGCGCAATAATTATCCAACACGGCCCGCTAGCTCGTAATCCTGAAAACACGATTTAATTAATATCTACTCCTTGATATTCATATTGAATGGCTAAGCTCGTAATCCTATGAGCAATAATGTTGAGAATCTCGCATTCTCAAATAACGTATTTTTTGACTAAAAACTCACTTAATCGAATTATGTAATTAATTCATTGCATTCCTTGATTATAAATAAACTTTGGAGTCGCAACCTAAATCTCAAATATGGAGCGACTCAAATTTAAATCGATAATTGGATCGTCCATTATTAATATCGTGAAATCAATTAATTATTATACGATTATATACACGTCTAAATTCTTCAATTCTAGATCCAAAAAACAATCTCACTGTTGCGTTCGTCACAAAATTTTGAGTGAAACGATATAAAATTTTGTCAAAAATTCAACCTTGCCAGAGTTCCGCCGCGCACGGCGGCGACCAGAATCCCACCGGCTCTAAATCGAGCAACCTACACATCAACACGTTCATCTAAAATAGCCCAACAACATTTATGAAGAACAAAATGTGAAATTGTAACCGGAAAGGCACAAAATTGCCGGAAAATCGAAAATCCACCGGAAATTTGATCTCCTTCGATTGCCGGAATCCTTCCCCGGAAAGGGCCGAGACGTGTCGCGTTCGCCGCGTCTTGCCCGAGGCTTCAAAACTCCCATGGGTTCGATGTCCAACGCCGCCACTGTTGCCGAGAAGTTTAACCCGAAATCGGCCTATTTCACTACCTCTATTCTCCCTTCTCCGACCACCATTGTCGGAGATTCACCCACCAAAAGAAAGATGAGAGGAAACCCAACATTTTCCACCAAAGATCTCGGCGGCATTGGACGTCGCCGTTGCCATCGGTGGCGATTTCGGATCGGGAACTCAGTCAACGCCGAGTCAACCCAGTTTCCAAATATGGAAACTTCTGACTTTCCCAAAATAGAAACCTGTATTTATACTCTCAATTTTGGGATAAAACTTTTTCCAATATTTCTGTAAAATTTTCGCTGACCATAACTTCTTCATCGTAACTCCGATTTCAACAATTGACATGGCCACGAACTCGTATCGACAAACTCTACAAGCTTATACAAAGAAATTTCTCAAAAGACAATCGATAAATTTTTGATAAATTGTCAGTGAAAGTTACCAACAGTAAAAACTAATTACTATCGACAATTAACGTAATTAATTAGTAACTAACCGCATAAGTTCTAATTGTCGCTTAATAATGTTCTGGGTCGTAACATAACGTGTCATTGACAGGAAGCCATATTAGATTAAGGCCTAATTTAAGGTCTAACTTTAAGGGCATAAATCATATTTCTTTTTTGTATTCTCCATTTCTCATCGATATAAACCTATAAAGGCCTGGAGTACACAATCAATCAAAGTGATCTCAATCCGAGTCCTGTCTACGTATAATTATCACGATATCTACGCCTATTTTAATTTGTATATCAAAATTTCTAGTTTCATGCGTGTAAATATTACCTCTCTCGTGTTACCAGATACACTTCAATACAAGGTGAATTGTTCCACACTTTAGAGTGCAACCCCAAGATCCCTCTGACCTTTTTCTTCAAATAGGCCGGACAATCTGCTTGTATTACCATGCAAAGCTTTGACACAGCTCCAACCAACAACATCTCGAGAACAACATCATTTCGTGCCGAGAACTTTGAGATCGACGAAAGTATTTGAACGGCCAAATCATCTGTAGCAGGCGAAACCCTAAGGATTCTCTTAGACACCATTGCTATGCCGCCACTATGTTTCAGCAGTTTAGCTCTCCCATCAGCACAGCAACATAAGTTGGCCAATAGTTTGAAGATCAGCTCCGTGACATGCTTTTCATTGTTGAGTAATTCGAGTTCAATGAGGTTGAAGATTGCACCAGATTCGACTAATTTCATTCTGTTTCTTCCCCAGGGGCATGCTTCTACGAGCACATGCAGTGCAGATTTGAGAGCCTTTGGTGACATCTTCTTGTCCAACAGTACGCTTGAAATATTCACGAAGAATTCCGGCTTTAACCTCTCGAGCTGGGCAGGAGTGATGACTAGTATTGTCATTTTGAGTACTAACATCGCTTCGGTTTTCAGGAGAAGCACATGGTTATGGTCAGTCCGATGATTATCAAGTCCAAAAATCCATGTTACAGATTCCAGAAAGTCGTTGTTTCCAATTACAGCGACCTTAGTTTCTTCATCTACACTCCAAACGTGATGAAGAACTCTAAACGCTTCTAAAAGACCGTCTGCTTTACATACCTTGAAACATGTCACGATGAACGAAATCACAGCCTTCCCCACACCTGCTTCCGCCATGCATCTCATGTTCCTCTCATTTTCCTTCCCAAGCTCTTCCATTTTCTTCAACGTAGGCAGCTGCAAATGGAGGAATCTTAGATCCCTAATAAGTTTCATGGCGCTGAACTTGCTGAGAGGATACTTCGAGGTCGGAATCCGATCGACGCCGTTGGTTGCGTTGACAATGCACCACTGCTTAATCAGCCTGCGTAGTGTGTGGTTCGGCGTCATCATAGAGTCGTCGATGTGTTCTCTCGTCAAGAGTTGCTTTGTCACCGGACACGACAGTTCGCTGGCTGTCGAGAACCACTGCTCGATGCTTTCGCGGTCGTAGGTGATGCCGGTCACCACCGTCACCGGGTCTTTCATGATCTGAAGCGATATGGGACATATGAAATACTCTGGTACTTCAACTTCCGTCATTGAAATCGAGTTGAGAGAAAGTAGAAGCGGAAATAATATTGGTAAGAGAAAGCGGCTTTGCTTAATGGTGAGGTTTGAAATAATTAATAGACTGCGAGTATACAGCGAAGGAGATATGAGGTTTTCAGCATACATACTAGAAAGTTGACCAAATATATATATATTACACATATGACCGAAAGAAGATGAGATTCAAACTGTTTTACCAGTCGTGCTTTCGTAGTCTAGCTCTTTCTGCATTGGACGTCAAGACGTACAACTGTACAAAGCGAAGAGAAAATTATAAAAGGAATTATTAAAACAACTTTTGCGTAATTTCTTCTACGTGGTGTGTAAGTATTGGTGACCCTGTCATGGCATGGCGGCCTCTGTTTAGCCATTTAACCAGTCGACGTTTTCGAATATTAATTTCATTACGCCAGAAGAGACCGAGTATTCTGCAGGTGCTATAATCCTATTAATGCTCTCCAAACTTCTTCTCGGTTTTGTTGACCAGCCGAATGATCCTCATGCAACTGCTTTCTAGATTAAAAGAATGGAAATTTTTTTGAAACGGTCATTTTTCTTTCTCACGTTTTATATTTTAATCATTCTACTTTCTAAAACATTATTTTACTCATTTACACTACCGGCAGAAACACTATACCCGACGACATGGGAAAAAACAGACCGACGAGAACCCTTGTCGTCGGGTATAGTCAACTATAACCGACGACTAGAGTACATCGTTGGTTATAGTTTTTTTTACCAACGATGTATTGTTGTCGTCGGTTATAGTAGCCGGAAAATCGTCGGGTATAGTTTTCCACTATTACCGACGACTTTTTTTAACTATTACCGACGATTTTGTAGTATCGTCGGCTATAGTTGCTTATTTCAGATCCATTCTAGGCAGCAGCTCTGTCATTCAAAAAAAACTCCCCACGAAAACTGAAAATACTTTGAAATCATTGGGTGATGTCGAAAACTGTAAAGAATGACACTACCACATATTTACCCATTGCCGGCGATTTTTAAATCGCCGGCAATATTTTTTATCATTACCGGAAAAATCGCCGGTAATGTATTTTTTTTTTAACATTACCGGCGACTTAAATGTAAGTCGCCGGCAATGTCCCGTCGGTATTGCAAAAAAAAAAAAAAATACATTGCCGGCGACATAAATTTCCGTCGCCGGTAATGTTTAAAAAAAAAAAAAAAGACATTGTCGGCGACATAAATGTATGTCGTCGGCAATGTCTTTTTTATTTTTTCGACATTGCCGGCGATTTACATGCATTTAAGTCGCCGGTAATGTTAAAAAAAAAATACATTACCGGCGATTTTTCCGGCAAAAATCGCCGGTAATGAAAAAAAACATTGCCGGCGATTTAAAAATCGCCGGCAATGGGTAAATATGTGGTAGTGTGAGTTCGTGATTCAGTATATATAGGTACGTACATACGTACTTAATTATATATATATATATATGCATGTGTGTGTCGATCGATTGTTGATGTACGTTGATTTTGATCGAGTTAATTGATTGTTGAGTTTGAGTATAGTACGTGATTGATAGTTGAGTTGGAGTATAGTAGTACGTAATTGTTGTGTTGATTATTGTGAATATATATATATAGCTAGGGTGATTTATTTAATTGATTATACATATATTGTGATTATTATAGGGTAAATTGTGATTATTAATTATGGGTAATATTGTGATTATTGTGATGTTTCAGTTAATTGTGATTAATTATAGTGTGGTTATATATATATTTAGATTTTTGTGATCCATCGATTATAGTTAGGGTATATATATATATTAAAATTATGGGAATTATAATAATATATATTTATATTAATTGATTGATCGAATGTTGATTTTGATCGACGCGAGTTAACTTAGACGAAATTAATTATATATATATATGAATAATTATGGATCGAGTAGAATAATTAGACGAATATATATATATATGTTCATTTGTAATATATTAATTAATTAGCTAGCTAAGGATCGAGTAGAATAATTAAATTAAGTAATTTATAGTTTGAATATCGATATATATATAGATATATATATATATCTATGAAATTTTAATTAATAAGATCATGGGTATATATACATGCAGTTATAATTTTCAGGATGGACAAGAGTTGGATGTGTCTTCCAAAATGGGATGTAAGATATCACCGTGGAATTAGAAGTTTGAATTTGTGGAATATGTGAAGGTTAATTGTAGAGGGATGACAATTCATTATTGTCCGTGTATGAAATGTCAGTATCGCAGCGAGCGATATCGTTTTCACATCGATAAAGTATTGGAGCACTTGAAGAAAAATGGATTTTGGGATAACACTACCACATTTTGACTCATTGCCAGCGACTTTTAAGTCGTCGGCAATGTTTTTGGACATTACCGGTGATTTTTGCCGGAAAAATCGCCGGTAATGTCTTTCTTTTTTTGGACATTACCGGCGATTTATGTCGCCGGTAATGTATGTCACCGGTAATGAGTCGAAGGTAATGTAAAAAAAAAAAAAAGACATTACCGGCGACTTTATTTATGTCGCCGGTAATGTCTTTTTTTTATTTTTTTATTTTTTACATTACCGGCGACATAAATAAAGTCGCCGGTAATGTCTTTTTTTTTTTTTTTACATTACCTTCGACTCATTGCCGGCGACAGACATTACCGGCGACATAAATCGCCGGTAATGTTAAAAAAAGAAAAAAAGACATAACCGGCGATTTTTCCGGCAAAAATCGCCGGTAATGAAGTCGCCGGCAATGAGTCAAAATGTGGTAGTGTAAGTACACATGTTGGATTTATCACGGTGAGAGCTCATCAGTTGGTCAACATGATCACGGACAATTTTTTGAGAGTGGCAGTACATCCAATGATCCAACAACAAGGTTGATCAACGATATGTTTCCTCATGAGAGCGGTATATTTGCTCAAGCACCAGATATCCCTCCTGCCGTTGGAGACTTCCCTCATATTGAGCCAGTCCAGCAATTACCTACAGCTATCAACACTGCTGGTATAGACAAGTACAACAACCTCATTGCCTTCCAACAGACCCCGTTGTACAACGGGTGTAATAAGACTGTTCTTGAAAGTGTTATGGGAGTAATGAAGCTCAAAGTGGAGAACAAAATGAGTGTGAAGGCTGTTGATGATTGGCTGAAGTGGTCTGGTTCGTTGTTGCAGCCCGTTCATCGTCTTCCTACCACTCATCGTAAGGTGCGACAGATCCTGAAACATCTTGGCCTTTCTTACATCAAAATCCATGCTTGTAGATATGATTGTGTTCTCTTCTGGGGTGAAGATGCTTATGGGAATGATTTTGAATCCCTTGATGATTGCCCGGTATGTGGTACAGATAGGTATAAGTTGACTCCTGCCGGAAACAAGAAAGCTATGAAGATACTTCAGTATTTTCCGCTGATAGATAGGCTAGAACGGTTGTTCATGTGTGCACACACGGCTGAAGCTATGAAATGGTGGGCCGAGAGGAATTTGCCCGACGGTGATACGCTTATACACCCTGCTGACGGAGAGGCTTGGAAGCACATGGTGAAGGAGTTTTCTTATTTTGCGTCAGAGGTTCGAAATGTTTGGCTGGGGCTTTCATCTGACGGATTCAATCCTTTTGGCAACATGAGTCTTCAATACAGTATATGGTCAGTTATTTTGGTACCGTACAACCTTCCTCCATGGATGTGCTTGAAGAATGAATACAATATGCTCACTATGATAATTCCAGGGCCGGGTTATCCAGGAAAGTGTCTCGATGTGTATTTGAGACCCTTGATTGAGGAGCTTAAGTACTTGAGTGAGCATGGTCATCCCACTTATGACAAGTTCAAAAATGAGATGTTCTAGATGCATGCCATGCTTGTTGGCACCATTAGCAATTTTCCTGCACGCGGGATGTTGTCGGGCAACGTTACCAGGGGATACAGGGCTTTTCCAGAGTGCATGACTGTTGAGTGTTGTAGACCTCATTGCAGGAAGATTGTACAGATGCGTCATCGTTGTTGGCTTCCACATGATCACCCATTTCGGGAGGATATGGAGGCATTTGATGGGACTGTGGAAACTGATGAGCAGCCAAGGAGATGGACGGGGGATGAAATATTGGAAGTGCTAAATGAATACGATTTTGGGCAGCTCAGCAATCATCCTGAGATAATGGCGTCAATACCTGACAAACCCAGCAGGTATAAATTCTAGACACACAAAAGTATTTTTTGAGAACTTCCGTATTGGTCCAAGTTGCAGATCAGACACTACTTAGATGTCATGCACATAGAGAAAAATGTGTGCGAGAGTGTTGTCGGCACAGTGTTGAATTGGGAGGGAAAAACTAAAGACGGCCCGAAGGCACGCATTGATTTTAAAAGAATGGGACTGCGAAAACATTTGTGGTTGAGAGATGTGAAGAAAAAAATGCCACAAGCTCCTTATACCGTCAAGCCTGCCCAGAAGAATGAAATTTTTGGCTGGATGGGTAATGTCAGGTATCCTTCAGGCTATTCTGGAAATATAAGTCAATGTGTTAACTTCAAAGAAAATAAGATGTACGGACTAAAGAGTCATGACTGTCATATACTGCTTCAACGCCTCTTCCCTGTTTTCATTCGAGGGTACCTGCCCAAAGAGGTGGTGGAGCCGTTAGTGGATTTGTCAAGATTCTTTCAGAAGTTATGCACGAGAGAAGTGAAGAAATCGGATATGTTGGAAATGCAACAGGACATCATTTTTATCATGTGCAAATTTGAAAGGATATTTCCTCCAAACTTTTTCGACATCATGCCTCACCTGATGCTCCATCTTTCGGAACAATTGTTGCTTACTGGTCCAGTACACTACACATGGATGTATCCCATGGAAATGTACGTAATGCATCTCTGAATCTGGCTATATATGTCTTTAATATTATTTATTCACTTATTTTACAATATTCATAACATGCTCTGTAATTACCACTTTATAGACAATTAGGGGACTACAAAGACTATGTGATGAACAAATCTGCACCCGAAGGGTGTATCGCTGAAGCATATATTGTGCACGAGTGCGTAGCGTACACCAGACTGTATTTGGGAGCGTTCGAGGACCATCCACAACATATGCCAGTAGATGGAGCGCAGTTCAACCTTTCGATCATCTCCGATGATGTTGAAGTTTCTGGAAAGTTGCCCAACTCGTACAATTTGGAACCATATGAGCTAGTCATTGTCCACTGGTCGGTGTTGATTAACTATCCAGAAGTTCGATATTGAAAAAATATGCACCTTTACTGCCCTGCCATTTCCGGTGATGTTAACTACCACAACAAGATGTTCGCAAACTATTTTGGCAAATGGGTACGTATATAGATATATTGACTTGTATATGAATTTAATTGCATGTCTCGTATCCTATTTATAGTTAAGTTAATAAATGATTATTTTCAGATGAACCATGTACAAGATGATGGTATCCCTCAGTGGTCACACGAATTGGGACTCTTGGCACAAAAACCGGTAACTTCCAGAGTTTATCCTATGTGTAAGGTAAATGGCGTGCTATTTATTTGTGAACATAGAGATGTCAGACGAAAAACACAGAATTCTGGGGTAATGGTGCATGGTGGGCAGAATGGAGTTGACTATTACGGTGTTCTCCATTCAGTTGTCGAATTAATATATGGGGAAGGCATGACCGTGCACTTGTTTAAGTGTAGATGGTTTGATACAGACCCTCAGAACACAAGGACCGATCAATACGGCATATTTTCGGTGAATACTGCTACAAGCTGGTATGAAGATGATCCGTTTGTTTTGGCCACGGCGGTGAAACAATTGTTCTATCTTGATGATCTTGTGCATAAAGGCGCGTGGAAAGTGGTTAACCATGTTCTTCAAGGAAACATATACAGTGCCTCCACACTTGGTGTGACCTCGGATAATGAAGAAGTTAGTGCATACCAAGAGCCGAACGCAACTCATATTCCGTACACCTAAACAATTCGCCTTAATAATGTGTTACAGGGCAGTGTGGTATGAATTCCTCAACCGAATCTTATTGATGTTAATAAAAATGAAGACAATGAAGACTCAAGTGACGAGGGCATACACATCTTACCTGAAATTAACTCGGAAACCGAGTCAGACTCAAGCGATGATTCTGACTATGCGCCTTAGTGTATGTATGTTAATTTGAGTTTGAACGTGCAATGTAAAATGATGTGTACGACGATGACTTTAAGTTAGATGTAATTAAAGTAATAAGATACTTTGTTTAAGGAGCATTTTTTATAAGTTCGGAAAAAAAACTCATAGCATTTGTGTATAAATATAAATGCATACGAAAAAAAAAGCAGGAAAAAAACTATAACCGACGATATTCATAATAAATATCGTCGGTTATACTATAGCCGACGATAATACTTATATCGTCGGCTATAGTATCGGGTTATATCCCAGAACTGCAGCCGTTTTGGGCAGAAACGAAACTGCCCAAAACTTTTCTCAAAAGCTCCGATTCTTTTCCGCTGCCGCCGTCCGTCAAGCAAGAGCCAATGTCGATCATCCTCAAGCCGTCGTCCATTCTCAAGCCTCCATTGATCGATTCTACAACCCAAAAAACAGGTTCTAAATCCCTAAATCCCCAATTTGGAATTTTTTTAATTAATTTAGGTTAGATTTTAATTTGTTTAGTTTGATGATCGATAATGTGGATGTTTGGATGAATTGTGTGAATATATATTGGATTATTGTTGAATTTTGTTGAGAGTGGGAATTATTGTTGATTTTTTGGATTTTTGGAATTATTGGATTATATATATAGAGGAGCTTAATTAATTATTGGATGATATATTGGATATTATTGTTGAATTTTGTTGATTGTTGGAATTATTGTTGATTTTTTTGGATTGTTGGAATTATTGGAATATATATATATATAGATAGAGGAGCTTAATTAATTTTTGGATTATATATTGGATATTATTGAATTATGAAAATATATATATGTATAGAAGATTGTTGGAGTAATTAGGAATTATTTTGAATTTTTGTAATTTAATGGAATTTTATATGAAGGAATACATAATGAAATTTGTTGAATATAATGGAAATTTTATGTGAGTGGAAAGATTTTTTATGAATTTTTGTAATTTACTGAAATTTTTTTGAATTGGTGTAATTTGTGGATTATTATTATGAACATATATATGAATTCATTTGAATTTTTAGTAATTGATGGAATTATTGTGAGTTAAATTGTTGAATATATGTGAATTAATATATTCTGACATTTGGCAGATGAATGTGAATTAACTTTAATTTTATTGTTGATTTTAAAAACTGTATAAAATTGAGTATGTTACGTAACTTTTATAGCAACGATGAATTGGTTGAATTGTGGTGCTTCGCGAGGGGGGTCGAGGGGGAGGTCGAGAGGGAGAGGGAGATCGGGCTCCGGGGATGAGGGCACCGGAAGTCGGTCCGCATGAGGATCCGCCAGTATCGGCAACACTTATAGCATTCCTCCCACCTCTCGGCACCGTACAGTTCTAGGTGAGGGACAACCTCAGCAGCAGCAGGTCGAGCCTCATCGACCCTCCAACGCAATGAGGCTTTATGAGGACAGTCGCACGCCTTCAAAGGATAGTGCGACTCAATCCTCGGTCCAAATGCCCGACATTCATCGCGAGGACCCTTCCCCATCCACCGACCAGACTCCTCATTCTTCCGAGGAGGCTGGTGGATCGACTCAGTCCTCGGCCAGGATACGACTATGCCCGCCGTCTACCCTATTCTTACCCTTGGAAATCCAGACGATACCTTTCGTTGATTCCACGGGGATGCCTGTTCCAGGACAGCTAGGGTTCATTACCCCGGACCAGGCATATGCGTATGTACCCTTCCCGCAACCTCTCTGAAGTGTGAGGATTCCGGGACAACGCATCGACGAACCAGGTAAATATTAATTAGTGATATCTTTTTACCTAGTAATATTTAAATTCAATTAGGTGTTGATGTTTTAAAAATCGTCTACATTTGTGATAGGTGAGATTGTGCCCGGTGACAAACAAAAGAGAACCATAGGCCCCGTCGTCGGCAAGTTACTGGACGACGCGATTCAGGCTAGCAGTGGTGGTCAAGTTATGATTCCAACCGGGGATAGAGGCGAGGTGATCGAGGGAAAGGTCACTAGAAAGTACGCAGGGATGGCGGGCAGCATCATACGGGATAGAGTCCCAATGTTGTGGTCAGATTGGAATTCAGTGCCGCAATCCGTCAAATATGAGCTGAATAATGCGCTGTCGGTGAGTAGAATTGTATATTCATTATGTATATTTTCTATATAAATTTTTAATATTATTGATATATATATATATATATATATGCATTGCAGAGGTGGTTCCGCGTGGACAACGACATTAGACCCACGTGGGCAGATGAAGTGCAAGGGAGCAGGTTACTAGATTCATTTGTTGGGATTTTTTCGTTTCTTTTGATTATGTTCATAAAATGTTGTAAGTTACTAACATTTGTGTTTTATTAATATAGGTATAAGGAGTGGAAGGGCGAGCTGAAAAAACATTTGAAAAAGTACGGTGACGATCGTTCCGGTACCCCTAGCGAGTTTCGTTATAGGGAGTATGAGTGGCGATGGCTTGTGGTTCACTTCAACGTACAACCCGAAATTGAAGGTACGCAACCTTCGATCGATTAAATTTTTGTTTTATCGTACTTCCCCCAAATTATTTGGCTAATATTAGATGTTGGATTAATCGAGAAGGCTATTTCTAAAGTCAACACAAGGAACCGGGCCAAAAACACAAAAAATCATCATGTCAGTTCCAGATCATACTCGGGTTGGATCGAGGAGGCGGCCAACCACCCAGAAGTCCCTCCGCTTGTCTATACGATGCAGCACGCGTATCCGCAGTCCCCCGAAGATGCTGTAAGTGTCCTTATAACAAAATAAACATATTTCTTATTTTTTTAGATTGTTTACATTAATTAACATTTTATTTTTCTTTGTCAATTAGGTGAGATTTCAGGAGGTGTTGACTCAAGTGGCGAGAGAGCGCTATCCCAACACCTCCGATGCAGAACTCCTGATTGATCAGATTGATCAATCTGATCCTATCATAGCGGCCAGGATTATGTCAACTGCGATCCCTCCAGGGAAGAACACTTTCTACTGGAGGAGGCTCCGAAAGTGGGGTCAAGGGTTGCTGAAGAAGACCTCTGAATTCTCTCGCAGATCGGGATCATCTTCGAAGGCTAATGAGCTACAAGAGCAGCTTCATAAGCAAGCAGTTGAGATGGAATCTCAACGGTGTCGGATGGAAGAGATGGAGCAGGCGCGAGCCGCAGAGCAAAATCGGTTGGCCGAACAGCAGCAGATGATGGGGACATGGATGCAGCACTTTTATGCACAGTTGAACGCATCTGGAATCCAGATAGCTCCACCGCCCATTTTCGGTGCGCCACAACCACAGCCACAGCCACAGCCACAACCACAACCTGAGTCGCCACACTAGAACCAACCAAGTTTTGACGATCCGTTTGACCATATAGACTTAGGAAACCCGTAGTACCCGTAGTACGTAGTACGCATATGTATATAGATTTGAACGATTTTGGTTTTTTATTTTATTTACTACTATAGTTTCAATAGTTCTGGATTTTCAATGTGAACAATATTGGTGACTTTGTGGGAATGCAGGTTCTGGGATAAAACCCAGAACCTGCAAAAAAAATTAAAATAATACAAACTATAGCCGACGATATACACCAATATCGTTGGCTATAGTTTCCTCCATGGTCAACCAGTTTGACCAAGGGAGGAGTTATGGCCGACGATGAACTCGTCGGTTATAGTATGGAACTATAACCCCATACTATAACCAATGACTTGATCTCGTTGGCTATAGCTCCATACTAAAACCAACGACAACCCTATCTTGTCGTCGGTTATAGTATCACCGACGGTGCATCACCGACGATACTATAGCCGACGACTCATCGTCGACCATAGTCTATAACCGACGAGATATTGGGACAGACCGACGACTTTGTATCGTTGGCTATAGTAAGACTTCCGGTAGTGTTAACTAATATTCCATACATCAATTTAGTCATCGTGTTTAAAATGACTGTTAAGTTTCTGACTATCTGTTGGTTTGTAAGGTATTTTTGTGTCATCAATGATCAAAAAATAAATTGTCATATCTTTCTTAAACAACTTTATACAAAATCTCTGTATTGACTTGACTTGCCGCCATTCGTTGACCATGGCCCAGAGCTCTTCTTGATCGTCCTCTCGCTCTATCAAAGGCCAAAGATTTGGACCTCCAATACCTAATTTCGGAGTCCCAACATCGAAGCCCTTCACTCTTCAACCACGAGCATCGAGTCCAAGTTTCCCATGTTGTTGTTGTGGCTAGTACTGACCTATTTTGGGCTGGGCAGGGAGAGAGTGAGAGAGGAAGGGAGCAAGGGAGAGGGGGAGAGAGAGAGAGAGAGAGAGAGAGAGAGAGAGAGAGTTGTTAAACGAGATGGTATCGGAGCCCAATCATCTCCGCAAATCATCTATTTACCTCTTGTCTTGTTCACCAATAATCAACTAATTATAACCTTGTTTGTTTATAATTAGGGGCAGGGAATATGAAGAAGAATGAATATGGAGCTAGAATGTTTGTTTGACAAAATTATTGCATAGCCCAGAGGATTTGATCAAGCAAATATGGCATGTTCATGGGAGGAAACACTTCCAAGGCGAGTGCGAGACGCGAGCAATGAAGAAAGAAAGAGAAAAAAGACCAAATTATCCTTCTAATTAAGTCAGGTGTGTTGCATGTGATAGCTTTTATTATTGAAAACTAACAGAGTGATCAAAGTGAAGAATAATTTAACTTTAAGTGACTAAAGCAATGTTTCAGAAAATAGAGTGACTAAAGTGTCGAACTTAACAAAGAAGAGTGATCATTTTTATAATTTTCCCTAAAAGAATCATTAACCATCCCAAATTTATCTTATAGAATATAATTACCCAAAAAAAAATTATTAATGAAGGTTATGAGCCAAAATTCCTAGGCCTTTTTAAGTTTCAAGAAGGTTTCGGTCATCCACGAAGCACAAAGTAAACCAAGAGTAGGAGCTAGACTTTTGGTGCTAGGCTCATAATGTATTTCATGCATAATGCGTAATGAGTTTGGTTGCAAACACATGTGAAGATTGTGGATGACTTCCCTTCCCAAGACCGTTGACTTTTTCGTTGACCGGTTCTCCACCGTGCTACCGCCGTCGGATTTCACGATTCCGGCCACCTCCGGCTGAGTTATTGGTATATTTCGATTCCTCTCTTGATTTTATGTTGATTAGAACTTGGAATTGCTTGATTTGGTTGAGATTTGAGGGAGATATATCGATTTGAAAATTGGGGATTTTTGGCCGGAATCGGCCTTGAACGGGGACGGTGCTCCAGTTGCTCTCCGGCGATGAGACTTGGTGGGTTTTGTTGTGTTTTAGCTCAGGATCATTTTTCCTTTGGTTTGAGGGGACGTGGTGGCGTGACGGCGCCGGAATCGGTCCGGGAAGTTTTCCGGCCGGTTTGGACCACCTTGGCTTTCGAGATGGATTCCGGCCATGGTGGTGGTTGGATGGTGGTGGTCCCTTTGTTAAAGTTGTTCGCCTTGTTGAGGAGATCATTGTGGCAGCTCGGAGCTTTGACGACCCGTTGACTTTTTGGAATTCGTTGTTTTTAATGTCGTTTTTCTCGTATTCGCGCCCCGATCGTCATCTTGAGGTTTTCGAGTTGATTTGGGTATCGGATTTTCAGTCGAGGGTTTCGAGTGGAGATTTCAGGAATTTCGTCCATTATTTTGCATAATATTATATACTTCCAGGAACAGTTGGTTTCCGAGGTGTGGTACACTGTTGTGGATTATGATTTTGATCAGATATATTTTATGATTATTCAGGGGATTGAGATCGTGCTTCGGGCGAGGGATCTTCCGCCGGGCCATGTGATTAGCACGAGTGCACGTTTTGCTCACCTGTGAGTGGACAATTTCTTTTCACTGATAATAGTGAGTCTTTATTGTGACGACCCGGAACAGAATCAGTAAGAGTAATCAGCTTAACTCGTGGGTTATGTGTAATCGCAAATTTTCGATAGATGATTGAATCGCCAGACTTGATCACGACTAAATTATTGGCCGAGAATTTGAGTTGAGTTTCTTCTCGAGAGTTGTTGTACGCGTGATTTCGAGTTCGTGGGCGGTTCCGGATCATTATTTGGACGACCGAGGAATATAATATGAATATTTGAAATTTCGGTATATTGTCGAGTTTATCCGTTCGTGTTCGAGTCTATCCGAATCGTGATTGTGATCCGTTTTGGACTGTTGATCGACCCGAACCATAGATGGAATGATTATCGATTTGATTTGCAAGTTTCGCGATTTGTGGTGATTTCGACATAATCTGCTATTATGGCGGCTTCCTTAGCGACTAAATTATCGGGCAAGAATCTGATTTCGGATCTTTCATGAAAATTGTAGAGAATTTAATTTCGAGCTCGTGGGAACTTCCGGATAATTTTTCCGAGTTACGAGGAATAAGTTATGAATATTTTCGTCCGCCGAATATTGTCGTATTTATCCGATTGGGGTTCGATACGCGTACTGTATAAATACGGAAATGATACTTGCTGTTTTTGGAAACCTGCCATATTGGGAAAGTGGGTGTTGACTGGGTTGACCATGGGTGGGTCGACCCATTTTGGAGGCCGAATGTGTTGCCGAAAATTGAGGCCGATTCCGACCAAATTTGGGCATGGTGTCTTCACGAGTTTTGTTGAGCTCGAGCTCCTCTTCGGATTGGTAGTTGGATCGTCCCGTGGGGTGGCCGGAGGAGAGAGAATCGAATCAGCAAAGTTATGGATTTTTCGGCGTGTTTTGTGGCGTTTGGGTGGCGGCGTGGAGGCCGAGATGGTGGCTCCTCTTTGTGGGGTTTTGTTAGCCTCAATGAGAGGAAGCTATTGCAAGTGGTTTGAGAGGTTGCCGTGGCCGGAGGAGAGAGATCCGTCGATTTGAAATTCCGGTAATGGTTTGGAACTTTGAGTTGATTTTTGGAGGTTTTTCGGTCAAAATTAGCCTTAACTTATAACTGGAAAGTTGTTGGAATCGTCGAGATCTTTGAAACCATGTGTAGCACGAAATTTTATGTGTAGGTTGGATTTTCCGGTGGCCGAAGGCAGCGGCTATGGCGGCGGCGACTTTTCTCCCGGCGTGGTTTTCGACGAGTTATATGTCATTTCACTCGAAATCGCGCCCCGATCGTAGTGGTGATGTTTCTTTTTCAATTTGAGCGTCCGAAATTATAGCGAGGTATTGAGGTGTGATTATTGGATTTTCGACAATTCGTCGTCATTGGATTATATGTTTCCGAGAACGGTTATTTCTCGTGATATGATTCGAGGTACTGGGTTATGATTTTGAGAAATGGATTTTGTGATTATTCAGGGGTCCGTGATCGTTCATTGGGCGAGGGATTTTCTGCCGGATCACGGGATTAACGCGAACTGCATTACGCTAGTCTGTGAGTGGACATTTCTTTTCACGGATTGATTGCGAGTCTTTTATATACGTTTTACGAATTTGAGCATGCAGTATGATCATGATTTTTATGAGCATGTGTTTTACTATTATACATATATGAATATGCGTATACGAATATACATACATATATATTATGTTTTATGCATGTGCATGGAAAAGATTTATGATTTGGTTTACACAGAGTACAGTCTCAGTTATCAGGGTTGTATCGATACACATTGGCTTCTCGGCTGATCCCCGAGTATGCTCCGGGGGGGGGGGGGGGACAGATATCCTGACCCGAGGCCTTTCTGGCTTGGAATCACGTATGGGTCTGGGATCCCGTGATTCAGACTGTACTAGCGCGAGGTAGTCCATGAAAGACCCCGCGGTATTTATGATGCATGCTCTGTACGCGTGAGGAGTTAGAGTCTCCCTCATGTACCATTTGATTTTTATGCATTTAGACTCGCATATGTTTTTATAACATATATTATTTGGCGAAAGACATTTATTTTCGTCCACTCACTCTAACAGTTTTCATGTCTTTCCCCTGCGCTTTTTGGTTTCCGTGCCCAGTTTGCAGTTCAGATTCTGGTGTCGCATATCGTGGTCGGAGGCATAGTATTCGAGCGATATTTCTTTTATGGTAGGTTCTTAGTTTGGCCTACTATTTGTATATGTATACTAGAAATTGCTCTGAGTATTCTGATGTATATTTTTATACGGTTTTCCCCGGATTTCTGTAAAGTATAGTTATATTTATTACTTTACATTACTGTTGATATATTGAGAAATCCGGATGGGATTAGTGCCCACGGTTTGGCTTTTGTGGCATAGGATGAAGTGTTAGTTTCCGGGTGCAGGTAAAGGCAATTCCGCGTTAGTAATGAAACTCTGCCGAAATTTTGATGGTTTTTGTTGGTTCGTGTTTTCAGAAGGTGTTTGATTCCGGTTTAGGAAACTAAATCGGGGTTGGGTCCTTTCAGCTTGGTATCAGAGCATTAGGTTTTAGGTTCTGTAGACTTTTGTAGTCGTGTTTACTAAGGATGTTTGAGAATGTACAGCATGTCTGGAGTGGTGACCCGACCGGCCGGCGAATACTCATCAATACTCCGGGTGTTGTATGCTTTCAAATATTTAAAGTTCGATGATTACGTTCTACTTGTTGCAAACGATGTCTTGTTCATTAGGATGCCTCCTTGACGTGCTTTCCGTGTCGGTACGGTTGTGGATCCTATTGAGGATCAATCGACGCGCGATTTACCAGTGAATTGTGGGTTTGGATGAGCATTCTGAGTTCAGAGATTTGTGTGGTATGGTTTGCCTGGTTTTGCATGTATGAACGTCTACATGTTGCCTCAGAGCAGAGAATCGTGGCAGTTGATGTTTTTGCCTGAGTCAGATCATTGCATTTGGTGGGCTGGTATTGTGTGAGTTCTTGTTGTGACTCAGGGTATTGTTTATACGGTAATGGTTTAATCAGTCTACCCAGCATTCGAATAAGGAGTGTTTACCCACCTGAGGCAGAAATGTATTGTTCACATGTTTATCCCTGTTTGCACGAGTTATGTGGTTGTAGAGGAAGCAATGCACGAGGTTCGAGTTGAGTTTGAACCTGAGCATCAGAGGGATCTTGATTGATATGCCTCGAGACAACCGTAAGGAGCTTAGTATGCTGCACTCAGAGGCGAGGCTATTGAGAAGGAAAGGTGTACGCGGTTTCCGATGTGTTGGTATGAGGAAAGTGACCTTAGTCGAGATTTTGATGAGGTTGAGTTCAGGCACCTCGAGATCAGTGATTTCATCAGGCTGTGGCCTTTTTGATTATGTTGGTGGTTATCAGATTAAAGCAGAGAATCTGTTTGGCGATGGCGGAGATCACAATGTAGCGGACTTGCTCCTGTGGCATGACTTTGGGTGATCGTTGGTGATCCTTTCTCGCAGCAGGTGTCGCTGTGGCTTGTGCTCGTGGAGCACTCTCAGTTGCTATTGTGGTGGCCAGGAGGGTCATGTTGCGAGGGAGCGTTCTCAGCCAACTGTTTTAGTGATTCGACAGCTCAGGGTTGACGATGAGGTTGTGATGTTATTTCTGGAGTTTGACCAACTCAGACTTCTAGACGAGTCATTCCGAATGTCGTAATCGACATGGATGGCTAGTTGGGCGTGTTGGAGTTCGTGCCATGACCTTGTATGAGGACAGAATTTTCTCCGAGGTTACTGTTGCTTTATATCCATGGCTATTGTACCTGCATCTCCACTTCTGAGGTTTTGGAGAGTGTTACATCCATCCAGAGGTTGCGAGATCCTTGTTGGAGGATATGGCTTAGCCACTGAGCTGTTATTGCTGGAGACCGTTGATTTTGTTACGATGTTGAGTATGGAATTTTGGCAACACATTTGGGCTATGTTCGAGTGTCTCGAGAAGGTGGTTGTGTTTCGACGACCATGTTTTCCTGAGATACTGTTTCGCGGTGATGGTCGAGCGGATGGTGGAAATGTGTTATGTTGTTGTATAGCTTATGTTGTGGATACTTCGGGTACTGTGCCTGACATTGGTGACATTGAGGTGGTTCCCGAGTTTCTAGAGGTGTGTTCCGGAGGAGTTACCAGGTATTCCTCCAGTTCGGGAGACCGACTACACCATTGAGCTTTTACTGGGCGCTGGACTCATATCACCGACATCTTGTCGTTCGGTGCCAGCGGAGCTGATGGAGCTATGGGTTCAACTCCAGGAGTTGCTGGAGGAGATTTCGTACGACCAAGCGTATCTGCGTGGTGTGCTCTTGTACTATTTGTGCGGAAGCAGGATGGTTCGAGGAGGTGGTGCATTGACTGTCGGATGCTGAATTAGGCTTCAGAGGAGAGCGAGTATCCTTCGTTTCAGATTGACGATTGGTTTGATCAGCTCACGAGAGCTTCAATCTTTTCGAAGATTGATTTCGGGTCCGGATACCATCAGTTGTGGATCAGAGAGTCAGATGTGGCTAGGATATCTTTCGGATCTCGGTGCGGGCATCACGAGTTCTTGGTCACGCCGTTTGGTTGACCAATGCCCCGTAGTTTTTACGGACTTGATAGACCAGGTGTTCCGACGGTTTCTTGATGAGTTTACGGTCGTGTTTGTTGGCAACATCCTGATTTACTCCAGGAGTGTGGGCCAGCACCTGAAGCAATTGCGAGCGGTTATGCGGACTTTGCGAGATAATTAGTTGTTTGCGAAGTTCAGCCGGTGTGAATTTGATCGATTAGCGTGAAGATTTTGGGCCACGCGATGTCAGCCGAGGGAGTTAGCGTGGATCCTGACCAGATTGAAGCCATGATGATTCAGAGTTTACCTACCATTGTACCAGAGATCAGGAGTCTCTTGGGTTTAGTAGGCTACTATCGGTGCTTTATACAGGTTTTTCTCTGATTGTCACTCCACTTTCCAGATTGACGAAGAAGGCGCCAAGTTCGAGTGGTCCGATACATGTGAGATGAATTACTTACTCTTGAAGGAAGGTTGACCATTACACCGGTTTTAACTTTACTTGATGACCGTGACGAGTTCGTGGTTTATATCGGTGCATTGAGATTTGGATTTGGTTATGCTTTGATGCAACATAGCAGAGCGGTGGCTCATGGGTTCAGGCAGTGGAACTTTATGGAGCAGCGTATCCTATGTATGATTTGGGAGTTGCTGTCCTTGTGTTAGCATCGGAGAGTTGGAGACACTACTACTACGGCGTGCAGCGCAGTGTAGGATGTACACTGATCACATGAGTTTCATCTACTTGCATGTTCAGCCAGATTCGAGCTTGAGGCAGTGTAGATGGATGGGGTCAACTAACGACTATGGCTGCACATTTGAGTTTATCCGAGAAAGGCTAGTGGTTATACTTTGACTATCATTCAGGGATGTCGTTGCTAATGCATTCAATCGAAAATTGGGAGCTTCATTGTTTCATGTGTGTGTGGCTCGAGTTTCCAAGTTAGCCGAGTTGCGAGCTACGAGAGCTAAGTTAGAGTGTGATGATGATCAAGCTCATTGTTTTGCGTGCGTTATGCACTGTTGGTACGGAGATGTGTCTGATACTTCGAGTTTACTACTCATGACGCAACCCGTAGAAGAATGTAGCAGCTTGTGTGTGTAGATGCCACATTTGTCGGCAGGCCATGGCTAGGAGGCAGAGATTTGCCGGGAAATTACAGTCATTGGAGATTTTCGATTAGAAGTTGGAGCTTGTCACTATAGATTCTGTGTCCCAGTACGCACTTCGATTTATGGTACCAGTTGTCGAGTCTTTGTGGACTATTTGATGAACCTAGTTCTTTTCCTGGTACTTCCGGAAAAGATTTCAGTGGCAGGCTGGCATAGCTATGTTTGGTGGAGATTGTCCATTTTCGTGGTGTACTTGTGTCCCAGATTGCTGATTGAGACAATCAATTATAACCAAGTGTTGGCAAGTGTTACAGTGAGCATTAGGGACCAGATTACAGTCAGTACCAGTTCTTATCCTCAGATTGGCGGGCGATCTGTGAGGACTATTCAGACCTTGGAGGGCATGTTGTGGTCTTGTGTATTGCAGTTCCGAGGGATTTGGGACCAGCAGTTTCAGCTGTTCGAGATTGCATGCAGTATCAGTTTGTTGACCACTATGATTATGACGTTTCTTGATATTGTTTTGAGGAACGATGTTGTACTCCATTGTGCTGGAACGAGTTTGGTTTGAGCTGACGTTTGGTCCTGATTTTGTGGAATGTGTTACCACAGACTTTCGGATTAGCGGAAACAGGTTGTTACTTGCTCGAGTTCGATATTAGAGTTATGTTGATGTGAGCAGGCTGAGTTGTGAATTGCCACGTTATTTTGATCCATATGAGATCATAGGCGAGTTTGTGTTGTGCCGTATAGTTCGGCATTGCCTATAGCGTTGGCTTTTGTATGTGTTGTGTTCAGTGTGGTGGAACTACATTTCAGATTTATTGTATGTTGTGTACCATATCAGTTCCTTATGCAGGAATACTTGGCGTTTGTGTGGAGCCAGTTTAGATTCGGGATTTGAGGGTACAGAGATTACAGTACGGTGATATCTCCTATTGTGGAGTCTGTTGTCAGAGTCGTGCAGTTATGGTTGCCACTGAAAAGTTGAGCTGTATGCAGAGGCAACGCTCCTACTTTTAGTCGGCAGACTTGGAAATTTCGAGGTCGAAATTTTTTTAAGGGGAGTGGATTTGTGACGACCCGGAACAGAATCAGTAAGAGTAATCAGCTTAACTCGTGGGTTATGCGTAATCGCAGATTTCCGATAGATGATTGAATCGCCAGACTTGATCACGACTAAATTATTGGCCGAGAATTTGAGTTGAGTTTCTTCTCGAGATTTTTTGTACGCGTGATTTCGAGTTCGTGGGCGGTTCCGGATCATTATTTGGACGACCGAGGAATATAATATGAATATTTGAAATTTCGGTATATTGTCGAGTTTATCCATTCGTGTTCGAGTCTATCCGAATCGTGATTGTGATCCGTTTTGGACCGTTGATCGACCCGAACCATAGATGGAATGATTATCAATTTGATTTGCAAGTTTCGCGATTTGTGGTGATTTCGACATAATCTGCTATTATGGCGGCTTCCTTAGCGACTAAATTATCGGGCGAGAATCTGATTTCGGATCCTTCATGAAAATTGTAGAGAATTTAATTTCGAGCTCGTGGGAACTTCCGGATAATTTTTCCGAGTTACGAGGAATAAGTTATGAATATTTTCTTCCGCCGAATATTGTCGTATTTATCCGATTGGGGTTCAATACACGTACGGTATAAATACGGAAATGATACTTGCCGTTTTTGGAAACCTACCATATTGGGAAAGTGGGTGTTGACTGGGTGGACCATGGGTGGGTCGACCCATTTTGGAGGCCGAATGGGTTGCCGGAAATTGAGGCCGATTCCGGCCAAATTTGGGCATGGTGTCTTCACGAGTTTTGTTGGGCTCGAGCTCCTCTTCGGATTGGTAGTTGGATCGTCCCGTGGGGTGGCCTGAGGAGAGAGAATCGAATCGGCAAAGTTATGGATTTTCCGGCGAGTTTTGTGGCGTTTGGGTGGCGGCGTGGAGGCCGAGATGGTGGCTCCTCTTTGAGGGGTTTTGTTAGCCTCAATGAGAGGAACCTATTGCAAGTGGTTTGAGAGGTTGCCGTGGCCGGAGGAGAGAGATCTGTCGATTTGAAATTCCGGTCAGGGTTTGGAACTTTGAGTTGATTTTTGGAGGTTTTCCGATCAAAATTAGCCTTAACTTATAACCGGAAAGTTGTTGGAATCGTCGAGATCTTTGAAACTATGTGTAGCAAGAAATTTTCTGGGCAGGTTGGATTTTCCTATGGCCGAAGGCAGCGGCGACGGCGACGGCGGTGGTGACTTTTCGCCCGGCGTGGTTTTCGACGAGTTATATGTCATTTCACTCGAAATCGCCCCCCTATCGCAGTGGTGAGGTTTGTTTTTCCATTTGAGCGTCCGAAATTATAGCGAGGTATTGAGGTGTGATTATTGGATTTTCGACAATTCGTCGTTATTGGATTATGTGTTTCCGAGAACGGTTGTTTCTCGTGATATGATTCGAGGTACTGAGTTATGATTATGAGAAATGGATTTTGTGATTATTCAGAGGTTCGTGATCGTTCATTGGGTGAGGGATTTTCCGCCGGATCACGGGATTAACGTGAACTGCGTTACGCTAGTCTGTGAGTGGACATTTCTTTTCGCGGATTGATTGCGAGTCTTTTATATACGTTATACGATTTTGAGCATGCAGTATGATCATGATTTTTATGAGCATGTGTTTTACGATTATACATATACGAATATGCGTATACGAATATACATACATATATATTATGTTTTATGGATATGCATGGAAAGGATTTATTATTTGGTTTACACAGAGTACAGTCTCAGTTATCAGGGTTGTATCGATACACATTGCCTTCTCGGCTGATCCCCGAGTACGCTCCGGGGGGGACAGATATCCTGACCCGAGGCCTTCTGGCTTGGAATCACGTATGGGTCTGGGATCCCGTGATTCAGACTGTACTAGCGCGAGGGAGTCCATGAGAGACCCCGCGGTATTTATGATGCATGCTCTGTACGCGTGAGGAGTTAGAGTCTCCCTCATGTATCATTTGATTTTTATGCATTTAGACTCGCATATGTTTTTATAACATATATTATTCGGCGAAAGACATTTATTTTCGTCCACTCACTCTAACAGTTTTCATGTCTTTCCCCTGGGCTTTTCGGTTTCCGTGTCCAGTTTGCAGTTCAGATTCTGGTGTCGCACGTCATGGTCGGAGGCATAGTATTCGAGCGATGTTTCTTTTATGGTAGGTTCTTAGTTTGGCATACTATTTGTATATGTATACTAGAAGTTGCTCTGAGTATTCTGATGTATATTTTTATACGGTTTTCCCCGGATTTCTGTAAAATATAGTTATATTTATTACTTTACATTACTGTTGATATATTGAGAAATCCGGATGGGATTGGTGCCCACGGTTTGGCTTTTGTGGCATAGGATGAAGTGTTATTTTCCGGGTGCAGGTAAAGGCAATTCCTCGTTAGTAACGAAACTCTGCCGAAATTTTGATGGTTTTTGTTGGTTCGTGTTTTCAGAAGGGGTTTGATTCCGGTTTAGGAAACTAAATCGGTGTTGGGTCTTTTCATTTATACACGTTTTACAAGCATGAGCATGCATATGAGATTATGGTTTATATGAGCATGTGTTATACGATTATGTCTATACCAGTATATATTACGTATATGCATTTATTTATTGCATTAAATATTTGCATCGAACTATTTATGATTTGGTTTACACAGAGTACAGTCTTAGTATATGTTGTTGTATCGATACACTTGCATCCCGGCTGATCCCCGAGGATGTTTAGTGGGGGAGGCTGTGACCCCTGACCTGAGGCCTTTACCAGGGGGTGCAGACCTCTGACCTGAGGTCTTTCTGGCTAGAATCACGTGTGGGTCTGGGATCCTATGATTCGGACTGTACTAGCATGGATGTGTCCATGAGCGACCCCGTGGGATTTTTACATGCATGCTCAGTACGCTTGAGGAGTATGAGTTTACCTCGTGTACTTTCTTATATTTATTTTTCTGGACTCGCATATATTATTATAACATATATCGTCTGGCAAAAGACATTTATTTTCATCCACTCACTCTAACGGTTTTCATGTCTTTCCCCTGGGATTTTCGATTTCCGTGCCCAGTTTGCAGTTCAGATTCTGGAATCTCACGTTGTGGTTGGAGGCTAGTTGTTCGAGCTACCTGTGTTTTCCAGTAGGTTTCTTGTTTCGCCTACTGTTGTATATTTTGTATATATGTACACTAGAGGTCGCTCTAATACATTCTGATACATGTTTTATACGGTTTTCCCTGGATATACTATATATTAAAGTTGAGTTTACTGTTTACTGTTTATGTTATGATATTGAGAAATTCGGATGGGATTGGCACCCACGGTTTGGCCTTTGTGGCATAGGATGAAATGTTATTTTCCGGGTGCAGGTAATTGCATTTCCGTGTTAGTAGCGTTACTCTGCCGAAATTTTAATGGTTTTTGTTGGTTCACGTTTTCAGAAGGGGTTTGATTCCAGTTTAGGAAACTAAATCGGGGTTGGGTCCTTTCAGCTTGGTATCAGAGCATTAGGTTGTCAGATTCTGTAGACTCTTATAGTTGTGACGCTTAGGGTATTTGAGTTTGTACAGCATGACTGGAGTGATGACCGGACTGGCTAGCGGTACTCATCAATGCTTCGGGTGTTGTGTGTTCTCAAATATCTGAGGTCTCATGATTACATTCTTTCTACTTGTACCTAATGTTTGTCTTATTTCAATAGGATGCCTCCTCGACGTGGTCCCCGTGTGGATCGGGAAGAGGATCCTGATATGGATCGCCAGACGCATGACTTGCTTATGCGAGTGCTGCGTTTGAAGGAGCATTTTGACCCTGTGGTCAAAGCTCGTACTGCTGGTGCGACTGTCTTTTTGGGTTCAGCTGATCCAGAGATTTGTGAGGCATGGTTGGTTCAAGTTGAACGAGTTTGCGAGCGTCTGCGTTTTACTCCTGAGCAAATGACAATAGCAGCAGTTGGTTTACTTGTGTCTGATGTATATTTCTGGTGGGTTAGCACCGACAGAGTTCCAGTTGATACTCCGTGGACTTTTTTCCGAGATCTGTTTATGCGGAGATACTTCAACCAGGCTACCCAGCAGCGCAAGTATGAGGAGTTCACGAACTTAAGACAGGACAGTTTGTCTTTGCTTGAGTACCGGGACATATTTACCCACTTATCTCGTTTTGCGTGTGACATGGTGGCTACTGAGGAAGCCAAGTGCCGCAAATTTGAGCTGGGTTTGAATGTGAACATCAAGGGGACTCTGACTACGATGCCTCAGAACAACTTCGATGAGTTTGTCAGTGCAGCACTCCGAGGTGAGGATATTGAGAAGGAGAGGCCGATAAGGTACCAGCCTAGACGGTTTGAGGAGGGTTGACCGAGTCAGGGGCCATCAAAGAGGTAGAGTTCTGATACTTCCGGTTCAGCTTCATGCTCGGGTAGTGGACCATATAGACCAGCAGCTGGTGCACCGAGACAGAGACCGAGATAGAGGAGAGATCGACCGCAGCGACCACAGGCTAGTGGAGGTTCCAGTGGTTCTAGTTATCCTCAGCGTACCGGTGGCACGTTTGCCGTACCTAGAGAGTATCCACTTTGCAACTTCTGCAACAGGCATCACTATGGTCCATGTCAGCCGGGTCCTGTCACTTGTTTTCGTTGTAGCCAAATGGGTCACTATGCGAGAGAGTGTTTCCAGCTTGATGGTGCTGATGGACAGGCGGCCCAGAGTTCCGGAGCTGAGCGAGGTGCCACTTCGGGAGCTCGACCAGTACAGTTTGCGGGCCAGGGCAGACAGCAGAGACAGGCTCAGCGTGGACGACCAGCCGGGCAGGCCAGGGTTCATGCCATGACTTTGCGAGAGGGCAGAGCTTCATCGGAGGTCGTTATCGGTATGTTGCATGTATTTGGTATTCCAGCACTTACATTGTTAGATCCAGGTGCCACGCATTCATTCATGTCATATAGACTATCATCATTAACTACGGTACCTGCGTCTCCACTTCCGGGGTTGTGGAGAGTGTTGTATCCGTCTGGTGAGATTGTGACTATTGGCTGGGTGTACCGAGACTGTGAGATTTTTATCGGAGGCCATGGCTTAGCCGCAGATTTGTTGTTGCTTGGTATCGTTGATTTTGATTTGATCTTGGGTATGGACTTCTTGGAGACGTATTGGGCCATGTTTCACTGTCACAAGAAGGAGGTCGCATTTCGACGACCAGGCTTTCCCGAGATATTGTTTCGCGGCGAGAAGAACACTTTACTACCATGTTTGATTTCCGCGATAAAGGCAGATCGGTTGATGAAGAAGGGCTGTGTTGCTTACTTAGCTCATGTGGTAGACACTACGGCTACTATGCCGGACCCTTGTGGTATTGAGGTTGTTTCTGAGTTTCTGGATGTGTTTCCGGAGGAGTTACCGGGTATACCTCCAGTTCGGGAGATTGATTTCACTATTGAGCTGTTGCCGGGTACAGGACCCATTTCACAGGCACCGTATTGTATGGCGCCAGCGGAGTTGAAAGAGTTACAGGTTCAGCTCCAGGAGTTGCTAGAGAAGGGCTTTATTCGACCCAGTGTTTCGCCATGAGGTGCCCCGGTTTTGTTTGTGCGGAAGAAAGATGGATCTATGCAGTTGTGCATCGACTACCTGAAGCTGAATCAGGTTACAGTGAAGAACAAGTATCCGTTGCCACAGATTGATGATTTGTTCGATCAGCTCAAGGGAGCTTCAGTCTTTTCGAAGATTGATCTTCGATCCGGATATCACCAGTTGAGGATTCGAGAGTCTGATGTGGCTAGGACAGCTTTCAGGTCGCAGTATGTGCATTATGAGTTTTTGGTTATGCCGTTTGGGTTGACCAACGCCCCCACAGCTTTCATGGACTTGATGAATCAGGTGTTCAGACGGTTTTTGGACAAGTTCATGATTATGTTTATCGATGATATTTTGATCAATTCCAGGAGTGTGGGCCAGCATAAAAAGCATTTGCGAGCAGTGTTGCGGACTTTGCGGGACCATCAGTTGTTTGCGAAGTTCAGCAAGTGTGAGTTTTGGCTGGTCAGTGTGAAGTTTTTGGGCCACGTGATATCGGCTGAGGGAGTCAGTGTTGATCCTGACAAGATTGAGGCCGTGCTAAATTGGAGTAGACCTACCACTGTACCGGAGATCCGGAGTTTCTTGGGTTTGGCAGGCTACTACCGGCGATTTGTACAGGACTTTTCTCGGATTGCTACCCTACTGACCAGGTTGACGAAGAAGGGCGTCAAGTTTGAGTGGTCCGATGCATGTGAGGAGAGTTATTTGCTCTTGAAGGAGAAGTTGACTACCGCACCGGTTCTGACATTGCCAGATGACAGCGGTGAGTTTGTGGTTATAGTGACGCGTCGAAGATGGGACTAGGTTGTGTGCTGATGCAACATGGCAGAGTTAGCTGAAACCACACGAGGTTAACTATCCGACGCATGATTTGGAGTTAGCTGCCATTGTGCTAGCATTGAAGAGTTGGAGACATTATTTGTACGGGGCCCAGTGCAAGATCTACACCATCCACAAGAGTCTTACCTACTTGCGGACACATCCAGATTTGAACATGAACCAACGCCGGTGGATGGAGTTGATCAACGACTATGATTGCACTTTCGAGTACCATCTAGGGAAGGCCAATGTTGTGGCTGATGCACTTAGTTGGAAATCCGGAGCTTCGTTGTTCCATGTGTGTGTGGCTAGAGTGTCTATGTTAGCCGAGCTTCGGGCTACGGGAGCCGAGTTCGAGTGGGATGACGAGGGAGCCTTGTTGGCCAGTTTCCAAGTTCGATCCGTATTGGTTGATCAGGTTCGGGAGGCTCAGGATTCAGATTCCTACTTGTTGGGCAAGAAGACCATGATACAGAATGGTGTACCTATGGAGTTTCGTTTGAGCGACGATGGTACATTGTTGTTCAGAGGCTGATTGTGTGTGCCCAGAGACGAGAGCCTGAAGAAGGCGATTCTGGATGAGGCCCATAGTTCGGCGTATGCGATGCATCCCGGAGTTACAAAGATGTTCCGTACACATCGAGCGTATTACTGGTGGCGCAACATGAAGCGGGAGATTACCTTGTATGTAAGCCGATGTTTGATCTGTCAGCAGGTTAAAGCAGAGAGGCAGAAACCTGCAGGGAAGTTACAGCCACTGGTGATTCCAGTTTGGAAGTGGGAGCACATTACCATGGATTTCGTTTATCAGTTGCCGCGTACTTCGGCTGGCAACACTGGTATTTGGGTTATTGTGGATCGATTGACGAAATCCGCTCATTTTCTCGCACTTTTGGGGAAGATATCAGTGGGCAGATTGGCCAAGCTGTATTTGTCAGAGATTGTTCGACTGCACGGTGTGCCTGTGTCTATTGTTTTTGACCGAGACAGTCAGTTTACCTCTGAGTTTTGGCAGGTATTGCAGTGAGCCATGGGCACGAGGTTGCGTTTCAGTACAACTTTTCATCCTCAAACTGATGGGAAATCTGAGCGGACGATACAGACACTTGAGGATATGTTGCGGTCATGTGTGTTGCAGTTTCGCAGAAATTGGGACCAGCAACTACATTTGATAGAGTTCGCCTACAACAACAGCTATCAGGCCAGTATCGAGATGGCACCGTACGAGGCCCTGTACGGGAGGTAGTGCCGCACTCCGTTGTGTTGAAGTGAGGTGGGCGAGCGATGGCTAATTGGCCCTGATCTGGTGAAGAGCACCATGGAGGACGTCTAGATTATCCGAGACAGATTGAAGATCGCCCAGGATCGCCAGAAGAGTTACGCGGACGTGAGGAGGAAGAGCCTCGATTTTGATGTAGGCGACTGGGTCTTCCTGAAACTATCTCCGTGGAAGGGTGTTGTGCGTTTCGGGAAGCGAGGCAAGCTTCGACCAAAGTACATTGGTCCGTACGAGATCACCGAGAGGGTTGGAGCTGTTGCTTACAAACTTGAGTTACCGGCTGAGATGGCTCGTGTTCATGATGTTTTCCACGTTTCGATGTTGCGGAAGTACATCTTAGATCCTTCACATGTGTTAGCCCCATAGCAGTTACCGATCCGAGAGGATTTGACATACGTGAAGGAGCTAGTACAGATTCTCGATCGTCGTGAGCAGGAGTTGAGACACCGTGTAATCCCGCTAGTGAAGGTCTTGTGGCAGAAGCACTCGGTTGAGGAGGCCACCTGGGAGACTGAGCAGCGTATGCGGGAGCAGTATTCTCATCTGTTCACCTGACAGGTACGTAAATTTCGGGGTAGAAATTTTTTTAAGGGGGGTAGATTTGTGACGACCCGAACCAGAACCAGTAGGGTAAACAGCGTGATTCACGAGTTAGTTAGTGCGTAATCGCGGTTTATCGATAATTGTGTGGTTTGCCGGTTTCGTTTATGACTTAATTATCGGCCAAGAATTTGAGTTGAGTCTATTCTCGAGAGTTGTAGTGCACGTGATTTTGAGCTCGTACGCGGTTCCGGATGATTTTTCCGATGACCGAGGAATATAATATGATTATTTGAAGTTTCGGTTTATCGACGAGTTTATCCGTTCGTATCATGTATATCCCAATCGTAATGGTTATCCGTTTTGAACCGTCGATCGTCCTGAGACGCGAGTATAAATATCGGAAATAGTCGAAAACACTGTTTGGGAAGTTTGACCGTCGTTGACCGAGGCTAACCGTTGACTTTTTCGTTGACCAGTTCTCCACCGTGCTGCCGCCGTCGGATTTCACGATTCCGGCCATCTCCGGCCGACTTATTGGTATATTTCGATTCCTCTCTTGATTTTATGTTGATTAGAACTCTGAATTGCTTGATTTGGTTCAGATTTGATGGACATATCGATTTGAAAATTGGGGATTTTTGGCCGGAATCGGCCTTGAACGGGGACGGTGCTCCGGTTGCTCTCCAGCGATGAGACTTGGTGGGTTTTGTTGGGTTTTAGCTCAGGATCATTTTCCCTTTGGTTTGAGGGGACGTGGTGGCGTGACGGCGCCGGAATCGGTCCGGGAAGTTTTCTGGCCGGTTTAGACCACCGTGGCTTTCGAGCTAGATTCCAGCCACGGTAGTGGTTGGATGGTGGTGGTCCCTTTGTTAAAGTTGTTCACCTTGTTGAGGAGATCATTGTGGCAACTCGGTCGCCGGGAAAACTCTCAGGTTGAGGGCGTGCCACCACCGGCGGCGGCGGTCAACACTGGAGCTCCGACGACCCGTTGACTTTTTGGAATTCGATGTTTTTAATGTCGTTTTTCTCGTATTCGCACCCCGATCGTCGTCTTGAGGTTTTTGAGTTGATTTGGGTATCAGATTTTCAGTCGAGGGTTTCGAGTGGAGATTTCAGGAATTTCGTCGATTATTTTGCACAGTATTATATATTTCCGGGAACGGTTGGTTTCCGAGGTGTGGTATAGTGTTGTGGATTATGATTTTGATCAGATATATTTTATAACTATTCAGGGGATCGAGATCGTGCTTCGGGCGAGAGATCTTCCGCCGGGCCACTTGATTAGCGCGAGTGCGCGTTTTGCTCACTTGTGAGTGGACAATTTCTTTTCACTGATAACCGCGAGTCTTTATACACGTTTTACGAGCATGAGCATGCATATGAGATTATGGTTTATATGAGCATGTGTTATACGATTATGCCTATGCCAGTATATATTACGTATATGCATTTATTTATTGCATTAAACATTTGCATCGAACTATTTATGATTTGGTTTACACAGAGTAAAGTCTTAGTATATGTTGTTGTATCGATACATTTGCATCCCGGCTGATCCCCGAGGATGTTTACCGGGGGAGGCTGTGACCCCTGACCCAAGGCCTTTACCAGGGGGGGGCAGACCTCTGACTTGAGGCCTTTCTGGCTAGAATCACGTGTGGGTCTGGGATCCCGTGATTCGGACTATATTAGCACGGATGTGTCCATGAGCGACTCCGTGGGATTTTTACCTGCATGTTCAGTACGCTGGAGGAGTATGAGTTTACCTCGTGTACTTTATTATATTTATTTATCTGGACTCGCATATGTTATTATAACATATATCATTTGGCAAAAAACATTTATTTTCGTCCACTCACTCTAATGGTTTTCATGTCTTTCCCCTGGGCTTTTCGGTTTTCGTGCCCAGTTTGCAGTTCATATTCTGGAGTCTCACGTCGTGGTTGGAGGCTAGTTGTTCGAGCTACCTGTGTTTTCCAGTAGGTTTCTTTTTAGCCTACTGTTGTATATTTTGTATATATTTACACTAGAGGTCGCTCTGATACATGTTTTATACGGTTTTCCCCGGATATACTATATATTATAGTTGAGTTTACTGTTTATGTTATGATATTGAGAAATCCGGATGGGATTGGCACCCACGGTTTGGCTTTTGTGGCATAGGATGAAGTGTTATTTTCCGGGTGCAGGTAATGGCAATTCTGCGTTAGTAGCGTTACTCTGCCGAAATTTTAATGGTTTTTGTTGGTTCATGTTTTCAGAAGGGGTTTGATTCCGGTTTAGGAAACTAAATCGGGGTTGGGTCCTTTTAGTACATCCATGGAGAGTTGCAGAAGGACTTAGTTAAGCACAGCTGGTATCTAGAGACTGGCGAACAACTTTAAATGATGTGTGTGTCATTTTAATTAACCTGGTTTGTAACATGTTTACTTTATTTGTTTTTCTTTTTGAATATTTGAGTGATGTGTGTTTGATTTTAAGTCATTATGTTTTATTGTAATATGTGTGAGATTTGATGGAATAAACAAAGTACGTTTTTATTACTTGAAAATTTAAAGTACATAATTTCATAACCTCAAACAAATACCAAACTATTGACATAGTGGGCGATAACAATTTGAAAATGTTTCATTGCTACCATCTCCTTCCTCTTCCTCCATTTTTTCTTAAGGATATTCTTTTTTTTCTTCGAAAAATACCTCTTTAATTTTGGGGTCATAGCATCCGTATCCATTGCCATAATCCTTGAATCCCCTGCTTGAGCCCTCAATTTGTTGTCCTTCTCCTTAAGGGCGAGTTGTTTTTGGTATAAAGCTAGCTCGGTGGCATCACTTTCTTTTTGCCCGGCAACATGCATTCTTTCATTTTCCATCATGGTTTTCAAAATCTCATCTCTTACCTCATTTAAAGATGTCATGGCATTTTCCCCCTTTTTTTAGCTTCCTTGGCCGCCTTCACTCCGATTGGTCTAACCGGACTAGAGTACACTTCTTCTTTGTTGCTTTGTGGTGTTGCAATGACTTCATCATCCTCCACGTCGATGGAGGGAGGAATTGAGGTAAAGGGAGGAGTAGTTGCGGAGTTGGAATATGAAGGAAGTGGTATACTAGGTTCGATGGGTCGAAAATTTGGATGGTTCTTCATCACTTCCCAACATTCAAACTTGGTAAACTCTTTTTTCTTTTGCGCCACGTACCATGATTGAGCTTTTCTTATCTAGGAAAAAAATTTATATGTCAAAATAATAGATAGGAAATGGAGATGTCAACATTGATTAAAATAAATGTAATAAAAAATTTATGACAAAATTATTAACATTTACCTCATCTTGCAAATTTGAGCTGGATTGTGCATTCCTTCATGCATATGCAAGAGCGGCACCCCAAGTTCTAAAACTCGGCTTTAACTTTGTGAGATGTGAATGAAATTAATGTAGTATATTTATAGAAAAATTATAGGGTATTATTTGTAATTTTTTTTGAAATATTTGGGATTTTTTTGTAATTTTTTAGGGTTTATTTTGCAAAATGGAAAAAATTTCTCAAGTAGCCGTTTCGGTTGAATCGCAACAATCCGATCAGATTTTTAGATTTGAAATGGATGATCCACATCAATCTGACCATTATGGATTTTTTTTCCATCGGGATCGCCACGTGGCGCCTCCTCATTGGTGCGTAACATTTTGTTATTTACCATTTACTGGCGCATGTAATACACGCGCCAGGTGTAAAAAAAAAAGGAATCGGGCCGGCTTCACCCACGTGCGTGGGGTCCACCAGCATAGCTCGTGGTCCAGCACGAGCAACTGCTCGATTAGCCGGTCAACGAGCAGTTGCTGCTCTTTTCCATCGCCGCTGCACGTCACCTTCACCTCCTCCTCGTGCTACCGGCCACCCTGGCCCACCTTTTCCTCCTTTTCGAGCTGCTCGTGCTAGCACCGGTGTGGGTGCTCTAAGGGGTAGGATAAGTGTTTAGGCTAGGTAGGTACTTGTAGTGTTCAGGAAAGAAAATGCTAAGTAGTACAAAGGCTCAAAATGGCTCATGAAAAGATATATGCATCATAGGTTCATAAGCTATTGGGCCATGATAGTGATCCTAATGCCTCTATAATCTTTGAGAACTACTCATGATTTGGAAAAATGCTTTCCAACGTTTCAAGCAAGTTTTAGATCACACATAACCAATTGATATCACACAAGAAAAAAATAGTAAATTATATAAGCTAGTCATGCACAATTTGGCTCAAATTCTCTCTAGGCAATGATAGCTTTGAAATATGTTAATCCTTCGTTCTCTCAAATGAACACTTTTTGAGAGACATATGCTTTTCAACCGATTAAAAATGAATTGTTTTCATTTTTTCACAAATGGTTAAAATCATGCAATCCACTAGCCATAAATTCAATTTCATCATAGTTTTTGTGTTACATTTTCTCAAAATTTTCAAATTTATATGGATTTTAGGATAAGAAATGATAATAACTTAGCCTACTACCTCACACTTTAAAACCAAATTTTCCTCAATTTTCAACAAGACATACATCACACACAAGTGCACAAGAAGTACACCAGAATCATTACTTCATATTTTATTCTGCTAACACAGGTTCTTCTAAGCATAACAACCAGCATGAACGCACACTTAAAGGGTGAAATAGTCTCTAAGAAGTAATGAAGCTCTTAGAGACCTATCAACCACAATGGGGGCATGCATACTAATCATATTTCAAAGAAAAATAATATCGTAATCAAGCATATACACGAGAAGTCCTCACACTTAAAACTTTAAACACCTTAGCAATAAATATTTGAAAACTCAGGTAGGAATTTTGTTCATAGTATCAAGTATCTCATATGTATTACGTCTTTGCACACTTCCTTGACCTCCTTAGCTGTTTTGGCCTTGACCACCCAATAAGAAGTTAAGGTGGTTCCTCCAACCTGGATTGTAAATGTTGGAGTAAGGATCGTTCCTTGGTTGATCATAGAAGAGTCCCTTGTATTCTTCAATTATTTTCGGGTAGTCTTCTGGATGAGAGAAACTAAGGGTCTCATGGACCGTGCTCTCGCATATCATGCACCTCACTGGTTCTACTCTTATCTCCGAGACTTGGTTTACTTGACCTCCATCACGGCTTTGCTTCATCAAGAGATCAAACTTGTTGTTCGTAATCTTCTTAAGTCTCTTGATGTCTTTTTCTTGCATATATTATCCCTTAACTTCATATATGCCACCACGGTTAGCCTGGGTAGCCTCTCTCATAGAAACTGCCGGCTTCCTTACACTTGGATTCACATCCCATAAAAGCCGACCTTTCTGACATCTTCTCAAGTAGAATGTGTGCCTCTTTAGCGGTCTTGTCCATGAAATCACCTCCACACCCATTGTCAACATTCCTCCTTGTCTCTGTGCTCAAGTTTATATCGAAGAGGGACATGAGAATATCTTGAGTTTGGCCATGGTTAGGACAACCAAGTTCAAGATCATTGAAACGCTTTCATGCATCATAAAAAAACTCTGCATCCTCTTCTCTAAAAGTCATCAATCTTGTTCTTCTTTCATTGATCTTACCCGGAGAGAAGTACTTGGTAATGGACTTCCTTTATGAGATCTCCCAAGAACTGATTGAGTTGGGTGTAAGCCATTTGAGCCACTCCTTGGCTTTGTCTCTCAAATTTGGAGGGAAGACTCGTAGTCACAATTGTCCCACGTCCATATTCTGTATGTTCAACCAAGCACATGCCTCTTCAAATTCCAAAAGATGTGAGTAAGGGTCGGAGCTAGCATGGCCCAAGAAGATGAGTAGAGTTTGGAAAAAACTCAACTTGATCTGAAATGACTCCCCCACCAAAGGTTGTAACACAATGCACTTGGTATGTACTACCAAAGAGGGTAAGGCCGGCATATTCCCTCAATGGTCTTCCTTTATATACTTCATCCTCATCGACAACTTGCTCTTGTTCTATAGGTTTAACCTCTTGTTGAATTTGCGGATCCAACTCCATGTAAAAGACACGAGCTCCAAGTATTGGATTCTCACGTCTAGGTTCTACGGCTATGTCAAACAAATTTCAAGTTCTTCTCGGTTCTCTATTTAATTTTCAATACCGTGATTTTTATATTGCCTCTAGTTCCTATGGATTATTGCAAGTATGAGTGAAAGGGGAATTAATCATTTTCCTCACAAGTTTAAATAATCGTGATGATCCTGGGGGAGTCACGGTATACATGAAAATAAATGGGAAGTCGATACTTTGTGACTCTGAGTCTGTCACGGTTTTATGGGGTGTGATATGAAACTACCGGTTATTGCATATATCTTTGTGACCATACATCATGGATCGTGTTTCTTATTCCTAAAACTTGATATTAGTGATCGTAGTTTTTGGATTGGTAAACTAATTTCATCTCTTATCTTTTGTAGATGATTGAGTCAGAAAGCCTAGAGTTTGACATCCTTGATCTTTAAGGACCAGAATATACCATAGATGGGTCTCAGATGTGAGGAATACTCTCATCAATAAGAGACTCATGAATACTATCCAATCGTTACCACCTGGCACTGAAGCCAAAGATGACACCTTATGAAAGGACCCGACCCCAATTTAGCTTCCTAAACAGGAGTTAAGCCCTAACGACTCTACAAACATAGTTTATACCTTCTATTTGAAAAATGAAGTGGACATCCATAACTCAAGTATCACAAATCCATGGAACTTTCCAAATTCTAGTTCCATACTAAAATACAGAAGATAAACAAACTATTTTTGACACCAGAGCAGCTAGACAATCTAAACAGACTATGCAAACTAAAATACTAACTTGTAGGATCAACCTTTGATCCTACGGTGGATACTACTATGCCACGAACTATGTGTGTGCCCAACCTTAGTTGAAACTCTGCAACCTAGGGGTTGAAAATGAAAGGCTAAGAGAAAGGCATAGAAAATATGAAAACCATTAGAGTGAGTGAACGAAAAGTAAAGGTTCATATTTAAATGAAAAAAATAACTACTATGCCTTTCTCTATAGAATATACATAAAATGATGTGTGTCTAAAAAAGTAAAAATCCAGGTCAGATTCCTTGAACTCTTGGGTACTATGTGTGGAGGAGGTGACTTGGGTCAAATGACCTAAAGTCCTAAGACTGCCTAGGTCAAGTTCCTGGCCTTCCTGGGTACTATGTGAATCCTCGGGTCAGGTCCTTGGCCTTTCCGGAGTATGTCAGGGATCAGCTGAGAAGCCAATACATCGATACAACAACTGTGACTATGCTATGTGTAAAACAGAATTATGTGTGCTTCCATGTAATGCATGATCGTTAAATGCATAATAGTAAAATGTATAACATACACTCTCAATTTGATAGTGAAATTGAAACTGTCTCGTCACCTAGGTTTCCAGTAAATAGCTTACTCAATGACCCAGTAACAAGAAAGTATTACTTAGTGTTCCTAAAACAACCCGAAGATCTTACTCAACTAATACAAGTTCTATTGTGCGACTAAAATGGATAAAGTAATCCGCGACGAAATGTCGATCAAAACTTACATTTATTATCAATATTCTTCAGTCATAATCCCACTCACCCACATAATCGAAAAAAACACTACCTTGGTCACATTCTCGGTGTCACATAACCCAAGTTTCTTAGCAATTGAGTCTCGACTCGCCACATACACAGTCGGTCACGTTGAATGTGTCGAGTCATCCTAAATTCTGGAAAATAATCGGAACATTAACAATAAATATACCAAGCTACACGAGACTATATGGAAATGACAACAAGTTAGTTCAGAAGACTCCCCATGAAGAAGTAGGTTCCCTGGTTGCTGAAGTTTGGGTTGCCGTGCATGCCGCCACATGGGGCCCACGTGCCACCATACTCAGCAACCCAAACTGACCATCACTGATGCCTGCAAATGATAAACCAATCGAAATCTAATTCCGAGCCTAATATCTTTCATCAAATCCACAAAGTCCAATTCAGAACGAGTAAGCTGGAATTTACCTGGAGAAGTTAGGAATTTCGCCAAAAATTCAACTCAGTACCATGATGGAAAGGCTCGGGACAAGTTACAAAAGCTTCCTTGGGGTAAGGTCTAAAAACCCCAAAGAGGTAGCGACAAGATATCGCTAATGGCGTCACTAGTGGCGGAGGCCGAATGAGCATCAAACCCTAGGATTTTGCCTTGATTTCTTCAGTGGTTGGGAATTGGATGTTAACTTTTTGAGGGAAAAGAAGAGGAGGCCGAGGAGAAGGTTTTGACACCAAGGCCGACCAATTTTGTGGTCGACCGGTGGTGCTTTGCCGGCGTCAACCATCACGGGGAAAAATGGAGTTGGGGAGAGACAAAAAGGAACAGGGTTGACCACGCGTTGACCCAAAAGGAAATTTTCTGACTTTACGAATTCATAAAGTGGGTATTTATACCTCAAAACATATCGGAATGTAAAAAATTTCGACAAACTCTGATTGACCAAACCTTTCTTGTCATAACTCCAAATTTAACATTTAACGAGTCAATGTACTCGACTCGACAAATTCGAAATAAATTTCTTTAACAACCTCCGTAAAGAAAACAAGCCCAAAAATCATAACTTATAAAATGTCGATTCTAATGTTATGACTAAAACAAATCTCGATAACCATATAGAAATTGAACTAAATCGACAAAACTGATTGGCTTATTAATTTGGGTACGGGTCGTTACACCATAGCTCACAAAGTTCAAGCTCTTATGTTTCTTAGGAGACACATTTATCCTGCTTTAAGGAGATAATACTTGTTAAAGGACGACCCAGCGGATTTGTGGGTGACTTTGCAATAACAGTTTAATAATGTGCATGACGCATAACTTCCTGCATGAACAAAAAGATGTGATCAAGTTCGGTTATTGGATTATCCTAAAATCCATGATTTCTGCCAGGATATGCTAGAGTTACAATCAAAGGTTGCCATATGTTGCATTATCAAGAATGACAAGGCTATGGCAGAAAAGTCTTTGACTACCCTTCCTACATCCATGGCTTCCTCACCAATATCGAGTTTATTAAGAGCGAGAAATACTTAGATCATATAGTGATCTTATGAGTGTGCTGGCCAAGAAAGAGAGGCATCAAGAGATCCTTCTCCATAGTAGTGTTAGGCCAGCCGGTACAAAGAAAGTCCATGAAACTCATCGTACTAGAAAGGCACGATCGAAAGGATAAGTAGAATAATCATTCAGAATCTTATCAAACTCGTGGTAGTACAGGAGGACATGATAGAGATCGTGGCAGAGGAGGAAACAATCGGTATGACTTGGACTCACTAAGACAACAAGCACTCCAACAAAAATCCATCAAGTTCTGGTTATAAGAACAATGTAAATTCTTCAAGGTATGCTCCTTCAATGTCTAGCTTGGAACATTGCTATATGTGTGGTTCTAACAAGCATATGCACAAGAAATATCATGCACATAAGGATGTCCTGAATGCCTACAAGAGATGCAAGCAGTACTTGGCACATGAGACCAACTACACTGCGGATCAAGACATGGATGATGTTTGTGAAGCCAACCTAATTGTAGCGGATATCCTAAATGTAAATCTAGAGACTACTGATTTTGCTTAGTCTATGTATTAGACCGATATCTCTACTATGTAATCAAGTTTAGTTTTGTATTTGACTTTATTTTTAGTTATGGTTATTGAATAAAAACAATCTTCTGTTATAAGTTTTGATGTTGGTAAAGAAATAAAAGTTCTTTCTTTCAGTATTTGATGTAAGAATGGTAATGTTCATAAATATTGCTTAGAGGGTTCAAATTCTACAAAATTCAATGGCATGATAACACCAAAATACTATAAAAACGAGACAAAAGAGAGGATGATTATTGATTCTGGGGAGCTTCGACCCGTCGGCATTTTTTCTCGATGCGTCAAATGTCACATTATGGAACGGTTTTGGCAATTTTTGACTCGTCGAAATTTTTTGCCTGGTGTTCATTCGACCCGTCGAATACAGTCCTCCAATACACTAATTGGCATTTTTTGACCCATCAAACATACCTTCAACCCGTCGAATGCATGTTTCTGTCTCTAAATTGTCACAAATTCGACAAGTCTATGGTTTAGCTCGACCTGTCGATTGTCATCCACTGTGACAAAAAATTTCCAATTTTTGACCCCTCGAACAACCATCTCCGACCCATCAAAAATAGTTATCATAAAATTAAAAGTTTATTTTGGGTTTATTCGACTTGTCGAGTGGTACTTCTAGACAAGTCAAAGATGTTACCCAAGAAGGGTACGGTGTCTTTGACTTATTTTACATCAGTTTGCTTATGTCATATCAACACTATTTAATGGGTACAACCCTTTGGTAAATCTTTAAGTCTTTACTAAAAGTGGTCAACAAGTCTTAAGGACTAATTCATTCAAATTCTTTTGTAGATGTTTGAAGGCGAGATCAAGTCTCTAACACATAGTGGTACTACTTATACTATGATGCGGAATAGGAAATTATTTATTGATCTGGTGCCATATATATCATCAATGACAACCGTGATTGGTTCTGCGCCATTATTTATTGATCTGGTGACATATATATCATCAAGGGCGTGGTTCAGCATAATTTTTGCTACCACATGGTACTAAAATTCATATCATTGATGCATTGTACGCGCTAAGGCTAACCAAACTTTGCCAAGTTTTGAGGACATTAAAGCCACTGGTTTACATTTGGAAACTCATTGTGAGAATGATAAAGAATTCTTATGCATAACTTAAGAGGAGTGTGGTAGAAAGCAGACGTTGGAAAAGTTAGGGGCAATTCGTAGTGGATTATATCTTACTATGGTTCAGATTATTGAATCCAATGTTGTCACACTTACTACTGTATGTGACACGACCATATACAAGTTTTGGCATTATCGACTGGGACATCCAAGTCGTGACATGATGATTAAAATATTGAAAAACTCTCATGGTCATCCATTTTTCGAAGGCAAGAAGCATGTGGAAATTTCCAAAACTATCGGATTTTATGGAGGGGATGAGATTAACAATCTCCATCCTGTCTCAACGCTTAGTGTTATTCCACAAAATTCCTTTATGGTAATCTCTGATGCTCATCGCTCTTTTTGCAAAGCTTACTCATTGACAAAGTTGTAGGCTAGACCCTCCTTTGCGGTTGACAACAATGACAACATACCATTCTCACAGAGAATCCATAGTGATATTTGTGAACCTATCAAACCAGAATGCAGACCATTTAAATAATTTATAGTTTTGATGGGTGCATTAATGCAATGGTCACCCAATTCAAGTAACTCTAGACTATGGAGTGCTCATGCAATTAGATTGAAGCGTTCACTGTATGGATTGAAACAATCTGGTAGGATATGGTACACACGTTTCAGTGACTACGTGATTGGGAAGGGATACAAGAACAATGATTTATGCCCATGTGTGTTCATCAAGAGAACAAGTTCGGGATTTTCCATAGTAGTTGACTATGTTGATGATATGAATATCATTGGGTCTCTCGATGAAATCAATGAGACGGTTAGCTATTTGAAATTTGAGTTTGAGATGAAAGACCTTAGTAGGACTCGATTTTGTCTTGGTTTAGAATTAGAACATCGAGTTAGTTGAATACTTATTCACCAGTCTCCTTATGTCCAATAGATGTTCAAGCAATTTAAGATGGACAAAGCACACTCTCATAGCACACTAATAATCGTACCCAGTTTGGAACCCAATAAGTATCTATACCATCCGAAAGATGATGATGTGGAACTATTGGGAGCTGAGGTGCCATATCTTAGTGTTTTTGGAGCTTTGTTGTATTTAGTTCAATGCACAAGACCAGCCATTGCATTCTTTGTGAACATGTTAGCTTGGTTTAGTTATGCACCTACATAACGTCATTGGAATAGTATGAAACACATGTTCAGGTACTTGAAGGGTTCCATAAACTTGGGCTTGTTATTTCCCTACAAAGAATATAGAGAGAAGCATGAAATTACCGAAAAAGGCATGGTTGAATTGTAGAACGCAAGTTTCAAGAAATTCGACCTATCGAATGGATCACCCAACTCATCGAATGTTGCACTCTGTACAGACTAGAGCCATACCTTTGACCCGTTGAAGGAAATATTCGACCCATCGAATAGTGGTCCTGCATGAATTCTTCCTCAATTCAGTGCGATCCCTTATTTAGAGACACCTTGTGATGTCTTAGTTGATTTTGCTGATGCTGGTACCTCTCTGACCCACACAAAGGACGTTCCCAAACATGTTATGTATTTACCATGGGGAACATATCGATTTTCGTAGTTGGTTTTGCTGATGATGGTACCTCTCTGACCCACACAAAGGAGGTTCCCAGACAGGTTATGTATTTACCATGGGGAACATAGCGATTTCTTGGAGATAAACTAAGCAGACCTTTGTTGCTACTTCCTCGAATCATTCTGAGATTATTCCTTTACATGAAGCGGTTAAGGAGTGTGTTTGACATAGGTCAATTATACACTACATTCAAGGATCTAGTGAATTACCATCCACTACACAACATCAACTTATATCTTTGAGGATAATGCGGCTTGCATTTAACAAATGAAGTTGGGATAAATCAAAGGTGCTCATACCAAGCACATATCGCCGAAGTTTTTCTTTAATTAGTAACAACAACAGTTATTGAACATTCATGTAAATCAGATATGTTCGGTAGATAATATTGCAGACTTGTTTACCAAGTCGTTACCAAAATCTACATTTGCAAAGCATGTGAGATGCATTGGTATGCGAAAATTGTCTGAACTCCAAAATTGAGTTACTGATCAAGGGAGAGTTCATTTCGTAGACATTAGAGAGAGTCTACATGGAAAGACCCGACCCCGATTTAGTTTCCTAAACCAGAATCAAACCCCTTCTGAAAACATGAAATTTCAAAACTCATAAAAATTTCGGCAGAGTCACTCTATATCGCGTAGTTACCATTAACCTGCAACGGAAAAGACACTTCATCCTATGCCACAAAAGCCAAACCGTGGGCACCAATCCCATTCGGATTTCTCAAAAACATATCATAACGTAAAGCAATACACAAAACTGTAGCTTTAAAGAAATCCGGGAAAATCATATGAAAATATAAACATAATAGAATTCAGAACTACCTCTAGTATATACATATATAGACAACAGTAGGCCAAACTAGAAACGTACTGAGAAGCAAAAGTGGCTCGAATACTACGCCTCCAACCTTGACCTGTGACACCTGAATCCAAACTGCAAACTGGGCATTGAAAACAAAGAGCCCAGGGAAAGACATATAAACTGTTAGAGTGAGTGGACAAAAATAAATGTCTTTCGCCGAATAATATATAAGTTATAAAACATATGCGTGTCTAGATGCATAAAATCAAATGGTACACGAGGAAGACTCTAACTCCTCACGCGTACAGAGCATGCATAAGAAATCCCACGGGGTCACTCATGGATACATCCGCGCTAGTACAGTCTGAATCACGGGATCCCTGATCCTCACGTGATTCCAGCCAGAAGGGCCTCGGGTCAGGGTATCTGCTCCCCCCCCCCCTGGTAGAGACCTTGGGTTAGAGTAACAGTGCCCCCCCCCCCCCCCCGGTAAACATTATCGGGGATCAGCAGGGATGCTAAGTGTATCGATACAATTACTACTACGACTGTACTCTTTGTAAACCAAATCATAAAGGTCTCCATACAAATGCATAAAGCATAATGTAAAAGCATACTCGTAATGCATAATTATAAAAATATATTCGCAAATGCATAATCATAAACACATGCTCGTATAATTCATAATCATAACTGCATGCTCATGCTCGTAAAATGTATATAAAAGACTCGCAACTAACAGTGAAAAGAAATGTCCACTCACAGAAAAACACAACGCGAAAACGCGCTAATCCTGTGATCCGGCGGAAGTTCCCTCACCAACAGTACGATCCTGATCTCCTGAATAATCACAAATACCACTGATCAAAATCACAATTCAAAACTCTGAACCACACCTCGAAAACCAACCATTTCCGGAAACATATAACTCGAATATCAACGAAATCGTCGAAAATCCCATAAATACTCTACTTATCCCTCGACACAAAATCCACCACCCAAATCAACTCAATAACCTCAAGACTACGATCGGGGCACGATTACGAGTAAAACGGTATAAAACTTCCCAAAATTCTAAAAAGTCAACTCACCGGAGCTCTGCCGTTGACTGCCGCCGCCGGCGGTGGTGCAGCGTCAACGGTGGCCAAATCTGGTGAAAATTTCCAGATCATATCTACTCCTCAAGCCCAACAACTTTTCCTTCTACAACAACCTCCAATTCGAAACACACCGGCCGGAATCAAGCTCAAAAGTTCAAACCTCCATTAATTCCGGTAACCTATTCCGGCGAGCTTCAACGGCCTCAAATTTCAAAATTCTTTCATCCAAAAGCATCTATGGGTTGAGGGGAGCAAAACCCCCAACCCCATCGACCCCAAAAGTGGCCGGAAAACCTCATCTGATTCTGGCAAAAATTCGAACTTTATCAAGTTAGTTCTCCCTCAAAACTCAACCAAATCAACTCAAACCAAGTTCAAAACAATAGGAAATCACTAGAGGAAGCTAACCATACCAAGCTTGAGGTCTGAAGTGGGCGGAATCAAAAATTCGATCAGTGGTCAACGGCGGTGCCAAAATCCTTCGGTCAACGCTGGTCAAACTTGGTCAACGGTCCAATTTTGGTCAACTCGGCCCAAATGTAACTTTTCGACAATTTTACGACTATTTCGATATTTATACTCGCGATTAAAATGATCAACGGTCGAAAACGAATCGAATCCAAATGGATAAACACGATTAAATCCAACGGTCGGAAATATTCATAACATATTCATCGGACATCAGAAAAATCCTCGGAAAACACCTACGAGCTCGAATCATACACTCTACAACTCTCATGAAGGAACTTATGTCAAATTCTTGCCCGATAGTTTAGTCGCAAATAAGACTCTTAAATCGATTAATTACGACAAACTACGATTATACGTGAAACTCGCGAATTAAGTCGAATAACTACCATTTTCGGTTCGGGTTGTCACACTACATCACATGTGATAGCTCTTGTCGTTGATGTGTTGTACTTTTTTTCCCTTCGACCCAGCTTTTGTTTTTACCCAAGAGGTTTTTGGTTTGCTTGGCAATGTTTTTAGAGAGGCAACAAATTATGGATCATACATTAGAATCGCAATACAATGGGGATCAAAGTGTTTATGGAAATAATATTCTTGATATCTCGATGTGTGTCTTGTCCTAATTAGAGTAGAAGTAGAGCTTCTCTCAATTCCTGATTTACTGGAAGATTTATTGTATCAGATTGTAATGCTTATTTAAGGCCATCTATCGATTAATAAAATACAGTTTCATATCTATCTACTTGCGTATCTTTATTGATGCTTCAACATATAATATATATATTTATATATATTCACAACATTGAAATTATATTCTCACAACATGTATAAGAGCTTGTCTGAAAAACTGAAATAAGAGTATGTCTAACATACCTGGAAAAAAAGTTGATGTTTGACGAGCGGTTTTTTGTTATTGTTAAAACTGGGTTAAATTCCACCACTTCAACAAAATTATATTGAAACTTTCTGATGGGATCCAACCCCGATTCAGTTTCCTAAATCGGAATCAAACCCCTTCTGAAAACAAGAACCAATAAAAACCATTAAAATTTCGGCAGAGTAACAGTACTAACGCGGAATTGCTATTACCTGCACCCGGAAAATAACACTTCATCCTATGCCACAAAAGCCAAACCGTGGGCACCAATCCCATCCGGATTTCTCAATATCAAATCATTAATAATAAACAGTAAACATAACTGTAATATATAGTATATCCGGGAAAAACCGTATCAAACATGTATCAGAATGTATCAGAGCGACCTCTAGTGTAAATATACACAAAATATACAACAGTAGGCGAAACAAGAAACCTACTGGAAAACACAGGTAGCTCGAACAACTAGCATCAAACCACGACGTGAGATCCAGAATCTGAACTGCAAACTGGGCACTGAAACCGAAAAGCCCAGGGGAAAGACATGAAAACCGTTAGAGTGAGTGGACGAAAATAAATGTCTTTCGCCAGATGATATATGTTAAAATAACAATTGCAAGTCCAAATGAATAAATATAATAAAGTACACGAGGTAAACTCATACTCCTCCAGCGTACTGAGCATGCATGTAAAAATCCAACGAGGTCACTCATGGACACATCCGTGCTAGTACAGTCTTAATCACGGGATCCCAGACCCACACGTGATTCTAGCCAGAAAGGCCTCAGGTCAGAGGTCTTCCCCCCCCCCCCCCCCCCCGGGTAAAGGCCTCGGGTCAGGGGTCACAGCCCCCCCCGGTAAATAACCTCGGGGATCAGCTGGGATGCAAGTGTATCGATACAACAACATATACTGAGACTGTACTCTGTGTAAACCAAATCATAAATAGTTCGATGCAAATGCATAAAGCAATATATAAATGCATATACGTAAAATATACTGGTATATGCATAATCGTATAACACATGTTCATATAAAACATAATCTCGTATGCATGCTCATGCTCGTAAAACGTGTATAATGACTCGTGATTATCAGTGAAACGAAATTGTCCACTCAGAGGTGAGCAAAAGGCGCACTCGCGCTAATCATATGGCCCGGCGGAAGATCCCTCGCCCGAAGCACGATCTCGATCCCCTGAATAGTCATAAAATATATCTGATCAAAATCATAATCCACAACACTGTACCACACCTCGGAAACCAACCGTTCCCAGAAACATATAATACTGTGCAAAATAATCGACGAAATTTTCGAAATCTCCACTCGAAACCCTCAACTGAAAATCCGATACCCAAATTAACTCGAAAACCTCAAGGCGATGATCGGGGCGCGATTACGAGAAAAATGACATTAAAAACATCGAAATCCAAGAAGTCAACGGGTCGCCGGACCTCCGGCGTTGACCGCCGCCGCCGGCGGCGGCACGCCGTCAACTGGAGAGATTTCCCGGCGACCGAGCTGCCACAATGATCTCCACAACAAGGCGAACAACTTTAACAAAAGGACCACCACCATCCAACCACCACCGTGGCCGAAAATCAGCTCGAAAGCCACGGTGGTCCAAACCGGCCAGAAAACTTCCAGGACCGATTCCAGGTCCAAAGGGGAAATGATCAGAATCCGAAACCCAACAAAACCCACCAAAGATCCACCCCGGAAAGTCACCGGAGCATCTCCCTCCGTCGAGGCCAATTCCGGCCAAAAATTCCAAATTTTCAAATCAAAATATCTCCCTCAAATCTCAACCAAATCAAGCAATTCCAAGTTCTAAACTGTTTAGAATCACGAGGAGAACATTTTACCTTCAAGGGTCGTGGCCTGAAATGGCCGGAATCAGCCGGTCCGGCGACGGAAGCCAAACGGTCTGTTTTCTCCTTCGGTCAACGAAAGTCAACGGTCAACCCTTGGTCAACGACGGTCAAACTTCCCAAACAGTGTTTTCGACAATTTTTTGACTATTTCCGATATTTATACTTGCGCCTCGGGACGATCAACGGTCCAAAACCGAAACTTCAAATAATCATATTATATTCCTGGGTCATCGGAAAAATCATCCGGAACCACCCACCAGCTCGAAATCACGTGTACTACAACTCTCGAGAAGAGACTCAACTCAAATTGTCGGCCGATAATTAAGTCGCGAACTAAACCGGTAAACCACACAATTATCGATTAATCGCGATTACGCACTAACTCGTGGATTACGCTGATTACTCTACTGATTCTGGTTCGGGTGGTTACATCTCTCTCTCTCTCTCTCTCTCTAATAGTACAATGCTATTATTGTATTATTATAAATATTTAATTAAAATATTGGCCTAATTTGTCATTGTTTCGATTTGCATCGATTCAGGCAAAATCAATGGTCGTTTATGTCATTATTATTTATTTTTTTTAACATTGCCTTATCGGGGACCTCACCAATTGAATTTGACGTCTCTCTACGACCACGGTGTCCTAAGGGAAAGCTCTGTATTCTTGAATGAACATTAACATTGTTAAATTACACTGTAATAACATTTTCTATTGTGACTTGTATAAAATGAAAATAGTGGCATAAACGGTGTGGTAGTTGATCTCATCGATCGAGGTCAAAAATAATGTATTTTAAAAAACCTACCGTATTATGCAATCATTGAATTATTATAAAAATTTGGTTAAAATTTTAGCTTGTTTCGTCATGGTCTCGGTCTCGATGCATTTGGTCAAACGCGACGGTCGTTTATACCCTTAGAGCATCTCCAACAGTTTTTTTTATAATTTCTCTATTACAGAGAAGTAAAAGCCAAAATTCATGTAAAAAATATGCCCCCAACTCTAACCGTTTCCCTATCATTTTCTCTATACTTTGATGATTTTATTTCTAATATAAAGAATTTTCTCAAAATAATATTTAATTAAGACATTATTTAGGAAAAAGAGAGTGAAAAGGAATTAAGATAGAGAAATCATAGAGTTGGTAGTAGGCATTAAACTATAGAGATTTTTAGAGAAGTTTAGAGTTTTTTATTTTTCTACAGATATAGAGTTTCGTCTTCTCTTTTTACCACTTTCTTTGAAGTAGAGAATGATTTAAAGTATCTCTTGGAGCAAAAAAATGCTAAATTTTCACTAACTTAGCTAAAAAATTTATTATGAAGTAACTCTTCACTACAAGAAAACTGCACTTAGACCACGGACCATTTCCGTCGTCTAAGTGCAATTTTCCGTCGTCTAAGTACTTGGACGACGGAAACTCCGTCGTCCGTGCTCCAAGTGCTGTCGTCCAAGCACCTGGACGACGGAGATTTAGTTATCCGTCGTCCAAGTTCACTTGGACCTCGGACATTATCCGTGGCCCAGGTGTTCACCTGGACGACGGAGACTTAGTGTTTCCGTCGTCCAAGTGTGTACATGGGCCACGGATAATGGTAGCTTATCCGTGGCCCAGGTGTTCACCTGGACGACGGAAACACTAAGTCTCCGTCGTCCAGGTGAACACCTGGGCCACGGAGAACGACAGGGTTTAGGGTTTAGGGGCTAGGGTTTAGGGTTCTACACTTGGACGACGGAGAACATAATGTCCGTCGTCCAAGTGAATATTTAATTTAAAAAAAAAATAAATTGAAATTAAAAATTATTAATTAATTTAATTTATTATTATTATTATTTTAATTTAAATAATGAAAAATGCTAAAATTAAATAAATAAACTAAATTTTGAATATTAAAATTAATAACTAATTATATAATTATTAAATAATCAAAGTAAATTAATTTGTACATACGAAAAAACCCATAAATTAAAAATTAAAATATAGTTAGGAATGCGGAAAGAAACGAGATAATATACTACGTGCTAGCTAATACACTGGAGGAGCAGATGCGGGGCCGAGTCCTCCGCCTCCAGCCGGGTCGTTGTCGTCGGGGTGTGGGTTCGGAGGAGGTTGACATACTTCTCGATTTTGGTTCATGAGCGCGATGAGTTGGGCTATTTGTGCTTGTTGTTCGTCAAGTCTTTGCCGCATTGACTCATTCTGCTCTTGTGTCCGTCGATTCTCCTCTCGTGCCAGTCGAGCCTCTTGAATGGCTGCTTCGACGGCCGCAGCCTGACTCATTCTCCGCTGCCTCGAACCTCCCGTAGATGATGAGCCGGAGGTCGTCGACAAATCTCGTACCACCCTAGGCCCAAAGTGCCTAACCTCCTTGCCAGCTCTACGACCGTAGACCTCATCCGCGATTGCAATTTGGCTCTCTAAGGATAGAGGAGGCAGGTCTTCCGGCGGCACATCCGGGAACGCAAGCTGAGTGTTGGCCAACTCTTCATGCGCACGCTCTATCGCCCTTGCCTACAAAATTATAATTAATTTATTATAATTTTGTAATCATATTTAAATAATAATTACTATAATTAAAAGCACATATATATATATACATATCACTTACCCCGCATTGACTCGCTTCATTATCGAGCCCTGGCGTCACGTACGCGCTTACGCTTGCATCAATAAAAGGGTGTTTGGAACCCTTATCCTTGTGCTCCTTGGCAATTTGAATGAACTGCTTGGCGCCGGTAGTATGGTGTTTCTCCCTCTTCCCCCGGTTGGCTTTGTTGACACCGGAGAATTTCTGTTACACAAGATAATTAAATCATTAAAAAATGAATAACTACAATTTAAATAATTCAATTATTTTAATTGAAATAAAAAAATTAAATTAATACCTTAAATTGTTCATCGGCAAAGTGGTTACACAACCACTCCCACTCATCTTCTCTCTCCCCTTGCAGCTCTACCGGGGGAGGCACGGGACCGACATCTTTGAAGTACTTATGGAGCCTGTACTTCCAATCTTTGTAGATGGAGTTGGCGGTTTGATTGATATGCCTCAACATATCCGGTGTCGGATCCACGTCAAATTGTTCCTATGAAAAATAAATAGAAAATTATAATCGTATATATTATGAAATTTTAGGCCAAGATTAACAATATTATATAATAACTAAATTGAACGTATTACGTACCGAAAGATCTTTGAAGACTTTCGCCTTCTCATGATCCGGCGCCTCCTTCCAAGTAGGGGCAGTGATACGAACCCGGTTACGGATGATTGACCCTATCCCATGCGCCGAGAGACTTGCTAGTTGAGCTGTGGGAGGACCACCGGTGAATTCGTCGTACGGCAAGTCGATCTTTTTACCGGTCGCCTTGCAAATACGCTCCGCTTTCCCCCCTTTAACGAGACCCCGAGTCCTTTTCGGTTCCTGGTCAGTGGGGGCCCTCCTTTGCCTACGGCGGGCGCTGTACATGATTGATTCGGCGGTGGAGGACGCCTGAGTACTTCCCGTTGAATGGGTACCGGGCGTCGGAGATTGGAAGGGGTCGACGTCATCACCGCTCGAGATGAATGGGGGAGCGGGAATTTCCCCAGAGGGCGCTACGGACGGACCAGATGATCCGTCCGGATTGAGAGCGTCGTTGCCCTCCGGTGGTAATTCCCAACCGACTTGGTCCACCAAGCGGCGGAGCATGGCATCTTCTGCCTCTTGTTGGGCTTTCTTCTTGCCGGATGACGTCTTTGGCGGAGCCATTTAAACCTAAGAGTACGGGGTTAAAATACCTACTTACCATAATAATTACAACTTAAAAATTGACGCTAATTAATTAAGTACGTTTAAGATTTAAATAGAGTACACTAGCTTGGCATTTTCGGTCGTTCAATGGACGTGCGACCCGCGCGATAAAGTGTAAATTTTCAATTAATCAGCCTTTATTAAATCGAAAAACATGGCCAGTTAGGGATAGAGATAACGCAAGAGGCAGGACTAATTTCGACAAAAGTCTTTCTTAGTCCAAATCTTGTCACCAGTCATAACCCGTTTCTAGACACCATGTCCGACATTCGGCCAATTTTTCGAAAATTTACACTCCCTCAAGTCCTTTGCAAACTCCGCCCTCAACCTCGTGTCCATAACTTCACTTAGGTTATGGTGTGCGGTGATGAAATCCACACATCACGAGGGGTTAAGGAGATAAGCAAGGAAAAGAGGCGCCATCTATTCCAAAGAGTGCGACTTAATAAACCAAGCCTATGTACTAAATTTAAATCGAACATGTACTACTAATTAATTTAATCTCATATTTATTTAATTATGCAACTAATTAATAAATAATTACAATAATATTTATTCATTTCATAAATTATCAAGTAATTACAATTATTCATTTAATTATTATTAATAACAATAATTTACCATTTAATTAATTAATAACAATATGTAACCATTTATTTATTTAATAACAACAATTAATCTAAATATAATTAATAACAATAATTTTACAATTATTCATTTAATTAGTATTAATAACAATAATTAATTCTCTAATATTACAATAATCATTTAAGAAATATTTAAAACTAATTAAGTAAATAAAAATTATTTTAATAAGGGAAAAATAGAAATTTACCGAATCGGAGTTTTTCGGGAGTTTTCGGGAAAATCGCCGGAGTTATGTCGTCGGAGAGGAGGAACCACGCCGGAAATAATGTCGTCGGAGCGTCGCCGGAGCAGATTCACCGGAATGACTGGCCAGAGAGGAGATGGAGGAAAGAAATTAAGTTGTAAGGGATGAGGAAAAGAAGATGAGGCTCGGCCTATATATAGACTTTCACTTAGACGACGGAGCACTATTCTCCGTCGTCTAAGTGCACCTGGACGACGGAGAATAGTGTTTTCCGTCGTCCAGGTGGCGGTTTAAAAATTTTCAATCGGCGCGTAATTAATCGGCGGGACGTTTTGAACCGCCATGATTTTGGACTTAGACGACGGAGAATGAATTCTCCGTCGTCTAAGTGAAAATTCAAGCGGTCCCAAAAACGGAAGCGGTAAATTGAACCGCCATAAAAATTGGACCTGGACGACGGATATGGTCATTGAACCGCCATAAAAATTGGATATGTTTGTCGTAACATAATATATAATTGTCTTCAAAGGATCATAAAATAATAAGTTCGGGAAGGGTTTGATCGGCACAGTCAACCGCAAAACCGATAATTTCACAAACCGGAAACGTGGATACAAGGCATTTCGCAACTCCGATTTTCGAACCGTCGAAGCTCGCACACCAAGAATTGTTTACTCTAAAGTCTTGATGAAAAGACTTTGCATTGGAAGAAGGTCTAGATGGTCATTGTCTTAGAAAAAATTACGATATCTGCACCTGGACGACGGAAATGAGCGTTTCCGTCGTTCAGGTAATCACCTGGACGACGGATATGAAGTTATCCGTCGTCCAGGTTCATAGACCCTGAATTCAGGGGTTAGGGCCTTACTGTTTAGGGTCTGGTTTGTGAACTTGGACGACGGAGAATGATTGTCTCCGTCGTCCAGGTTCATAGACCCTGAATTCAGGGGTTAGGGCCTTACTGTATAGGGTTTAGGGTTTGTGAACTTGGACGACGGAGAATTACCATATCCGTCGTCATAGTTTGTACCTGGACGACGGAGATTGACCATCTCCGTCGTCCAGGTGTAAAAACCCCGAATTCAGGGGTTAGGGCCTTAGGGTTTACGGTTTAGGTCGTCCCCGGTCATTTGTGTGTCCGTTCAATTATTCTGATTCAAAAATATAATTAAAAAATTGATCGATCGATATCCGATCTGCTAGGTTTTGGGTCCAAGATTTAGGGTTTTATATGGCGCCAAAGGTGAATATGGCGGGGGACCTAATATAAACGTGGACAGAATTCAGGTGTCCGTTCAATTATTTTGAATGACCATAAAAAAATTAAATAAATGATCGATCGATCCGATTTGCTAGATTTAGGGTCGAGGATTTAGCTAGGGTACGTTTTATATGAGATTGAGATTTGGCGCCAATATTTATTAATTTCTCCGTTGGCCAGGATATATAATTCAGATTAATTTCTTACCGTAAACCGGCATCGATCATATATATATATTATAATAATTACAGTAATTAATTACCAATTAATCTCCCTCGTCGTATGACCGTACTCTTCGTCATAATCATCATCGTCCTCATCCCTGTTAGTCGACGGCTCATCCTCGTCATCGTACTCAACATCGTCCGACGAATAACCTGAGTCCTCGTCTGCGTCATCTTCCTGCTCGTCTTCTTCATCTACCTCATCGATAATCTCATCTTCAGTTAGATCTGTACAACCATCAGGCATGGGTAACCGTTCACTATCTTGAACCAGGTCCATTATATCGGAGCGGACCATAGAAATATTAAGCTCTTGATAGGCAGGAATGTCTCTTTCTGGTTCAGCAGCATCTTCAGTCGTCGCCGGTGTCCCTTCAATTGTCTCTGTATTCCATATTCCTCGGTGAGAGATATGGTTCACTATTTTCCACCCTTCACCGGCTTTCGGATCGTCGAGATAGAACACCTGCCGAACTAAGGTGGCGAGAGCAAAAGGCTCATCCTCATACCAGCTAGAGTTTGTATCGACTGATAATAGTCCCAGGTCTTCCTTTGTACGCTTGAACCATCTGCACTTGAATAGGAAAACGTTGACATCATTCCCGTAACATAGTTGAACCACGTATACAATAGCCCCGTAATATAGATCATTGTCTTTCCCAACCGCTACCCCACTGTTTTGTGTTCTTCTTCCTTCGTCTCGGGCCAATGAATGGAACTTTACACCGTTCACAAAACATCCGGGATAAATATAGTGTTTAACCGGCTTCCCTGCTAGCAAGTGCTTTGGCCATGACCACCACCCTCCGTGGTTATCAGATTTTTGCAGATCAATCATCTACGAAAATGGGCAAATTAATATAAGGGTTTATTTCTGCAAACATGAGCGATATGTATTTAAATAATTAATACCGAGTCGTACGTACGTACCCATTGGAAGAAATAATCAGGAAACTTCTTCTTAACCATTTTCTCAATCCACGCCGAACTCTTGTTTTGATTTAACGCCTGAAGCCTCTCCCTGTATGACAACATGTACGGCTCAACTTCGTCACAGTCTCGCAACACTACCCAATGTGCCTCAATAAGTTCTTCCCGTGTTAACGATTCCTTTAATACTCCTCTAAACGGTCGGACGACATTTCTCACGACAGAAAGATTGATGCGGGCACTGCGATCGGAGGCAGTACTGGGAGGGGGTGAATCTTTGAGGTACCTGTTGCAGTAAGTAACACACTCATGCATTAGGTATGTCTCTGCTATGGAGCCATCCGGGGCCGACCTGTTTTTGACGAATGACTTATACTGTCCAAGCTGTCTACAAAATCAAACGTACACATTACATAAGTACATATAGCTAGCTAGCTAGTATATATATATTCTCCAGTGGAACAAATTAATTAATTAGTTGTACGTACCTTTCTTGAGGATACATCCAAGTGTACTGGACCGGACCAGAAATGAGCACCTGCTCGGGCAGGTGGATCATTAGGTGAATCATGATGTCAAAGAAAGCAGGGGGAAAAATCCTCTCTAGTTTGCAAATGATGTGCACAATTTGTTGTTGCAATTCCACCACATCTGACTTCTTTAATTCTCTAGCGCATAACCTCTGCCACCACCTGCACAATGCCACTATTGGTTCTACGACGTCCCGAGGCAAGTATGGTCGAATTACCACTAGAATCAGACGTTGCAGCATAACGTGATAGTCATGTGTCTTTAGACCAACAAACTTGTGTTGCACCTCGTCCACAGCTCCAGTTATAGTAGCTGCATACGTAGCCGGATAACGAACGCCCTTAAACAAGTGAAATACAGAACGTCTAAGCGTCGGCTTCACTGTGTAAGGTGCATCTGGCATCTTGTTGTACACTCCTTTCCTATCCCTCCTCAACCACAAGGGACGACGTAGATTCATTGATTCCAAATCTTTGCGCGCTTTGGGAGTATCTTTAGTCTTGAACTTAATACCGAGAATTGTTCCCACCACGCTGTCGCACACATTCTTTTCTATGTGCATCGCGTCCAAGTTGTTCCTCAGCTTCAACTTCGACCAGTAAGGGAGTTCAAAGAATATACTCTTGTGATCCCAATAGCTCAGATCATGTGGAGGAATTGGATTGCATTTCTTTACATCCGCGTCATTGCTCAACACACCAAAGTCGAAATAGCTCAACCTCTCTAAAATCTCTTCGCCAGACCAACTACGGGGTTTAGGATTGTTCTCTACCGTACCGTCGAAATGAGCTTCATCCTGTCGCCACGGGTGGTCGTGAGGAAGCCATCTACGGTGACCCAAGTAACACACCTTCCCCGCGTGCCAACTAGAGTTCACGTCGTCCAAACATATAGGACATCCATTATATCCTTTTGTCCTGCAGGCTGCCAACATCCCATAAGCTGGAAAATCGCTGATCGTCCACATTACAGCAGCCCTCATCGTGAACATCGTGTCAGTGAATTTGTCATAAGTTGGGACTCCATTTTCCCACAACAGTTTCAGCTCGTCGATCAAAGGTCTGAGGTAGACATCTAAGCACTTCAATGGAGATTTAGGACCTGGAATTAGTACGGTAAGGAAATTAAATTCCTTGTTCATGCACATCCTCGGAGGCAAGTTGTACGACATCAGAATAACTGGCCAAGTGCTGACGGCGGAGCTATTACTTCCCCAAGGATTGAATCCGTCTGTAGATAGGCCGAGTCTAACATTTCTAACCTCTGAAGCAAAGTCTCCAAATTCTCTGTCGAAATGTTTGAAACCCTCCCCATCCGCGGCGTGTCGCAGGACATCGTCATCTATTCGCTTTTCTGCGTACCATCGCATCGCCTCTGCTGTGTGTAGAGACATGTACAGGCGCTGCAATCTGGGAATCAAGGGAAAATATCGAACAACTTTCACAGGAATTCTCTTTTTCGAACTCTTCCTATTCAACTGGAATCTGCACTGGCCACATACGGGACAATAGTCCAACTCTTTATACTCTTTGTAAAATAGCACACAATCATTCGGACATGCGTCAATTATCCTGTACTTTAGGCCGAGGCTGCTCAGGATATTTCTAACCTTATAATGAGATTTAGGAAGATTGTGATCATCAGGAAGCAACTTACATATTTGCTCCTGAATTTCGTCAAAAGCACTCACTGACATTTTGTGCTTCACTTTTATCTTCATTTGCTCCATCACATATTGCAACACATTCTCTCGACATCCAGGGAACACCGGGGTCTGCGCTTCAAGTAGCATCCGGTTGTACTTTTCCATCTCACTGGTGTCAGTGGCCAAGCTAGCTGCGGGGAATGTGTCATCATGCTCATTGGTGGTACTGTAACCTCCGTCTTGATGTTGGTGTCCGCCATGACTACATCCCGGAAACGCATCATGGACCAAATCTGCAGTTGGGTTGCAAGCTGGGGGTCCGGCACCACTGCCGCTGGATGAGGCATCATGGTAACTGTACCCTGAGCTGAAGTCTGCTGCGCTGAACTCTACTGCTTCACCATGCTCGCTCCATGTAGTGTAACTCCACATCATACCATTTTCGTACAAGTGTTGCACCATAACATTAACCTCCGCATACTGACAATTAAGACATTTCTGACACGGACACCTGAAACGTTTCTTTCCCTGACCATGTTCTATCGCAAAATTCACAAATTCGCTAATTCCATCCATATACCGGACATCACATCTATTCTTCAACTTCATCCAACTCTTGTCCATACTGCTACAAAATATTATACTTAATTAATTATTACATATATATATATATTTGTCCATTAATTTACGCTTAATTATACGTACTCGATCTACATATCGATCCATCAATTACGTACGTATGTACGTAATTTAATCGATCTGTACATATATATATAGCTAACATCAGCTAACATCCTTGCATGTATATATATATGTACGTACGTTTTCAGTAAATACATATTAATTAAGCAAATTTTAACTGCGTACGTACGTACCTGCTGGCCTTCTCGATATCTTTACGTTAATTAAGCTAACTAGCTAGTCAGCGGAGATCCCTTATCGATCCTGATTCTTCTCGGCCTAGCTAGCTTCTAGCTAGCTAGCTACCTAGCTCCCTTCTCCTTCTCCCTTCTCCTTCAATTCTTCTTCAAATGGAATCATGAAGAGATCGAGGCTAGGAATGAATTCGATCAGTTTGGCATCGGGCTTATATAATGCTTCACTTAGACGACGGAGATGTCGGTACGTCGTCTAAGTGGAAGTACGTTTCGTATACTCGGACGACGGCGTGTCGGTCCGTCCTCCAGGTAATCACCTGGACGACGGAGAATACCATCTCCGTCGTTCAGGTGATCACCTGGAGGACGGAGAAGACTCCGAGGTCCAGGTGACCACCTGGACGACGGATAATACCATCTCCGTCGTCCAGGTGATCACCTGGACGACGGAAAATACTCCGTGGTCCAGGTGATCACCTGGATGACGGAGATGGTATTCTCCGTCGTCCAGGTGGTACTTGGACCACGGAGTCTTTTCCGTCGTCTAGGTGTCACTTGGACGACGGAGACTTAGTGTTTCCGTGGTCTAAGTGCTGTTTTCTTGTAGTGCTTGGAAATGCTCTTTGTTATTAGTTCCACTAATTTTGTCTTATTCGAGACTTCGACAATTCAAATTTTTCTCTAGCTCCTCACATCCAAGACATCGTAAGGAGTACCTCTGTGTGCAGGTATGACATTTCACTTTCCCAAATGAATGTGCGATAGCATTTTCCTTTGTGACTTATTTATAATGAAAATGGGGCATAAAGGACCCTGGGGTTGACTGTGGGGATGAAGGTCCAAACTATTATCAAACTGGCTCAAATTTTTACATTACGTATACAGTAGTTATATGCCCCCATCCTACGGTTCCATTTTTCATATTCAATTTTTATCTAATGTTTTTACGTTCAAAGGGCCATGTTTATTCAAAGCATTCAACAAGTTATACGACACTAGTATTCACACCATGAATTCATTCATATTGTTAAAGGACCCAACCCCGATTTAGCTCCCTAAATCGGAGTCAAACCCCTTCGAAAACACGAACCAACAAAAAACCGTAGAAATTTTGGCAGAGTTTCGTTACTAACGTGGAATTACCATTACCTGCACGCGGAAAATACACTTCATCCTATGCCACAAAAAGCAAACCATGGGCACCAATCCCATCCGGATTTCTCAATATATCAACAGTAAAGTAAAACAATAAATATAATAGTACTTTACTGAAATCCGGAGTAAAATTGTATAGCATAAACAATAGAATTCTCAGAGCAACCTCTAATGTATAATCATATACGTATACTCAGTAGGTAGAACAATAAACCTACTGGAAGAAACAAGGTAGCTCGAGCACTATGCCTCCGACCACGACATGCGACATCAGAGTCCGAACTGCAAACTGGGCACGGAAACCAAAAAACCCAGGGGAAAGACATGAAAACTGTTAGAGTGAGTGGACGAAAAGAAATGTCTTTCACCAGTTGATATATATATGTTTAAAATAACATATGCGAGTCCAGGTAAATAAAAACAACAAGTACACGAGGTAAAACCATAATCCTCCAGCGTACTGAGCATGCAAGTAAAAATTCCACGGGGTCACTCATGGAAACCTCCGTGCTAGTACAGTCAGAATCACGGAGTCCCTGACTTCCACGTGATTCTAGCCAGAAATGGCCTCGGTTCCGGGGAAACGCCCCTCACCGGTCAGGTCGGGGTAACGCCCCTCCTGGCGGCCTACCATCGGGGATCAGCCGAGAGGCAAGTGTATCGATACAACAACGTAACTGAGACTGTACTCTGTGTAAATCAAATCATAAACAGTTCGATGCAAATGCATGAAACAACATATAAGTGTATGTATATTCGTATACGTATATCCGTATAAGTATAATCGTATATTCGTAAAAACACATGCTCGTATAACTCGTATCTCATACGCATGCTCAAGTTCGAAAATCGTATTAAAAGACTCGCAATCATTTCCGTGAAAAGAAATTGTCCACTCACAAACTAGCGTAACGCGATATGCGTTAACCCGTGATCCGGCGGAAAGTCCATCGCCAAACGAACGATCACGAACACCTGAATATACACAATGTCCAATACTCAAAGTCATAACTCGACAATACAAATCAAATCACGAGAAACCACCGTTCTCGGAAACACGAAATCCGAATACGACGAATCGTTGAAAATCCGATATGTACATCTCAATACCTCGCTATACTTTCGGACGCTCAACTCGAAAAACGAACCTCCCCACTGCGATCGAGGCGCGATTTCGAGTGAAATGACATGCAACTTGTCGAAAATCCCAAAAAGTCAAACTTTGACCGCCGTTGACCTTTGACCGCCGCGTTGACCACCGCCCACGGCGGCGCCGCCACCAAACGTGAGATTTCTCGGCGGAGCAACCCCTATTCCATGCTAAACCACCCACTGAGCAACTTTGTCAACTGCAACAAAGGCCAATTCTCACTCTAACCATGTCAATTTCATGAAAAACCGAATGTTCACTCAAATTTCAATCCCAAAATTCTCCATCCACAAATCAAATTAGGACTCCATACTTACATGGTAGCTTGTAGGTGAGGAGAGCTTCAAAGCCCACTAAAAATTTCAGCTCGAATCGGTCTAAAACATGGAACCCGAATTCACCATTTTCCTTCCACCTTCTTGCCGGAATTTCTACTCCTTCTGGTGAGCCACGCCGAAAAACAAGACCGGAGCTACCACCAGAGGGCCGAGACGAAGCAAACGAGACCCTTCCCGAGCCGTGGGGTGGCCGGAAAGACTTCGTCGCCGGCGAGCCGTGGAGGACCATCGCCACCGTCGCACCACTCGGTCAAACCGAGTCAACCAAAATCAATGCTAATTTGACTTTCCCTTTATGGTAACCCAGTTTAAATACACTTTCCCAAAACGGAAACTTCATAATTATCCATTTCGACGAACTTTAAACACCCGTAACTCTCGCGTCGTAACTCCGACTCCGATAATTCTCGCGGCAACAAACTCGACTCGACATATTCTTCAATAATCACCCGAAGTCAAACACATCGACCAATCGGATGAAAAGTCAACTGTTCAACCCAACACATACATAATCCGATTAAATAATCCACGAACGGAAATATTCACAACCTAATCACAGTAACTCAGAATAATGCTCCGGAAGTTCCCACGAGCTCGAAATTAAATTCTCAACAACTTCCGTGAAGAAGCCGAAACCAAATTCTCGTCTGGTAATTTAGTCGTTAAGAGCACCACCATTTAAATCCGAACTTCAAATATTCATTATTAATTCCTCGATCGTCCAAATAACGATCCGGAACCGCCCACGAACTCGAAATTACACGTACAATGACTCTCGAGAAGAGACCCAGCTCTAATTCTCGGCCAATAATTAAGTCGTTAGCAAACCTGACGATTCAAACAACCGTCAGAAATCTGCAACTACGCAGTAACTCACATATATAGCTGATCATACTGCTGACTCTGGTCCGGGTCGTTACATATTGTCGACACGAATTCTTGAATTTCCTAATATTAGACATTGAAAGTGAAAATATGCACAATAAATAACCACAGGTATGTTTTGATAATTTCTCAGTGACCAATTTATTTTTATTTTTATTTTTGAGAGTTTCAAATCAAAAATTCGTTCGAAAGAAAAGTCTAGTATGTCGATCGAACTCAAACCAATCACCATAAATCTAATCGTATGGTACGTTTATTCAATTTTCATTTTTAACTATTATTAGATTTTTTAAATAATTATATTCTATTATACTTAATTAATGATAATCGAACAACGCATATGTCTTGAATTCTTTTTGTGTTCAATAATTTTAGAATAACGTAGATGCCAAAACAGTTATGTGAAGATTTTCGAAGGATTTTCAGAATTTTAACCTATTTTTTTGTAAATTTGAAAAGAAATGAAATGATATAAAATTTATTTTAACAAAGTTTTTTTTTGGGTGGATATAAGCTGTCCAATCCTTTTTTTTTGAAATTTTTGGGCCGTTCGTTTAGTTGAACCATAGATGATGGATGTCATTGTCGCCTCTCAAATATGACATCTTCCCCAGCAGACGTCAATGCTAGGAGGAGGAGGCGAGAAGGAACGTAGTTGGTTCGGTGATTAGAGAGATAAACCTCAAGTGGCGACCAGGGAGTTACCTATACCGCTATTTAGGCAGTCAACATACCAGGACCAAGGTTAGAAAGGACGGCCAACGAGACTATTAGGTCAGGATCGCCTTCACTGGATGACTTTGTATGAGAGTTGAGTATCTTTGGTGGTCATTCTTTCTACGTTGAATGTTTTTGACTATGTCGTTTATATTTTGTTTGACCCGGAGGGTGTCACGTTCTTTTATATTGGTAAGGTGGGTGTCCATAGTCAACGTACCTATCACATCCTTTTAAAAATTGTGGCGAGTAAATTTATCCCTCTGACGAGGTGATTCTAGTTGGATTATTTTATAAGAGATTGCAGTGTAATGTTCAGAGGTTTTAGGTTGTCTACTGATCTAATGCTTCTGGATATAATTGAATTTGTTTTGATTTTGGGTAGGTACTTTCATCGGAAAGGGGTTGTGTTGAGGAGTAGAAACTTTCATCGGAAAGGGGTTGTGTTGAGGAGTTCGGTTTGTCTGAGATTTTGCTTTGTGGTGAGGTAAACGTGTTATCTTGTGCCTGGGTTCGGCCGTGGTGGCTGTGATGTTGTTGTGAGAGAGATGTACCCCATAATTGGCACATATCGTGAAAATTCATGTCCCTACTTCCTGTACTGATTCGATTGTAGTAGTTAGTGTGTATCCGGATGTATTTCCCGTGAGTTACCAAGTTTACCTACAGTTTGGGAAAGATTTTATTGTTGAGTTATTATCGGGTACCGATACTTTAACTCAAGTATCCTATCAGATGGCTCCAGCAGAGTTGCGAGAGTGGCAGACTCTACTTCAGGAATTGATTGACGAGAATTTTATTCGTCTCAGAATTTTATCGTGTGGATCCCCAATATTATTCGTGAATGTGAAGGATGGTTCAACGAGGTTACGCATCGCTTATCAAAAGATGAACCAAATTTTGTGAAAGAACAAATTTCCATTACTAGGGGTCGATGATTTATTTAATCTTGATATTCCTTCTTCGAGACTTTTTCATTCTTTGAGCAATTCCAATAATTCATTTTTGTTAACCTAAAATGTCTTCACTTTTGCTGTTTCTTATATTGTTTGTGTTCATTTTATGTCGTGAACACATTCCCTCGTGAAAGGATACGTTTCTCTTCATGCCACCATCCAGGAAATATATTTCTTCCATTTATTAATCACATGAATTCGCGGAGGAAAACATATTGTATTAACATTGGACCAGTGGTGTGTATGTTATGCTGCATAGATTAAATTATTTCAGCTCGATGTCAGATATGGGTTTACGAGCATTACAAGTGTACATGGAGATTAGTAGTAGATGAGTATGATTTGAAATTTTTATGTTGCATGACTTCAGGATTTCTCCTAGACGTGATTCGGAGCATCCTACTGATAACTTAGTGTTTATCACGCTCAAAAGTATACATGAGCGCGAATTTCGAGCAAGGTTATGCTTGGCAACGATGATTTAATTTAGTTTTTCCAGCTTTATAAAAATTCAGAGTTCTAACGCTGCATGTTATCGGGAACTATCGCGTTTTTTGGATTTTGCAGTACTCTGACATTCTGATTAATTTTTATAAGTTGATGTCTGGTGTCAGAGGAATTATAATAATACCTATGATGGTACAACATGGAAGGTTGCAACAATTCGATTATTTAATCGAGATGATACTCTGGTATGAGATTTACATCGCAATATTGTATTATTTTCAATGGACTGATTGTGTCGCCATACATGTATATGTATTAGTGGCTATGCCTAATTTCTTAGGATCTATTGGCTCATGTCAGCAATAGTTATGTTCTTGTGTGAGCCATATGGGGGTATTTGAGCTCGGGGAATGATCAAGTGAATGCTAAGATTCAGGTTTTGTTTTGGCATTTGTTTAGATTGCGGGAATGATGCATATTATCGATTTAACGGTTGCAATTATTCAAGAACTTCAAATGGAATGTTGGGTTTATATCTTCAGATTTATAGTAAATGGCGATGTCAGTTTGACTCCCTCGTTCTTGCCCATTGTTTGGTTTATTTGAGGCTTACTACAGATGTTTTCTTTTGAGCATCTTTATGGTTATATGGATATTTGTTAAGGTAGTATGCTTTTGGAAGTGATGAATTATGGAGATTCATGGTTTGTGTAATCATTGTGATTCGTGAACTCAGTCAGGTAGTAGTTATTTATGTTTGTCTATAGCTCTGTTGATTTGTAAGTAAATCCGAATGGAATGTGAAGCCTACATTTTCAATTTTGAGATGAGATTATTGAAATATTTTCCTTTTATAGGTTTTTGGGTTCCTTACGTTTTAGAGAAGACTATACCCAATTTTTTGAAAGAAATTTTGAAAACGATATAAGGTTGGAAGTTCATTGCGGATCGGCCATGTACCTTATTGTGATTTTAAACTGGTTCGTTGGGTTCCCTGTTTATGGTTTTGGTGGTTTTAGTAGCCACCTTATGGGTGAGGGTCCGTGATTGGACATCTCAATTAGTTTCTGGTGCAGGGTTCTGATGGCGATTTAGGTGCCACTTCTGTGTTGGAACGACACCTCTACCCATGTAGTTATCTTTTTGGGACCCCCTGGTCTGAGCATTTTTGGATAATTTTGGCCTATTGTGTTTAAGTATGTTAGTAGAATTGGTCATTAGTTTTGGTAGGGATACCAAAAGCTTCTAAGCATTATGTTATCGAATTTGAATTATGTAGCTCTTTGTGTCAGATTTAGTTGGAGTAGGTATTACCCCATCAGATTTATTGGACGAGACTTGATAACAAAATATTAGCTTAGTAACAGAGTCATGGATCAGGCAAACAATAGTGAATATTCTTGTGAGCTAGAAAGCGCTGACTGGAGCAGTAAGTACGGGAATTCGTTTGTTATACGTGTATGTATAGATTTTAAGGAACAAAATTTTTGTACGGGGGGTAGATTTTTACAACCTAGAATAATATTAGGCAATAATCGGAACTTGTACGGTTAGTCGCTAATTAATTACGTTAATCGTCGATGGTAATTAATTTTTACCGTTGGTAACTGTCGTTGGCGTTTCGTTGAAATTTTATCAACTATATTTTTTGAGAAATTTCTTTGAATAAAGTCATAGAGTTTGTTGAAACGAATTGGTTGGCACCTCAAGTGTTGAAATCGGAGTTGCGAGGAGGAAATTATGGACGGCGAAAATTTTACGAAAATATCAGAAAATGCATTACCGTAAAATCATGACTATATATAGGGGTTTCGATATTGGGAAAGTTGAACATTTCTAGGAGATGAACATTTCTAGGAGATGAATAAAGTTGTTTTTAGGTTTTTAATAAAGGAGATGAATAAAGGAGGCTAAATGGAGCTAAAAATGTGCTTAGTGAAGATTTCCTACTTCCACTAGGAAAAATGGTATTTTCCTACTTTGACCAGGATTCCTACTCAAACTAGGAAAGTGAAGGAATGATGCAAAAATGGTCTCCAAATGGTGTTAAGAAATAGCAACTCAAAATGACAAATGAAAATGTTACCATAATGGTACAAATGAAGAACAAAGGCATTTCTCCTACTCGAGCTAGGAATGAGGTGGCGGACCAAGCTTCTGGCCAACCCATTTGAAGATTAACTAGGCAGCCTAATATTCAAGCCCAATATCAAGCTCAAGGCAGGCCCACACATGATGATGAAGATCTTTCAAGAAAAGCAAAGCAGAAATCGATCTGTGCATATCAGCCTATTTTCACAGAGCACTGGGAGAAATTCAGAACAAACTTGGACACGTGTAAGACATTCATGGAAATCTCTGGAAGTCTAGTTTCTAGCCCCACTGGAATCACTCAATTCGATTAAGTAAATCTCTGAGAATTGTGGTTTTAATAAACAATGGTCATTCTGCCCGAGAAAAGGTTGCTTGGAAGAATGGAGAAAGGGAGAAACTTTCAAGAAAAGCTAAAATATTTTTCCTATAAATAGAGAGGCTTGAGAATCAGATCATCATCACTCATTCTAGGCACCTAAGCTCTGCTCTAATCATCTCCTCGACCTCCAAACGCTTAGCCATCCTCCAAAATACGAAACACCACCAAACAGCCTCCCACAAACATTCTCCTCCACCTCAAGGATCCTTTGCTCGACTTGGCTGGGATTTCTCGATCTCCATCATCACCAAAGGAGCTTCTACACTTGGAGTTTGTGGTGCGATTTCACGGGACAAAAAGTGTAACATGACCCCTTTGTTTTCAGTTTCGGTTTTGCATTGGATTTCTTATGTTTGTATTTTGAGAACAAGTTTTGATAAAAGGTTTTTTATATCTAAATTCTTTTAAGTTTCTTCCATGTGTTTTTAGCTTTGATTCGAATGCATGTGTGTGCTTATATGTTCTCAATGCTTGAAACTGTTTTTAGTAGATACTTGATTTGGTTCTCCTTTAAGCATGTTTCACGAACTAATAATAAATATAAAAATGGATTAGATAGTTAGCTCGATTTGGTTGCTGTCTTGTTCAATATAAGATTGTGTGTGTATTTTGATTGGAGTTAAAAATTTCGTTGACACTTAGAGTCTAGATATAATCATTAAAGGTTGAAAAAATGAGTTGATCACTTGTAAATATAGTAGTTAGTGTTTATTTTTGGTCTAGTAAGCTTGTTTAGGATTTTATGATCTTTAATTGTTTCTACTTGTCTATGAGTGAAGCATGTTAGAATTTAGGGTTCTAAATCTGTTTGCTGGCTATTATTTATTTAATTTCGTAGATTTTAAAAACCAACTTATAAAACCCCCCTAAAGCTTAGCATAGTCATGCATGCACCCTCAATCCCCGGTTAAGAACGATACCCTATTTACCAATGCTACATCTACAACAAAGGGTTTTAGTTGCATGCACATTTTGAGTGATTTCTAAGTGTTAATTTAGTAGTTAATTTTAGCGTGTATCAATTTTGGCGCCGTTGCCGGGGATTGTAAAGAATTGTGTGATTTCGTTTGTGTAAATATGTTTTTATTTTCAGTTTTCGGAACTGTGCACTGCCCTGTATTATGTAAATTATTTGACATAGCTAGATGTCCCCTAAAAATCTGAAAATTTGTAGAACTGTTTTTTTTTGTGTCTTGTTTATGTCTGAAAAATTACTTTGCATTCGGACTAGCAAATAATTCTGTAAAAATTCGACAAGCAGCTGTGTTCAATTTTGAGCGATTCTGAAATTTACATGTGTTCTTTGTGAATATGTGAAATTGTGTATATAGAAATCCTGTCTATAATTTCGAAATTTACATACTTGTTTATAATTCAATACTTATTTTTACTTATAATTTAATTTACTTTTACAGCATACATGTTAAAGGTAGTCTTTTATTTAAATTTAGTACATAAGTTTGGTTGATTAAGTCGCACTCTTTGGAATAGATGGCGCCTCTTTTTTTTGTTTATCTCCTTAACCCCTCATGATGTGTGGATTTCATCACTGCATACCATAACCTAAGTGAAGTTATGGATATGAAGTTGATGGCGGAGTCTACAAAGGACTTGAGAGAGGGTAAATTTTCGAAAGATTGGCTGAATGTCGGACATGGTGTCCAGAAACAGGTTATGACTGGTGACAGGTTCTGGATCTAAGAAAGACTAACACTAATAGAGTATATACCATTGGCCTGGTTAGCCTCGGGGTGTTTTGTCGAAATTAGTCTTACCTCTCGCGTTATCTCTATCCCTAACTGGCCATGTTTTTTGATTGAACCAAGGCTGATTGATTGGAAGTTTATACTTTATCGCGCGGGTCGCACATTCATTGAACGATATAAAGATCAAGCTAGTGTACTCTCTTTAAATCAAAAGATGCAACTCAAAATACAAAATACTTGTGCATAATACTTAGAAATTTTCGTGTGTTTGTACATTAGTAAAAGTATTAAACTTGTAAAGGATTAATCACATTGCATTTTAGCTTGCATAACCTTCTTGCGGCTTTGTGATGCTCGGATTTCATCACCGGGTACCCTAACCTAAGTGAAGTTAGGGGCATGAGGCCAAAAGAAAGATCACGTTGCATTCATAATTTAGCACGTAACTTGTGTGTTTTCTGCAGGTTTCTAACGTTTTCTCTTATGCATTCACTCCATACTTCACTTAGGTTCTTGATTGATTCATTTGGATGACGATTTAAGTGTGTTATGCATGAATTTGATGTGATTATTGTGTGCTTGCATTTTAACATGTATATATATATATGTGTGTTTCTAACGTTTATTCCAAGTCTTGCATTGTATATATGCCTAATATTGCAGAAAACGTGTATATTGTGTCATCGCTTGTTTTTAGATCATTTTCACCATTTTGCATACATTTTAGGATCTCTAGAGCCTTGCATTCATATTTAAATTACTTAGAGTGCTATAACTTAGTGTTTTAGTGTGTTTTTAGAGCTTTTGTGTCAAATTAGTGTGTTTTTGGCTTGTTTAAATTCGTTTGGCTTGTTTTGGTGTGTTTTACTGTGTTTTTGTTGTTTTCTTTTAATTTCCAACGTTTTTGGTTAGTATCTTCTATTCCTTGTGTATTCTTTTGATACTGACACTTGAGCTTTGGTGGATGATAAGATTCTATGAATGTCCAGCTTCCATTCGACTCCTAATATTGATATCCAAGCACTTACACATCGTCTAACTCGTTTGAGGTCTCAAGTGGATCCTAGGGAGCAAGATATCGATCAACCTCTCATTGAGAAAGGCTTCGAATCTCCACACTCATCCCATCACTCCACCAAGCAAGTTTCAGAAGAGGAACAAGAAGAAATGGTCAATAACAACAACATCTTGCCCAACAATGAGAGGCTATCTCTTCGCCAACGTACCTGCTCAACTGAGTGGAGTAGTAGTCCTTCGTGCATACGATTCCCAAATCCTCAACAGGATAAGAAGGACATTGAGCTTAAAAGTGGCTTCCTTCACCATTTGCCTACCTTTCAATGAATGTCCCATGAAGATCCGAACATGCATTTAAAGCAATTTCAGTTTGTATGTTCAAGTATGAAGCCTTCAGATGCGGATGAAGAACTCTTGAAAGTCAAGGCATTTCCCATCACCTTAACGGAAAGAGCTCAAACTTAGCTTATGGAACTCCCACCGAATCACATCACCTCGTGGAAGCAATTAGCGAATGCTTTCCTAAGCAAGTATTTTCCGGCCTCAAAGATTACTGTTTTGAGAAAGAAGATCACGGGAATCTCACAAGCAGCCGATGAGTCCTTTGACCAATACTATGATCGTTTCAAGGTTTTATGTGCTAGCTGCCCTTCCCATGGTTTTTCGGACACACTACTAAATTTTTAACCATTGCCGGCGATTTAAAATCGCCGGCAATACTTTTTTTTTTTTATCATTGCCGGCGATTTTTCCGGCAAATCGCCGGCAATAGTCCACCGGTAATTAAAAAAAAAAAAAAAAACCATTGCCGGCGACTTAAATGTAAGTCGCCGGCAATTGTTTTTTTTTTTTAATCATTGCCGACGACTTACATTTAAGTCGCCGGCAATAGTTTTTTTTTAATTACCGGCGATTTGCCGGAAAAAAATCGCCGGCAATGATAAAAAAAAAGAAAGTATTGCTGGCGATTTTTGGGGGAAAATCGCCGACAATGATTAAAAACTATTGCCGGCGATTTTAAGTCGCCGGCAATGGTTAAAAATGTAGTAGTGACACCAACCTCATGAAATACTTCTATGATGGTTTCAAACCAATTGATACAGAGCTTCTTGATGCCACTACAACCGGACCATTCATGGACTTAGATGAAGCAGAAGCTCATACACTTTTGGAGAACCGAGTTAATAATGATGCTCAATATGGGATGGCTCCACAAAAATCAGTGCATGAAGTGAGTTCAAAGCAAGGGACGGATGAGAAATATGACAAATTAGCATCTATGCTAGAAAAAGTGCTAGAACTCGAAACTAAGAGAGCCAAGGCAAGCTTAGGACCTGTTTGTGGCGTTTGCCATATGCAAGGGCACCATAATGATCAATTCCCTACAATGACGAAGCAAACTAATGAGGAGGAGCAAGTAAATGCAATTGGCAGATATCAAAGGAGCCAACGTTACAACAATTTTGGCAACCGAGATCATTGAGGTTTCAAGTGGAGTAGCAATGAGGGATGTTTAAACCCTCCGGCACCTCAACAAGGCTACTAACGTGCTCCATTTCAAGCAAGGCAGCCTATGCCTCAAGCACCTATGCAACCTATATAACCTATGCCTCAAGCTCCTCCGGTCCAACAACAATTCACTAATCCGGACTATGACAAGATGTTGGTCCAATTGTCCGCTTCCACACAAGTTCTCTTGGATGGACAAGCAAAAGCGAAGGAGACATTGGATAGTCATGGTCGAGACATTTCTGAAATGAAGAAGCAAATGGGCCAAATCGTTGATTTCATGGGTCAAATAAGGGAGAACGGTCAACTACCTCCTCAAACACTTCCAAACCCACGAACGTAAGTGCTATGGTTACTAGATGTGGGAAGCTAAGACGTTGGAATCTCCTTTGTCAAAGACAAGTAAGACACCTCAGCATACCATTTTTGAGGATGAAGACTTAGAAGAAGACCCGGCAACTCAAGAGGCCGAGAAGAAGAAGAATATGGCATCCAATGCCACTAAGGCACCTTCATCTACACAACATGCCCCAACCAAAGGTATTAACCTTATCCCTTCAAGTTTGGTTAATACTAATGCATCATTTGCTCATGCACCATTCCCACATAGGTTGACGAAATCTAAGAAGGATGATCAATACGAAGACATCTTGGACATCTTTCGGAAGGTGCAAGTAAATCTACCCTTGATTGAGTGCATCAAGCAAGTGCCTATCTATGCCAAGTTTCTAAAAGAGCTATGCACCCAAAGGAGGCAAACGAAAGCGAAGGAGGTTGTGAAGGTGAATGCAACCGTTTCAGCGGTATTGCAACGTCAGCTACCCCCCAAATTGAAGGATCCGGGGAGCTTTTTCGTTCCTTGTGTGATTTGTGACAATAAATTCGAAGATGTCATGCTAGACCTTGGGGCATCAATCAACGTCATTCCTTACTATCTTAATTTATGCCTCTATGAAGCTAGGTGAGCTCAAGCACGACAGTGTCATCATCCAACTAGCCGACCGTTCACATAAGTATGCTAGGGGATACGTTGAAGATGTTCTAGTGCAAGTCAACAACTTGATATTTCCAGCTAATTTTTATATTGTTGACATGGAGGAGAGTCCATTGAATACCACGCCATTGCTACTCGGATGATCTTTCATGAGGACTGCAAGAACAAAGATTGATGTATTTGAAGGAACATTTTTCATGGAGATTGATGGAGAGAAAATTGAATTTCATATCCTAGATGCCATGAAGTTTCCTACGGCAAGTGTCAATGCTTGTATTTCAGTGGATATGGTTGAAGACATGGCGCAACACCACTTAGACACCATCGGAGATGATGAGCTCGACATTGCCATTCAAGAAGGAGCGGGGCTGACTCGACTCGGAGATGAAGCCCTTATTGATGCATTGATTGGCATCCTGGAGCCTAGAATCCGGGAAATGGCTACGACACTCAATGAGGCTCCCAAGATTACCACTAGGCCCCCACCTATTCCCTTGGCCTATGGTAAAAATCAGCTTGTTCCCTCCATTATACAAGCACCGAAATTAGAGCTCAAAGTGTTACCGGATCATTTGAAGTATGCATACTTGGGAGAGAATGACACCTTGCCGGTTATCATCTCATCAACATTGAAGGAAGAACAAGAAGTCAAGCTAGTTCGTGTGCTCTCAAAGCACAAGACTGCCATTGGTTGGACACTCGCAGACATCAAAGGAATAAATCCAGCCACATGTGTGCATCGAATCTTGCTTGAAGATGGAGCTAAACCGACTAGGGAAGCTCAAAGGAGACTCCATCCGCCTATGATGGAAGTAGTGAAGAAGGAAGTGATCAAGCTCTTGGATTGTGGCGTTATATATCTGATTTCCGACAGCCTATGGGTCTCACCTGTGTAAGTTGTTTCTAAGAAGTCCGGAATCACCGTGGTAAAGAATGCAGAGAATGAACTAGTGCCACAAAGAACTGTAACCGGCCATAGAGTTTGTATCGACTATAGGAAGCTCAATGCCACCACTCGCAAGGACCACTTCCCCTTGCCATTCATTGATCAAATGCTTGAGAGGTTGGCAGGACATGCTTATTATTGCTTCCTCGACGGTTATTCAGGTTATAACCAAATCAGCATCGCTGAAGAAGATCAAGAGAAGACAACGTTCACATGCCTATTTGGAATGTTTGCATATCGACGGATGCCATTTGGACTTTGCAACGCACCAAGTACATTTCAACGTTGCATGCTTTCAATTTTCCAAATTACATAGAGAAAATCATAGAAGTTTTTATGGATGACTTTAGTGTATTTGGAAGGGATTTTGATGCATGTTTCGAGAACTTGGAGTTAATATTACAAAGATGCGTTGGAACAAACCTAGTGCTTAATTTGGAGAAATGCCATTTTATGGTCACTCAAGGGATAGTCTTAGGTCACATAGTTTCGAAAAGAGGAAGAGAAGTTGATAAAGCTAAAGTAGATCTTGTGCGATACTTACCCTCTCCGACTTTGGTTAGAAAGATATGTTCTTTTCTTGGCCACGCATGTTTTTATAGGAGATTTATCAAAGACTTTTCCCACATATCTCGTCCCTTGTGCAAGCTTCTACAAAAAGAAACTCCCTTTGTGTTTGATGATGAATGCCGAGCTGCCTTTGACAAATTGAAGGAGCTTCTCACGAGTGCTCCAATCCTTTGTGCACCGGATTGGTCTCAACTATTTGAACTTATGTGTGATGCTTCCGACTACGCCGTTGGAGCTATTTTAGAGCAAAGGAAGGATAAGAAGCCCTATGCCATCTACTATGCTTCTCGAACACTTGATGATGCTCAAGCAAATTATACAACAACCGAGAAGGAGATGCTTACTGTAGTGTTTGCACTTGATAAGTTTCAATCATACTTGTTGCAAAGCAGGGTGATTGTCTACACGGATCACGCTACATTGAAGTATCTCATGGCAAAGAAGGATGCCAAGCCACGACTAATTCGTTGGATACTTTTACTCCAAGAATTCGACATAGAAGTGAAGGACAAGAAGGGAGTAGAAAACGTGCTGGCTGACCACTTATATAGAATTGTACATGACAAAGAGGCCTTGCCAATAGAGGAAACATTTCCAGATGAACAACTCTTCAGAATTCAGGTAAGTGCATCTGAAACTCCATGGTATGCGGATATAGTCAATTATTTAGTCACCAATAAGTTTCCATCTTCCATGCATAGTTCTCAACGTCAAAAGCTTAAGCGTAATGGTAGGTTTTTATTTGGGATGAACCTTACTTGTGGAAAGAATGTTTGGACTTAGTAATTAGGAGGTGTGTCCCCGATAGTGAATTTCAGTCCATTCTTGAGTTTTCTCATAATAGTGCATGTGGAGGTCATTTTGGTTCTAGGAAAACAGCCTTGAAAGTATTAGATTGTGGATTCTTTTGGCCTAAAATTTTTCGTGACTCTCATGATATTTGTACTAAGTGTGATAGGTGCCAAAGATCCAGCAACATTGGACCACGAGATCAAATGCCACAAAAGTATATGCTTAATGTCGAAAATTTTGATGTGTGGGACATAGATTTTATGGGACCATTTTCCATGTCTAACGGTTACACTTACATTTTACTCGCCGTTGATTATGTTTCGAAATGGGTGGAAGCGAAATCCGCCCGTACTAATGATTCGCGAGTTGTTGTAGATTTCCTTAAAGCTAATATTTTCACCAGGTTTGGAATGCCACGCGTTCTAATCAGCGATGGAGGGAGTCATTTTTGCAACAAGACGGTGGAAGCATTATTGAGGAAATATGGTGTCACGCACAAAGTCACTACACCGTACCATCCTCAAACAAATGGAATGGCTGAAGTGTCCAACCGTGAGATCAAGAAGATTTTAGAGAGAACCATTAAGCCGAACTGGAAACATTGGAGCCAATGCTTAGATGATGCATTATGGGCATACCGGACTGCCTACAAAACTCCCATTGGAATGTCACATTTTCGATTAGTTTAAGGGAAAGCATGTCATCTTCCGGTGGAGCTAGAACACAAGGCATGATGGGCTATCAAGAAGTTCAATATAGATCGGGATGAGGCTGGTCTACATTGAAAGCTACAACTTTGTGAACTTGAGGAAATAAGGAATGATGCTTTCCACAATGCATAGATTTACAAGGAGAAAACCAAGCGGATCCATGACAAAATGATCCGTGGGAAGAAATTCGAAGCCGGACAGAAGGTTTTACTCTTTCATTCACGACTTAGACTTTTTCCAGGAAAGCTACACTCAAGATGGATCGGTCCTTACATTTTTGTTCAAGTTTTCCAACATGGTGCTGTGGAGATACAATCTTTAGAGTCCGGGAAACTGTTCAAGGTGAATGGTCACCGATTGAAGCCATACTATGAACATTTGAAAGAACATGACGTGGAAGACGATACGCTTGATGATCCCATCACTTCAAGCATGTGAAACACATCACGTCTAGGCTGTAAGACGTTAAAAAAACAAGCGCTTGTTGGGAGGCAACCCAATGGAGGAGTCTACAATTGAGATTTGCATTCTCTTCCCTTACTCTTTTTATTTCATTGCATTTCATTTTCTTAGTTAGATTTTCGTAACTCCTAGTCTCATTACTTGATTCTATGCTTTACTTTAGTACATTGAGGATAATGTAGAGTTAAAGTGTGGGGGAGGGGTTTACACCATTATTTGCGTCATACAATCATAAAAACCGGGCGGACAATGGAACTTTCTGGCGGTTGATGCCCTAAAAAAAAATCTTTTGTGTTTTCTTATTTTTATTTAGTGTAGTAGATGAACACTTGTCTTTTAGTAAGAAATCCTTGTGATTTGGTGTCTAGAAGGGGACGGTTTCTAAGACGGGTTTTGGATGTGAGAAAAGACAAGCTCGAAAATCACTCCTACCTCTCTTGGTCTCTCTCGCCAACTGGCCATTTTACTAAGGTTGCCCAAAGAAGATGAGGACTAAATCTACGCTTGTTTGAGTGTCTTGAGTCTTTTTGTTTATTTTAGTGTTTTAAAGAATCTTTAGGATGCCCTTAGTCTATGATGAAAATGGACCGAAAAGAATACATATGGCGTTGAATAATCACTAAAACAATTTCTAGTGCTAATTGAGATATTTTGATTGTCATAACATGTAGTAGATATGGTTTGCATAAACATGGTACAGATTTCGCATGTTAGAATAAGTTTTTAGATCATACAAACCTTGAAGTGAGTTTCTGAGCCTACATTACATCCTTTGTTGAGTGAATTTTGTGCATAATGGTTTCAAAAACATTTACTTGCCTCACCTAACTGCTTGCGATAGATTTCAATGAACTAGAGATTACTAGAACTTACTCATGCAGATTTGCAAAGCTTTTAAGTTGATATATGCTCTGATTTTAGAGATGATTAAAGGCATTTTGGTTTTCCACCACTTACCCAAAAAGCCATGTGTCCCTTTTGGGTGCACGAGTTGCGACACCCTTAAATTACCCTTTGGTGCCTACGTTAAGCTTTTTCTTTCATTTACCACATACATATCTAAACACTTAGCCTAGTGTAGAATTTCCTACCCTTGTTCAAAGACTTGGTGAAGAGATTTCGAAGCTAGCACAAAGAAGTGGAGAAAATATGATGGAAGAATACAAAGGAAGGGAAGACTTATCCAAAAGTTGAAGAAAAAAAAAGTGCGATTGCCGTAAAGACAAAAGAAAAAAAAATAGTGTAAAAAGCTCTCTGGCAAATGTTCCAAGTGTAAAAGCTGGGACAAGTAAAGTTTAGAATAAAGTTAGGCCCAAAAAGATGAAATTTGGCCTTGTTTTTGAAGTTTTGACACATGAGAAAGGATAAGCTCAAGTGGATGAAGTGTTGACTATGTCTTTTAAACATTTTTCATCACCACATACCCAAATTTCAAGTACCTTAGCCTCAGCCTATTACAACCTTTCTAAAGTTCTTTATGATCCTTAAGATGAGTAGCCTTCGATTGGTTGAGTAAGTTACATAAGTAAGCATATGCGCACGTTGGTTCATTTGTGCAAGTAATTCATCGTATTCATGAGGTTTTGATTCAATTCATATACACTTTGAGTGAACCCTTTTCATGAGTGAAAATATGATGAGTTCATCAATGTGAGATTGATTTAAACTCGTTCGAAACATGCACAGCTTTAACTTCACCATTGTTTGCTTCCAAGTCTTACTTGTTTATGACATGATCTTATCTCTATTATCTCTCGAAATTATTGAGCTTAAACTCTGAATTCTTGTGATTCCATCGCCATACACATAGAGATTTCTGAGACATTTGTAGCTAAGGGCTTGGAAGTGTTTTTAATATTTGAGTTTTTAAATTCCTTAGAATTGTCCGACATGGAGATTAGCTCCAACGATTAGGTTTGAGTCAATTTTTTTTTTCGAGTTTTTCTTTTGTCTTAGTTTTTGCTAGGGACTAGCAAAATCTAAGTGTGGGAGAATTTGATCTACGCAATTTATGTTTGATTCTTAACGTATTTCTCTCTACATTTAGCTATGTTTTTACCTTAGTATTCTCTATTCTCACTTACTTTGTTGTTTTTAGGTTTTTAATAAAGGAGATGAATAAAGGAGGCTAAATGGAGCTAAAAATGTGCTTAGTGGAGATTTCCTACTTCCACTAGGAAAAATTGTCTTTTCCTACTTTGACCAGGATTCCTACTCAAACTAGGAAAGTGAAGGAATGATGCGAAAATGGTCTCCAAATAGTGTCAAGAAATAGCAACTCAAAATGACAAATGAAAATGTTACCATAATGGTGCAAATGAAGAACAAAGGCATTTCTCCTAATCGAGCTAGGAATGAGGTGGCGGACCAAGCTTCGGGCCAACCCATTTAAAGATTAACTCAGCAGCCCAATATTCAAGCCCAATATCAAGCTCAAGGCAGGCCCACACATGATGATGAAGATCTTTCAAGAAAAGCGAAGCAGAAATCTACCTGTGCATATCAGCCCACTTTCACAGAGCACTGGGAGAAATTCAGAATGAACTTGGACACGTGTAAGATATTCATTGAAATCTCTGGAACTCTAATCTTTAGCCCCACTAGAATCACTCAATTCGAATAAATAAATCTCTGGGAATTTTGGTTTTTGTGAGAATGGGTCATTCTGCCCGAGAGCCCAGTTTGACAGACCACTGGGAACAGATCAAATTGAATTAGAACGCGTGTAATACATGCATGGAAATCTCTGGAAGTCTAGTTTCTAGCCCCACTAGAACCACTCAATTCGGATACGTAAATCTCTGGGAATTGTGGTTTTAGTAAACAATGGCCATTCTGCCAGAGAAAATGTTGCTTGGAAGAATGGAGAAAGGGAGAAACTTTCAAGAAAAGCTAAAATATTTTTCCTATAAATAGAGAGGCTTGAGAATCGGATCATCATCACTCATTCTAGGCACCAAAGCTTTGCTCTAATCATCTCCTCAACCTCCAAACACTTAGCCATCCTCCAAAATACGAAACACCACCAAACATCCTCCCACAAACGTTCTCCTCCACCTCAAGGATCCTTTGCTCGACTTGGCTGGGATTTCTCGATCTCCATCATCACCAAAGGAGCTTCTACACTTGGAGTTTGCGGTGCGATTTCACGGGACAAAAAGTGTAACATGGCCTCTTTGTTTTCAGTTTCGGTTTTGTATTGGATTTCTTATGTTTGTATTTTGTGAACAAGTTTTGATAAATAGCTTTTTATTTCTAAATTATTCTAGGTTTCATCCATGTGTTTTTAGCTTTGATTCGAATGCATGTGTGTGCTTATATGTTCTCAATGCTTGAAACTGTTTTTAGTAGGTACTCGATTTGGTTCTCCTTGAAGCATGTTTCACGAACTAATAATAAAGATAAAATTGGATTAGATAGTTAGCTCGATTTGGTTGCTGTCTTGTTCAATATAAGCATGTGTGTGTATTTTGATTGGAGTTAAAAATTTCATTGACACTTAGAGAGTCTAGATATAATCATTAAAGGTTGAAAAAATGAGTTGATCACTTGTAAATATAGTAGTTAGTGTTTATTTTTGGTCTAGTGAGCATGTTTAGGATTTTATGATCTTTAATTGTTTCTACTTGTCTATGAGTGAAGCATGTTAGAATTTAGGGTTCTAAATCTGTTTGTTGACTATTAGTTGTTTAATTTCGTACATTATAAAAACTAACTTATAAAACCCCCCTAAACCTTAGCATAGTCATGCATGCACCCTCAATCCCCGGTTAAGAATGATACCCTATTTACCAATGCTACATCTAAAACAATGGGTTTTAATTACATGCACGTTTTGAGTGATTTCTAAGTGTTAATTTAGTAGTTAATTTTAGCATGTATCAATCTCCTCTATCGATTAGTGGTAGCATCTCTGGCACTGGTGACCGGTGGAGGACGAGTCAAGGTGGCGGATTCTGGGTGATTTATACGGCGATGGAAGTCGTGACTATAGAGATTTTGAAACCTAGAAGACCACGAATCTTTTGGGATAGGTCTCGGACCCTAGAGTGCCCGGACGCCGACGAATGGAGGAAGATAAACTCTGGTTGGGTTTTTGATTTTCCTGTAATTTTGTTCGTTTTTGGTTAGAATTTGACATTGTGTTCTTCTTGAATATTGTTGGGCTTGTTGAGATGACCAATTTGATGTGCAGGATGCTTGATTTGGTGTCGGTGGGATTCAGGCTACTGCCGTGCGTGGCAAAACTCAGGCGAGGTTGGATTTTCAGAAAATTTTTATGTCGTTCCACTCACAATTGAAAGGACCCAACCCCGATTTAGTTTCCTAAACCAGAATCAAACTCCTTCTGAAAACACGAACTTTCAAAAACCATAGAAATTTCGGCAGAGTTTCACTATATCGCGAAGTTACCATTAACCTGCACCCGAAAACACACTTCATCCTATTCCACAAAAGCCAAACCGTGGGCACCAATCTCATCCGGATTTCTCAAAATCATAACATAATATAAAGCAATAAGCAAAACAGTAACTTTACAGAAATCCGGGGAAAATCATATGAAAATATGAACACCAGAGTATTCAGAGCGACCTTTAGTATATATATACATAAATATACAGCAGTAGGCTAAACAAGAAACCTACTGACAAAGAAAAGTAGCTCGAATACTAACCCTCCAACTGCAACGTGAGACACCATAATCCGAATTGCAAACTGGGCATTGAAAACAAAGAACCCAGGAAAAGACATATAAACCGTTGATACAAGCTTTTACTAAGTACTAAATAAACACTTAACACTCAACAAAAACGCATAAGCAATTAAAACCCTTTGTTGTAGATGTAGCATTGGTAAATAGGGTATCGTTCTTAACCGGGGATTGAGGGTACTAAGGATGACAACGTTTGTAAACAGAAAATAAAAGGTATGGGGGGTTTGAAAGTTGGTTTATCTAATCTACGAAATTAAAAGACAAAAGATGGCAAGTAAACACACATAGAAATCCTAAGTTCTAACATGTTTCACTCATAGACAAGTAGAAACAATTAAAGAACATAAAATCCTAAACATGCTCACTAGACCGAAAATAAAAGGTTTATATACGTATATACAATGATCAACTCATTCCATACACCACGTCTTACTCACCTAGTCATGTTATATGCAACCTATTAATATCTAAGTCTTTAACCAAGTTAACATGTATGATCTTCATTAGTGCTCGGGAATTTGCCCTACGACACATACCAACTTGACAAGGAATTTGCCTTCGCCTCAATTGATTCATTAAGTTCGACATGCTTGAATAAATTCTAAGATAAGAGTAAGTCACGAAAATAACACAAAGATGACAGGGAAGTGAACCGAAACAAACTTTATTTCAACTACAATATCAAAAGTCTACAAGAATGAAAATAGAAGGGATCGAAATACACTTTGCTCGGGAATTTTCCCTACGTCAAGGATGTAATCCGGCCTTCTAGGAGATGGAGAGCCTCTAAAGGAATTTGCCTTCTAGTCGACTCGGTGGAGGAGTTCTTGATGAATGGAGGGGCGGCTTCTTGTAGGAATTTTTCTAAAGTGGTGGAGAGGAGTGTTTGGCAGAGCTTTTGGTGTCTTGAATGAGTGATGATAATGAATGAGTCAAGCTCCCCTTTATATAGGAGAAGAGTAGGGTTTTTCCTACCAAAACAAGACTTTCCTTATGTACCCGGGTAAATCTGACAGTCTGTCTGCAAACGCGTTTTCCCAGAGTTTCAGATCTTGGAAAATTCTGATTCTTATTTCATTGGAAAGCTTATTCAAAGGGCTATAAAATCCATATAAGGAACGCCATATTTGGAAATGAATTGGATTTACTACGGATTTTAGAAGTTAAGTGACCTGACTGCCCTGTTTTCTTCTTTTTCCTTGAAAAAAAAATCTTCATATCTTCAAATCTTGCCTTCCTTATTCCCTAATAATTCTTGGCCGAATCTATCATATTCTTGCACATATTTTGGCCCTCAAATCAGGTCTGAAAATTCATATAATATCTCCCAAAATTCGTCCATTATATGCTCCATATATTCCGCCATATTTGCTCTTTCTTGGGTCGCGCAGGAGAAATGTCTTCATCTTTTTGTCCACAATTTTGGTATCCATTTCATTTGGCATTTGGTTTCCAATTCTTGACACCATATGGGAATTCATTTTAGTAACCATTTGAAGACCATTCCTCAGACCATTTCTTCTCCGGAATTGAGAACTTTTCTCCTTAGCCCGCTTTTAGCTCCAAATCGCCTCTATTATTTTCTCCTTTATTTCTACCTAAAAGCATAAAGTAAGTTAGAAACATATTTACTAAGCATAAAACAAAGATAAATGTAGAGAGAATTGCGTTAAGAATCAAGTATGAAATGCGTTGATCAACCGTTAGACTGAGTGGACGAAAATAAATGTCTTTCGCCGAATAATATATGTTATAAAAACATATGCGAGTCTAAGTGCATAAAATCAAATGGTACACGAGGGAGACTCTAACTCCTCACGCATACAGAGCATGCATCATAAAATCCAGTGGGGTCACTCATGGACACATCTGCGCTAGTATAGTCCAAATCACGGGATCCCAGACCCACACGTGATTAGCGCCAGAAAGGCCTCAGGTCAGAGGTCTGCCCCCCCCCCCCCCCCCCCCCCCCCCGGTAAAGGCCTCGGGTTAGGGGTCACAGCCTCCCCCAGTAAACATCCTCGAGGATCAGCCGGGATGCAAGTGTATCGATACAACAATATATATACTGTGACTGTACTCTGTGTAAACCAAATCATAAATCATTTCATGCAAAGGTTTAAAGCATAATGTAAATGCATATTCTTATTACATAATTATATAAGCATATTTGTCGATGCATATTCATATATGAATAATCGTAAAACACATGCTCGTATAAATTATAATCTCATATACATGCTCATGCTTGTAAAACATATAAAGACTCGCAACCAATCATTGAAAATAAATGTCCACTCACAGACAAGCACAGCGCGCAAACGCACTAATCCCGATATTCGGCGGAAGATCTCTCACCCAACGTACGATCTCGATCCCCTGAATAATCGCAAAATATCACTGATCAAAATCACAGTTCAACACTCTGGTCCAACCATCACCGGAGAGATTTTTCGGCGACCAAGACAACCACAGCTTCTTCTCCTCAAACCACGCCTAAAAATCTTCTACATTAAGACCCAATTCGGCTGGCAACGCCTCCAAAACCTCCTCGAAACTTCCACGGCCAAGAATCGCTGGAAAAATTTCTCGGCCGATTCCGGCACCGTTACGCCACCAAAACGCCTCAAACGAAGGGGGTTTTCACCCTTGGCTCGAGCCCAACTCATTCCAACCCAAGAATCCGCCGGAAACATGCCAGAGCACCACCCACCGTTAAACTCGATTCCGGCAAACATCACGTTCAAAAATCTCCAACCAAACCATAACCAAAACTCACCATACATATATCAATATAAAGCCCAAAATGAAAAGCTTCAAAACTATACCTTAAACTCCGGCAACCATGCCGTATTCCGGCAGCCACGACGACGGTGAGTTCGTGACTCACTGAGTCAACACGGGTTGACTCGGTCAACACGGCCCAGCACAGTCAACTCGGTCAAACAGCCCATTTTCAAACTTTTGCGACAACTTTACGACTATTTATACGTCGCGAATCAACTCTATCTACAATTCGGATAACTCAAATTCACACGGATAAACACGACTAACTCGATGATAATTTCAAATATTCATTTTATATTCCTCGATTATCCGAAAAATCCTTGGAAAGCTCCTACGGAGTCGAAATCAAATTCTCTACATTTCCCACGAACAAACCCAAATCAAATTCGTGTCCGAAAATTAAGTCGTGAACGAAGTTGCATATTCGATTAATTACGATAAACCTCAATTACTCGTGAATCTCGTAGATTAAGCCGATTACTATTCCAATTCCGGTTCGGGTCGTCACAAATCTACCCCTCTTACAAAAATTTCCACCTCGAAATTTACGTACCTGCTAGGTGAACAGATGAGGATACTGCTCTCGCATATGCTGCTCGGTCTCCCAAGTGGCTTCTTCTACTGAGTGATTCTGCCATAAGACCTTCACAAGCGGAATAACTCTGTGTCTCAACTCCTGCTCACGCCGATCGAGACTCTGTACTGGCTCCTCTACATATGTCAAATGTTCCAAGATAGGAAGCTGATATGGCACTAAAACATGTGATGGATCTGGAATGTATTTTCGCAGCATCGAGACATGGAAAACATCGTGCACCCTTGCCATTTCTGGAGGCAACTTCAACCTGTAAGCCACGACACCAACTCTCTCGGAAACCTCATACGGACCGATATATCGTGGTCAATGCTTGCCACGCTCCTCGAAACGAACAACTCCTCGCCAAGGAGACAATTTCAGGAAGACCCAATCGCCCACCACGAACTCGAGACTCTTTCTTCTCACATCTGCATAACTCTTTTGGCGATCCTGGGCAATCTTCAATCTGTCTCTGATAATCTGAATATCCTCTGTGGTGCTCTTCACCAAATCAGAACCAATAAGCCATCGCCCGCCTACCTCACTCCAACACAATGGAGTACGGCACTGCTTTCCTTATAACACCTCATACAGTGCCATATTGATACTGGTCTGATAACTGTTGTTGTAAGCAAACTCGATTAAATGCAGTTGCTGGTCCCAATTCCCTCTAAACTGCAGTATACAGGACCACAACATATCTTCGAGGGTCTGAATAGTCCTCTCAGACTGCCAATCAGTATGAGGACGGAAAGCTATACTGAAATGCAATCTGGTACCCAAAGCTTGCTGCAATTCCTGCTAAAACTCTGAGGTGAACTGACTGTCTCAGTCAGAAACAATAGATACAGGCACACCATGCAAACGAACGATCTCAGCCAGATACAGCCTCGCTAACCTGCCCACTGAAATCTTCCCTGGAAGTGCAAGGAAATGAGCTGATTTCGTCAATCGGTCCACAATGACCCAAATACCCGTGTTACCAGTAGAAGTACGCGGTAACTGATACACGAAATCCATAGTAATGTGCTCCCACTTCCAAACCGGATTCTCCAACGGTTGAAGCTTTCCTGCAGGTTTCTGCCTTTCTGCCTTCATTTGCTAACAAATGAGGCATCTGCTCACATATGCTGCGATCTCCCTCTTCATATTTCGCCACCAGTAATAGGCTCGAAGTGTACGAAACATCTTTGTACTGCTTGGATGCATCGCATAAGTAGAACAATGGGCTTCGTCTAAAATCTCTTTCTTCAAACCCTCGTATCTGGGTACACATAATCTGCCTCTGAATAGCAATGTACCATCATCACTCAACTGGAACTCTGTTGGCACACCATTCCGAATCATGGTCTTCTTGTCCAACAGATAGGAATCCACATCCTGAGCTTCCCGAACCTGATCAACCAGTACCGGTCGAACCTGGAAGCTAGCCAACAAGGCTCCATCATCATCCCACTCTAACTCAGCTCCCATAGCTCGTAACTCTGCTAACATGGAAACTCTGGCCACACACACATGAAACAATGAGGCTCCAGATTTTCGACTGAGTGCATCAGCCACAACATTAGCCTTCCCTGGATGATACTCAAAGGTGCAATCATAGTCATTGATCAACTCCATCCATCTGCGCTATCTCATGTTCAAATCTAGCTGCGTGCGCAAATAAGTGAGACTCTTGTGATCAGTATGTATTTTGCACTGAGCTCCATACAAGTAGTGTCTCCAACTCTTCAAGGCTAATACAATGACAGCCAACTCCAAATCGTGCATAGGATAATTGACTTCATGTGGTTTTAACTGTTTGGAACCGTAAGCCACCACTCTGCCATGCTGCATCAAAACACAACCAAGTCCTAATTTTTATGCATCGCTGTAGACCACAAACTCTCTATTATCGTCAGGTAGAGTCAGAACCGGTGCAGTAGTCAACTTCTCCTTCAAGAGCAAATAACTCTCCTCACATGCATCGGACCACTCGAACTTGACGCCTTTCTTCGTCAATCTAGTAAGTGGAGCGGCAATCCGTGAACTGCACAAAGCGCTGATAGTAACCTGCCAAACCCAAGAAACTCCTAATCTCTGGTACGGTGGTAGGTCTACTCCAATTCAACACGGCTTCAATCTTGTCAGGATCCACGCTGACTCCCTCAGCAGATATCACATGACCCAAAAACTTCACGCTATTCAACCAAAACTCACACTTGCTGAACTTCGCAAACAACTAATTATCTCGCAAAGTCCGCAAAATAGCTCGCAAATGTTTCTTGTGCTGGCCCACACTCCTGGAGTAAATCAAAATATCTTCGATAAACACGATCACAAACTTGTCCAGAAATCGTCTGAGCACTCTGTTCATCAAGTCCATGAAAGCTGTAGGGGAATTGGTCAACCTAAACGACATAACCAAGAACTCATAATGCCCATACCGTGACCTGAGATCAATCTTCGAAAAGACTGAAGCTCCCTTGAGCTGATCAAACAAATCATCAATCCGCGGCAACGGATACTTGTTCTTCACGGTGACCTGATTTAACTTCCGGTAATCAATACACAACCACATGGAACCATCCTTCTTTCTCACAAACAGTACAGGAGCACCCCATAGTGATACACTGGATCATATGAAACCTTTCTCCAGCAACTCTTGAAGTTGAATTTGTAACTCTTTCAACTCCGCTGGTGCCATACGATATGGTGCCTGAGATATAGATCCAGTGCTTGGTAAAAGCTCAATGGTAAAATTGATTTCTCGAACTGGAGGAATACCTGGTAACTCCTCCGGAAATACGTTTGGAAACTCAGAAATAACCTCAATATCACCAATGTATGGTACAGCAGCCGTTGGATCCACAACATGAGCTAAGTATGCAACACAACCCTTCTTCATCATCCGCTCGGCCTTCATCGCTGAAATCACACATGGCAATGAAGTATTCTTCTCACCGTGAAACAGTATCTCTGGAAAACCTGGACTTCGAAACACAACCTCCTTCTTGTGACAATCAAACATAGCCCAATGTGTCTCCAAGAAGTCCATACCCAAAATCACATCAAAATCGACAATATCCAGCAATAACAAATCTGCGGCTAACTCATAACCTCTAACAAAGATCTCACAATCCCTATACATCCAACCGATACTCAAAACCTCACCGGATGGATACAACACCCTCCAACACCCCTGAAGTGGAGATACAGGCATAGTAGCTAAAGATGACAAATTATATGATATGAATGAATGCGTAGCACCTGGATCTAGCAAAGTACGTACTGGATAGCTAAACTAGAAACCTACTGAGAAAGAAAAGTAGCTCGAATACTAAGCCTCCAACTGCGACGTGCGACACCAGAATTCGAACTGCAAACTGGGCATTGAAAACAAAGAGCCCAGGGAAAGACATATAAACCGTTAGAGTGAGTGGACGAAAATAAATGTCTTTCGCCGAATAATATATGCTATAAAAACATATGCGAGTCTAAGTGCATAAAATCAAATGGTACACGAGGGAGACTCTAACTGGTCACGCGTACAGAGCATGCATCGTAAAATCCTGCGGGATCACTCATGGACACATCCGCGCTAGTACAGTCCAAATCACGGGATCCCAGATCCACACGTGATTCAAGCCAGAAAGGCCTCAGATCAGAGGTCTGCACCCCCCCCCCCTGGTAAACATCCTCGGGGATCAGCCGGGATGCAAGTGTATCGATACAACAATATATATACTATGACTGTACTCTGTGTAAACCAAATCATAAATCGTTTCATGCAAAGGTTTAAAGCACAGTGTAAATGCATATTCGTATTATATAATTATATAAGCATATTCGTATATGAATAATCATAAAATACATGCTTGTATAAATCATAATCTCATATGCATGCCCATGCTCGTAAAACATATAATAAAGACTTGCAACCAATCGATAAAAATAAATTTCCACTCACAGACAAGCACAGCGCGCAAACGCGCTAATCCCCAGATCCGGCGGAAGATCCTTTGCCCAACATACGATCTCTGAATAATCACAAAATATCACTGATCAAAATCACAGTTCAATACTCTGACCCACACCTCGGAAACCAACCATTTTCGAAAACATATAACTCGGATAACAAAATAATCTCCGAAAATACCAAAATACTCCATATAAACCCTCGACTTAAAATCCGGCATCCAAATCAACTCGAAAACCTCAAGGCGACGATCGGGGCGCGATTACGAGTAAAACGGCATAAAACATGTCAAAATCCAAAACGTCAACTCCTCGCCGGGGCTCCACCGTTGATCAACGCTGCCGCCGGCGGCGCGCCATATACGGAGAGATTTTCCGGCGACCAAGACCCAATTCGGCCGGCAACACCTCCAAAACCTCCTCGAAACCTCCACGGCCAAGAATCGCCGGAAAAATTTCCCTGCCGATTCCGACACCGTCACGCCTCAAACCAAGGAGGTTTTGACCCTTGGCTCGAGCCCAACTCATTCCAACCCAAGAATCCACCGAAAACACGCCGGAGCACCACCCACCGTTAAACCTGATTCTGGCAAACTTCACGTTCAAAAATCTCCAACAAAACCATAACTAAAACTCACCATACATATATCAATCGAAAGCCCAACGGAAGAGTTTCAAAACCATACCTTAAACTCCGGCAACCGTGCCGTATTCCGGCAGCCACCGCGACGGCGAGTTCGTGACTCACTGAGTCAACACGGGTTCTTGAATGGATCTGGACGTGATTAATTTAGACGTCTATTTGATCAGGTAATAATTAATTTATTTTACGATATTATTAATGGACGATCTGACTCTTGATTTAAATTCGAGTCGTTCGATGTTTGAGATTTATGTTGCCACTAAATGATTTACCGTGAAGTAATGCAAGGAATTGAATTTGAAATTTGATTAAGTTTGTATTTAGTCAGAAAATACGTTATTCGAAAATGCGAGATTCTTGACATTATAGCTCGTCGGATTACGAGCCTAGCTATTTATTATGAATATCGACGAGTAGATATTAATTGTAATTGTGGTTTCAGGATTACGAGTTAGGGTGCCATTTCGGATGATTATTGCACCGTTTGGCAGGTTTCCGCTTTATAAATATCTCAGCATAGTACGGTGAGTGGATGCTTATTTATTCTCACAGTTACTGCGAGTTCATGTTTATGCAGATTTATAGTTTCCTGTCTTTTATTACAGCTGAGTTTGGAGGTATGTTTCTGATGGTTTAATTTTCTGCATCGATGCTTTAACTAGCCGGATGATCACTGACTAGTCGGGTCAGATTAGGTTAGGACAAACACCCTGCCGACCCAGATCACCTCGAGTTAGGAAAAACACCCAAGACAATCCTATCACCATGTATTTACAATCATGGAGACGCTTTAGGTTAGGAAAAACACCCTAAACGCCGACCTCCATATTTTATTCAATTTATTATTTTGAACTCTCATGATTTCATAGAAATCAAAAGAAAGACAAATAAATTTTTTTTACTGTTTTACACTGATTGTAAGTTTTTGTTCACTCACGCTAACATTTTTATGCTTTTATCTACCTTTCGCTAGACCTTTCAGTTTTTCGTGCCCAGGTTCCAGTGCTTCTCCTGAGCTGGATTTTGATCCCCAAAGGCTTTGAGTCTACTGGGTTATCGTACCTTTATATAGGTTTTGATTCACTATCTGTGTATTTTCATATATTTTATTCTACTCATAGAAGTCACTCTGAACACTAGTGTTGTAAATATTTTTCAGTGCTCGTTGTGAATTGTTAGTATTGCTGGAGTATGAGTTTTTAGTTCCTGTATTATTGTTTTAGCATTTTAATTAATTTACTTACCGCACTTTATTTGAGAAATCCGTGGTCCACTTCATAGAGAAAATTATGTCAAATTTTGTACGAAAATTCGTAGTTTAAGTCTTGTCGTTAGGGTGAGATCCAAGATTATTAGTTAATCTAGGGTTGGGTCCTTTCAAGAGCTGAGGTTGGGAAAACGAGATCAAGGGTGTTGAGTGCTTGGTGCCAGAGTGATATAGAGAAGAGAGAGGAAGTCGACTCCAGAGGGAGAGAGTAAGAGAGAAGAGAGAGAAAGATCGATCGGAAAATAGAGAAGAGAGACAGATTAGCCAAAGATGATGGAGAGAGGATGGAGGATGCTAGAAAATAGACAGAAGAAAGACAGAGAGAGGCAGTAGAGCGGTGGAGAGGAGCTGAGATTTATGGGCCAAGGTGGTGATCTGGTCCCCCCCCCCCACCTCTCTCTCTAGTATGTCTCCTTTTCACGAACTCTGTCCCCACACCTAATTTATTGGAGAAATATCATTTAATTGGATAAAAAATTCAGTAGTCGACGAGCTTACAGTGACCTGAAGAAGCCGAATTCTCTTCCTTGGCCCATAAACTCAGCCACTATCCACCGACGGCGATCGAGCTCCGCCATAAAAACCCTCGCCGGTATGCTATCTCTCTCTCCTTTATTTTTCTCGGCTTCCTCCTCTCTATTTCTCTCGGCGTCGGCTCTGCTCTGGACACCTAGATAGATCTCGGCCTCAGCCAGTGTCAATGACCTCTCCTCTCTCTCTCCCTTGGTTGCATTACTCTCGCTGTCTCAAACTCGTCTCCTAGACACCTGAGATTACTCTGGCACCATGAGCCGTCGAGGTCACTGGATCTTAATCGATCAACGATGATGGACCTTTTTTGGCCTCGTCTTCCTCTCTCTGTCACCATCCCACATCGACTTCCCCTCCTCGCGCCGCACAACCTCATCGATTGTCGTCGACGACGTCTTTCAGACCAAGTAGAATAAAAACAAAGTCGTTATGTGCCCAGAAATGAGTGGCCCAGAAAAATCGAGAATAAATTGATGAAAACAAATTAACGAAAACAAATTGAACGGCTTATATGCACCTAAAAAACTTCAAATTTTTGTTAAAAAATTATTTAATTTTATTCCTTTTAAAAATTATCAAAAGTAGATTAACATTCCGAACAAATTATACAAAAAATTTCGCGGAACCGTTTTGACTTCTACGTTATCCTAAAATGATCAAACACTAAAAACTTGAAGACAATGTGACGACCCGGAACAGAATCAGTAGTGTTAATCAACTTAAGCCATGAGGTTATGCGTAATCGCAGATTTTCGATAGTTGATTTAATCGCCAGCTTTGATCACGACTAAATTATTGGCCGAGAATTTGAGTTGAGTCTCTTCTCGAGAGCTGTTGTACGTGTGATTTCGAGTTCGTGGGTGCTTCCGGATCATTATTTCGACGACCGAGGAATATAATATGAATATTTGAAATTTCAGAATATCGTCAAGTTTATCCGTTTGTATCCGAGTTTATCCATTCGTATTCGAGTCCATCCGAATTGTGATTGTGATCTGTTTTGGACCGTTGATCGACCCGAATTGAAATTGCTATGGTTATCGACTTGATTTGCGAGTTTCGCGAATTGTCATGATTTCGACGTAATCGGTTTAATATGGCGGTCTTGTACGCGACTAAATTTTCGGGCGAGAATTTGATTTGGGATCCTTCGTGGAAGTTGTAGAGAATTTAATTTTGACCTTGTGGGAACTTCCGGAGGATTATTCTGAGTTACGAGGAATTAGTTGGGAATATTTTCGTCCGTCGAATATTTTTGTATTTATCCGATTGGGGTTCGATACGCGTACGGTATAAATACGGGAGAATACTTGCCGAAATTGGAAACATTCAAAAAGAGGAAACTGGGCCATGACCCGCGTTGACCACGGGTCAAGGGTGGGCGACCCGTTTAGCTCTAAACTTTCGTTCGGTTTTCTTGGACTTTGAGGCCGATTCCGGCCACGGTTGGCCGGAGTTTCTTCATGAAAGTTGTTGGGCTTGAGCTCCTCTTTCTTTTGATAGGTTATTCGTTCAATTTGGTTGCCGGATGAAGAAGTTATTGCTTGTCAAAGTTTGAAAATTTTGGGTGTTTTCCGGCGAGATTTCGTGGTGGTCGGAGGTGGCTTTTCCGGCCGAATTGGCGGCTCCTCTTTCAGGGGTTTTGTTAGCCTTGAGCCAAGGAAGCTTTTCCAAGTGGTCTTGAAGGTTGCCGTGGCCGGAGGAGAGAGATCCGTCGATGTGAAATTCCGGTAAGGGTTTGGAACTTTGGGTTGATTTTTGGAGGTTTTCCGGTCAAAATTGGCCTTAACTTATAACTGGAAAGTTGTTGGAATAGTCAGGATCTTCAAAATCATGTGTAGCATGAAATTTTCTGGGCAGGTCGGGAATTCCGGTGGCCGGAGGCAGCGGCAACTTTTCGCCCGACGTGGTTTTCGACGAGTTATATGTCGTTTCACTCAGAATAGCGCCCCGATCGCAGTGGTGAGGTTTGTTTTTTGAATTGAGCGTTCAAAATTATAACGAGGTTTTGTGGTATGATTATTGGATTTTCGACAATTCGTCGTAATTGAATTATGTATTTCCGAGAACGGTTGTTTCTCGTGATATGATTCGAGGTACTGAGTTATGATTTTGAGAAATGGATTTTATGATTATTCAGGGGTTCGTGATGGTTTGTTTGGCCAGGGATTTTCCGCCGGATCACGGGATTAACGCCAATTGCGTTACGCTCACCTGTGAGTGGACATTTCTTTTCACATATTGACTGCGAGTCTTTTATATACGTTTTACGAACTTGAGCATGCAGTATGATCATGATTTTTATGAGCATGTGTTTTACGATTATACATATACGAATATGCATATACTATTATACATACATATATATTATCTTTTATGCATATGCATGGAAAGGATTTATGATTTGGTTTACACAGAGTACAGTCTCAGTTATCAGGGTTGTACCGATACACATTGGCTTCTTGGCTGATCCCCGAGTACGCTCCGGGGGGGACAGATATCCTGACCCGATGCCTTTCTGGCTAGGAATTACGTGTGAGTCTGGGATCCCGTGATTCAGACTGTACTAGCGTGAGGGAGTCCATGAGAGACCCCGCGATATTTATGAGGCATGCTCTGTACGCGTGAGGAGTTAGAGTCTCCCTCGTGTACCATATGATTTTTATGCATTTAGACTCGCATATGTTTTTATAACATATATTATTCGGCGAAAGACATTTATTTTCGCCCACTCACTCTAACGGTTTTCATGTCTTTCCTCTGGGCTTTTCGGTTTCCGTGCCCAGTTTGCAGTTCAGATTCTGGTGTCACACGTCGTGGTCGGAGGCATAGTATTCGAGCGATGTTTCTTTTATGGTTGGTTCTTAGTTTGGCCTACTATTTGTATATCTATACTAGAAGTCGCTCTGAGTATTCTGATGTATATTTTTATACGATTTTCCACGGATTTCTGTAAAGTATAGTTATATTTATTACTTTACATTATTGTTGATATATTGAGAAATCCGGATGGGATTGTTGCCCACGGTTTGATTTTTGTGGCATAGGATGAAGTGTATTTTCCGGGTGCAGGTAATGGCAATTCCATGTTAGTAGCGTTACTCTGCCGAAATTTTGATGGTTTTTGTTGGTTCGTGTTTTCAGAAGGGGTTTGATTCCGGTTTAGGAAACTAAATCGGGGTTGGGTCCTTTCAGCTTGGTATCAGAGCATTAGGTTTTAGGTTCTGTAGACTTTTGTAGTCGTGTTTACTAAGGATGTTTGAGAATGTACAGCATGTCTGGAGTGGTGACCCGACCGGCCGGCGGATACTCATCAATACTCCGGGTGTTGTATGCTTTCAAATATTTGAAGTTCCAGGATTACGTTCGACTTGTGTTGCGAACGATGTTTTATTCATTAGGATGCCTCCTTGACGTGCTTTCCGTGTCGGTATGGTTGTGGATCCTATAAAGGATCAATCGACGCGCGATTTGCCAGTGAGTTGTGGGTTTGGATGAGCATTCTGAATTCAGAGATTTGTGCGGCATGGTTTGCCTGGTTGTGCGTGTATGACCGTCTATATGTTGCCTCAGAGCAGAGAATCGTGGCAGTTGATGTTTTGTCTGAGTCAGATCATTGCATTTGGTGGGCTGGTATTGTGTGAGTTCCTGTTGCGACTCCATGGCCTACATTCAGGGATGTATCGTTCATATGTTTGTCCCTATTTGCACGTGTTATGTGGCTTCAGAGGAAGTATTGCACGAGGTTCGAGATGAGTTTGAACCTGAGCTGAAAGGACCCAACCCCGATTTAGCTTCCTAAATTGGAATCAAACCCCTTCGAAAACACGAACCAACAAAAACTTTTCAAAATTTGGGCAGAGTTTCGTTACTAGCGTGGAATTACCATTACCTGCACGCGGAAAATACACTTCATCCTATGCCACAAAAAGCAAATCGTGGGCACCAATCCCATCCGGATTTCTCAATATCTCAACAGTAAAGTAAACAATACATATAATAGTACTTTACTGAAATCCGGGTTTAAAATCGTATAACATATTCAACAGAGAACTCAGAGCGACCTCTAATACATAACCATATAAGTATACTACAGTAGGTAGGACAATAAACCTACTGGAAGAAATAAGGTAGCTCGAGCACTATGCCTCCGACCACGACGTGCGACACTAGAGTCCGAACTGCAAACTGGGCACGGAAACCGAAAAGCCCAGGGGAAAGGCAAATAAAAACGTTAGAGTGAGTGGACAAAAATAACATATGCCTTTCACTAGTTTATTCACATACTTAATATAAAACAGTGCGAGTTCGGAAAACACAACACATATAAATATATATACGGAGGTTGTCGGGCGACCTCTCAAACCCGACGTCAGGTGAATCGCTCAAACCTGACAGTGATAGGCCAGGGGACCACTCAACCCTGGCGGCACGCAGGGGACCACTCAACCCTGGCAGCACGCAGGGGACCACTCAACCCCGCCCAGAGGAATCTCTCAACTCTGGTTCAGAGGAATCTCTCAACTCTGGTACATCAATGTAAATAATGCCATCACAAAGAAACATATAACAATACCTCCGAAAACAACATATATCTCAACATCGTATAATTTAAATACAGAAAATCATAAAATCCACGAACTCGCAAATCAACTGTGAAAATATAAACTTGTCCACTCACAGACTAGCGTAACGCGTATCGCGTTAACCCGTGATCCGGTGGAAAATCCCTCGCCAAACGAACGATCACGAACACCGGAATGTTCACAAAATCCATTTCTCAAAACCATATCTCGACAACACAAGTCAAACCACGAGAAACCACCGTTCTCGAAAACAGGTAATTCAAATACGACGAATCGTCGAAAATCCATATACACTACCTCAATACCTCGCTTTACGTTCGGACGCTCAACTCAAAAAACGAACCTCCCCACTGCGATCGGGGTGCGATTTCGAGTCAAATGACATGCAACTTGTCGAAAGTCAAAAAAAAATCAACCCGTTGACCGTTGACCGCCGCCCACGGCGGCGCCACCACCAAACGGAGAATTTTCCGGCGGAGCTACCACCATTCCATGAAAAATCACCCACTCAGCAACTTTGTCCACTACAACAAAGGCCAATTATCACTCTAACTCATCAAATTTCATGATAAACCGAATTGTACACAAAATTTCAAATCCAAAATTCTCCATGTTCAAGAAAAATTAGATCACCAAACTTACAGGGTAGCATGTAGGTGAGGAGAGCTTCAAAGCCCACTAAAAATTTCAGCTCAATTCGGCCAAAAACCATGAACCCGAAATCACTCAAATTCTCCCCTTTTTTGATCGGAATTCCTCCTCTCCACCGCCACCCTCGCCGTGAGGGGTGGCCGGAAAGGGACTCGGGAGGCCAAGGCGCTCTGAGCGGGATAAGCCTCACACCCTAAGGTGGCCAGAAAAGCACCGTCGCCGGCGAGTCGTGGCGGAGACCGTGACGTCCTCCTCCCACCGAGTTGACTCAGTCAACTCGGTCAACTGTATTAATGACCATCTTTGACCTTCCCAAAATAGTAAGTCCACTATTTATACTTTCCCAAAAAGGAAACCCATAATTATCAATTTCGGCAAACTTCAAACGCGCGTAACTTTCTCGTCGTAATTCCGATTCCGATAATTCTCGCGGCCACAAACTCGTCTCATCATATTCTTCAATAATCACCCAAAGTCAAACACATCGGCTAAATGGATAAAAAGTCAACCCTTTGAACCAACACACAATTAAATCAACCAAACAATCAACAATCGGCAAAATTCACAACTTAAACTCCGTAACTCAGAATAATGCTCCGGAAGTTCCCTCGAGCTCAAAATTAAATTCTGAACAACTTCCGTGAAGAAACCGAAACCAAATTCTCGTCCGGTAATTTAGTCGTTAAGTAAACCACCAATTTAATCTGTTTCCGTCGAAACTTCAAATATTCATAATTAATTCCTCGGTCATCCAAATAACGATCCGGAACCACCCACGAACTCGAAATCATATGTACTACGACTCTCGAGAAGAGACTCAGCTCCAGTTCTCGGCCAATAATTAAGTCGTTAACAAGTTTCGGCGATTAAAACAACTGTCGCAGCTCTGCGACCACATGCAAGCTCATCGATCAAGCCGATCATACTGTTGATTCTGGTCCGGGTCGTCACAAATCCACCCCTCTGAAAAAAATTTCGACCTCGAAATTTCCAAGTCTGTCGGCTAAACATAGGAGTGCTGCCTCTGCACACTGCTCAACTGCCCAGTGATAACCTTAACTGAACGACTCTCCAGTGGCTACGTTAACTGGACAACTCTGATAACAAATTCCACAACAGGAGATAGCTCCGTGCTGGATTCCTGTACCCCCAAATCTCAAATTTGAACTGGCTCCACATAATAGCCAAGTGTTCCTGCATAAGGAACAGATAGGGTACACAATGCGAAACCAACCTGAAACACAGTTCCGCCACACGGAACACAACTCGTACAAAAACCAATGCTATAGGCGATGCCGACCATATGGCATAACACAAACTCGCCTATGGCCACATACAAATCAAAACAACATGGCAATTCACAGCTCATCTACACACAACAATACAACTCTCACATTCAGATCAACATAGCTCAAACACCGGACTCGAGCAATTATCAACCCCATTCCGCTAATCTGTCAGTCTGTGGTCGCACATTCCACAAAATCAGAACCAAACATCAACTCAAACTCAAACCAAACTCCCTCTCCAGCACAATGGAGTACGACATCGTCCTCAAAATGACATCAAACAACGTCAATATCACAGTGGTCAATACACTGGTACTGCAAGCAATCTCAAACAAGAGAAACTGCTGGTTCCGAATCCTCCGGAACTGCAATACCGAGGTCCACAACATGCCCTCCAAGGCCTGAATAGTCCTCGAAGATCGCTCGCCAATCTGAGGATAAGAATCGGTACTAACTCGTGATCTGGTCCCCAATGCTCGCTGCAAAGCTCGTCAATACTTTGTCGTAGCTGATTGTCTCGATCAGCGAACTGGGACACAGGCACACCATGGAATGGACAATCTCCGTCAAGCACGGCTATACCAGCCTGCCACTGAAATCATCTCCGAAAGTACAAGGAAACACACTAAGTTCATCAAACGATCCACAATGGCCAAACAACTGGTACCACAAACCGAAGTGCATACAAACACACACAATCACAGCAACAATCGCCACGTCTAACTGGAAATCTCAAATGGCTGACACATCTCGACACACCTCTGCCTCCTAGCCATCACCAGTCGACAAATGTGGCTTCTATACACATAAGCTGCTACATTGCTCTTCATGTTGCGTCACGAGTAGTAAACTCGGAGTATCTGATATATCTCCGCATCACTAGCGCCAAATGCGCGTGAAACCTCGAGCCTCAACATTATCACACTTGAACTCAGCTTCCATAGCTCATAACCCGGCTAACACGGAAATTTGAGCCACACACACATAAAACACTGAAACTCCTGACTCTCGACTGAATGCATCAGCAGCAACATCCCAAACGGATGGTCAAGTACAACCTCTAGCCTTTCCCAAACAAACTCAAAGGTGCAGCCATAGTCGTAAATCGCCCCATCCATCTACACTGCCTCAAGCCCAAATCTGGCCGAAAATGCAAGTGGATGAAACTCAAATGATCAGTGTACATCCTACACCGCGCTGCACGCCATAGCTGTAGTGTCTTGAACTCTATGATGCTAACATAAAGACAGCTACACCCAAATCACACATAGGATACATAGTCCCATAATGTTCCACTGTCTGGAACCACGAGCCACCGCTCTGCTACACAGCATCAAGACAAAACTAAATCCAAATCTAAACCTCGATGCATCGCCATAACCCACGAACTCATCACGATCGTCAGGTAAGGTCAAAACCGAAGCAACGGTCAACCATCCTTCAGGAGTAAGTAACTCTCCTCGCGTGCATCGAACCACACGAACTTGACGCCTTCTTCGTCAATCTGGAAAGTAGAGTGGCAATCCAGGAAAAATTCTGCACAAGCCGTCAGTAATAGCCTGCCAAACCCAAGAGACTCCCGATCTCTGGTACAACGGTAGGTCAACCCAAAATTAACACGGCTTCAATGTGGTCAGGATCCACGCCAACTCCCTCGGTTAGCATCACACAACCCCAAAATCTTCATGCTAATTAGCCAATACTCACACTGGCTGAACTTCACAAACAGCTAATCGTCTCACGAAGTCCGCAAAACCGCTCACATTTGCTTCAGGTACTGGCTCACACTCCTGGAGTACATCAGGACGTTGCAGACGAACATGACTTCAACACGTTTAGAATCGTCTGAACACATGGTCCATCAAGTCCACACGATCCACGGGGCATTGGTCAACCAATAGCGTGACCAAGAACTCCTGATGCCCACACCGAGATCCGAAAGCCGACATAGCCACGTCTGACTTACGGATCCACAACTGATGGTATCCGGATCTGAAATCAATCTTCAACAAGACTGAAGCTCTCGCAAGCTGATCAAACCACTCGTCAATCCGAAGCGGAGGTTACTCACTCTTCTCTGAAGCGAATCAGGCTTCGGTAGTCAATACACCATCTCGTCGAACCAACCAACATCCGTACACACAATACAAAAACACACCACGCACATACGCGGAGTCGCATGAAATCTCCTGAAACCTCCTCCAGCAACTCCTGGAGTCGAATCTATAGCTCCATCAGCTCCGCTGGCTCCGAACGACAAGATGCCGGTAAAATAAGTCCAGCGCCTAATACAAGCTCAACGGTGTAGTCAGTCTCCCGAACTGGAGGAACACCTGGTAACTCCTCCGAAACACACCTGGAAACTAGGGAACCACCACAATGTCACCAATGTCGGGCACATCAACCGTAATATCCACAACATGAGCTAAGCAACAACACAACCTGTTTCCATCATCCGCTCGACCATCACCGCGAAACAGCATCTCGGGGAAATCTGGTCGTCGAAACACAACCTCCTTCTCGAGGTAATCAAACACAGCTAAAATGCATCATCAGTAAGTTCATACTCACGGTCACATCACAACCATGATGTCCAGCTATAACAGATCCGCGGCTAAACCATATCCTCCAATGAGGATCTCGCGACCTCCGGATGAATGCAACACTCTCCAAAACCTCGGAAGTGGAGACGCAGGTACAATAGCCATGGATATCAAACAACAGTAACCTCGGAGAAAAGTCTATCCTCAAACAAGGTCATGGCACGAACTCCAACATGCCCAACTAGTCGCCCATGTCAATCGCGACATTGCTGATTAACTCATCAAAGGGTACATTAATCAGACTGTAGGAACAACATGAGGATCTCCTCGTAAATTATGAGCTACTGAACCGCTACAACAGCTGGCTAAAGCGCTCCCTCGTACGTGACCCTCCTGGCCACCGAAACAGCAACTGAGAGTGCTCCACGAACACAAGTCACCGCAACACCTGCTACGTGAAAGGATCACCAATGATCACCCAAACTCATGCCACCGGAGCAAATCCACTACTCTGCGATCTCTGCCATTGTCAAACGGATCAGCAGAGGATCCTCAACATAATCGAAAAGGTCACAATCTGATGAAGTCACTGATCTCGAGGTGTCGGAACTCAACCTCATCAAAACCTCGACTAAGTCCACTTTCCTCAAACCACCACATCGAGAACCGCGTACAACTTTCCTTCTCAATAGCCTCGCCACTGAGTGCAGCACACTAAGCTCCTCACGGATGTCTCGAGGCACAACAATCAGAATCCCTCTGATGCTCAGGTTCAAACTCATCTCGAACCTCGTGCACTGATTCCTCTGAAGCCACATAACTCGTGCAAATAGGGACAATCATGTGAACAATGCATCACTGCCTCAGGTGGACAAACACTCCACATTCGAATGCTGGGTAGCCTGATAACACCATTACCGTATATACAATACCCTGAATGTAGGCCGTGGAGTCGCAACCGGAACTCACACAGTACCAGCCCACAAAATACACTGATCTGACTCAGGCATACATCATCTGCCACAATGCTCAGCTCTGAGGCAACATGTAGATGCTCATACACACAACCAGGCAAACCGTGCCACACATGTAGAATACTCATCCAAATCCACAGTTCACTGGCAAATCACGCGTCGATTAATCCTCAATAGGATCCACAACCGAAACGACACGGAAAGCATGTCAGGAGGCATCCTAATGAATAAAACATCGTTCACAACAAGTGGAACGTAATCATGAAACCGCAGATATTTGAGGACACACAACACCCGAAGTATTGATGAGTACCGCTGGCCAGTCGGGTCATCACTCCAGTCATGCTGTATCAACTCAAATACCCTAAGTAAACACGACTACAGAAGTCTACAGAACCTATAACCTAATGCTCTGATACCAAGCTGAAAGGACCCAACCCCGATTTAGCTTCCTAAATCGGAATCAAACCCCTTCGAAAACACGAACCAACAAAAACTTTTCGAAATTTGGGCAGAGTTTCGTTACTAGCGTGGAATTACCATTACCTGCACGCGGAAAATACATTTCATCCTATGCCACAAAAAGCAAACCGTGGGCACCAATCCCATCCGGATTTCTCAATATCTCAACAGTAAAGTAAATAATACATATAATAGTACTTTACTGAAATCCGGGTTTAAAATCGTATAACATATTCAACAGAGAACTCAGAGCGACCTCTAATACATAACCATATAAGTATACTACAGTAGGTAGGACAATAAACCTACTGGAAGAAATAAGGTAGCTCGAGCACTATGCCTCCGACCACGACGTGCGACACCATAGTCCGAACTGCAAACTGGGTACGGAAACCGAAAAGCCCAGGGGAAAGGCAAATAAAAACGTTAGAGTGAGTGGACGAAAATAACATATGCCTTTCACCAGTTTATACACATACTCAATATAAAACAGTGCGAGTTCGGAAAACACAACACATATAAATATATATACGGAGGTTGTCGGGCGACCTCTCAAACCCGACGTCAGGTGAATCGCTCAAACCTGACAGTGATAGGCCAGGGGACCACTCAACCCTGGCGGCACGCAGGGGACCACTTAACCCCGCCCAGAGGAATCTCTCAACTCTGGTCCAGAGGAATCTCTCAACTCTGGTACATCGATGTAAATAATGCCATCACAAAGAAACATATAACAATACCTTCGAAAACAACATATATCTCAACATCGTATAATTTAAATACGGAAAATCATAAAATTCACGAACTCGCAAATCAACTGTGAAAATATAAACTTGACCACTCACAGACTAGCGTAACACGTATCGCGTTAACCCGTGATCCGGCGGAAAATCCCTCGCCAAACGATATGGTTTGACTTGTGTTGTCGAGATATGGTTTTGAGAAATGGATTTTGTGAACAGGTAATTCAAATATGACGAATCGTCGAAAATCCATATACACCACCTCAATACCTCGCTTTACGTTCGGACGCTCAACTCGAAAAACAAACCTCCCCACTGCGATCGGGGCGCGATTTCGAGTCAAATGACATGCAACTTGTCGAAAGTAAAAAAAAAAATCAACCCGTTAACAGTTGACCACCGCCTACGGCGGCGCCACCACCAAACGGAGAATTTTCTGGCGGAGCTACCACCATTCCATGAAAAATCACCCACTGAGCAACTTTGTCAACTACAACAAAGGCCAATTATCACTCTAACTCATCAAACTTCATGATAAACTGAATTGTACACAAAATTTCATATCCAAAATTCTCCATGTTCAAGCAAAATTAGATCACCAAACTTACAGGTAGCATGTAGGTGAGGAGAGCTTCAAAGCCCACTAAAAATTTCAGCTCAATTCGGCCACAAACCATGAACCCGAAATCACTCAAATTCTCCCCTTTTTTGATCGGAATTCCTCCTCTCCACCGCCACCCTCGCCGTGAGGGGTGGCCGGAAAGGGACTCGGGAGGCCAAGGCGCTCTGAACGGGATAAGCCTCACACCCTAAGGTGGCCGGAAAAGCACCGTCGCCGGCGAGCCGTGGCGGAGACCGTGACGTCCTCCTCCCACCGAGTTGACTCAGTCAACTCAGTCAACTGTATTAATGACCATCTTTGACCTTCCCAAAATAGTAAGTCCACTATTTATACTTTCCCAAAAAGGAAACCCATAATTATCCATTTCGGTAAACTTCAAACGCGCGTAACTTTCTCGTCGTAATTCCGATTCCGATAATTCTCGCGGCCACAAACTCGTCTCAACATATTCTTCAATAATCACCCAAAGTCAAACACATCGGCAAAATGGATAAAAAGTCAACCCTTTGAACCAACACACAATTAAATTAAACAAACAATCAACAATCGGAAAAATTCATAACTTAAACTCCGTAACTCAAAATAATGCTCCGGAAGTTCCCACGAGCTCGAAATTAAATTCTAAACAACTTCCGTGAAGAAAACGAAACCAAATTCTCGTCCGGTAATTTAGTCGTTAAGTAAACCACAAATTTAATCCTCGGTCATAATTAATTCCTCGGTCGTCCAAATAACGATCCGGAACCACCCACGAACTCGAAATCATATGTACTATGACTCTCGAGAAGAGACTCAGCTCCAGTTCTCGGCCAATAATTAAGTCGTTAACAAGTTTTGGCGATTAAAACAACTGTCGCAGCTCTGCGACCACATGCAAGCTCATCGATCAAGCCGATCATACTGCTGATTCTGGTCCAGGTCGTCACACTGAGCATCAGAGAGATTCTAACTGTTATGCCTCGAGATAACCATGATGAGTTTAATGTGCTCCACTCAGAGGCGAGGATATTGAGAAGGAAAGGTTGTACGCGGTTTCCGATGTGTTGGTTTGAGGAAAGTGGACTTAGTCGAGATAATTGATGAGGTTGAGTTCAGGCACCTCGGAATCAGTGACTTCATCAGGCTGTGGCCTTTTCGATTATGTTGGGGGTCATCAGATCAAAGTAGAGGATCCGTTTGGTGATGGTGGAGATCACAGAGTAGCGGACTTGTTCCTGTGGCATGAGTTTGGGTGATCGTTAGTGATCCTTTCTCGCAGCAGGTGTCGCTGTGACTTGTGTTCGTGGAGCACTTTCGGTTGCTATTGTGGTGGCCAGGAGGGTCACGTTGCGAGGGAGCATCCTCAGCCAGCTGTTTTAGTGGTTCGGCAGCTCAGAGTTCACGAGGAGGTCATGATGCTATTCCTGGAGTTTGACCAACGCAGCCTTCTAGACGAGTTAATCAGCAAGTCGCAATTAACGTGGGTGGCTAGTTGGGCATGTTGGAGTTCGTGCCACGACCTTGTATGAGGACGAAGTTTCTTTGAGGTTATCGTCCCTTGACATCCATGGCTATTGTACCTGCATCTCCACTTCCGAGGTTTTGGAGAGTGTTGCATCCATCCAGAGGTTGCGAGATCCTTGTTGGAGGATATGGGTTAGCCGCGGATCTATTATAGCTGGACATCGTTAGTTTTGATGCGATTATGAGTATGGACTTTGGGCGACACATTTGGCTGTGTTTGAGTGTCTCGAGAAAGAGGTTGTGTTTCGACGACCAGGTTTCCCCGAAATACTGTTTCGCGGTGATGCTCGAGCGGATGGTGGAAATGGGTTGTGTTGTTGCTTAGCTTATGTTGTGGATACTTCGGTTACTGTGCCCGACATTGGCGGCATTGAGGTGGTTCCCGAGTTTCCTGGTGTGTTCCGGAGGAGTTACCAGGTATTCCTCCAGTTCGGAAGACCGACTACACTATTGAGCCTTTACCGGGCGCTGGACTCATATCACCGGCATCTTGTCGTTCGGTGCCAGCGGAGCTGAATGAGCTACATGTTCAATTTCGTGAGTTGCTGGAGGAGATTTCATGCGACCCAACGTATCTGCGTGGTGTGCTCTTGCATTATTTGCGCGAATGTTGGATAGTTCAATGTCGTGGTGCATTGACTACCGGAAGCTGAATCAGGCTTCAGAGGAGAGCAAGTATCCTCCGCTTTGGATTGACGATTGGTTTGATCAGCTCAAGGGAGCTTCAGTCTTTTCGAAGATCGATTTCGGGTTTGGATACCATCAGTAGAGGATCAGGGAGTCAGATGTGGGTAGGACAATTTTCGGATCACGACATGGGCATCAGGAGTTCTTGGTCACGCCGTTTGGTTCCCCGTAGATTTTATGGACTTGATGGACCAGGTGTTCAGACGGTTTCTGGACAAGGTTGGAGTCGTGTTCGTTGGCAACATCCTAATTTACTCTAGGAGTGTGGGCCAGCACCTGAAGCAAGTGCGAGCGGTTTTGCGGACTTTGCGAGATGATCAGTTGTTTGTGAAGTTCAGCCAGTGTGAATTTTGGTTGGTTAGCGTGAAGATTTTGGACCACGCGATGTTATCCGAGGGAGTCGGCGTGGATCCTGACCAGATAGAAGCCATGTTGATTTGGGGATTGCCCTACCATTGTACCAGAGATCAGGAGTCTCTTGGGTTTAGCAGGCTACTATCGGTGCTTTGTTCAGGATTTTCCCGGATTACCACTTCACTTTCCGGATTGACGAAGAAGGCATCAAGTTCAAGTAGTCCAATGCATGCGAGGAGAGTTATTTACTCCTGAAGGAAGGTTGACCATTGCTTCGGTTTTGATGTTACCTGACGATCATGGTGAGTTCGTGGGTTATGGCGGTGCATCGAGGTTTGAATTTGGTTATGCTATGTTACAACATTGCAGAGCGATGACTCATGGTTTCGGACAGTGGGAACCTTATGTAGTTGCATATCCTATGTTTGATTTGGGAGTAGCTGTCTTTATGTTAGCACCAGAGAGTTCAAGACACTACCACTATGACGTACAGCGCAGTGTAGGACGTACACTGATTACTTGAGTTTCATCTACTTGCATATTCAGCCAGATTCGAGCTTGAGGCAGCGTAGATGGATGGGCTCGATTAACGACTATGGCTGCACATTTGATTTTATTCGAGAAAGGCTATCGTTGATGCTGATGCATTCAATCGGAAGTCAGGAGCTTCAGTGTTTCATGTGTGTGTAGCTCGAGTTTCCGTGTTAGCCGAGTTGTGCGCTACAGGAGCTGAGTTCGAGTGTGATGATGTTGAAGCTCATTGTTTTGCGTGCGTTAGGCACTAGTGATACGAAGATGTATCTGATACTTCGAGTTTACTACTCGTGACGCAACCCGTAGAAGAACGTAACAACTTGTGTGTGCAGATGTCACATTTGTCGACAAGAGATGGCAGCGAGGCAGAGACTTGCCGGAAAGTTACAGCTATTAAAGATTTCCGATTAGAAGTTGGAGCTTGTAACTGTAGATTTTGTGTGCCAGTACGCACTTCAGTTTGTGGTACCAGTTGTTGGGTCTTTGTGGACCATTTGATGAACTTAGCTCTTTTCCTTGTATTTTCGGAAAAGATTTTGGTGGCAGGCTGGTATAGCTAAATGTGGCGGAGGTTGTCCATTTACGTGATGCGCCTGTGTCGCAGTTCGCTGACCGAGATAATCAGCTACAACGGGGTGTTGGCAAGCGTTGCAGTGAGCATTGGGAACCAGCTTATAGGTTATTACTATTTCTTATCCTCAGATTGGTGGACGATCTTTGAGGACTATTCAGACCTTGGAGGGCATGTTGTGGCCTTGTGTATTGTAGTTCTGAAGGATTTGGGACCAGCAGTTTTGACTGTTCGAGATTGCATGCAGTACCAGTTTGTAGACCACTATGATTATGACGTTGCATGATGTCGTTTTGAGGAACGATGTTGTACTCCATTGTGCTGGAGCAAGTTTGGTGTGAGCTGACTTTGGATCCTGATTTAGTGGAATGTGCTACCAAAGACTTTCTGATTAGCGGAAATAGGTTGATACTTGCCCGAGTTCGACGTTTGAGTTATGTTGATGTGAGCAGGCGAAGCTGTAAATTGCCACATTTTTTTTATCCGTATGTGATCATAGGCGAATTTGTGTTGTGCCTTATAGTTCGACATTGCCTATAGCGTTGGCTTTTATGTGTGTTGTGTTCCGTGTGATGGAACTACATTTCAGATTCGTTGCGTGTTTTATACCCTATCAGTTCCTTAGGCAGGAACATTTAGCGTTTGTGTGGAGCCAGTTCAGATTCGACATTTAGGGGTATAGAGATATTTTCCGTTATCAGAAATTTTTCAGTTGACGTTGTCACTGGAGAGTTGAGCTGTATGCAGAGGCAGTGTTCCTACTTCTCAGTTGGCAGGCTTGGAAATTTCGAGGTCGAATTTTTTTTTAAGGGGGGGTGGATTTGTGACGACCCGGAACAGAATCAGTAGTGTTAATCAGCTTAAGCCATGAGGTTATGCGTAATCGCAGATTTCCGATAGTTGATTGAATCGCCAGCTTTGATCACGACTAAATTATTGGCCGAGAATTTGAGTTGAGTCTCTTCTCGGGAACTGTTGTACGTGTGATTTCGAGTTCGTGGGTGGTTCCGGATCATTATTTCGACGACCGAGGAATATAATTTGAATATTTGAAATTTTAGAATATCGTCGAGTTTATCCGTTTGTATCCGAGTTTATCCATTCGTATTCGAGTCCATCCGAATTGTGATTGTGATCCGTTTTGGACCGTTGATCGACCCGAATTGAAATTGGTATGGTTATCGACTTGATTTGCGAGTTTCGCGAATTATCGTGATTTCGACGTAAACGGTTTAATATGGCGGCCTTGTACGCGACTAAATTTTTGGGCGAGAATTTGATTTGGGATCCTTCGTGGAAGTTGTAGAGAATTTAATTTCGACCTCGTGGGAACTTCCGGAGGATTATTCCGAGTTACGAGGAATTAGTTGTGAATATTTTCGTCAGTCGAATATTGTCGTATTTATCTGATTAGGGTTCGATACGCGTACGGTATAAATACGGGAGAATACTTGCCAAAATTGGAAACTTTCCAAAAGAGGAAACTTGGCCTTGACCCGCGTTGACCACGGGTTAAGGGTGGGCGACCCGTTTAGCTCTAAACCGCCGTTCGGTTTTCTTGGATTTTGAGGTCGATTCCGGCCACGGTTGGCCGGAGTCTCTTCAAGAAAGTTGTTGGGCTTGAGCTCCTCTTTATTTTGATAGGTCATTCGTTCAATTTGGTTGCTGGATGAAGAAGTTATGGCTTGTCAAAATTTGAAAATTTTGGGTGCTTTCCGGCGAGATTTCGTGGTGGTCGGAAGTGGCTTTTCCGGCCGAATTGGTGGCTCCTCTTTGAGGGGTTTTGTTAGCCTCGAGCCAAGGAAGCTTTTCCAAGTGATCTTGAAGGTTGCCGTGGCCGGAGGAGAGAAATCCGTCGATGTGAAATTTCGGTAAGGGTTTGGAACTTTGGGTTGATTTTTGGAGGTTTTCCGGTCAAAATTGGCCTTAACTTATAACTGGAAAGTTGTTGGAATCGTCGAGATCTTCAAAATAATGTGTAGCATGAAATTTTCTGGGCAGGTCTGGAATTCCGGTGGCCGGAGGCAGCAGCGACTTTTCGCCCGACGTGGTTTTTGACGAGTTATATGTCGTTTCACGCGGAATAGCGCTTCGATTGCAGTGGTGAGGTTTGTTTTTCGAATTGAGCGTCCGAAATTATAACGTGGTTTTGTGGTGTGATTATTGGATTTTCGACAATTCGTCGTAATTGAATTATGTGTTTCCGAGAACGGTTGTTTCTTGTGATATGATTCGAGGTACTGAGTTATGATTTTGAGAAATGGATTTTATGATTATTCAGGGGTTCGTGATGGTTTGTTTGGCCAGGGATTTTCCGCCGGATCACGGGATTAACGCCAATTGCGTTACGCTCAACTGTGAGTGGACATTTCTTTTCACATATTGACTGCGAGTCTTTTATATACGTTTTACGAACTTGAGCATGCAGTATGATCATGATTTTTATGAGCATGTGTTTTACGATTATACATATACGAATATGCGTATACGATTATACATACATATATATATATATTATGTTTTATGCATATGCATGGAAAGGATTTATGATTTGGTTTACACAGAGTACAGTCTCAGTTATTAGGGTTGTATCGATACACATTGGCTTCTCGGCTGATCCCCGAGTACGCTCCGGGGGGGACAGATATCCTGACCCAAGGCCTTTCTGGCTAGGAATCACGTGTGGGTCTGGGAACCTGTGATTCAGACTGTACTAGCGCGAGAGAGTCCATGAGAGACCCCGCGGTATTTATGAGGCATGCTCTGTACGCGTGAGGAGTTAGAGTCACCCTCGTGTACCATATGATTTTTATGCATTTGGACTCGCATATGTTTTTATAACATATATTATTCGGCGAAAGACATTTATTTTCGCCCACTCACTCTAACGGTTTTCGTGTCTTTCCTCTGTGCTTTTCGGTTTCCGTGCAAAGTTTGCAGTTCAGATTCTGGTGTCGCACGTCGTGGTCGGAGGCATAGTATTCGAGCGATGTTTTTTTTATGGTAGGTTCTTAGTTTGGCCTACTATTTGTATATCTATACTAGAAGTCGCTCTGAGTATTCTGATGTATATTTTTATACGATTTTCCGCGGATTTCTGTAAAGTATAGTTATATTTATTACTTTACATTATTGTTGATATATTGAGAAATCCGGATGGGATTGGTGCCCATGGTTTGATTTTTGTGGCATAGGATGAAGTGTATTTTCTGGGTGCAGGTAATGGCAATTCCGCGCTAGTAGCGTTACTCTGCCGAAATTTTGATGGTTTTTGTTGGTTCGTGTTTTCAGAAGGGGTTTGATTCCGGTTTAGGAAACTAAATCGGGGTTCGGTCCTTTCAGACAAACACGTCGTTCGATTATCATTACTTAAGTATAGTAGTATATAATTGGTTGAATACTCCTGTAATAGTTAAAGAGAAAATTGAAAAAAAATATTGTACGATTAGATTTATGGATTATTTTGCACCGTCAAAAAGTATTAGAGAAATTTCAGTGATCGTTTTGAGCTTGATCGAAATACTCGACGTTTAATTTGAATAAAATTATTGATTTGAAACTCTTAAAAATGAAAAGGCACTATCTCGGTCGACAAATTATTATTTTTAACTATTGTATATGGGCAGTCATCTTATGGGGTTTATTTTCACTTGAAATGTCTTCTATTACTAAATTCACAAATTTTTGTTGATTGAATGAACAAATCGACGATGTGCCTACTAGGGTTATATAAGTCATTGAAAACTTTGAAACTAATATAAATATTTGAAAGTAAATAATTTAGAAACAATTCTAATATGAAAAGCAAGGACCATATGTAGGATGACGATATATAATTATTGTATATGTAGTGTTAAAATTTGAGCCAGTTTGGTCATCATTTCGATCCATTCATGCAGTCAACCCTGATAGTCTATTATGCCCATATTTTCATAATAAATGAGTCACAGAAGAAAACGCTATCGTACATCCATTTGAGAAAGCGAAATTTCATACCTATACACAAAGGTACCCCTTACGATGTTTTGGTCGCAAGGACAGCAAAATTTTGAATTCTCGAAGTCCCCGATTATACAAATTAAAATAAGCAAAAATTAAACCAAGGACGTAAATGACCGACATTTGACCGAATAGATGGAAAGGCCATGACAAAACAAGCTGAAACTTTAACCACATTTTTATAATAGTTCAATGATCGTATCGTATGGTAGGGTTTTCAAATACATTATTTTTGACCTCGATCGATGTGGTCAACTGCAATGTCATTGAACTATTATAAAAATGTGGTTAAAGTTTCAGCTTGCTTCATTATGGTCTCGATCTCGATGCATTCAGTCAAACGTGATTGTCCTTTATGCCCTTAGAGCATCTCCAATAGCTTCTCTATAATTTCTCTACTATAGAGAAGTAAAAGCCGAAATCCCTATAAAAAATATGTTCCCAACTCCAGCTTCTCTATCATTTTCCCTATACTTAAATGATTTTCTTTATAATTTAATGAACATTCATGAAATAATATTTAATTAAGCCATTATTTAGGAAAAAGAGAGCTAAAATGGGAGTAGATCAGCTGTTCCCAATATCATGTGCCAAACCTGTCCCATTGCTTAAAATTGAAACTCCTGTTTAATTAACTTACTAGAAATTAATGATGTTAACTCTCTATTAATTTATCTTTTCTTTTATATTTTAACTTTATATTGACAAAATTAAGAGCCGAAACAATGGTAGGGAGCTAAGGTGGGTGATGCATAGAACAATTAGAGTGATGTCCTAAAGAAACAACATCATCAACAACAAAGTTTGCTTCGCATAAAACATGTTGAAATGAGATCTATTGGAGGCCATAATAACTATGTCTTGAAGAGTTGATCTTATCAACCAAGGAGTCTTGCTGGTCTTTGCTGAGGAATGAACCATGGCCTTATTTATGCTATCCATCACTATCTTTGAGTCACCTTTCACTCTGACATGCCTATGACCATGAAGAAGTGCAGCCTGGAGATCTACTCTGAGGGCCAAAGCTTTAGCAATGAGAATATTTGTATGAAATAATTTCTTAGATTAAATCAGAAGAGGTTGTCCCAAACTATTTTTAATTAAAAAAATACATGCAGTTTTTTATGGTCCATAACCACCTATAGCTTGATTTCCATTAATCACAGAACCATCACAACTCAATACGTACAGGTTTCTTCAGCAAGCCCGCAAAAGAAGACGACGACGTATCGACGATGACCAAGTTGTAGTTGTAGTTGCAGTAGCAGTAGTGATGATATTCTTGGTAGAAAACCATAACCAAGATCGAAAACAAATAAAACAAAGATGAACCCCCCTCAACCTCATATAAATGCTCGATCAAATTGGCATCGCGTTCAGGTCAAAAAGCTTAAAATCCAAAAGGAGATCAACCTAGAGGATAAAGGAGGTGATCTACCTAAATTTTACTAAGTAATTTTGTAAAATCAGACCTCTTTTATGTATCTTTGTTCAAATTTAAGTAATTATTCCAGTGAACACATTTTTACGAAGTTGAGAACAAATCGTAGTTATTGTTGTGATTTTTGTTTAGTTATCTGTAAATAATATAACAATTATTGTAACTTTGTTCAAAATATTGTAATTTCTAGTTCAACAAATATATATATATATATATATAATCCTTTTAGATCAGCTAAGGGCATTTGCATGATGCGAAACTTTCCTTTTTATCTCATTTAGACATCAAATCTTGATAATCAAGACCACTCATGCTATAGATACTACTTTAACTAAGTCACCTGCAAAATTTAAGTCTAATCAGAAATTGTTTGGCTATTTGATTCACCACTTATATATTGTCAACATTTATCCGATGCTCCTTATTTGTTTGTATTATTTCACCATTTTAGATGACCAAACAATTACCAAATTGGCTGAAATTTTGTAGGTCTACTTCTTAATGAGATATCTATGTCATCAACGTTTAAATTGTTGAAATAAAATGTGAGATGATCAAAATAATCAAATCCTCACGTTAAGGGCTTCCTTACCTAATCGTCCCCATATATATATACCCCTTTAAATTATCACTAGAGGATCATGCTTGGAAAAATCTACCTAATCGGAGATGATTTTGCCATTTGATCATTAGGTTCAACTTTTGATGAACAGAGTTCATCCGATCTAATTAACTTAAAAGTTTAATGTAGCAATCAAATGGTAAAATCATCTCTGATTAGGCTAATGTTTTGTAAGCACGATCATCCAATAGTAATCTAAAGAATGACTGGTTTCAAATGTTAAATAACTTTATCAATCGTGTGAAAATTAAAACATTACTCAGGATAAAGATTGTATATATATCAAATGGTCAAATCATCTCCGATTAGGCTAATTTTTTGTAAGTATGATCATCCAAAAGTAATCTAAAGAATGACTGGTTTCAATAGTCGAGCAACTTTATCAATGTTGGGAAAATAGAAACTTCACTTCGTTTTTTCATAGCGGAGCGGAGCTTCTCTTTGAAAAAATGGAGCAATGTTTCAATTTTCACATGATTGAAGCAATTACTCAATCATTGAAACCAATCATCCTTTAGATTATCACAGGTGGGTCATGCTTGCAAAAACTAAACCTAACCGAAGATGATTTGGCCATTTAATCATCAGGTTCAACTTTTGATGAACACAGTTCATCCGATATAATTTAAAAGTTTAATGTAGCAATCAAAGTGTTAAAGCATCTTTGATTAAGCTAAGTTTTTGTAAACATGATGATCCAATAGTAATCTAAAGAATGTTTTGTTTCAATCATCGAGCAACTTTATCAATCTTGTGAAAAACAAAACTTTGCTTCGTGTTTTCAAAGCGGAAATCCACTCTAGATAATGACTATATATATGGGAGCTTTTCCATTGAGGACCTCTATGGTGAGGACTTCGGAGCTTTCGACATATCAACCGTTAAATGTTTAGCTATATATGAGTAGATCATTCTTGTATATTTTCAACCAAATCGAAAATCGTTAAGAGATTCAAAATCATGGTTTATCAATTATACATGAACGGTTCAAGTTTGATACATTTAGAACGTTCATTTATATCATCTTGTTCGACCCCTTTACGATTTTTAAATTAGATAAAAATTTATAGAAATGATCTACGTATATATAGATAGATATACAATGGTTGATTTTCTAAAATATTATTGAAAAATATAATTTTTAAGAAAATACTCACTGAGTCTTCATCATAAAAGTTGGTAATGATAACATTATGATATTTGGACCTAATATAGGCTACCCTAACCAACATGGGTCGATCGAGATATATGTTTTGGCGTGGGTCTCAAATTTTTAGGTTAATTAATAACTCCATCCCCTTCAATACAAATTAACTTGACCTCAAGTTTCGTAATTATAACAATAGTCAGCCAACAAGAAAGTATGCAAACTCCACTTGTTTGAACTTCACGATCAACCTTCATTGTACGTAAAAATTATCGCCATGCATGTGCTCTGCAACATTGACCACGCATCTTGACCTCTCTTTCCTGGTATGTGCAGCCAATTGTTGCATTCCACAATATCATTTGGGCCTTCACAATCAATAGCGGTAACAGAATCTAAAATATTTTCCATAGATAATTACGTATCAAGATGTACCGAGGGAGAATAAATGTCACACCTAATCAGGACAAAAAGGAGGACGTACGGTTTGTTCGATCAGTTCCGCTTGATGATCCAACAACGTAAATTACAGATTAACAGATATAGTATATTAGAATTCCAGGCAGAAGAAGTTGTAATATTATTTTAGGAGACGGATCTTTGTCTAATTTAAAAAAAAAAAAATTCCTATGATGATATTTGAAATGACATCAGAAACTGAAGAACTAAAAATACTTCATGGCTTGAATGGACACTTTGAAAACAAGGCAACCAGAGAAACACGACCAAGAATATACCAATTAAGATTCTGCATAGCCAAAGCAAGCTGGCCACAACCACTACCAAGCTACGTACCGGTGCGTTCTGTTCGTGTACGTGGTATTGTACAGTGGTATCGGAGGCAAATATGGTTTGGACCACAAAAGAAAACCCTAGCTCAAACAAAGAGAAAATTACCTAGCGATCGTTTACGTGTCTCCATACCCTCTTTGCCGAGTGGAGAGCTGTGGTTGGCGGTCACTTCTCAATCCAGAATTGGAAATACAAAGGAGTATCGAAAGGGAGAGAGAAGTTTTTCAAACATATTCCGGCATTTTGCCTCTCTCTTTATCTTTCTTTCACAAACTATATGTGCTTCGTTGATTGGTATTGCTTGCTTTGGTTTCAGTTGTAGTAGTCTTTGTTTCTGTACCACGAGATAGACCATCCAATGAGTGCAATAATTAATGGGGGGAGGAAGAAGATCTTTGCATGTCCTTATGAAGAATATCAAAGGTGGTGTGTGAGTGTGTCAATTGAAAGCTCCTCTCTTCATAAAGCCACACTATGTTGGGGGGGGGGGGGGGGGGGGGGGGGGGGGTGGGGACTGGGAAATGGGAATATTTCCCTTTTCCGATGTTTTGTTTTTTTTAGTTTTCTTTTCTTGCTTTAAATATCCGTACTTTCTTCTCCAATCGATCACAGTCTCGGTCTCTAGTATATAATATACATCATATATATATATATTTGGGAAAGTTTATCGTCGTGAGCTAAAAAAAGCTTCTATAAATTTAGAAAAGGCTAGAGGAATAATATATCAGGACCAGCGGAACAAAAGCGTGGTGGCACTGCGTGTTGCTTCTTCTGCGCTCTGCTGACGTCTTCTGATCGATTAAACTGAACCTCAATTTGTATTTGAATAAGGGCACACCTTTTGCCCGCAATTTTTCAATATGATCGAGCTAGGGCATGCACATTCAGTTGAGAATGCATGCATGCGAAGATCTCTGGAATGTTGTATAAAAAAACCTCTCTACAATGGATTATGAGGTAATAATCCATTTAACAAGAGAACTTGTAGCAAAATAAAAATAGCTATAAATTAAATCTGCGTTAAAGAAAAAAAACTTTAATTTGTTGACGTGGATTCAACATTGTACCCCGAAACTAGACAAAGATTTTGGATATATTATATGAGGTAACTTGATTTTTTAATCTTTGATCATTGTGTTTGTTTTAGAGAGGAAAGTTCCGACTTTCTTGGAACCGTAAAATCCTAGCACGCTAGTGTTTTGAAGAACTGTCCGACGATGTTCCTAAGTGTCATCGACGGTAGTTTGCAACTTGAGCGCATGGAGATCTTGTCCTGGAATAGGGGAACAAAGGAGGAAACAAAACTTGTAGCATTGAAAGTCATAGTCACAAACCATCGTCTTGTGATGTTATTCGTGATGGAGACGAAGACTCAGAAGCCAGAGAGGCTTGAAAAATTCAGATCGGGGATTCGCTTTAGGTATGGCCACATGGAACCATGCTCTTCAAGAAGAGGAGGGGGTCTGTTTCTATTCTGGTCCAAGGATATAGATTTTCACCTTTGCGATCACAGCTCGAGTTTCGTCAATCTGGAGATTCGGAGGGATGCCGATAGGGTTTTCGATTGGCAACTTACATGTTTGTATGGGGAACCTAGACCGGCGATTGGGATGGAGGACGTGGGATCTTTTGCATGATTGGGCTAGGGTTCCGGGTTCAAACAAGTGGGTGGTGCTCGGTGACATAAATGAGATCTCTCAGCAATAAGAGAAGTCGGGTGGTGAATTAAGACCGAACTGGCAGATGAGAAATATGGAGCAATGCATGAATGATTATGGTTTTGAGGATGTAGGGTTTGTGGGGGGACTCCATATACTTTGAATAACTCGATCACACAGACTCGAATTGATCAAGCTATGGCCACAATTGGATGGAGGTAAGAGTTTCTTGCGAGTCAAGTGATTCACTTGCCTCCTTCAGTATCTGACCATGTTCCCATCTTACTACATGCACTGAGAACTCCATTAATAAAATTTCTGGGAAGACAACATTTTTTCAGATTCGAATCAATGTGGGCAGAAGAAGAATCCATTGTAGACGTGGTAAAGGAGACATGAGAATGGATATCTGGGGACACAAGGGAGTTCAATGCGCAATATGGCTTGATGCGTAAAATCAAAGGAACCAAAATGGGGCTGAAAAGATCCGACTCCAATTTAGTTGCCTAAACCGAAATCAAACCTCTTTAAAAACATGACATTAAAATTTTTTTTTACCAGAGTTTACTTTGAAATACGTGAACTAATATTAGAACCTGCAAAGAGAATCACACTTCGAATATTCCACAAAAGCCAAACCGTGGGGCTCCGTTCCCCATCCGGATTTCTCAACATCATATACATAATAAACAACAAGGTTTACAAGAAATCCAGAAAACATTCAAGAGTAAACTCAACTGAAAACACAACATAAGTATTCAGAGCGACGCCTATATATATCATATACAACTAGTAGGTCGAACAAGGAACCTACTCGAAATGAAGAATGATCTAAACTCTACGCCTCCACCGTCGACGTGTAACCCCGGAATTCAAACTGCAAACTCGGCAAAGGAAACCGAAAATCCTAGTGGAAAGGCAAATAAAATCGTTAGAATAAATGGACGAAAATAATAATATACCTTTCACCATTTATATATTCACAAAAATAATGCGAATTCTTTAAATAAATGAAGGTCGCCACTCCGGTAGAGTTCCCTGCCAGAGTAGCATGTCGGGCGAATCTCTCACGTCCGACGGTGATAGATTAGACGAATCTCTAAAGCCTAGTCGGCATATCAAGCGAATCTCTCAAGCCTGATATATGGACTACCGGTTATCAACCACGTAGCCAATGCATCGATGCTAAATAAATAAATGTCACCACCAATAAAATATACAATACCTTCAAAAGATAAATAATTTGAACATTGTACTGGAAACAAATACAGAAGCCAAGAACTCGCTACAATAGTGTAAATAAATGTTCACTCACAGTACGAAGCTAACTCTGAGGTCTGGCGGAAGATCCCTCGCCAAACACTTGATCCCGATCACCTGAATAGCAGGGATACGATAAATACATATTGAAACACATCATACTGAGATAATACGTCAAGAACCTCGCGTTCTTGAAAGACGTATCGCTCGAAATATCAACGAGGATAACAAAATTCCCAAAATACACCCAAACAACCCTCGTCCCAAATTATAACATTCAACTCGACTCAAAAACCTCACCATTACGTTTGGCACGCGAAAACAAGTGAAAAGACATAAAACTTGCCAAAAATCTCATCTCGTCGGAGCTCCGCCGCGTACGGCGTCGCGTGGGGCCGGTCGCCGGAAAATTCACCAACCCAGAAATCTTCGACCTATACATCAGTTTGAAGATCTCGACATTTTCAACAACTTTGTAGTTCAAAGCTAAGCCCAATTTTAACTGGAAAATGTCCAAAACTCACCGTGAAGTTCGAAAACCTCATCGGAATTCAATTTCTCCGATCGGCCACCATCGGGCACGGCAAGGGCTGAAACCACTTGGAATAGAATCACCTCTCCATGGGCTACAAAACCCCCACAACGTCGACTTCCATCTCCACCGCCTCCGTCGCCGACGAATTTGGCCAGAATTCCCCAAACTTTGACACGTCATATCTTTTTTATCTGACAACCAAATTGAGTGATCCACCTATCAAAAGAAAGAGAAGCTCAAGCCCAACAACTTTCATGAAGAAAACACGGCCAAAAGATGTTGGAATAGGGCACACCGACGCCGAGAAGCTCATAGCCCAAACGGATCAGTTTTGACCCGTGGGTCAACGCGAGTCAACGGGTATTTCCAAAAATAGAAAGTTTCCCAATTTGTTTCATATTTATACCATATGCATACCGTACACATACCATCCCCAAATCAACGACTATAATTCAATCTAATCTGAATCGGACGGTCAAGATTAAATCCACATTCACCAACCGACTTCAAAACTCGATAAAACATTGCTCACTTATCCGAAAACTTCTCCGAAAATTCCCACGATCTCGAAATTAAATCCTCTACAAATCCTATGAAGGAACTCAAACCAAATTCTTGCCCGATAAGACTTTTGTGATAGGTATAAATATTGCACTGCGCTCCGTACAAGTAGTGTCTTCAACTCTTCAATGCTAACACAATGGCAGCTAACTCAAAATCATGAGTAGGGTATTTAACTTTGTCTGGTTTCAACTGTATCGAACCATATACCACCACATTTCCATGCTACATCAAGACACAACCCAGACTTAACTTCGAAGCATCACTGTATACCACATACTCACCGCTATCGTCAAGTAAAGTCAGCACTGGTGCAGTAGTCAACCTTTCATTCAAGGGCAAGTAGTTTTCCTCGCAAGCATCAGACCATTCAAACTTGACTTATTTCTTCGTCAGATGGGTAAGTGGTGTCTCTATCCGTGAAATTTTTTGCACGAATCAGCGATAGTAGCCAGATAAGCCCAAGAAACTCCGTATCTCTGCCACGTTGGTAGGTCTGGATTCACGCTGACTCTCTTAGCTGATATCACGTGACCCAAAAAATTCACACTGTCTAGCAAAAACTCGCACTTGCTAAACTTGGCGTACAACTGAGCATCTCTCAAAGTCTGCAAAACTGCATGCAAATGCTTCTTGTGTTGCCCCATACTCCTGGAATAAATCAAGATGTCATCGATGAACACAATGACAAACTTTCCTGATAACGTCTGAAAATTCGATTCATCAGGTCCATGAAAGCAACTAGCACATTGGTCAGCCCAAACGACATAACAAGGAACTCATAGTGCCCATAATGTGACTGAAACGTCGTCTTGTCCACATCGGACTCCCAAATCCGTAGCTAATGGTATCCAGACCTAAGATCAATCTTCGAGAAAACTGAAGCTCCCTTCAGCTGATTGAACAAATCATCAATCCGGGGGAGTGGATACTTGTTCTTCACCGTAACCTGATTCAACTTCAGATAGTCAATGCATAGCCTCATCGAACCATCCTTCTTCCTCACAAACAACACTGGAGAACCCCAAGGTGAAACACTAGGTCGAATGAAGCCTTTTTCAATAAATTCTTGAAGTTGAATATGCAACTCCCTTAACTCTGCTGGTGCCATACGATAGGGTGTCTGGGAAATAGGTCCAATACCTGGAAGTAACTCAATGGTGAAGTCAATCTCTCTGACTGCAGAAACACCAGGTAAGTCCTCGAGAAACACATCTGGATACTCACAAACCACTGCAATATCACTAATGTCCGGTAAATGAACACTCGTATCAATCATATGTGCTAGGTAAGCCACACAAGCCTTCCTCAACGTCTGCTCAGCCTTCATTGCTGAAATGAAACAAAGCAAAGAAGTATTCTTTTCACCACGAAACAAAATCTCTGGCATGCCTGGACTTCTGAAAATAACCTCCTTCTTGTGACAGTCAAAACAGCCCAATGGTTCTCCAAGAAATCCATGCCCAAAATCACATCAAAATCCACAATATCCAGCAGCATCAAATCTGCGGCTAACCCATAACCTCCAATAAAAATCTCACAATCTCTATATACCCACCCGACACACACTACCTCGCTAGATAGATACAACACTCGCCACAAACTAGAGAGTAAAGATGCAGGTACAGTAGCTAATGATGCTAATCTATATGACATGAATGAATGCATAGCTCATGGATCTAGTAAAGTAAGAACTGGTTGACCAAAAATGTACAACGTACCGATGATAACCTCTGGGGAAGCTCTGCCCTCACGTAGAGACATGGCATAAACTCGAGCTTGTCCAGGTGGTCGTCCACATTGGTTGCGATTCTGCTGACCACCCTGTCCAGAAGTGTGTATTGCACGATCACCAGAAGCAGTACCCTGATCTTGACCAGTACTCTGATCCGCAACACCTCCAAAAGTGCCACACTGAGGACACTCCCTCACAAAGTGACCCTTCTGGCCACAATGGTAGTAAATCATAGTACCCTGGTAACATGAACCATGATGTCGCTCATTAAAAAGATTACATAATGGAATATCCCTTGGTGCAGCTGATGTGGTAAAGATAGCTCCAGGATAACTCGATCCACTGGAACTCCCACTCGACTGCTGTCTCTGTGGTCGACTCCTCCTCCATCCCTGACTCTGCCTAGCAGTGCTAGTAGGATATATGTAAGGTCTACTACTAGAAGATGATGCTGATCCAGAAATACCTGAACTCAACCTCTTCAACCACCCTGGCTAGTCCACTCTCTTCAAATCGACACATCTGAAACCGCATCAGTCTCTCCCTCTCAATGTCTTCACCTCTGAGTGCAGTACTAACAAACTCATCAAAGTTATCTCGAGGCATAGTGGTCAAAGTCCCCTTGTTATTCAGATTCAAACCCAACTCAAACCTCCTGCACTTTGCTTCCTCTGATGCCACTATATCACGTGCAAACCGCGACAAACGGGTGAACTTATCCCGATACTCAAACATTGACATACTTCCTTGGCTCAGATTGGTAAACTCTTCATATATATTTCCTCTGTTGAGTAGCCTGATTGAAATACCGACGCATGAACATCTCTTTGAACATCGGCCAAGGAGTATCAATAGGAACTCTATCTGTACCAACCCACCAAGAGTAGACATTTGAATCAAGCAAACCCATTGTTGCTACAGTTTTCTGTTCAGGAGTAAAATGCAGGCCCTCAAAAACACGCTCCATTAGGACTAACCAAACTTCACATATTTCAGGATTAGAGGAGCCAAAAACGATAGTTGCTCCAGCTGTCCTAGCGTTGACCACGGGGTCAAAATGCTGTTCCAAATGCAACACTCGCATAAGCAAGTTGTGCGTACGTTGATCCTCAATAGGATCCCCCAGCCCCGTTAGCACAGACTGCACGTCGAGGAGGCATCCTAAGGATGAAAGGATATAAGTCCCGCAACACAAGGAATGTAATCATGAAACTTCAAATATTTGAAAGCATACCACACTCTAGAACATTGAGGATTGTCCGCTGGCCAGTCGGGTCATCGCTCCTGATATGCTGTACATTCTCAAATACCATTAGTAACATAACTACAAGAGTCTACAAAACCTTTAACCCAATGCTCTGATACCAACTAAAAGGACCCGACACCGATTTAGTTGCCTAAACCGAAATCAAACACCTTCGAAAACATGACTTTAAAAAAAAATTTCAGAGTTTACTTTGAAATACGCGAGCCAATATTATAACCTACAAAGAGAATCACACTTCAAATATTCCACAAAAATCAAACCATGGGGCTCCATTCCCCCTCTAGATTTCTCAACATCATATACATAATAAACCACAAGGTTTACAAGAAATCCAGAAAATATTCAGGAGTAAACTCAACTAAAAATACAACATAAGTATTCAGAGCGACGCCTATATACATCATATACAACTAGTAGGTCGAACAAGGAACCTACTCGAATTGAACAGTGATCTGAACTCTACGCCTCCACCGTCGCCGTGCAACCCCAGAATTCAAACTGCAAACTGGGATAAGGAAACCGAAAAGCCCAGGGGAAAGGTAAATAAAATCATTAGAGTGAGTGGACGAAAATAATGATATGTCTTTCACCATTTATATATTCACAAAAATAATGCGAGTTCTTTAAATAAATGAAGGTCGCCACTCCGGCGGAGTTCCCTGCCAGAGTAGCATGTCGGGCAAATCTCTCAAGTCCGACGGTGATAGACTAGACGATTCTCTCAAGCCTAGTAGGCATATCAAGCTAATCTCTCAAGCTTGATAGATGGATTACCGGTGATCAGCCGCGTAGCCAATGCATCGATGCTAAATAAATAAATGTCACCACCAATAAAATATACAATACCTTTAAAAAGATAAATAATCTGAACATTTTACTAGAAACAAATACTGAAACCAAGAACTCGCTACGACAGTGTAAATAAATGTCCACTTACAGTACGATGCTAACTCTGAGGTCCGGCGGAAGATCTCTCGCCAAACACTCGATCTCGATCACCTGAATAACAGGGATACGATCAATACATATTGAAACACATCATACGGAGCAAATATGTCAAGAACCCCGAGTTCTCGAAAGACGTATCGCTCGAAATATCGACGAGGATAGCAAAATTCCCAAAATACACCCAAACAACCCTCGTCCCCAATTAGAACATTAAAATAGACCAAAAAACCTCACCATTGCGTTCGGCACGCGAAAACAAGCAAAACAACATAAAACTTGCCAAAAATCTCATCTCGCCGGAGCTCTGCCGCGCACGGCGGCGTATGGGGCCGCCGCCGCCGATCGCCGGAAAATTCACCAACCCAGAAATCTTTGACCTATACATCTGTTTGATGATCTCAACATTTCCATCAACTTTGTAGTTCAAAGCTAAACCCAACTTTAACCGAAAAAGGTCCAAAATTCACCGTGAACTTTGAAAACCTCGCCAGAATTCAATTTCTCCGATCGGCCACCACCGGGCCCGCCAAGGGCTGAAACCACTTGGAATAGACTCACCTCTCCATGGGCTACAAAAATCCCAAGGTCGACCTCCATCTTTGCCGCCTCAGTCGCTGGCGAATTCGGCCAGAATTCCCCAAACTTTGACACGTCATATCTTCTTCATCCGGTAACCAAACTGAGTGATCCACCTATCAAAAGAAAGAGGAGCTCAAGCCCAACAACTTTCATGAAAGAACCATGGCGAAAAGATGGCAGAATAAGGCACACCGAAGCCGAGAAGCTCACGGCCCAAACGGGTCAGTTTTGACCCATGGGTCAACGCTGGTCAACAGGTATTTCCAAAAATAGAAAGTTTCCCAATTTGTTTCGTATTTATACCGTATACATACCGTACATATACCATCCCCAAATCAACGACCATAATTCAATCTGATCCAAATCGGACGGTCACGATTAAATCCACATTCACCAACCGACTTCAAAACTCAATAAAACATTGCTCACTTATCCGAAAAATTCTCTGAAAATTCCCACGATCTTGAAACTAAATCTTCTACAATTCCCGCGAAGGAACTCAAACCAAATTTTTGTCCGATAATTTAGTTGTTAATAAACCCACGAGTACGATTAATTCACAATAATCACTGCTCGGACCAATATGTGCACATTCCACGATTCGGGTTGTTAGAGGGGCGAGAATCTCATGGGCGAAGCAGACTTTTGTATGAGGAAGGAAGAGCCAAAGCAGATATAGATCAAGCTAGCGGAGTTCTTATCCAATGCCTGTGATCCGAATCGGGTGGAGTAGCAAAAGGCATTGTATACAAGATAGGAGGAGCTGCTCTCCCTGGAAGCTCGGTACCGACAACAACGATCAAAAAACAAGAAGATGTAGCATGGAGATAGGAACACAAAATATCATCACCAACGGTGCTCGAACAGGAAACAGAAAAATCATATTTCGGGTTTACTAGATGATCAAGGCAATTGGCAGTCTACTCCTATAAGCATTGAGGCGGCGGTGACAAATTACTATAGGAGGTGTAGATGAGGAAAAAATGGCCTCAATACTGACCTTGATCCCACCAAAATTTACTTAGGAGATGATGAAGGAGTTGTTAGCTAAGTATACTACAGAGGAGGTAAAATAAACTTGTTTCTAGATGCATCCTAGCAAAGCACCTGGATCGTATGGTATGCCACCTTTATTTTTTTCAAAAATATTGGTCTGTTGTTGGTAATGATGTTTTTCAGGCAGTTAGGGAGATGCTTACATCAGGCCATATGTTGAGGGAAGTCAATTATACACATGTGAGCTTATTGTTGAAGGTACAGACACCCAGGAAAATAAATGAGTATAGGCCGATTGAATTATGCAATTTCCTATACTGCATCACGGCAAAGGTACTTGCCAACTTATTAAAGTTGGTGTTGTAGTATCTGATCAATCCTTGTCAGAGTGTGTTCATCCCAGAGAGATTAATTGCTGATAACAAGTTAGTGGCAAACGAAGTAGCACATCACTTATGGACAAAGACCTCTGGTAGAGGGCATGAAATGGCTTTGAAGTTAGATGTTAGTAAAGCCTATGATCGAATGGAGTGGGGCTATTTGGATTGCAGTGTTGAGATGATTGTGGTTCCCTGAAAGTTGGATTCGTATAGTTATGTTGTGTGTTACTACTGTGCGGTATTCTTTCAAGATAAATGAAGTTCTTAAAGGGTATTTGACACAAAGTAGAGGGCTACGTCAGAGAGATCCTTTGTCTCCATACTTATTTATCTTATGTACGGAGGGCCTGTCTGCTCTAATTACTCGGATGCATACACGAGGGCGTATAAAGGGTGTGGAGGTATGTCGCGGGGTGCCAAGTTTACATCATTTACTCTTTGCATATGATAGTCTTTTATTCACAGAGGCTACCCCAAGAGCATGTGATGCAGTAAAAGAGCTCTTGGCAACATATGAGTCAGCATCTGGTCAGTCAATAAACTATGCAAAGAGTAGTGTTTGTTTTAGCAGGTCTTTTTGTGGGGATGGGCAGAAGTTCCTAGCTGAGATATTAGAGATGGAGCTGGATCCTTACCACACTCAGTACCTAGGCCTTCCCACTTGGATAGGCTGGAGTAAGAGGGTGGCATTCACTGAATTGAAAGATAAGGTACGAGATCGCCTAAAGGGATGGAAAGCTGCTTTATTGAGTGCAGCGGGTAGAGAATTGTTACTGGAGGTAATAGCTCAGTTCCTACCCACATATGTTATGAACTGTTATTTGATTCCAAAAACTATTTGTGCAGAGCTTCAACAGATGTGTCGAGATTTTTTCTGGGGTGATATAGCTGATAAGAGAAAGATACATTGGTGTATATAGGAGAGTATTTGAAGACCAGAGGAGGTAGAAGGTTTGAGATTCTGAGATATTTATGCATTTAATCTAGCATTATTGGCAAAGTAGTTATGGCGCATCATCCAAAACCTTAACTTGTTGATTAGTAAGATTTATAAAGCTCGATATTTTCAGTTTGGTAGTATGTGGGGTCTCAGATAGGTGGGAGCCCATCATACACATGGAGGAGTCTTACGACAGCTAGGAAGGTGATAGAAAAAGGCCCTCGATGGAAAATTGGGGTGGTAGGTTTGTGGCTATTTGAATCCATGGGAAACCTTAAGCCATGAGAACTTCTACGGAGACCGGTTACTATGCACAGAGTATCCCAATTTATGAGACCATATTGGTCTTGGGACACAGAATTGGCTGGGGAATATCTGAATCCAGAGGGTGTCATAGTGATAAAGTCTATACAATTGAGCAGGGTCCCACGACCAGTCAATCTCATTAGGCATTTCACGGTAAAAGGGGAATATAAAGTGAATAGTGCTTATCATTTGGCAAGGGATTAGATCACTATGCCACACCTAGCAGGAGAAGAGAGTTCTCAGTTTTAGAAGGTCTTGTGGAGGATAAAGGTCTTCCTTGCAGCGTTAATGTGTCTCTGGAAGGCTTATCGAGAGTTCCACGTGGAAGTTTCGAGCATTTGTGCGTTGTGCAATCAGGAGGAGGAAACAGAGCTCCATCTCTTCCATTATTGCCCAAAGGTGAGGCCTATTACTTCTAGTGTGATATTCGGGTTTGGAGACTCATGCTCAGATTTTCAGGCTTGGCTGGAGATGTGTGTGGTAGGCCTTCCAACTGATCAAGTTGCTCGTTTGATCACATTTTTGTGGTTTATTTGGAAAGGTAGGAATGAGAAGGTGTTTAATAAGGTTGAGTTTGACACTCAATCTACTAGGGTGCAGGCAGGAGCTTGGCCAAATTATTATTCAATGATTCACAAGACTCCAGACTGCCCAACTAGACTAGCTTATAGATAGAGGGTTCCTCCACTTGGTTCATACTCGGTATGTATAGATGGAGCTTATGATATAACCACCAGTAAATGAGGTATTGGCATAGTAGTATGAGATTGGACATGACAATTTGTACGTGGCTTGGCATGCAAGGTTTAAGGGCATTCTTCGACACTTTTGGTGGAACTAGAGGCGGCTTGGGAGGCAGTCAATCTCATAAGGCAACTATGCTTAGCTCTGGTGTTATTATAATCAGACTCTTTAATTATAATAAATGCCAAGTCAGATCTACATACGGCTTCAGCAAATCATAGGTATGCTTTAATTGATGTCAGAGAAGTGCTAGGTTTGATTCCTAATGCTAGGTTTCAGCATTTAGGGAGAGAAGGAAACAAAGAAACTCATAACCTTGCTGAATGGGTTATTAGTGGAGCAGAAAGTAAAGCTATGTTTATTAGCCCGCCTGTTTTTCTTCATGATGTACTCTAATATGATTGTACTGCTTGATAACAAGGAATGAAATTGATCGTTACCATAAAAAAAATATCAGGTAACTTGATGCATGTTAGATAAAACATTTAAAATCAAGTTATATATAGCAATTAATCACCATCCCAATATTAAACCGACTTGAAGGATCTAAGAATTTTTGTGCATGGATATGGATGGATGGAGAGGAATCGTAACAATTATTGTGCATGATTGAGATCTGCTAAGAAGGGGCTAACTACGACAGAGGATATTCCAGACGTGAGAAAAAGAGAGATGGGGAAAGATGGTTAAGAGTTCAGTCAATAGGGATGGTAATGGGTGGGGTCGGCTCCAGGGTTTGGGTAACTTAATCCGATCCCGAAATCAACCAGTTTAATCGAACTCGATCTGAACCCGAAAATTTTTGTTCTGGTTTTCACCCGACCCGAACCCGTCGAATATATAATACCCGAACCCAACCCATTTACCCGAATAAAAAATAAATAAATATATAAAATAGTATCATAAATGTTACTTTTATATAAAAATATATATATTAAAAATATAAAAATTAGATATAAATGATAAAATATAATAAATAAACATTAAAATATAGGAGGGTCGGGTTCGAGTCTGGATTCGGTAGATGCATATCTCTACCCGATCCGAACCTGAATCCATTATTTGCTCTAAAAATTGGGTTTGATCGAGTTCAGTTCAGGCGGTTTCCCGCGGGTTCGATTATTTTGCCATCCTTATCAGTCAATCGGCAATCAATAAGATAGAGTCTTCAAGGAAGAAGCTAGTGCTTCTTCTAATAAAGATGGACGCGGAGCAGCTGCGTCTTAGTTTGATTCAGTAGAGTTGGTGCCTAACTAGTTAGGGGTGGGACATATAGTTTTTTGACAGTCCTCGCTTTATCTCTATTTGCTAGTCTGAATTTTAGTCCTAGTCATCGTCTCGTGTAGTATTTCTTTAAGGCTTCGTATTATCATACCGGATAATTCGATGGAGTCTTGTTATGTTACCACATCAGCAATATAATTATCACAACCTCAAAAAAAAATTAAAAAAACGTATAAAAAGTTAATGGAAATAGAGTGACTTCAATGAGTCACAAAGGAGATCGATAATTGATAGGATTGAGAGAGTTTTCTCTCTCGACTCTTTTTCTCTCTTTACCCTAGCAACAGCGGGTTTGTTGTTCAAATTTCGTCCAGCGGCAGATATGGGCTAGCCTCATCCTTACCATGTGATCTTTCAACTTGACGGGAGTTTTCAGGATTCGAGCATCCCTGGTGTTTGTGGGTTTTGTTTTGACTGGTTTCTCCTTGGTGGCATGGAGTGGCGGCGTACGCTACTTGTGAGGTGCGCTTTGGATCAATTTTGTGGATCTGCCTTTCAATGTCATGTTTTGTTTAGGTTGTGTGGTGATTGACCGCCTACTTTTCCACGGGGTGTGGGCGGTTTGGTGGTGTGGTTTGTGGGTGTTGTTTATTGGTGGTGTTTCAGGCGGCTGATTGGAGCATTGGCAATGGTGGCAGTCGCAGATGACAAAGTTCGAGGAGGTCTGGAGTGTGGATTAGAGCTTGCTCATGGTGTGGCGGTACTACTAGCGCTTCGTAGAGAAATTTTTGTTTGGCTTATATTTAGGTACGTCAAGGCTTTAGGTTGTTCGTTGTTGGATTACTTTTTACGTTGGGTTCTTTTGGGGCTATGTCCACTCTATATTTTAGTTTATCTAATTTAATAATGTCCTATTTTTCTAGAACCCTAGTTAAGTATTGTAGGTGACGTTAGCTTATTTGCGATTTTTTTAGATTTAAATCATTGGTCAAGGCATACCTACCATGTACAATTGAGTAGTTAAGGCTATGTATTTTCCTCTCTCTCATATTTTTCGAGAACTTATTAAAATTCAAGTAAGCTTGACATTTGTTGGGCTTAGTAAATGTAAAGATTAGTGCTAGCATCTGGCTTTTGCAACCTCTATTTGTACTATTCATCTTAAAAACCAATACAACAACAGCTCAATTGATGACATCAAGAATTAAAAACTCAAAACAAGGGAAGGACATGAATGGCAATGACGAGAGTGAAAGACCGAATTTGGTGAGAGAAGAGTTGCGGCTGCGCTTCGACTACATCAAGGCCGAGAGACTAACACTACTAGAATAACTCAGTTAGTCAATGACAAGATTTAGTATTTGTCATCTAAGGACTACTAGGATGAAGAAATGTCGATCAATTTGTCGTAGAAGATGACCTATTCCTCATCTTAGTAATACCTAAATGACGAATATTTATTTGTTTGTAAGTTTGGTCAAAAAACCCTATCTGGGCGAAGAATTATACTTTTGTTGATAGGTTCGTTATCTAAGTAGTCTCCAGACAAGGAAGGAAGCATTCACCACCAAATTCTTCATCTAAATGGCATTTTAAACGACTTAATCTTTCATCATTCTATGTTTTACTTAAACGGAAAAATACTCCACTTATATGACAACACTATTTGCCATCTCAGTGGTTTAATTATTTAAATTTGTTTCCAATTTCAAATCAAACAAAGTTTCCAAAACTCTCTCAAACTCAGACGATAGTTGTGATTTCTAGCAAAAATGGTTCGATTGAGGCCTCCTAAAGCTTGCCCACCTCTTCTTATATTGGTTAGTGTTTGGTATAATCTTTTTTGTTTGAAATTGTTTTCCAATTTTGGCTCAGGTTTATTTAGTTTCCGGTGAATGATTTTCATCGACCCTTGTTCCTATAACATTGTTTATTAACTATATTACTTTTATGTGTTGATTATTAAATTCCATTATTTAGCGCATTTCTGAATCAAACCATGATTTCCTAGCAAGAATAGGGAACGTCATAGGAATAATTCTTTATTCATGAAAAATAAACAAGAAGAGTGAAGTTAGGGACATAACACTACCAGAACACTTACATTAGACGATGAAATGGATTTGTCATCTAAGAGAGACATTTCATCATCTCCAATCTTAGGCGACGAACATTTCGTCGCCTAAGATTCATCATCTAAGCTTCGTCACAACAAACCTTAGACGACGAAAATATAATATTTGTCTTAAGAGTTTCTTAAATGAAAAATACATTTTTGTCAACTAAATTTTCATGCTACGAATACTTTATAGCTCGAATGACAACATAGTCTTAACTTAACGACGTTGACACAAATCCCGTAGTATAAATCATCGTCTTCTCCTATTGAGATCCCACAGTCTTGTGTTCTATTGCCTTCATCTCAAACCAATGTCCGAAACTTAACCCCGTTCACAACACATGCAGAATATATCTCTTGTCTTTGTGGCTTACTAGCCAACTTGTGCAACGCTGGTGTGTACCACTCGCCGTGGTTACTTGTTTGGAGGGTTGTCATCTGTCAAATTATGAACAAGTATAATATGAAGATCAAGACACTATTATGTATAGTTAATAATTTTATTTACCATATATACATACCCATTTGAGAAAATAATTCAGGAACAGCCTCTTATAATATGCAAACAACTGTTTAGGACTAAGGTGCAGATAATTTGTCTGAAGTGCCTAAAAATTATTTGTCATTAAACGGTTGACCTCGTCACAGTCCCGCAACACTATTCAATATGCCTCAATTAGTTCATCTTCACTTAATCTTTCTGAAATTTTGTGTATTGGTCCAAACACTTGTACAACATCTGTGATGACAGAAAGATAATAGCGATCAAGTGACGACAAGGAGGAGTCAGAAGGGGTTGGCTCGATGGTATCTTTGAAATACACATTGCAGTAGGTCACACACTCATGTCTAATGTATGTTTCTGCTATAGACCCATCCTGACTAAAGCAATTTTTAACATATCCTTTGAACTGTCCGAGTTGACTACAAACTTTTTGAAATCATCATTATGTGAGACGTATATAAGCCATAAGTAGTGGCGCAAAACTTTCATTAGATAATATAACTTTCCTGAGGATACATCCAAGTGTAGTGTACTGGACCAGATAGCAACACTTGTTCGGGAAGGTGAATCATTAGGTGAATCATGACGACAAAAAAGCGGGGGGGGGGGGGGGGGGATTCCCTCTCTATTTTACAAATGATGTACACAATCTCTTCTTTCAATTCCACAACACATGACTTCTTCAACTCTCTAGCACATAACTTCTGCCACAACATGGACAACGCTATTAACGGCTTCACCACGTCACGATGCAAATATGGTTTAATTACCAATGGAAGAAGACGTAGCATCATGACAAGACAATCATCAGTCTTTAGATCATGGAATTTTCTCTCCTCAACTTTGACACAATGAGATATATTTCCTGCATAGGTAGATGGATAACGAATATGATGAAACCAGGCCAACACTTCCTTCTTCTTGTTCAACTTCACTGTGTAAGGTGCAATAGATATCTCAAGTATGCCCGCCCTCGATTTCTTTAACCATAGGTGATGACAGATTTTCATACGCTGCAAATCTTCACTCACTTTAATAGTATCCTTATTCTTTTTACCAATACTAAGAATTGTTCCAACCATGATATAGAATACATTCTTCTCAATGTGCATCGCATCTAGGTTGTTTCTGATTTTCAACTTCGACCAGTAAGGTAGCTCAAAGCAAATACTCATGTGACTCCAATATGTAAGATTGTCGTCAACCATAGGATTGTTTGCCTTCACAAATGGACACTTGCTTAACACTCCAAAATCAACACCGCACAATCTCTTCAAAATCTCATCACCAGACCACTCTCGAGGGTTCAGACTATTTTCCATCGTCCCATCGAAACTCGCCTTATCCGGTCTCCATTGGTGATCTTTAGGAAGCCATCTATGGTGATCTAAGGAACACACATTTCCCGCATGATAGCTAGAGTTTATGTCATCTAAGAAGATAGGAGAAGCCTTGTACGCTTTAGTCCTGCAAGATGCCAACATTCCATAAGCAAGAAAATCGCTAATGGTCCACATCATTGCTGCTCTCATGATGAATGAAATTTTAGTGTAGTTGTCCCAAATTTCCACGTTAAATTCCCACACATATTTCAACTCGTCAATCAAAGGTCTCATAAATACATCAAAAAACTTTCCAGGCGAGTAAGGACCCGGAATTTACAGAGTAAGGAAATTAAATTCCTTGCTCATACACATCCAGGGAGGCAGGTTGTATGACATGATAATAAGAGACCAAGTATTATACGTGCCATCAATATAAGGATTGAACCCATCAGTAGAAAGTCCTAATCTGATATTTCAAACTTTCGATGAGAAGTCTATAAATGTCATGTCAAAAGATTTAAAGGCCTCCCCATATGCGAGGTGTCTAAGCACATCATCGTCTCTTTTTTTTTCCTATGTCATCTCATTGCCTCTTCCATATATGGAGACATGTACAATCACTCTAGTATAGTAATCAATGAAAAATGGCAAAGCACCATCCATGGAACACTTTTCTTCTTATTCTTCTTCGCTAGGTTCTATTTCGACTCACCACAAACCGGACAATGCTCAAGGTATGCGTGTTCTTTGTAAAATAGGACACAATTGTTTTTGTAGACATGAATTTTCGTTGATGAAAGGCCAAGGTCGTTCAAGATCCTTTTTACATTATAATAACTATCGAGAATTTTGTGATCACCTGGAAGCAACTTAGATATATGTCGTTGGACATCGTCGAAACCTGTATTCAACATTTTGTGCTTCACTTTATACCGTATTTCCTCCATTATTATACTCAAAATATTCTCTTGACTATCTGGGTACAACGGTGTTTAGACTTCTAGTAGAAGCCTGTTGTACTTATCGTAATTAGTGGATCTCATCAAGTTGGAAGCAAGATGGGTTGTCTCATAGTTAGGAGCATTGTAATATCCCTCTTCAAAACCATATCCACTAGAACTATACAATAGAAATGCATTATGCATAAGCTCCATAACAGGATTTTGAGAAGCTCTGTCAATATTGCTGGATGTGGCACCCTAATAGCCTTATCTGAACTCTGCCATTAACGATTGAACAGTGGTATCTGATACTTCACTTTGTTCAGTACATGATGTGTACTCACACATTATACCATATTCAGACAAGTGCTGGAACATTTGTGGACCTGAAAGATACTCTGAGTTACGACATCTCCTGCACAGACACATGTAACGATCATTTCCTTGACCATGTTCAATTAAAAACTTCATAAAGTCGTAAATTCCCTGTATGTACTTAGGATCATCTCTTTCAAACCGTAAATAGCTCTTGTTCATATTTTGCATACGTTCTAATGAGCAAAACAAAAAATGGTACAAATCTATTTAGAGTCATGATCATGCATTAATTATTCAAGAACCTGTATCGCTAGTTTTGACACATTTTAAGAAACTAGATAGCTAATTTTGGGACAAATCATGAAGATGGGTATGTAGCTAGTTAATTACACATTGGGACTCATTCTTACATACACCCAATAAATTGCATAAAACAAATTAAAATAATTAATATATATGCATTTAATCCAAAAATTATTAATTTGTCAAACTACGTACTAACAATTTCGCCAGAATTCATTCGCCGGAATTCATTCACTAGTAAACTTCAAAATACACCCAAATATTTGAAAAACATTTAGAGAAAAAGGTATATACAAACACTAACCAGTATAAGAAGTTGATGGAATGCTTTAGGCCTCGATGAAATTTTTTTCGTTAGAGATCGAAAAATAGCTGGAGAAGGTGTTGAGATAGTTTTTGAGGGGTTGTGAGAAGATGAGGTTTGATCTGGAATTGCTACTGTCTCTTATTAATTGTTTCACTTAGACAACAAAAAATTTCATCGTCCAAGAAACAAAATCTTGTCGTGCAACTAATATCCTAGATGGCGAAAGTTTTTCGTCTTCTAACTTCTTTCTTGGACGATGAAACATTATTTTCATTGTTTAAAAGATACATAAATGACGAAAGTTGTGACGAAATATGATTTTGTCGTCTTATACATTTAGTAGTCGACGAAATGGCGAAAAAAACTAATTTCCGTCATCTACAAACGTTTTAAGGGGACGAAAATATATGCTTATGCGATGAAACAACATTTTGTCGTCTAAGTTAGGAACTCTGGTAGTGTAATAAGAGCATAATTATGGACCTAACAAACTACCTCACACTTAAACTTTGCTTGTCCTCAAGTAAACACAAAAGAAATAAAAATAAAGCAAAGCCAGACACTAACATGAAAAAAACACACAATCAAACAAAAACATGCAAGTGTCCCATGATGGTGAACACTTCTCTTAAAGAACCATGGCTAATGGATTGAACTCCTCTTAAACATAATTAGAGTATGAAATCAATGCATGTTTATTAAGCCAAACATGCTACATGTCAAACTAAATGCATGCATTAAGATGTATTCAAACCAACATGTTCCTAACCATCTAACTCACAATATATAATTCAATGAAGTCAAGTGTTTAGAGTGTTAGTGTTTGCATTCAAAAATCAAATTGGTCACGTGTTTTCCATAGGCTTGATTTTCAACCAAATGCTCCAACAATTCCACACACAAGAGTTTCAAACCAAGAGGACTTTCATTGAGGTTGTAATGGAGCTTAAGGAAGGGGGTTTAATAAAAGAGAGGGATAGGATAATCAAAGACCAAGTAACCTAGCAAGCAATTCACATATTGAATTTCCTCTAAACTACTTCTAGGTGCTACTATAATTTATTTATTTTCAAATCAAACTACTTCCCAAAACACTTATTCTTTATGTACACACTTTATTTTTTTGTATCTTCTTTGTTTTTCAAACATAAATTTTATCTCTTTTCTATTTTTCTTTTTGTATTTCTTTGGTACTGTTTTCTCAGGACTACTAAACAACTAAACAAGCATATGACCATTGCAAGACCTACTCCATCTCACACTTATCTCTTGACATTATTTTCAACAAGAACAACTCTAAAACCGCATCCTAATAAGAATTCATCATTGCTTGCTAGTTTGCCGAGTTAGGGTAGGATAAGTGTTTAAGTTAGGTAGGTATTTGTGGTGTTCATGAAATAAAAGACTAAATATTTACAAGGCTCAAATTGGCTCACTAAAAGATATATGCATCATAGGTTCATAAGTAATTTTTCATGGTGGTTATCATAATAACTCTATCATCTTTGAAAACTACTTATGATTTGGAAAAAACTCTTTCCAGGGTTTCAAGCAAGTTCTAGATCACACATAGAAAATTTTTATGGTGCATGAAAGAATGGGTGCATTATATGAGCTAATCATGCACAAGTTGGGTCAATAAGCAATGATATCTTTGAAATATGTTTATCGTTCTTTTTCTCAAATGATATCTTTGAAATAACCAATGAAAAATGTATTGTCTTCACGTTTTCACATGTGCTTAAAATCACGCAATCAACTAGCTATTAGTTCAATCTCATTGTCGGGTACCATTATTAGGCCACAAACGCATCAAGACACACATATTTTTGTATTACATTTTCTCAAATTATTATGGATTTGTTTTAAGGATAAGGAGTGATAATGACTTAGCCTACTACCTTACACGTTAAAACTTAATTTTCCTCAATTTTATCAAGCTACATAGTAGACAAAAGTGTAAAAGAGATAACATAGGCATCATCAAAACCACATTTTATTCCGCTAACACATGTTCTCCTAGGTATAACAACTAGCATGCATTCACACTTAGAACTTTCAAACACCTTAGCATAGAATGATCAGAAACTTATAAAGACACTAAGCTCATAGCAACAAGCATCTTAACATGTATCACACAAGATTACAACACTCTAACATGACTCCATACAATACACTAATGGTACTTGGTGTCTCCCTCATCATGTACCATGATCCATCAAGATTAGCCGAGGTTAACAACCCTTGAGGATGAGAGATGACCCCTAGGCACCCTAACATAGCATCATACCTAAAAAAAATCCAATTCAAAGATAAAAATTACGGAGAGTATGGAGAAAGAAATGTAAACACTTTGAAGATCGTTGTCAAGCTCCGTATGCTTAAGAGTGTAAACTAATGAAGGCCAAGTTAGGCCTCGCCGTCCAAAGTTGCATCCGGATTGATCATGATCCACTAATGGTGCTCTCAAACTTATCTTGGTCTTAAGATATTGCTCTATGCTCCATGCCTTATAGCCCCAAGCTCTTGGCCTTCACATGTCAACTTTTGTAGCATAATCATCGACAGGTCGTCGAGAGATTTGCTCGACGGGTCAAAAATGTTACACAATCTAGACAACAGCTGCTCTTCAACGGGTAGAGATGAACCTTTGACGGGTTGAAAATTGTTGGCTGACCCATCCGGAGTGTTCTCTCGACAGGTCTAAAGGAATCTTTGACCCTTAGAAAATTTCCAGAAATTAAGCCCCAAGTTCACATGACCACAATGCTCCATTCTAAATGTTCTATGCTCCCCCACTTCACACTTATTCTTCTCGCATATGCTAATGGTATTCAACCATCACGGGTTGTAGTTTACTGATATAAACATGGTCTATAAAGAGGTGAAGAGTTCAAGCCATCATGGTTGAGTCCTTAAAGTGATGGACCTTCTCATTCCACTTTCTTCACTACTAGAAATACACACTTACACGACAAAAAAAAGATTCATCACCCAAGAAAAATTTTGTCGTCTAATGTGACGACCCGGACCAGAATCAGCAGTGAAATCGCATAGTCGCAGATTGCCGAGAGTTGATTGAATCGCTAAGCTTGTTAACGACTAAAATATTGGCCGAGAATTGGAGCTGGGTCTCTTCTCGAGAGTCGTTGTACGTGTGATTACGAGTTTGTGGGCGGTTCCGGATCGTTATTTGGACGACCGAGGAATTAGTTATGGATATTTGAAGTTTCGACGGAAACGGATTAATATGGCAAGCTACTTAGCGACTAAATTACCGAACGAGAATTTGGTTTCGGCTTCTTCACGGAAGTTGTTCAGAATTTAATTTCGAGTTTGTGAGAACTTCCGGAGCATTTTTTTGAGTTACGAAGATTAAGTTGTGATTATTTCCGATTGTTAGTTATTTAGTCGATTAAATATGTATTTGGTTGAAGGGTTGACTTTTTATCCGTTTGGCCGATGTGTTTGACTTTGGATGATAATTGAAGATCATGTCGAGACGAGTTTGTGACCGCGAGAATTATCGGAATCGGAATTACGACGAGAAAGTTATGGGTATTTGAAGTTTGCCGAAAAGTGAATTATGTGGTTTCCATTTTGGGAAGGCCTATAAATAGCAAGTTTCCCATTTGGGAAAGTCCACTTTCCATTTTGGTCTGTTGACTGGGTTGACCAAAGTGGGTCGACCCGTTTTGGTTCCTTGGGTTGCCGATTTTGTTCGCCAAAATTGAGGCCGATTCCGGCCATATTTGGGTATGGTTCCTTCACGAAACTTGTTGGGCTCGAGCTCCTCTTCGGATTGGTAGGTGGATCGTCCTGTGGGGTGGCCGGAGGAGAGAGAATCGAATCGGTAAAGTTGGTGAAATTCCGGCGAGTTTTGTGGTGTTCGGGTGGCGGCGTGGAGGCCGAGTTGGTGGCTCTACCTTGAGGGGTTTTGTTAGCCTTGAGCTAAGGAAGCTTTTCCAAGTGGTCTTGAGGGTTGCCGTGGCCGGAGGAGAGAGATCCGTTGAATTGAAATTCCGATAAGGGTTTGGAACTTTGGGTTGATTTTTGGAGGTTTTTCGGTCAAAATTGGCCTTAACTTATAACTGGAAAGTTGTTGGAATCGTCGAGATCTTTGAAACCATGTGTAGCACGAAATTTTGTGGGCAGGTTTGGATTTTCCGGCGACGGCGGCGATTTTTCGCCCGGAGTAGTTTTTGACGAATTGCATGTCATTTGACTCGAAATCGCACCCCGATCGCAGTGGGGAGGTTCGTTTTTCGAGTTGAGCGTCCGAACATAAAGCGAGGTATTGAGGTGTTATATATGGATTTTCGACGATTTGTCGTATTCGGATTTCGTGTTTTCGAGGACGGTGCTTTCTCGTGATTTGTCTTGTATTGTCGGATTATGACCTTGAATAATGGACTTTGTGAATATTCAGGAGTTCGTGATCGTTTGTTTGGCGGGGGACTTTCCGCTGGATCACGGGTTAACGCGTATCGCGTTACGCAAGTCTGTGAGTGGACATTTCTTTTCACAGATTGACTGCGAGTCTTTTAAAAATGATTTACGAACTTGAGCATGCAGATTGATTATGATTTTACGAGCATGTGTTTTACGATTATGCTTATACGAATATACGTATACGAATATATACATATATGTACATATTATGTTTTATGCATGTGCATGGAAAAGATTTATGATTTGGTTTACACAGAGTACAGTCTCAGTATATGTTGTGGTATCGATACACATTGGCTTCTCGGCTGATCCCCTAGTACGCTCCGGGGGGGACAGATATCCTGACCCGAGGCCTTTCTGGCTAGGAATCACGTGTGGGTCTGGGATCCCGTGATTCAGACTGTGCTATCGCGTGGAAGCCCACGATAGTCTCCGCGATATGTTTTACGTTGCATGCTCTGTACGCGTGAGGAGTTAGAGTCTCCCTCGTGTACCATTTGATTTTATGTGCATTTGACTCGCATATGATTTTATACGTATATATTACTGGTGAAAGACATTTATTTTCGTCCACTCACTCTAACGTGTTTTATGTCTTTCCCCTGGGCTTTTCGGTTTCTGTGCCCAGTTTGCAGTTTAGGCTCTGGTGTCGCACGTCGTGGTCGGAGGCATAGTACTCGAGCTACTTTGTTTCATCCAGTAGGTTTATTGTTCTACCTACTGTGGTATGCGTATATGATTATGTATTAGAAGTCGCTCTGAGTTTCCTATTGAATATGTTATACGATTTTACCCGAATTTCAGTAAAGTATATATTATATGTATTGTTTACTTTACTGTTGATATATTGAGAAATCCGGATGGGATTGGTGCCCACGGTTTGCTTTTTGTGGCATAGGATGAAGTGTATTTTCCGCGTGCAGGTAACAGTAATTCCACGTTAGTAACGAAACTCTGCCCAAATTTCGAAAAGTTTTTGTTGGTTCGTTTTTACGAAGGGGTTTGACTCCGGTTTAGGGAGCTAAATCGGGGTTGGGTCCTTTCAGCTTGGTATCAGAGCATTAGGTTATAGGTTCTGTAGACTTCTGTAGTCGTGTCTACTAAAGATATTTGAGAATGTACAGCATGTCTGGAATGGTGACCCGACCGGCCGGCGGATAATCATCAAATTCCGGGTGTTGTATGCTTTCAAATATTTGAAGTTCCATGATTATGTTCCACTTGTTTTGAACGATATTGTATTCATTAGGATGCCTCCTGACGTGCTTTCCGTGTCGTTTCGGTTGTGAATCCTATTGAGGATCAATCGACGCGCGATTTGCCAGAGATTGTGGATTTGGATGGGTATTCAGAGTTCAGTGAACTGTGTGGCACGGTTTGCCTGGTTTTGTGTGTATGAGCGTCTGTATGTTGCCTCAGAGCTGAGAATTGTGGCAGTTGATGTTTGCCTGAGTCAGATCAGTGTATTTGGTGGGCTGGTGTTGTGTGAGTTCCGGTTGCGACTTCATGGCCTACATTCAGGGTGTTGTTTATACGGTAATGGTTTTATCAGGCTTCCCAGCATTCGAATGTGGAGTGTTTATCCACCTGAGGCAGAGATGCATTGCTCACATGTTTGTTCATGTTTGCACGTGTTATGTGGCTTCAGAGGGAGCTGTGCATGAGGTTCGAGATGAGTCTGAACCTGAGTATCAGAGAGAGTATGATTGATGTGCCTCGGGATATCCATGAGGAGCTTTGTGTGCTGCACTCAGTGGCGAGGCTATTGAGAAGGAATGATGTACACGGTTTCTGATGTGATGGTTTGAGGAAGTGGACTTAGTCGAGATTTTGATGAGGTTGGGTTCCGACACTTTGGGATCAGTGACTTCATCAGGCTGCGACCTCTCCGATATTGTTGTGACCATCAGATCAGGCAGAGGATCCGTTTGTCGATGACGAAGATCACAGTGTAGCGGACTTGCTCCTGTGGCATGAGTTGGGCAATCGTTAGTGATCCTTTCCCGCAACAGGTGTTGCGGTTATTTGTGTTTGTGGAACACTTTCAGTTGCCATTGTGGTGGCCAGGAGGGTCACGTTACGAGGAAGTGCCCTCAGCCAGCTTTGTTAGCGGTTTGGTAGCCCAGAGTTTATGAGGAGATCCTCATGTTGTTCCTGTAGTCTGATCAATGTACCCTTTGACGAGTTATTCAGCAAGTCGTAGTTGACGTGCACGACTAGTTGGGCATGTTGGAGTTCGTGCCATGACCTTGTTTGAGGACAGACTTTTCTCCGAGGTTACTGTTGTTTGATATCCATGGCAATTGTACCTGCATCTCCACTTCCGAGGTCTTGGAGGGTGTTGCATCCATCCGGAGGTTGTGAGATCCTTGTTGGAGGTTATGTGTTAGCCGTGGATCTATAACAGCTGGACATTGTGGTTTTGGTGTGCTTGTGAGTATGGACTTACAGTCGACGCATTTGGCGATGTTCGAGAGCCTCGAGGAGGAGGTTATGTTCGACGACCAGATTTTTCGAGATGCTGTTTCTTGGTGATGGTCGAGCGGTTTGTGAAGATGAGTTGTGTGGTTTGCTTAGCTCATGTTGTGGATGCTGTGGTTGCTGTGTCTGACATTGGTCACGTTGAGGTGGTTCCTGAGTTTCCAGGTGTGTTTCGGAGGAGTTACCAGGTGTTCCTCCAGTTCGGGAGACTGATTACACCATTGAGCTTGTACCAGGCGCTGGATTCATTTTATCGACATCTTGTCATTTGGAGCCAGCGGAGCTGATGGAGCTATAATTTCGACTCCAGGAGTTGCTGGAGGGGATTTCATGCGACCCCGCGTGTTTGCATGGTGTGCTTTTGCATTGTGTGTACGGAGGATGGATGGTTAGACGTGGTGGTACGTTGACTGCCAGAAGCCTGATTTGCTTCAGAGAAGTACGAGTATCCTCCGCTTCGGATTGACGAGTGGTTTGATCAGCTTGCGAGAGCTTCAGTCTTGTTGAAGATTGATTATGAGTTTGGATACCATCAGTTGAGGTTTGATGAGTCAGTTGTGGCTAGGACTACTTTCGGATCATGGTACGGGCATCAGGAGCTTTTGGTCACGCTGTTTGGTTGACCAATGCTCCGTAGGTCGTGTGGACTTGATGGACCAGGTGTTCAGACGGTTTCTGGACGAGTTGCGACCATGTTCGTCGGCAACTTCCTGATGTACTCTAGGAGTGTGGACCAGTACCTGATGCAATTGCGAGAGATTTTGCGGACTTCGCGTTATGATCAGCTATTTGCGAAGTTCAGCCAGTGTGAGTTTTGGCTGATTAGTATGAAGATTTTGAGCTTTGTGATGCTATCCGTGTGAGTGATGTGGATCCTGACCAGATTGAAGCCGTGTTGATTTGGGGTTGCCCTACCATTGTGCCAGAGATCAGGGGTCTCTTGGGTTTGGCAGGCTATTACCGACGGCTTGTACAGGATTTTCCTGGATTGCCACATCACTTCCCGGATTGACGAAGAAGGCGTCAAGTTCGAGTGGTTCGATGCATGCGAGGAGAGTTACTTACTCCTGCAGGATGGTTGACCGTTGCTTCGGTTTTGACCTTACCTGACGATCGTGATGAGTTCGTGGTCATGGGTTTTGGCGATGCATCGAGATTTAGAGTTGGTTATGTTTTGATGTTGTGTAGCAGAGCGATGGCTCATGGTTTGGGGCCGTGGAAACCTTATGTGGTTGCATATCCTGTGTATGATTTGGGTGTAGCTGTCCTTGTGATAGCATCAGAGAGTCCGAGACACTACTACTACGGCGTGCAGCGCAGTGTAGGACGTGCACTGATCACTTGAGTTTCATCCACTTGCATTTTCGGCCAGATTTGGGCTTGAGGCAGTGTAGATGGATGGGGTCGACTCACGACTATGGCTGCACCTTTGAGTTTGTTCGGGAAAGGCTAGAGGTTGTACTTTGACCATCCGTCTGGGATGTTGTTGTTGATGCATTCAGTTGAGAGTCGGGAGTTTCAGTGTTTCATGTAGGTGTGGTTCGAGTTTCCGTATTAGCCGAGTTGCGAGCTATGGGAGTTGTGTTCGAGTGTGATGATGTGAAGCTCATTGTTTTACGCACAATTGGCGCTAGTGGTGCGGAGATGTGTCTGATACTCCGGGTTTATTACTCGTGACGCAACATGAAGAGCAATGTAGCGGTTTGTGTGTGTGCAGATGCCACTTTTGTCGACTGGCGATGGCTAGAAGGCAGAGATTTACCGAGATGTGTCAGCCATTTGAGATTCCGGTTAGACGTGGCGACTGTTGCTGTATTTGTGTGTGTTTGTATGCACTTTGGTTGGTGATACCAGTTGTCAGACTTTTGTGGACCATTTGATGAATTTAGTACGTTCCCTTGTACTTTCGGAGACGATTTCAGTGGCAGACTGGCATAGCTGTGTTTGACGGAGATTGGTCATTTACGTGGTGTACTTGTGTCCCAGTTTGCTGGTCGAAGCAATCAGCTATGATAGAGTGTTGGCGAGAGTTGCAGCGAGCATTAGGGACCAGATTACAAGTTAGTACCAGTTTTTATCCTCGGATTGGCGGGCGATCTTTGAGGACTATTCAGACCTTGGAGGGCTTGTTGTGGACCTCGGTATTGCAGTTCTGAAGGATTCGGGACCAGCAGTTTCAGTTGTTCGAGATTGCTTGCAGTACCAGTTTGTTGACCACTGTGATATTAACGTTGCGTGATGTCGTTTTGAGAGATGTTGTTGTACTCCGTTGTGTTGGAGTGAGTTTGGTTTGAGTTTGGGTTGATGTTTGATTCTGATTTAGTGGAATGTGCTATCACAGACTGTCAGATTAGCGGAAATGGGGTTGTTAATTGCCCGAGTCCGATGTTTGAACTATGTTGATATGAGGGTGTGAGTTATGTTGAGATGTGTGAACTGAATTGTGAAATGCCATGTTGTTTTGATCTGTATGTGATCATATGCGAGTGTGTGTTGTGCCATATGGTTCGGCATCGCCTATAGCATTGGTTTTTGTGCGAGTTGTGTTCCGTGTGGTGGAACTGTGTTTCAGGTTGGTTTCGCATTGTGTATCCTGTCTGTTCCTTATGCAGGAACACTTGGCTATTGTGTGGAGCCAGTTCATATTTGTGATTTGAGGGTACAGGGATTTCAGTACGGAGCTATCTCCTATTGTGGAGTCGGTTATCTGAGTCGTTCAGTTGATGTGATTACTGAGCAGTTGAGCAGTATGCAGAGGCAGTGCTCCTACCTTTTAGTTGGCAGACTTGGAAATTTCGAGGTCGAATTTTTTTTAAGGGGGGTGGATTTGTGACGACCCGGACCAGAATCAGCAGTGAAATCGCATAGTCGCAGATTGCCGAGAGTTGATTGAATCGCCAAGCTTGTTAACGACTAAAATATTGGCCGAGAATTGGAGCTGGGTCTCTTCTCGAGAGTCGTTGTACGTGTGATTACGAGTTTTTGGGCGGTTCCGGATCGTTATTTGGACGACCGAGGAATTAGTTATGGATATTTGAAGTTTCGACGGAAACGGATTAATATGGCAAACTACTTAGCGACTAAATTACCGGACGAGAATTTGGTTTCGGCTTCTTCACGGAAGTTGTTCAGAATTTAATTTCAAGTTTGTGGGAACTTCCGGAGCATTTTTTTGAGTTACGAAGATTAAGTTGTGATTATTTCCGATTGTTAGTTATTTAGTCGATTAAATATGTATTTGGTTGAAGGGTTGACTTTTTATCCGTTTGGCCGATGTGTTTGATTTTGGATGATAATTGAAGATCATGTAGAGACGAGTTTGTGACCGCGAGAATTATCGGAATCAGAATTACGACGAGAAAGTTATGGGTATTTGAAGTTTGCCGAAAAGTGAATTATGTGGTTTCCATTTTGGGAAGGCCTATAAATAGCAAGTTTCCCATTTGGGAAAGTCCACTTTCCATTTTGGTCTGTTGACTGGGTTGACCAAAGTGGGTTGACCCGTTTTGGTTCCTTGGGTTGCCGATTTTGTTCGCCAAAATTGAGGCCGATTCCGGCCATATTTGGGTATGGTTCCTTCACGAAACTTGTTGGGCTCGAGCTCCTCTTCGGATTGGTAGGTGGATCGTCCCGTGGGGTGACCGGAGGAGAGAGAATCGAATCGGTAAAGTTAGTGAAATTCCGGCGAGTTTTGTGGTGTTCGAGTGGCGGCGTGGAGGTCGAGTTGGTGGCTCTACCTTGAGGGGTTTTGTTATCCTTGAGCTAAGGAAGCTTTTCCAAGTGGTCTTGAGGATTGCCGTGGCCGGAGGAGAGAGATCCGTTGAATTGAAATTCCGGTAAGGGTTTGGAACTTTGGGTTGATTTTTGGTGGTTTTCCGGTCAAAATTGGCCTTAACTTATAACTGGAAAGTTGTTGGAATCGTCGAGATCTTTGAAACCATGTGTAGCACGAAATTTTGTGGGCAGGTTTGGATTTTCCGGCGGCGGCGCCGCTGGCGGCGGCGATGATTTTTCGCCCGGAGTAGTTTTTGACGAATTGCATGTCATTTGACTCGAAATCGCGCCCCGATCGCAGTGGGGAGGTTCGTTTTTCGAGTTGAGCGTCCAAACATAAAGCGAGGTATTGAGGTGTTATATATGGATTTTCGACGATTTGTCGTATTCGGATTTCGTGTTTTCGAGGACGGTGCTTTCTCGTGATTTGTCTTGTATTGTCGGATTATGACCTTGAATAATGGACTTTGTGAATATTCAGGAGTTCGTGATCGTTTGTTTGGCGGAGGACTTTCCGCCGGATCACGGGTTAACGCGTATCGCGTTACGCAAGTCTGTGAGTGGACATTTCTTTTCACAGATTGACTGCGAGTCTTTTATAAATGATTTACGAACTTGAGCATGCAGATTGATTATGATTTTACGAGCATGTGTTTTACGATTATGCTTATACGAATATACGTATACGAATATATACATATATGTACATATTATGTTTTATGCATGTGCATGGAAAAGATTTATGATTTGGTTTACACAGAGTACAGTCTCAGTATATGTTGTGGTATCGATACACATTGGCTTCTCGGCTGATTCCCGAGTACGCTCCGGGGGGGACAGATATCCTGACCCGAGGCCTTTCTGGCTAGGAATCACGTGTGGGTCTGGGATCCCGTGATTCAGACTGTGCTATCGCGTGGAAGCCCACGAGAGTCTCCGCGATATATTTTACGTTGCATGCTCTGTACGCGTGAGGAGTTAGAGTCTCCCTCGTGTACCATTTGATTTTATGTGCATTTGACTCGCATATGATTTTATACGTATATATTACTGGTGAAAGACATTTATTTTCGTCCACTCACTCTAACGTGTTTTATGTCTTTCCCCTGGGCTTTTCGGTTTCTGTGCCCAGTTTGCAGTTCAGGCTCTGGTGTCGCACGTCGTGGTCGGAGGCATAGTACTCGAGCTACTTTGTTTCATCCAGTAGGTTTATTGTTCTACCTACTGTGGTATGCGTATATCATTATGTATTAGAAGTCGCTCTGAGTTTCCTATTGAATATGTTATACGATTTTACCCGAATTTCAGTAAAGTATATATTATATGTATTGTTTACTTTACTGTTGATATATTGAGAAATCCGGATGGGATTGGTGCCCACGGTTTGCTTTTTGTGGCATAGGATGAAGTGTATTTTCCGCGTGTAGGTAACAGTAATTCCACGTTAGTAACGAAACTCTGCCCAAATTTCGAAAAGTTTTTGTTGGTTCGTGTTTACGAAGGGGTTTGACTCCGGTTTAGGGAGCTAAATCGGGGTTGGGTCCTTTCATCTAAGTCCATCTTAGACGACAAATTTTGTAATTTGTATGTTTAATTAAGCTAATTGTATGTTTAGTTATATGTTAGAATAATTAGTTGAAAAATTATGTATATTATGTAAATGCATATTAACTTAAGAATATAATATATTAGCTAGATTAATTATAGTATATTAGAATATAGCATATTAACTTAGTTGTGTTATGTAATTTGATAATATAGTATATTAGATTAATTAATTAGTTAAAAAATTATATAATATGATAATTAACTTACATAGAAATATGGATGGATACAATTGGTGAATAGAAGTAATGAGAGGTATATGGACATCATCATAAAGTTTTTGTTGTTTGCGATGCAACATGGTCGAGGAAAGAAGCATTACAGGTGTCCATGCAGAAAATGTCTTAACCATCAATTTGTGGAGATTAATGTTTTATCTCAACACTTCTATAACCATGGTATGATATGGAGTTACACTACATGGAGTGAGTGCGGTGAAGTAGTAGACTTCAGCTCAAAGTACAGTTACCAGGGTGCCTCATCTAGCAGTAGTGGCACCCTTTCTTGAAACCCCACTATAGATTTGGTTCATGATGATTTTCCAGAATTTAGTCATGATATACACCAACACAAAAAGGGAGGTTATGATACTCCTTATTATGACGCAGTCCCTGCAGCCATTAACACCACTAAGATGGATAAGTACAATAGAATGCTACTTGAAGCCCAGACCCGGGTGTACCCTGGATATCCAGAGAATATGTTGTGATATGTAATGGAGGAAATTCAGATAAAAGTGAAAAACAAAATTTCAGACCGTGCTTTTGACGAAATGCAGAAGCATATATATAAGTTGCATCCTGATCATCACAAACTTCCTAAAATCCATTATAAGGTTAGAAAAATCTTGAGCAGCCTCCGCCTAAAGTACAAGAAGATTCACGCATGCATAAAAGATTGTGTGTTGTTTTACAAAGAGTATGCACATCTGGACTACTGTCCTGTATGCAACAAGCCTAGATATTTTCACCGAGGGTATAGGAGGAGTTCAAAGTCGCAAATTCCTATAAAGGTTTTTCGCTATTTTTCATTGATTCCTAAACCAGCGTCTATACATGTCTCTATACATAACAGAGGCGATGAGATGGTACTCGGAATAGAGAATAGATGACGATGTGCTCATACACGTGGTAGATGGGGAGGCTTTTAAATATTTTGACAGGGAATTTTCAGACTTTGTGACAGAGGTTCGAAATGTTAGACTCAGACTTTCTACATATGGATTCAACCCATGGGGTGATAATAAAGCTTCCTTCATCACTTGGCCAAATATTGTCATGCCGTACAATCTGCCTCCATGGATGTGTATGAACAAGGAATTTAATTTCCTTACTCTATAAATTCAAGGTCTTAAATCTCCTGGAAAGTGTTTGGATTTGTACTTAAGACCATTGATTAACGAGATGAAACTATTGTGGGAAAATGGAGTCCCAACTTATGACAAGTTCACTGACACAATGTACACGATGAGAACAGTTGTAATGTGGACCATCAGCGATTTTCTTGTGTATAAGATGTTGGCATCTTGCATAACCAAAGGATACAATGATTTTCCTATCTTCTTGAACAACGTCAACTCTAGTTGGCACTTGGGGAATATGTGTTATAGGGGTCACAGTAGATGACTTCCTCATGATCACCAGTGGCGATACGGTAAGGATAATTTTGACGAGACAGTAAAGAATAATTCTAAACCCCGATAGTGGTATGGCGAAGAGATTTTTGAGAGGATAAACAGCTTCTATTTCAGTGTGTTGACCAATGATGACGATATAAATAAACACAATCCACACGATCTTAGCTATTAGCATCACATGAGTATTTACTTTTAACTGCCTTACTGGTCGAAGTTGAAACTCAAGAACATCCTAGAAGTTATACACATAGAAAATAATGTGTGCGACAGCGTGATGGGAAAAATTCTCGGTATTAAGTTGAAGACTATGAAGAGGAGATAACTCTAAAGCGCAAAAAGATCTGAAATCTATGAATTTACACCGTCTTTGTGGTTAAGGAGGGATAGATGAGGAGTTCACAGTAAAATGACATATGCACCTTACACAGTTAAGCTGACACTAAAGGATTTTATATTCAACTAGTTTAAAAGTGTATGTTATCCGTCTAATTATGCAGCGAATATATTTGGATATGTCAACGTTGAGAAACACAAGTTCATTGGTCTAAAGACTTATGATCGTGACATTATGCTGCAACGTCTGATTCTAGTGGTAATTCAACCATATTTGTCTCGTGACGTCGTCAAACCAATAGTACCATTGTGTAGATGGTGGCAGAGGTTATGCGCTAGAGAGTTGAAGAAGTCAGATGTGGTCTAATAACAATACGAAATTGTCCACATCCTTACTTTCTTTGACATCATGATTCACCTCATGATCCACCTTGCTGAACAAGTGCTGCTTTTTGGTCCGATCCACTTTATGTGGATGTATCCTCAAGAAATAGGCAATTAATTATAACAGTTTTTCATCATTTATATATACTTTTTTGTTTCTACTATTCGTCAAATAATTAATGGTATCATTTTGCAGACAACTCGGACAATACAAAGGATTAAAAAAATAAATCTACCCTAGATGGCTCCGTAGTAGAAATATACATAATGCATGAGTCTGTTACCTACTGCAACAGGTACCTCAAGGATCTAGTCTAGACCACCGCGACCAATCTAAATGCCCGCAACCATATTTCTGCCGTCACAGATGTTGTACAATCGTTTAGAGGGGTACACTACCAGATTTTATACAATACCCAACGAAACCAGAAAAAACAGCTCGACGACAAACCTTGTCGTCGTTATAGTATATTATAACCGACGACTGGGTTAGTCGTCGATTATAGGTAACCTTATCGTCGGTTATAGGTACACCCTATACCCGATGACTTTTTTGTCACAATGTTGGACGACTTTTGAACTATAGCAGACGACTGAGTACGTCATTTGCTATAGTTCTTATTTCAGATCTATTTCACAGCAGCTCGGTCATTCAAAAGTAATTCAGTGAGAAAAACTCAAAACGCTCTGAAATTGTTGGGTGTTGTCGGAAGCTGTCCAAGAGAAATTTATAAAGCTATATTTATAGCTAGCTAGCTCGGTTTTACGTATATGTTGATTAAATAATATATGTTGATTTTGAGTTGCATTGATTAATGTTGAAGTAGAGTTGAACTAATTGTTGATTTTGAGTAATATATTGATATATTGTTGATTTTGAGTTGAGTTGAGTTGAATTCGACGAAAATATGTATATATATTTAATTATATGTAAATTTGTTGATTAATTGTTATATGTATGTATATATAGTTGTATATATGTAAATTTGTAATTGTTGATTATTGATATATATATATATATGTACGTATGTATGTATGTGTTAATTGTACATTGATATATATGATCGATATATCAATATATATGTTTGTAATTAGGGAGTACGTACATAGAAGATCGAATTAAGTTATGTAATTTGTAGTTTAATTAATTAGATATCGATATATATATATAATGATGAATTTTAAATTAAATAGTGCATGTGTATGTGTGTGTGTGTATATATATATATTGCTGGAATTTCAGGATGGACAAGAGTTGGATGAGCCTTGAAAGATGGGATGTAAGATATCATCATAGAATTAGGAGCTTTGTGGAATATGCGAAGGCTAATTTTGGAGGGATGCCAATTCATTATTGCCCGTGTAATAATTATCAGTGACGCAACGACCGATTTTGCTTTCCCATTGAAAAAGTATTGGAGCACCTGAAGAAATACAAGTTTTGGGATAAGTATACATGTTGGATTTATCACGGTGAAACATCATCAGCGGGTCTGCATGTTCATGGTCAATTTGCTGAGAGTTCCAGTACATCCAATGATCCAACAACTAGGTTGAGCAACGATGTGTTTCCTTATGAGAGCAGTGTATTTGCTCAAGCACAAGATTCTCCCGCCGTTGGGGGCTTCCCTCATATTGAGCCACTCCAACAATTACCTAGAGTTGTCAACACTGCCGGTATGAACAAGTACAACAATTTGATAGCATAGCAACAGACTCCTTTTGAAAGAACCCAACTCCGATTTAGTTACCTAAACCGAAATTAGGCCCTAACGACACCACAACTTACAAAATGTTTGCTAGAGTTTACTTTATAAAACGTATATAAACCAAGAAACTGCAAGAAGAATACACTTCACAGATAAATTCCCAGACACACCGTGGACCTCCAATGTCCAACCAGATTTCTCAAAATCCATATGTAAAACTAAACTCAAGGTTTACAAGAAATCCAGAATATATTCAGGAGTATAACTCAAACTGAATAACACAACACAAATATTCAGAGCGACTTCTAATTACAAAATATACAAGACTAGCAGGTTACATCAGGAACCTACTAGAAAAAAAGTGTGATTTGAACTCTAGGTCTCCTGCGAAGACGTGCAACCACGGGAAAGAAACTGCAATCTGGGGGACGAAAACCGAAAAGCCCAGAGAAAAACATATAAATAATAAAACCCTTAGAGTGAGTGGACGTAAATCATAATATGCCGCATAAATAAATCTAACATGATTTTCACAATAAATGCACATAAAATCATGCAAGTCAAAACAAACAAGCCCAGGTCTAGTGCTCATAAAGACGTAACTCTCATGGGTACTGTGTGTGTGGAGGCAGTAACTTGAGTACATTTTTCTCAAAGTTACAACACGCCTGGGTCAAGTGCTCATAAAGACGTAACTCTCCCGGGTACTATGAATAACGGGTCAGGTGCTCATATAGACGTAACCCACCTGGAGCATCTCGGGGATCAGCCGAGAGGCCATAGAACGGATGCATCTATATATCCATACTCAGTGTAAAAAAAATAACATGTGCCTCCAAACTAATGTATCCTCATAAAATGCATAATCAAAAATATATACTCGTAATTGCATAATCGTAAAGCATACTCATAGACTCGCAAATCCACTGTGAAAATCAAAGTGTGAAAATCAAAGTGTCCACTCACAGATAAAATCTAGCTCTGAGGCCCGGCGGAAGATCCCTCAGCAAAAACTCTCTCACGATCACCTGAATAACAGGGATACGATCAATACATAATGAATTACGACAAACGAAGCAAATACGTCAAGAACTCCGCGTTCTCGAAAATCGTATAGCTCGAAATATCGACGAGGATAACAAAATTTCTAAAATATACCCAAACATCCCTCGTCCCAAATTAAAACACTCAATTCAACTCGAAAACCTCACGACTATGATCGGGGCGCGATTACGAGCAAAACGACATAAAAATCTCTGAAAACCCCCAAAAACATACCCTCATCGGAGCTCCGCTGTGGACCACCGTAGGCCGCGGCGACGTGGCACCAACGGTGACATTCCTCGGTGAGCCATACATCAAATTGATCCTCTCCTTAAGCCCAACCACATTTCCATCCAACCACCACCTTGGCTGGAATTTGGCCCGATAATCTCGCCAAATTCTCCCTCTTCGGTCACTACCACGGCGCCCCTAAAACCTTAACCTTGTCCCAAATTGAATACCCAAAAAACATAGGGGTTGAGGGAAACCTAACCCCCGACGCCAAATCTCGCCGGAAACCGCCATCCAATTCAGGCAAAAATCTCAAACTTCATCGAATTCAAACTCCCTCAAAACGCAAACAATTCTCACAAATGAATACATGAATCAATAGGAAATCACAAGAGATTTCTAACCATACCAAGAAGACGGCCGGAGGTGGCCAGAAAATTCGGGTCAGACGGCAAACTCTAACCGGGTCAATGGAGCTCAAACGGGTCAACCGGTCAACTCGGCCATAAATCAGTTTTAACCCATATTTGCGACAAATCGCCATTTATACTTTGCGAACCGAATAGATAGATGACTCAGATAACTCAAACCCAATCGGATAAGTGGGACTAACTCGACAACAATTTCAAATATTCATTTTATATTCTCTGATTATCCAAAAAATCCTTCAAAACCTCCTACGAGCTCAAAATCAAATCCTCTACAATTTTCGCAAAGGAACTCAAACCAAACTCTTGTCTGATAGATTAGTCGTTAACAAACCCAAACATACAACCAACTCGCAATAAACACGATTCGTGCCGATAATCACATGACTTAGTTTGGGTCATTACAAATATACCCCCTGACAAAAATTTCGCCCTCGAAATTTACATACCTGCTAACTGAAGAGGTAAGGATACTGCTCTCGTATGTGTTGCTCGGTCTCCCATGTAGCCTCTTCAACTGAATGGTTCCGCCATAAAACTTTCACAAGAGGAATAGTTTTATGCCGCAACTCCTGGACCTTCCAATCGAGAATCTGGACTAGTTCTTCCACATAAGTCAAATCCTCCCTAATAGGAAGCTGATACAGTGCTAACACATGAGATGGATCAGAAATGTATTTCTGCAACATAGACACATGGAACACATCATGTACCCTGGCCATCTCAGAAGGTAATACCAACTTGTACACCACAGCACCAACTCGCTCAATGATCTCATATGGGCCAACATAACGTGGACAAAGTTTACCGCGCTTCCCGGAACAAACCACACTTCTCCAAGGAGAAAGTTTCAGGAAAACCCAATCAATAACCTCAAACTCAAGATCTTTCCGTCTCACATCAGCATAAGTCTTCTGTCTATCTTGTGTAGCCTTCAATCTGTCCAGAATAACTTGAACATCTTCCGTGGTGCTTTTCACTAAATCATAACCAATAAGCCATTTCTCTCCAACTTCACTCCAACATAATGGAGTTCGACACTGTTTTCCATACAAAGCTTCATAAGGTGCCATACCAATGCTAGCTTGATAGCTGTTATTGTACGCAAACTCAATCAAATGAAGTTGTTGCTCCCAATTCCCTTTGAACTGCAACATACAAGATCGTAACATATCCTCTAGAGTTTGAATAGTTATCTTTGACTGACCATCTGTCTAAGGATGAAAAGCTGTGCTGAAGTGTAGGCTAGTCCCCAATGCTCTCTGTAAAGCCTGCCAAAATTCTGAAGTAAACTGACTATCCCGATCCGAAACTATAGACACAGGCACAACCTTTCTTAGGTACAGCTTCGCCAATCTACTCACAGAAAGCTTTCCTAGAAGTGCAAGGAAATGAGCTGACTTCATGAGGTGATCCACGATCACCCAAATATCAGTATTACTACTAGATGTAGGAGGTAACTGATACCCAAAATCCATACTGATATGCTCCCACTTCCACACTGGATTCTCCAAAGGTTGTAGTTTACCGGCAGGCTTCTGACGTTCTGCCTTTACTTGCTGACATATCAGGCATCTGCTCACATACATTGCTATTTCCCGCTTCATGTTACACTACCAATAATGAGCTTTAAGTGTCCGAAACATCTTTGTACTACCAGGATGCATAGCATACGCAAAACAATGAGCTCTAGGGTGTCCGAAACATCTTCATCAAGTATTTCCTTCTTCAAATCATCATCTCTAGGCACACATAATCTTCCTCTGAACATCAAAGTGCCATCATTCCTCATCCGAAACTCTGTTGGTACACTATTCTGAATCAAATTCTTCTTGTTCAGCAGATAGGCATCTGAATCTTGAGCTTCACGAACTTGATCAAGTAATACCGGACGAACTTGAAAATTGGCTAACAATGCTCCATCTTCATTCCATTCAAACTCTGTTCCCGTTGCACGCAATTTAGTCAAAAGTGACATTCTTGCAACACGTACATGGAAAACAGAAGCACCATACTTCCGACTAAGGGCATCAGCAACCACATTACCTTTTCTTAGATGATACTCAAAAGTGCAGTCATAATCATTAATCAGCTCCATCCATCTCTGCTGTCTCATATTCAAATCTGGCTGCGTACACAAGTAGGTAAGACTCTTGTGATCAGTGTAAATCTTGCACTGCGCTTGGTACCAGTGTTTCCAACTCTTCAATGCTAACACAATGGCAGCTGACTCCAAATCATGAGTTGGATAGTTAACTTCATGAGTCTTCAACTGTCTAGAACCATATGCCACCACCTTACTATGCTGCATCAAAACACAACCCAGACCTAACTTTGAAGTATCACTGTACATAACATACTCACCACTATTATCAGGTAAAGTCAACATTGGTGCAGTAGTCAACCTTTCCTTCAAAGTCAAGTAGCTTTCCTCACAAGCATCAGGCTACTCAAACTTGACTCCTCTTTCGTCAAACGGGTAAGCGGTGTCGCAATTCGTGAAAAATCTTGCACAAATCGGCGATAGTAACCTGCTAAACCCAAGAAACTTCGTATTTCTGTCACATTTTACGTCTGCTCCAATTCAACACTGCTTCAATCTTATTAGGATCCATGCTGACTCCCTCAGCTGATATCACGTGAGCCAAAAACTTCACACTGTTCAACAAAACTCACACTTGCTAAACTTGGCATACAACTGAGTGTCTCGCAAAGTTTGCAAAATGGCATGCAAATGCTTCTTATGTTGCCCCACACACCTGGAATATATCAAGATATTATCGATGAATACAATGACGAACTTGTCCAAATAACGCCTGAAAATATGATTCATCAAGTCCATGAAAGCAGCTGGCGCATTGGTCAACCCAAAACGCATAACAAGGAACTCATAATGCCCATAGCGTGACCAAAACACCGTCTTAGCAACATTAGACTCCTGAATCTGTAGCTGATGGTTCCCAGACCTAAGATCAATCTTCGAAAAGACTGAAGCTCCCTTCAACTGATCGAACAAATAAGTTGTGAATATTTTCGGGCATCGACCGGGTGGGTCGACCCATTTTGCCGTTTGGGCACCGTGAACTTTGCCTCACTGTGGAGGCCGATTCCGGCCATGGTTGGCCGGGGTCCCTTCACGGAATTTGTTGGGCTCGTGGCCCTCTTCAATTTGAGAGTTGGATCACCCTCTATGGTGGCAGGAGGAGGAAGAAATGTGGCGGCGAAGTTCGGTGATTTTCGGCGTGATTCGGCGGTGGTCGGAGGTGATTTTTCCGGCTGAGTTGGTGACTCCTCTTTAAGGGGTTTTGTTAGCCATGAGGAGAGGAAGCTATTGCAAGTGGTTTGGGAGGTTGCCGTGGCCGGAGGAGAGAGATCGATCGGTTTGAAATTCCGGTAAGGGTTTGGAACTTTGAGGTGAGTTTTGGAGATTTTCCAATCAAAATTGGCCTTAACTTTGAACTGGAAAGTTGTTGGAAATGTCAAGATCTTCAAATCAATGTGTAGGTTGCAAATTTCTGGGCCGGTTTGATTTTCCGGCAGCCGGCGGCAGCGACGACTTTTCCGGCGACGTGTTTTTCGACGAGTTAAATGTCGTTTCACTCGGAATCGTGCTCTGATCGCAGTGGTGAAGTTTGTTTTTCGAATTGAGCATCGAAAATTATAGCGAGGTTTTATGGTGTGATTATCGGATTTTTGACGATTTCGTCAATATTGAATTATATGTTTCTGGAAACGGTTGTTTCTCGTGATGTGATTCGAGGTTTTGAGTTGTGATTTTAAGCAGTGGATTTTATGATTATCCAGGGGATCGTGATCGTTTGTTTGGCGAGGGATTTTCCGCTGGATCACGGGATTAACGCGTATTGCGTATTGAGTTACGCTCATCTGTGAGTGGACTTTTCTATTTTCACTGTCGTTGCGAGTTCGTGATTTTTCGTGATTTTCCGTATTTATTTATATATACGATGTTGAGATTATTTATTATTTTTGGAGGTATTATTTTATATTTTTATGGTGATGGCATACTTGCATTGATGCTTCGGCTAGTCGGCTGATCACCGGTAGTCTGACCAGAGTTGAGAGATTCCTCTGGACCAGAGTTGAGAGATTCCTCTGGGCAGGGTTGAGAGATTCCCCTGTTATGCCGCTGGGGTTGAGTGATTCCCCTAGCCTATCACCGTTGGGCTTGAGAGATTCGCTTAACCGTTGGGCTAGAGAGATTCGCCTGACACCTCCATATATACTTTCCGAACTCGCTTTATTTTACATTGTTTTATGTATATGAAATTGGTGAAAGGTATATGTTTATTTTCATCCACTCACTCTAACGATTTTATTGCTTTCCCCTGGGCTTTTCAGTTTCCGTGCCCAGTTTGCAGTTCGGATTCTGGTGTCGCACGTCGCGATCAGAGGCTTAGTATTCGAGCGATGTTTCTTTTATGGTAGGTTCTTAATTTGGCCTACTATTTGTATATATATATACTAGAAGTCGCTCTGAGCATTCTTATGTTATACTTTTATACGATTTTTCCCCGGATTTCTGTAAAGTATAGTTTTATTCATTGCTTTACATTACTGTTATGATACTGAGAAATCCAGATGGGATTGGTGCCCACGGTTTGATTTTTGTGGCATAAGATGAAGTGTTATTTTCCGGGTGCAGGTTAATGGCAATTCCGCGTTAGTAACGTTACTCTGCCGAAATTTTTATGGTTTTTGTTGGTTCGTGTTTTCAGAAGGGGTTTGATTCCGATTTAGGAAACTAAATCGGGGTTGGGTCCTTTCATCTTGGTATCAGGGCATTAGGTTTTAGGTTTTATAGACTTCTGTAGCCGTGTTTACTAAGGATATTTGAGAATTTACAGCATGTCTAGAGCGATGACCCAACCGGCCGGCGGATACTCATCAGTGCTCCAGGTGTTGTATGCTTTCAAATATTTAAAGTTCCATGATTACGTTCTACTTGTTACGAATAATGTCTTGTTCATTAGGATGCCTCCTTGACATGCTTTCCGTGTCGGTACGGTTGTGGATCCTATTGAGGATCAGTCGATGCGCGATTTGACTGTGAGTTGTGGGTTTGGATGAGCATTTTGAATTCAGAGATTTGTGTGGCATGGTTTGCCTGGTTGTGCGTGTATGGGTGTCTACATGTTGCCTCAGAGCAGAGAATTGTGGTAGCTAATGGTTTGCCTGAGTCATATCGTTGCATTTGGTGGGCTGGTATTGTGTGAGTTCCTGTTGCGACTCAATGGCCTATATTCGGGGTTTTGTTTATACGGTAATGGTTCAATCAGGCTACCTAACAATGGAATATAGAGTGTTTATCCACCTGAGGCAGAGATGTATCATTCACATGTTTGTCCCAGTTTGCACGTGTTATGTGGCTTCAGAGGAAGCAATGCACAAGGTTCGAGATGAGTTGAGCCTGAGTATCAGAGGAATTTTGACTGTTGTGCCTTGAGATAACCGTGAGGAGTTGTTGTGCTGCACTCAGAGGCAGGGATATTGAGAAGGAAAGGTATATGCGGTTTCTGACATGTTGGTTTGAGGAAGGTGAACTTAGTCGAGAGATTTTGATGAGGTTGAGTTCCGGCACCTCGGGATCAGTATCTTCATCAGGCTGTGGCGTTTTCGATTATATTGAGGGTCATCTGAATAAGCAGAAGATCTATTTGGTGGTGATGGAGATTATAGAGTAGCGGACTTGTTCCTGTGGTATGAGTTATGGTGGTCGTTGGTGATTCTTCCACACAGCAGGCGTCGCTGTGATTTGTATCCGAGGAGCACTCTCAGTTGCTATTGTATTGGACAGAAGGATCACGTGGCGAGGGAGCGTACACAGCCAGCTATTTTAGTGGTTTGACAGCTCGGAGTTCAGGAGGAGATCAAGATGCCATTTCTGGAGTTTGACCAACACAGACTTCTAGACGAGTCATTCTGTAAGTCGCAATCGACGTGGACGGTTTGTTGGGTATACCGGAGTTCGTGCCACGACCCTGTGTGAGGGCAGAGTTTTCTCCGAGGTTACCGTTGCTTGGCATCCATGGCTATAATGCATGCATCTCCACTTCCGAGGTTTTGGAGAGTGTTGTATCCATCCGGGTGGTTGTGAGATTTTTGTTGGAGGTTATAGGTTAGTCGCGGATCCATTATTGTTGGATATCGTCGATTTTGATGTGATGTTGGGTATCGAATTCTTGGCGACACATTGGGCTATGTTCAATGGTCAAAAGAAGGAGGTTGTGTTTCGACGACCAAGGTTCCCTGAGATACTGTTTCGCGGTGAGAAGAATACCTCATTACCATGTGTGATTTCAGCAATGAAGGTCGAGCGGATGATGAAAAGGGTTGTGTTGCTTAATTAGCTCGTGTTGTGGATATTACGGCTGCTGTGCTGGACATTGGTGATATTGAGGTGGTTTCCGAGTTTCAGATGTATTTCCGGAGGAGTTACCGGGTATTCTTCCAGTTCGGGAGATCGACTTCATCATTGAGCTATTATCGGGCACTAGACCCATATCACAGGCATCTTATCGTACGACGCCAGCGGAGTTGAAGAAGCTACTTATTCAACTTCGAGAGTTGCTGGAGGCGATTTTATAAGACCCAGTATTTCATCGTGGGGTGTTCCTGTATTGTTTGTGCGAATAAAGGATGGTTCGATGAGGTTGTGCATCGACTACCGGAAGCTGAATCAGGCTTCAGAGGAGAGCAAGTATCCTCTACTTCGGATTGACGACTTGTTGAATCAGCTCAAGGGAGCTTCAGTCTTTTCGAAGATTGATCTCAGGATTAGATACCATCAGTTGAGGATCAGAGAGTCAGATGTGGCCGGGACAACTTTCAGATCACGGTGCGGGCATTACGAGTTCTTGGTTTTGCCGTTTGGGTTGACCATTGCCCCCGCAGCTTTTATGGATTTGATGGACCAAGTGTTCAGACGATTTTTGGACAAGATTGCGATCGTGTTCATCAGCAACATCCTGATTTACTCCAGGAGTGTGGGCCAGCACCTGAAGCATTTGTGAGCTATTTTGTGGACTTTGCGAGATAATAAGCTATTTACGAAGTTCGGCAAGTGTGAGTTTTGGATGATTAGCGTGAAGATTTTGGGCCACGTGATGTTAGCTGAGGGAGTCAACGTAGGTCTTGACCAGATAAAAGCCGTGTTGAATTGGAGTAGACCTACCATTGTTCCAGAGATCAGGAGTTTCTTGGGTTTGGTAGGTTACTATCGGTGCTTTGTGTAGGATTTTCTCGGATTGCCACTCCACTTTCCGGATTGACGAAGAAAGGCGTCAAGTTCAAGTGGTCCGATGCGTGTGAGGAGAATTACTTACTCCTGAAGGAAAGGTTGACCGTTGCACCGGTTTTGACTTTACCTGATGACCGTGACGAGTTCGTGGTTTATAGCTATGCATCGAGATTTGGATTTGGTTGTGTTTTGATGCAGCATAGCAGAGTGGTGGCTCATGGTTTCAAGCAATGGAAACTTTATGAAGCTACGTATCCTATGTATGATTTGGAAGTTGCTGTCTTTATGTTAGCATCGGAGAGTTGAAGACACAACTGCTGTGGCGTGCAGCGCAGTGTAGGATGTACACTGATCAATCGAGTTTCATCTACTGGCATATTCAGCCGGATTTGAGCTTGAGGCAGTGTAGATGGATGAGGTCGACTAACGACTATGGCTGCACATTTGAGTTTATCCTAGAAAGGCTAGTGGTTGTACTTTGACTATGATTCAGGGATGTCATTGCTGATGCATTCAATCGGAAATCGGGAGCTTCATTGTTTCATATATGTGTGGCTCGAGTTTCCGTGTTAGCCGAGTTGCGAGCTACGAGAGCTGAGTTAGAGTATGATGATGTTGAAGCTCATTGTTTTGCGTGCGTTATGCACTAGTTGTACGGAGACGTATCATATACTTCGAGTTTACTACTCGTGATGCAACCCGTAGAAGAATGTAATAGCTTATGTGTGCAGATGCCACATTTGTCGACATCCAATGGCAGTGAGGCAGAGACTTGCCGGGAAGTTACAGCCATTGGAGATTTCCGATTAGAAGTTGGAGCTTGTCACTGTGGATTTTGGTGTGTCAGTACGCACTTCGGTTAGTGATACTAGTTATCGGGTCATTGTGGACCATTCGATAAAGTCAGTTCTTTTCCTGGTACTTTCAGAAAAGATTTCGGTGGGCAGGCTGATATAGCTGTATTTGGCAGAGGTTGTCCATTTTCGTGATACGCCTGTGTCCCAGTTTGCTGATCAAGATAATCAGTTACAGAGTGTTGGCAAGCGTTGCAGTGAGCATTGGGGAAACCAGATTACAGGTTAGTACCATTTCTTATCCTCAAATTGGTGGGCGATCTTTGAGGACTATTCAGTCTTTGGAGGGCATGTTGTGGTCTTTTGTATTGCTGTTCCGAAGGATTTGAGACCCGCAGTTTCATTTGTTCGAGATTGACCTACGGATTAGCAGGGACAGGTTGATAATTGCTTAAGTTCGACAGTGAAGTTATGTTGATGTGAACGGGTTGAGTGAGTTTGCCATGTTATTTTGGCCCGTATGTGATCATGGGGCAAGTTGGTGCCGTGCCGTATAATTTGGCATTGCCTATAGCGTTGGCCTTTGTGTATGTGGTATTCCGTGTGGTGGAACTACATTTTAGATTTGTTGCGTGTTTTGTACCCTATCAGTTCCTTATACGGGAAGACTTGGCGTTTGTGGGGGAGCCAGTTCAGATTCGAGATTTGAGGGTACATAGATATTTTCCATTTACAGAGTCGCTCAGTTGAGGTTGCCACTTGGGAGTTGAACTGTATGCGGAGGCAGTGTTCCTACTTTTCAGTTGGCAGATTTGGAAATATCGAGGTCGAAATTTTTTTAAGGGGGGTAGATTTGTGACGACCCGGAATAGAATCAGCAGTGTAATCGACTTAATCCACGAGCTTGGGCGTAATCGCAGTTTTTCATAAATTGATTGAATTGCCGGTTTTGATCACGACTTAATTATTGCCCAAGAATTTGAGTTGAGTCTCTTCTTGAGAGTTGTTGTACGCGTCATTTCGAGTTCGTGGGCAGTTCCGGATTATTATTTCAACGACCGAGGAATATAATATGAATATTTGAAATTTTGGAATATCGTCGAGATTATCCGTTCGTATTCGAGTCCATCCGAATCATGATTGTGATCAGTTTTGGGCCGTCGATCGACCCGAACCGAAATTGGAATGGTTATCGACTTGATTTGCGAGTTTCGCGATTAGTCGCGATTTTCGACGTAATCTGTTAATATGGCGGCTTCTTTAGCGACTAAATTATCGGGCAAGAATTGGATTTGGAATCCTTCGTGAAAGTTGTAGAGAATTTAATTTCGAGCTCGTGGGAACTTCCGTAGGATATTTCCGAGTTACGAGGAATAAGTTGTGAATATTTTCGGGCGTCGAATATTGTCATATTTATCCGTTTGGGTTTCGTGTGACGACCCGAACCAGAGTCAGATGTGTGTTTGGCACGATTCTCGAGATTTGAGTTTAGTCGCAGTTTTGCGATATTATGTGATTTACCGATTCGATTCGCGACTTTGTTTTCAGTCGAGAATTTGGGTTGAGTGTCTTCACGGAAATGGTAGAGCACGTGATTTCGAGTTCGTGGGCGGTTTCGGAAGATTTTTCCGATGACCGAGGAATATTTTATGATTATTTGAAGTTTCGGGTTCCAACGAGTTTATCCATTTGTTTCGAGCTTATCCGAATCATTTCGTATATTCGTTTTGGACCGTTGATCGACCCGAGGGACGGGTATAAATATCAAAAAGTCGGAAAATAGTCGTAAATCGTCGGAAATTTCAGTTTGGCTTTGACTTTCCCTTTTTGGAAGGGTTGACCGTTGACCAGAGAAGGGTGACTTTCCCGTTTCGGATTTCACCTCCGGCGACCGGATTCCGGCCACCATCCACCACGGGACAGGTATAGTTCGATGCCTCCCATGATTTCGTGTATGTGTGGCTTTGGTTCTATGGGAATTGGTGTGGGTTTTGTGGAACCCGATTCGGGTTAGCTCGCCGGAAATCGCACCTAACGGGGGGACGTTTTCCGGTGAGTCTCGGTGGCCGAGGGGTGAGGGCTTTGACTTGCCTTGCCCCAAGGAAGCTTACCATGTGATTTGTTTTAGAATTGGTGGAGTTTTGGATCGAACCCGAATGGATTTTCCGGTGGGTTATCCGGTTGGATTTCGTTGAAATTGAATGGGTTAGGGAGAGAATTGGTCTGTGAGGTAGAAGAGAAAGATGTTCGCATGGTTGAGCTGAGCTGATCTGATCTGGAGCTTCCCGCCGTGGGATTTCACTGTTGACAGCGCGCCGCCGCCGCTGGCGGCGGTCAACAGCGGGGAAAAAGTCAACTTTTCAGACTTCGATGTAATTAATGTCGTTTTTCTCGAAATTGCGCCCTGGTTATCGTACGGAGGTTTTCGGGTTGGTTTGGTTAGCCAATTTTCAGTCGAGATTTCGAGTGGGGATTTCGGGATTTCCGTAATTCATTTTGCACTGCATTTCGTATTTCCGAGAACAGTTGGTTTCCGTGCATCAGTACAGTGTTGTGGATTACGTTATTGATCAGTATGTTGTGTGAATGTTCAGGAGATCGAGATCGAGATCTGGATCGTGATCGTGCTTCGGGCGAGGGTACTTCCGCCGGACCACGAGTTTAGCGCGAGTTCGCGCTAGCTGATCTGTGAGTGGACAATTTCTTTTCACGAAAATGATTGCGAGTCTTTTATATGATTTATGAACTTGAGCATGCGTATTGAGATTACGGATTACATGAGCATGTGTTTTATGATTATACGATATATGTATACAAGTATACATACACTTATATGCTGTTTCATGCATTTGCATCGAAATGTTTATGATTTGGTTTACACAGAGTACAGTCGTGGTTACGTTGTTGTATCGATACACTTGCCTCTCGGCTGATCCCCGATGGTAGGCCTTTGCCAGGGGAGGCTGTGACTGCTGACCCGAGGTCTTTACCGGGGGGAGGCAGACCTTTGACCTGAGGCCATTTCTGGCTAGAATCACGTGTGGGTCTGGGATCCCGTGGTTCTGACTGTACTAGCACGGAGGAGTCCATGAGTGACCCCGTGGGATTTTACTTGCATGCTCAGTACACTGGAGGAGTATGAGTTTTACCTCGTGTACTTGTTATTTTATTTACCTGGACTCGCATATGTTGTTTTAAACATATATATAAATTGGTGAAAGACATTTATTTTCGTCCACTCACTCTAACGTGTTTATTGTCTTTCCCCTGGGCTTTTCGGTTTCCGTGCCCAGTTGCAGTTTAGGTTTGGTGTTTCACGTCACGATTTGGAGGCTAGTGATCAGAGTCACATGTGTTATCCAGTAGGTTTCAGTTTCACGTACTGATGTACATGTTGTATATATTTTACACTAGAGGTCGCTCTGATACATTCCGATACTTGTTTATACGGATTTTCTTGGATATACATATATATAGTACAGTATATTTACTGTTTGTTGATTATATTGATGTTGAGAAATCCGGATGGGATTGGTGCCCACGGTTTGATTTTTGTTGCATAGGACGAAGTGTGTTTTTCCGCGTGCAGGTTAAGGTAATTCCACACTAGTAACGAAACTCTGCCCAAATTTCGGAAAATTTTTGTTGGTTAGTGTTTTCGAAGGGGTTTGATTCCGGTTTAGATAGCTAAATCGGGGTTGGGTCCTTTCAGCTTGGTACCAGAGCATTAGGTTGTCAGATTCTGTAGACTCTTGTAGTTGTGACGCTTAGGGTATTTGAGTTGATACAGCATGACTGGAGTGATGACCCGACTGGCCAGCGGTACTCATCTATACTTCGGGTGTTGTGTGTCCTCAAATATCTGCGGTTTAATGATTACGTTCTTTCTGCTTGTACCTAATGCTTGTCTTGTATCAGTAGGATGCCTCCTCGACGTGGTCCTCGTGTTGATCGGGATGATGATCCTGATGAGGATCGCCGAACGCGCGACTTGCTGATGCGAGTGCTGCGTTTGGAAGAGCGTTTTGACCCTGTGGTCAAGGCTCGTACTGCGGGTGCTACTGTGTTTTCGGGTTCAGTTGAGCCAGAGATATGTGAGGCATGGTTGGTTCAGATTGAGCGGGTTTGTGAGCGTCTGCAGTTTACTCCTGAGCAGATGTCAGTAGCCGCAGTTGGTTTACTTGAGGGTGATGCTTACTTTTGGTGGGTTAGCACCGACAGAGTTCCTGTTGATACTCCGTGGACTGTGTTCCGTGATTTGTTTATGCGGAGGTACTTCAATCAGGCTACCCAGCAGCGCAAGTACGAGGAGTTTACGAACTTGAGGCAGGGCAGTTTGTCTGTGCTTGAGTATCGTGATCGGTTTACTCGTTTGTCTCGTTTTACGTGGGATATGGTGGCTACAGAGGAAGCCACATGTCGCAGGTTTGAGCTGGGATCGAATCTGAGCATCAAGGCAACGCTGACTACGATGCCTCGGAACAACTTTGATTAGTTTGTTAGTGCTGCACTCCGAGGCGAGGATATAGAGCGGGAGAGACAGCAGAGGTACCAGCTGAGACGATTTGAGGAGGGTGGACCGAGTCAGGGGCCTTCGTAGAGGCAGAGTTCTGATACTTCTGGTTCAGCTTCATCTTCAGGTGGTGGGTCATATCGACTACCAGCTAGTGTACCTAGACGGAGACCGGGATGGAGGAGAGATCGACCGCAGGCTAGTGCAGGTTCCAGCGGTTCTAGTTATCCTCGACGTACTGGTGGCACTTTTGCAGTACCGAGAGACTATCCTTTGTGTAACATCTGCAACAGATATCACCCTGGTACCTGTCAGCGAGGTCCGGTCACTTGTTTTCGTTGTGGCCAGGTGGGTCACTATGCGAGGGAGTGTCCTCATTTGTATGGTACTGGTGATCAGGCAGCTCAGGGTTCCGGAGGAGAGCGAGGTGCCATTTCGGGAGCTCGACCAGCACAGTTTGCAGGCCAGGGCAGGCAGCAGGGTCAGGCCCAGCGAGGACGACCAGCCGGACAGGCGAGGGTTCATGCTATGACTCTACGTGAGGGCAGAGCATCACCGGAGGTCGTTATCGGTACGTTACATGTCTTTGGTATTCCTGTAGTTGCATTGTTAGATCCAGGTGCCACACATTCATTCATATCATTTAGACTGTCATCATTGGCTACGGTACCTGCATCTCCACTTCTGGGGTTGTGGAGAGTGTTGTATCCGTCAGGTGAGGTTGTGAGCATCGGCTGGGTTTACCGGGAGTGTGAGGTGTTTATTGATGGCCATGGTTTAGCCGCTGATTTATTGTTGCTTGATATAGTGGATTTCGATCTGATCTTGGGTATGGACTTCTTGGAGTCGCATTGGGCCATGTTCGACTGTCACAGGAAGGAGGTCGCATTTCGGATATCACCAGTTGAGGATCCGAGATTCAGACGTAGCCATGACAGCTTTCAAGACACGGTATGGGCACTATGAGTTTTTGGTTATGCCGTTTGGGGATCCGAGATATCACCAACGCCCCCGCAGCTTTTATGGACTTGATGAATCGGGTGTTTCGTCGATTCCTGGACAAGTTCGTGATAGTGTTCATTGATGACATTTTGATCTATTCGAGGAGTGTGGGCCAGCATAAGAAGCACTTGCGAGCGGTGTTGCGGACTTTGCGGGACCATCAGTTGTTCGCGAAGTTTAGCAAGTGTGAAGTTTCTGGGCCACGTGATTTCGGCCGAGGGAGTTAGTGTTGATCCTGACAAGATCGAGGCCGTGCTGAATTGGAGCAGACCCACTACGGTGCCGGAGATTCGGAGTTTCTTGGGTTTAGCGGGCTACTACCGACGGTTTGTACAGGATTTCTCCCGGATAGCTACACCACTGACCAGGTTGACGAAGAAGGGCGTCAAGTTTGAGTGGTCTGATGCGTGCGAGGAGAGTTATTTGCTCCTGAAGGAGAGATTGACTACCGTACCGGTTCTGACGTTGCCAGACGACAGTGGTGAGTTTGTTGTATACAGTGATGCATCGAAGTTGGGCCTTGGCTGTGTGTTGATGCAGCATGGCAGAGTTGTGGCATACGGTTCCAGACAGCTGAAACCGCATGAGGTCAACTATCCGACGCATGATTTGGAGTTAGCCGCTATCGTGTTAGCGTTGAAGAGTTGGAGACATTACCTGTATGGTGCTCAGTGTAAGATTTTCACTGATCACAAGAGTCTTACCTACTTGCGGACGCAGCCGGATCTGAACATGAGGCAGCGCCGATGGATGGAGTTGATCAATGACTACGATTGCACTTTCGAGTACCATCCGGGGAAGGCTAATGTTGTGGCATACGCACTTAGCCGGAAATCTGGAGCCTCGTTGTTTCACATGTGTGTGGCCAGAGTTTCGATGTTAGCCGAGCTTCGAGCTACGGGTGCTGTGTTTGGATATGATGATGATGGCGCATTGTTGGCCAGTTTTCAGGTTCGACCGGTGTTGGTTGATCAGGTGCGGGAGGCACAGGATTTAGATCCTTACCTGTTGGGCAAGAAGACCATGATACGGAATGGTGAGCTTACAGAGTTTCGATTGAGCGACGACGGTACGTTGTTGTTCAGAGGCAGGCTATGTGTGCCCCGAGACGAGGACTTGAAGAAGGAGATTCTGGATGAGGCCCACAGTTCAGCGTATGCGATGCATCCCGGAGGTACGAAGATGTTTTGTACACTTCGAGCGTACTATTGGTGGCGCAACATGAAGCGGGAGATTGCCGCGTACGTGAGTCGATGTTTGATTTGTCAGCAGGTGAAGGCGGAGAGGCAGAAACCTGCAGGGAAGTTACAGCCACTTGAGATTCCGGTTTGGAAGTGGGAGCACATTACGATGGATTTCGTCTATCAGTTGCCGCGTACTTCGGCGGGCAACACTGGCATTTGGGTTATTGGTTATCGACTGACGAAATCCGCACACTTTCTTGCACTTCCAGGGAAGGTATCAGTGGGTAGATTGGCCAAGTTGTACTTGTCGGAGATTGTTCGCTTGCATGGAGTACCTGTGTCCATTGTTTCTGACCGTGATAGTCAGGTCACATCTGAGTTTTGGCGGGTGTTGCAGCGAGCGTTGGGCACGAAGTTACGATTTAGTACAGCTTTTCATCCTCAGACTGACGGGCAGTCCGAGCGGACTATTCAGACTCTTGAGGATATGTTGAGATCGTGTGTGTTGCAGTTTCGTGGAAACTGGGATCAGCAGTTACACTTGATTGAGTTCGCCTACAACAACAGCTATCAGGCCAGTATGGAGATGGCACCGTATGAGGCTTTGTACGGGAAGCAGTGTCGCACTCCATTGTGTTGGAGTGAGGTGGGCGAGCGTTGGCTCATTGGTCCGGATTTGGTGAAAACCACGATGGAGGACATACAGGTTATTCGGGATCGGTTGAAGATCGCCCAGGATCGGCAGAAGAGTTACGCGGATGTGAGGAGGAAGAGCTTAGAGTTCGAGGTTGGTGATTGGGTCTTCCTGAAACTGTCTCCGTGGAGGGGAGTAGTGCGTTTCGGGAAGGGTGGCAAGCTTCAGCCGCGGTACATTGGTCCGTATGAGATTACGGAGAGGGTTGGAGCTGTTGCTTACAGACTCGAGCTACCGGCTGAGATGGCTCGTGTACATGATGTCTTCCATGTTTCGATGCTGCGAAAGTACATCTCTGATCCTTCACATGTGATAGCCCCGCAGCAGTTGCCGATCAGAGAGGACTTATCGTATGTTGAGGAGCCAGTGCAGATTCTCGATCGTCGTGAGCAGGAGTTGAGGCATCGTGTGATTCCACTGGTGAAGGTCTTGTGGCAGAACCACTCAGTTGAGGAGGCCACCTGGGAGACCGAGCAGCGTATACGGGAGCAGTATCCCCATCTGTTCACCTGACAGGTACGTAAATTTCGAGGTCGAAATTTCTTTAAGGGGGGTAGATTTGTGACGACCCGAACCAGAGTCAGATGTGTGTTTGGCACGATTCTCGAGATTTGAGTTTAGTCGCAGTTTTGCGATATTATGTGATTTACCGATTCGATTCGCGACTTTGTTTTCGGTCGAGAATTTGGGTTGAGTGTCTTCACGGAAATGGTAGAGCACGTGATTTCGAGTTCGTGGGCTGTTTCGGAAGATTTTTCCGATGACCGAGGAATATTTTATGATTATTTGAAGTTTCGGGTTCCGACGAGTTTATCCGTTTGTTTCGAGCTTATCCGAATCATTTCGTATATTCGTTTTGGACCGTTGATCGACCCGAGGGACGGGTATAAATATCGAAAAGTCAGAAAATAGTCGTAAATCGTAGGAAATTTCAGTTTGGCTTTGACTTTCCCTTTTTGGAAGGGTTGACCGTTGACCAGAGAAGGGTGACTTTCCCGTTTCGGATTTCACCTCCGGCGACCGGATTCCGGCCACCATCCACCACGGGACAGGTATAGTTCGATGCCTCTCATGATTTCGTGTATGTGTGGCTTTGGTTCTATGGGAATTGGTGTGGGTTTTGTGGAACCCGATTCAGGTTAGCTCGCCGGAAATCGCACCTAACGGGGGGACGTTTTCCGGTGAGTCTCGGTGGCCGAGGGGTGAGGGCTTTGACTTGCCTTGCCCCAAGGAAGCTTACCATGTGATTTGTTTTAGAATTGGTGGAGTTTTGGATCGAATCCGAATGGATTTTCCGGTGGGTTATCCGGTTGGATTTCGTTGAAATTGAATGGGTTAGGGAGAGAATTGGTCTGTGAGGTAGAAGAGAAAGATGTTCGCATGGTTGAGCTGATCTGATCTGGAGCTTCCCGCCGTGGGATTTCACTGTTGACAGCGCGCCGCCGCCGCTGGCGGCGGTCAACGGCGGGGAAAAAGTCAACTTTTCAGATTTCGATGTAATTAATGTTGTTTTTCTCATAATTGCACCCTGGTTATCGTACGGAGGTTTTCGGGTTGGTTTGGTTAGCCGATTTTCAGTCGAGATTTCGAGTGGGGATTTCGGGATTTCCGTAATTCATTTTGCACTGCATTTCGTATTTCCGAGAACAGTTGGTTTCCGTGCATCAGTACAGTGTTGTGGATTACGTTATTGATCAGTATGTTGTGTGAATGTTCAGGAGATCGAGATCGAGATCTGGATCGTGATCGTGCTTCGGGCGAGGGTACTTCCACCGGACCACGAGTTTAGCGCGAGTTCGCGCTAGCTGATCTGTGAGTGGACAATTTCTTTTCACGGAAATGATTGCGTGTCTTTTATATGATTTATGAACTTGAGCATGCGTATTGAGATTACGGATTACATGAGCATGTGTTTTATGATTATACGATATACGTATACGAGTATACATACACTTATATGCTGTTTCATGCATTTGCATCAAAATGTTTATGATTTGGTTTACACAGAGTACAGTCGTGGTTACGTTGTTGTATCGATACACTTGCCTCTCGGCTGATCCCCGATGGTAGGCCTTTGCCAGGGGAGGCTGTGACTCCTGACCCGAGGTCTTTACCGGGGGGAGGCAGACCTTTGACCTGAGGCCATTTCTGGCTAGAATCACGTGTGGGTCTGGGATCCCGTGGTTCTGACTTTACTAGCACGGAGGAGTCCATGAGTGACCCCGTGGGATTTTACTTGCATGCTCAGTACATTGGAGGAGTATGAGTTTTACCTCGTGTACTTGTTATTTTATTTACCTGGACTCGCATATGTTGTTTTAAACATATATATAAATTGGTGAAAGACATTTATTTTCGTCCACTCACTCTAACGTGTTTATTGTCTTTCCCGTGTTTCTCGTGATGTGATTCAAGGTTTTGAGTTGTGATTTTAAGCAAAGGATTTTATGATTATCCAGGGGATAGTGATCGTTCGTTTGGCGAGGGATTTTCCACCGGATCACGGGATTAACGCGTATCGCGTTACGCTCATCTATGAGTGGACTTTTCTATTTTCGTCATTATTGCGAGTTCGTGATTTTCTATATTTATTTATATATACGATGTTAAGATTATTTATTATTTTCGGATGTATTATTTTATATTTTTATGGTGATGGCATACTTGCATCGATGTTTCGGCTACTCGGTTGATCACCGGTAGTCTGACCAGAGTTGAGAGATTCTTCTGGACCAGAGTTGAGAGATTCCTCTGGGCAGGGTTGGGAGATTCCCCTGTTATGTCGCTGGGGTTGTGTGATTCCCCTAACCTATCACAGTCGGGCTTGAGAGATTCGCCTGACTTTCGGGCTTGAGAGATTCACCTGACACCTCTATATATACTTTCCGAACTCGCTTTGTTTTACATTGTTTTATGTATATGAAATTGGTGAAAGGCATATGTTTATTTTCGTCCACTCACTCTAACGATTTTATTGCCTTTCCCCTGGGCTTTTCGGTTTTTGTGCCCAGTTTGCAGTTCGGATTCTGGTGTCGCACGTCACGGTCGGAGGCTTAGTATTCGAGCGATGTTTCTTTTATGGTAGGTTCTTAGTTTGTCCTACTATTTGTATATATATATACTAGAAGTCGCTCTGAGCATTCTTATGCTATACTTTTATACAATTTTTCCCCGGATTTCTATAAAATATAGTTTTATTGATTACTTTACATTACTGTTATGATATTGAGAAATCCGGATGGGATTGGTTCCCACGGTTTGATTTTTGTGGCATAGGATGAAGTGTTATTTTCCGAGTGCATGTTAATGGCAATTCCACGTTAGTAACGTTACTCTGCCGAAATTTTTATGGTTTTTGTTGGTTCGTGTTTTCAGAAGGGGTTTGATTCCCGTTTAGGAAACTAAATCGGGGTTGGGTCCTTTCAAGGGTGTCTGCGAAATTTGTCAAGTACCTGGAAGTAACTCAATAGTAAAGTCAATCTCCCTGACTGAAGGAACACTAGGTAAATCCTCAGAAAATACATCCAGATACTCACAAACCACCGATATATCCCAAATGTCTGGTACACGAAATGCCGAAATCAGACAAGGTAAATAAGTATTCTGTTCACCACTAAATAAAACTTACGGTACACCTGCACTTCTAAAAGCAATCTTTTTCTTGTGACAGTCAAAAATAGCCTAATTGTTCTCCAAGAAATCCATGCCTAAAATCACATCAAAATCCACAATATCCAGCAGCATCAAATCCGCGGCTAACCCATAACCTCTTATAAAAATCTCACAATCCCGATACACCCACTCGACACACACTACCTCACCGGATGGATACACCACTCGCCACAATCTAGGGAGTGGAGATGCAGGTACAGTATCCATTGATGCTAACGGGATGACCAAAAATGTACAACATACCGATGATAACCTCAAGGGAAGCTCTCCCCTCTCACAGGGACATGGCATGAACTCGAACTTATCCAGTTTGTCGTCCACGTTGACTGTGGTTCTGCTGACCATCCTATCCAGAATACTGTGTTGCACGATCACCAGAAGCAGTACCCTGACCATGACCGCTACCCTGAGCTGCAACGTAACACCCCCAAAAGTACCACCCTGGGGACATTCCCTAGCAAAGTGTTGTTCCTAGCCTCAACGGTAACAACTGATGGTGCCTCGAAAACACGAACCATAATGTTGCCTATTACAAATGTTGCACAATGGATAGTCTCTGGGTGCAGCTGGTATATAATATTCACGTCATGAATAACTTGATCCACTGGAACTCTCACTCTGGGGTTGCCTCTGAGATCGATTCCTTCTCCATCTCTGACTCCTGCTCTGGCTCAATGAACCATGTGGATATCAGAAAGTGCTACCACCTTAAGAAGATGTTGAACTCGAAGTACCATAACTCATCCTCTTTGCGGGACCCTGGTTGGGTCCACCCTCCTCAAAACGGCGAGACTGAAACCACATCTGCCTCTCCCTCTCCATATCCTCGCCCCTGAGTGCAGCACTAACAAATTCATCAAAATTGTCTCGAGGCATGGTGGTCAAAGTTCCCTTGATATTCAGATTCAGACCCTACTCAAACCTTCTGCACTTTGCTTTCTCGTTTGCCACCATATCACGTACAAAACGAGACAAACGGGAAAACTTATCTCGATACTCAAGCACTGACATATTCCCCTGCCTCAGATCGGTAAACTCTTTATATTTCCTCTGCTGGGTGGCCTGGTTGAGATATCGACGCATAAAAAAATCTCTGAATGTAGGTCATGGAGTATCAATAGGAACTCTCTTGGTGCTAACCCACCAGAAATAGGCATCTGTGTCCAGTAACGCAATAGCAGCCACAGTCCTCTGCTTAGGAGTAAAATGTAGGCGTTCACAAACACGCTCTATCTGGGCTAACCAAGTCTCACATATTTTAGGATCAGAGGAGCCAGAAAAAGTAGTTGCTCCAGTTGTCCTAGCGTTAACCACAGGGTCAAAACGCTCCTCCAAACGCAAAACTAGCATTAGCAAGTCGTGCGTACACTGATTCTCAACAGGATCCCCAACCCCGTTAGCACGAGCCCTACATCGGGGAGGCATCCTAAGAATGGAAGGACATTAGTCACACAACACAAGGAGCGTAGTCATGAAACTTCAGACATTTGAAAGCATACAACACTCTAGAGCATTGATAATTGTCCGCTGGCCAGTCGGGTCATCACTACTGATATGTTGTACATTCTTAAATACCCTTAGTAACACAAATACAAGAGTCTACATAACCTCAAACCTAATGCTCTGATACCAACTGAAAGAACCCAACCCCAATTTAGTTGCCTAAACCGAAGTTAAGCCTTAACCACACCACAACTTACAAAAATTTTGCCAGAGTTTACTTTATAAAACGTATATAAACGAAGAACCTGCAAGAAGGTTACACTTCATAGATAAATTCCCAGACACACCGTGGACCTCCAATGTCCAACCAGATTTCTCAAAATCCATATATAAAACTAAAGTCAAGGTTTACAAGAAATCCAGAAAATATTCAGGAGTATAACTCAAGCTAAATAACACAACACAAGTATTCAGAGTGACTACCAGTTACAAAAATACAAGACTAGCAGATTACATCAGGAACCTACTAGAAAGAAAGTGTGATTTGAACTCTAGGACTTCTGCAATGACGTTCAACCACGGGAAAGAAACTGCAAGCTGGGGGACGAAAACCGAAATCCCCAGAGAAAAGCATATAAATAATAAAACCATTATAGTGAGTAGACGTAAATCATAATACACCGCATAAATAAATCCAACATGCTTTTCACAATAAATGCATATAAAATCATGAGAGTCAAAATAATCAAGCATAGGTCAAGTGCTCATAAAGACGTAACTCTCCTGGGTATTGTGTGTGTGGAGGCAGTAACTTGAGTACATTTTCCTCAAAGTTACAACACGCACAGGTTAAGTGCTCATAAAGACGTAACTCTCCCGTGGTCTATGAATCACGGGTTAGGTGCTCATATAGACATAACCCTCCCGGAGCATCTCGGGGATCCGCTCAGAGGCCATAACATCGATGCATCCATATAACCATACTCAGTGTAAAAATAAATCACAAGTGCCTCCAAACCAATGTATCCTCATAAAATGCATAATCATAAATGTATACTCTTAAATGCATAATCGTAAAGCATACTCATAGACTCGCAAATGCACTGTGAAAATCAAAGTGTCCATTCACAGATAACAGCTAGCCCTGAGGCCCGGCGGAAGATCCCTCGCCAAAAACTCTCTCATGATCACCTGAATAACAGGGATACGGTCAATACATAATGAATTTCGACATACGGAGCAAATACGTCAAGAACCCCGCGTTCTCGAAAATCGTATTGATCGAGTGTTTAACCACCCTCAAAGTTACCCTATAATAAAATCAATATGCTTGTCAATGCAGTACAATAGTATAGGGGTCAATCCACAGGGAAAAATGAGACTCAATACTCTAACAACAAATAGACGCGAAAGTCAGAAATCTGAAAGCCTCGACTACTGACACTAACGTAATTAATTAAAATATCTAGACTCAACCTAAAATCACGAAATTAATACTAAACACTAAAGACACAGTGGCGGACTACCACGCGAAATTTCGATACAATCAGAATTGGTTTAGTTAGCGAACAAAATTAAGCAACACAGATTACGAAACTGAAATAGAAAACAGAGTAAAAGTAAAACTGACAATCAATGATAAAATGGGTTAAGGGAAGTGCTATCCACCACCGTCACTCCATCTAGACGACAAATGCTTAACTAAATAATGCAAATTTTATGAATGAAAGATTCCCAGGAAGGCCCCGAGCTGTGAACACAACCTATTACCCGATCCTTATGTTTACAACATTGAAGGTCTGCTTATCAATATTGTCTATCTCTCAAAGAACCCGAAGTCATGGACTCGAATTAACTAAGAGAAAAGCATTAAGATTTAGAAAGGGTTTGAGAATCTACAAGGCTTTACAAGTACACTACGGTTGTGTCTTGCTAGACCTAGGGTTTCTTATACCAAGCATGTATGGGTTCTACGATTGAAACTTGAGGAAGGTAATCAAGAATCATCACTGTATAAATAACAAAGAAACCTCATTCAAATAACAAAAACAAAACTTAGTTAACGTGCATAAATAATCTAGATTTCATGAACGGGGCATCAAAACAGCCCCTTAACAATGGAGTTTAGCTCCTCATGGAATCAGAAATTAAACTAAAATAATCCATGAAAGAAATTGATATAAACGGATGAAAGAGAAACTTGCAGCTTCCTTGCTCTTGCTCCCCGTTATCTCCGTCCCCGCGTACGTTCTCTTGCTAGCTATTTATATGTTCCAGACTAGCTAGGTTAATTAACCTAGCTAGCAACCCACATGCAAGACACCAATTCAAGCCCATCTCTTCATAATCTCATTATTATATTAGGACTCTTCTTCCTCTTGCGAGCAACTTTCCATTAATTAGATCGTATAATCAAGCTCTTCATGCTCACGTGCCAACCATCCTGTCTACATGCAAATGGACACCCAAATTTAAAGTCCAAGCCAACTCATCTTACTGTTCCTCGCCAAGCAAATCAATTCAATTATAAATAAACTTTATCCTTTATTCTTCTTCTTTTAGTCTCCAAGTCCACTTCAACTTCTATTTCTCTCCAACTTTGCTCTCCAAAGGCAAAACCTCCTCGCCAAGGTTTCCTCGCCAGAAAATACTATTTAATCTCATTTTCTTCATTAATCTCCAAAATACCTAAAAACAAATAATAATGTTAAATTACTTAAAAACATAACAAAAGAGCTAAATATAAGGTTCGGTTAAGCACATAAATGTTGCATAAATATGCAACTATCAGAATACCCCACACTTAGCTTTTGCTAGTCCTCAAGCAAAACACTAAACTAAGACTCTAGAACAACTCAAAGACTATGACCATGACTCTAATGCCCACAACAAATTGTCTCAGTAATCTTCCACAATTGTAACACCAAGATAAGTGTGACTCCAAATTTATATTCCGTAAAATTTCGAAAGTTAAGTTCAATGCACGACACACATGTAATATGTAAGACGAAGACATAATCATGGTGAAAATAAAGCTGTAGCATGCGAAAAATTTGTCAAGATTCAACCCCACTTAGATATGCTCTCAAAAGTGTTTCTCTCAAAGTATGTCTAAGGTAGTCACTCAACTCAATTACTTGCCAAATGGACCACACCATAAGCTTACTCTTGTGACTAATCTCCACAGATCAAAGGCTGCCATCTTGAGGATCAAAAGGACTTTCATGGGTTGTAAAGGGGCTCGGCTCATAGGTTAAAGAATAAATGGATAAGGAATTCAAATATGATTCTAGAACCCAGTAGAGCACCAAATAAGAGACCTCTTCAAACTTTACAACCATGAACTTTCTCACTTTTGTGGCCGAATTTCATCTTGTTGGGCCTTCCACTACCGGAATAAGAACCATTACCGGCGAGATTACCGGAGACAAGGCCGGCGACCGGAAAAGTCGCCGGTAATGTTCATCATTACCGGCGACTTACTCCGTCGCAGGTAATGTCGCCGGAAAATCGCCGGTAATGTTTCAAAACATTACCGGCGACTCCAACCGTCGCCGGCAATGTCAAAATTAAGGCGCGCGTCGAAAACTCGATCACTCGGGAAGCTATATATATATATAGGTACGTATATATACGTATATGTGTATGTATATATATGTGTGTGTGTTGATCAAATCCAATTCGTGAGATATGAAATGTTGTTGATGTCACCGAAACGTGAAAACTGCTTGTAGTTAATCTTATCTTGTGTCTGAATCAACGACTGGTATTATCGTAGTGCTATCGGAGTCAGGCTTAAGAGAGCCTCCTACCTAGTCAAATACATTTTGAACTGAAAAAAGAAGAATACCATCATCGAGTACTGAATCGAATTCAGAGATTAGATCGATATATGTATATATGCATGCATGTGTTGATTTAATTAGAGTTGAATTGAGATATCGCGTCGATTATTAGTACGTAGTGAATGTGTGTATATATAATACGTAAAATTGTTAGAATTTTCAGGATGGACAAGAGTTGGATGAGCCTCGAAAGATGGGATGTCAGATATCACCAGGGAATTAGGAGTTTTGTGAATTTTGTGAAGGCTAATTGTGGAGACACTACACTTCATTATTGCCCGTGTAAAGAATGTAAGTGTTTCAGCGATCGATTTCGTTTTCCCATTGATAAAGTCCAGAAGCACCTGAGTAAATACGGGTTTTGGGATAAGTACAATTGTTGGATTTATCACGGTGAAACATCGTTAGCGGGTCCGCATGATCATGGAAAATTTGGTGAGAGGGCCAGTCCACGCTATGATCATGGAGATTTTGCTGAGAGGGGCAGGTCATCCTATGATCCAACATCGATGTTAATCAATGATATGTTTCCTCATGAGAGTGGTGTATTTGCTGATGGTATCCGGAACCAAAATCAATCGAACCTCAACTAATGGTATCCGGAACCAAAATCAATCTTCGAAAAGACTGAAGCTCTCGCGAGCTGAACAAACCACTCGCCAGTCCGAAGCGGAGGATACTCACTCTTCTCTGAAGCGAATCAGGCTTTAGTAGTCAATACACCATCTCGTCGAACTAACCAGCATCCGTACACACAATACAAAAACACACCATGCACATACGCGGAGTCGCATGAAATCTCCTGAAACCTCCTCCAGCAACTCCTGGAGTCGAATATGTAGCTCCATCAGCTCCGCTGGCTCCGAACGACAAGATGCCGATAAAATGAGTTCAGCGCCTAGTACAAGCTCAACGGTGTAGTCAGTTTCCCGAACTAGAGGAACACCTGGTAACTCCTCCGAAACACACCTGGAAACTCGGGAACCACCACAATGTCACCAATGTCGGGCACAGCAACCGTAATATCCACAACATGAGCTAAGCAACAACACAACCTGTTTCCATCATCCGCTCGACCATCACCGCGAAACAGCATCTCGGGGAAATCTGGTCGTCGAAACACAACCTCCTACTCGAGGTAATCAAACACAGCCAAAATGCATCATCAGTAAGTTCATACTCACGGTCACATCACAACCATGATGTCCAGCTATAACAGATCCGCGGCTAAACCATATCCTCCAACGAGGATCTCGCGACCTCCGGATGAATGCAACACTCTCCAAAACCTCGGAAGTGGAGACGCAGGTACAATAGCCATGGATATCAAACAACAGTAACCTCGGAGAAAAGTCTGTCCTCAAACAAGGTCATGGCACGAAGTCCAACATGCCCAACTAATCGCCCACGTCAATCGCGACATTGCTGATTAACTCATCAAAAGGGTACATTGATCAGACTGTAGGAACAACATGAGGATCTTCTTGTAAATTCTGAGCTACCGAACCGCTACAACAGTTGGCTAAGGTGCTCCCTCGTAACGTGACCCTCCTGGTCAGCACAATGGCAACTGAAAGTTTTCTACGAACACAAATCACCGCAACACCTGCTGCGTGAAAGGATCACCAACGATCGCCCAAACTCATGCCACAGGAGCAAATTCGCTACTCTGTGATCCCCGCCATCGCCAAATGGATCAGCAGAGGATCCTCAACATAATCGAAAAGGCCACAGTCTGATGACGTCATTGATCCCGAAGTGTCGGAACTCAACCTCATCAAAATCTCGACTAAGTCCACTTTCCTCAAACCATCGCATCGAAAACTGCGTACATCTTTCCCTCACAATAGCCTCGCCATTGAGTGCAACACACTAAGCTCCTCACGGATGTCTCGAGGCACAAAAATCAGACTCTCTCTGATGCTCAGGTTCAAACTCATCTCGAACCTCGTGCACTGCTTCCTCTGAAGCCACATAACTCGTGCAAATAGGGACAATCATGTGAACAATGCATCACTGCCTCAGGTGGACAAACACTCCATATTCGAATGCTGGGTAGCCTGATAACACCATTATTGTATATACAATACCCTGAATGTAGGCCATGGAGTCGCAACTAGAACTCACACAACACCAGCCCACCAAATACACAATCTGACTGAGGCAAACATCACTACCATAAATCTCAACTCTGAGGCAACATGTAGACTCTCACACACACAACCAGGAAACCCGTGCCACACAATTCACTGAACTCTGAATACTCATCCCAATCCACTGTTCTTTGGCAAATCGCGCGTCGATTAATCCTCAATAGGATCCACAACCGAACCGACACGGAAAGCACGTCAGGAGGCATCCTAATGAATAAAACATCGTTCACAACAAGTGGAACGTAATCATGAGACCGCAGATATTTGAGAATACACAACACCCGAAGTATTGATGAGTACCGCTGGCCAGTCGGGTCATCACTCCAGTCATGCTGTATCAACTCAAATACCCTAAGCATCACAACTACAAGAGTCTACAGAATCTGACAACCTAATGCTCTGATACCAAGCTGAAAGGACCCAACCCCGATTTAGCTTCCTAAATCGGAATCAAACCCCTTCGAAAACACGAACCAACAAAAACTTTTCGAAATTTGGGCAGATTTTCGTTACTAGCGTGGAATTACCATTACCTGCACGCGGAAAATACACTTCATCCTATGCCACAAAAAGCAAACCGTGGGCACCAATCCCATCCGGATTTCTCAATATCTCTACAGTAAAGTAAACAATACATATCATAGTACTTTACTGAAATCCGGGTTTAAAATCGTATAACATATTCAACAGAGAACTCAGAGCGACCTCTAATACATAACCATATAAGTATACCACAGTAGGTAGGACAATAAACCTACTGGAAGAAATAAGGTAGCTCGAGCACTATGCCTCCGACCACGACGTGCGACACCAGAGTCCGAACTGCAAACTGGGCACGGAAACCGAAAAGCCCAGGGGAAAGGCAAATGAAAACGTTAGAGTGAGTGGACGAAAATAAACATATGCCTTTCACCAGTTTTTATACATACTCAATATAAAACAGTGCGAGTTCGGAAAACACAACAACACACACATATATATATGGAGGTTGTCGGGCGAATCTCTCAAGCCCGACGTCAGGTGAATCGCTCAAACCTGACGGTGAAAGGCCAGGGGAATCTCTCAACCCCGGCGGCACTCAGGGGAATCTCTCAACCCTGCTTCAAAGGAATCTCTCAACTCTGGGCCAGAGGAATCTCTCAACTCTGGTAGCATCGATGCTATAAATGCCATCACCCATAAACACATAACAACACCTCCGAAAATAGCATATATCTCAATCATCGTATAATTTAAATACGGAAATCAATAAATCCACGAACTCGCAAAATCAATAGTGAAAATAGAAACTTGTCCACTCACACGCTTGCGTAACGCAGTTCGCGTTAACCCGTGATCCGGCGGAAAGTCCCTCGCCAAACGAACGATCACGAATACCTGAATATTCACAATGTCCAATTCTCACAATAATATTCGACAATTCAAAACAAATCACGAGGAACCACCGTTCTCGGAAACACATAATCCGATCACGACAAACTGTCGGAAATCTGGAAATCATACCACAATACCTCGCTGTAATTTCGGACGCTCAACTCGAAAAACAAACCTCCCCACTGCGATCGGGGTGCGATTTCGAGTGAAATGACATGCAACTCGTCGAAAATCCCAAAAATTCAAAGTTTGACCATCGTTGACCGCCGCGTTGACCACCGCCCACGGTGGCGCCACCACCAAACGGAGAATTTTCCGGCGGAGCAACCATCATTCCATGCAAAATCACCCACTGAGCAACTTTGTCAACTACAACAAAGGCCAATTCTCACTCTAACTCATCCAATTTCATGATAAACCGAATTGTACACAAAATTTCAAATCCAAAATTCTCCATGCTCAAGCAAAATTAGATCACTAAACTTACAGGGTAGCATGTAGGTGAGGAGAGCTTCAAAGCTCACTAAAAGTTTCAGCTCGAATCGGTCTAAATTGAGCAACCCGAATCACCAAGTTTCCCTTGAATTTTGATCTGAAAATTGCTCCTCCACCGTGAGTTTGGCCGTGCGTGGTGGCCGGAGTTGAGTAGAGGACCCCGAGACGAAGAGAAAGGTACCAAACTCAAGCCGTGGGATGCCGGAAAAATCATCGCCGCCGGCGAGCCAGAGTCGCCGTCGAGCTCTCTCCACAGCTCGGGTTGACTGGTCAACCCAATAGTGACCAACAGTTGACTTTCCCCATATAGTAAGTTTCTATTTATACACTTGCCAAAAATGGAAACCTTTCCAATTAATTACGACAAACTTCAAATCTCCATAACTCTCGCGTCGTAACTCCAATTCCGATAATTCTCGCGATCACAAACTCGTCTCGACATATTCTTTCATAATCACCCGAAATCAAACACATCGACCAAACGGACAAAAAGTCAACCCTTTGAACCAACACACAATTAAATCAACCAAACAATCAACAATCGGCAAAATTCGCAACTTAAACTCCGTAACTCAGAATAATGCTCCGGGAGTTCCCACACACTCGAAATTAAATTCTGAACAACTTTCGTAAAAGAGCCGATGCCAAATTCCCGTCCGATAATTTAGTCGCGAAGTAACTCGCCATATTAATCCGTTTCCGTCAAAACTTCAAATATTCATAACTAATTCCTAGGTCGTCCAAATAACGATCCGGAATCGCCCACGAACTCGTAATCACAAATAGAACGACTCTCGAGAAGAGACCCAGCTCCAATTCTCGGCCAATAATTAAGTCGTTAAGAAGCTTCGGCGATTCAAATAATTGTCGAACAGCTGCGACTACGCAGTAACTCATCAATCAAGCTAATCATACTGCTGATTCTGGTCCGGGTCGTCACATCTTCACTGCCCTGCTATTGCCGGAAATGTTGATTACCAGAACAGGACGTTTGCAAACTACTTTGGTCAATGGGTAAGGGTATATGTGTATAGGTCTATTTTTATATATATCCTTATATAGCATGTGTGTACATACGTGGTTTTGTGGTTTCTATGTTCATAATTTCTTGTGTACGTATTTCTTATCGTTTTTCAGATGAACCATGTAGCAGATGATGGTTGCCCAGAGTGGTCAAACGAATTGAGGGTCCTGGCGATGAAACCGATTGCTTCAAAAGTTTACTCGATGTGTCAGGTCAATGGCGTGAAATTTATATGTGAAAATCGAGACAACCGACTGAAAACACAGAATTGTGGGGTGATGGTCCATGGTGGGCAGGATGGCGTTGACTATTACGGTGTCCTTCATTTAGTTGTTGAACTAATTTATGGGAACCGCATAAAAGTGCACTTGTTTAAGTGTAGATGGTTTGATACTAGCCCGGAGAACACAAGGACCGATCAGTACGGAACATTTTCGGTGAATACTGCTACTAGCTGGTATGAAGATGACCCTTTCGTTCTTGCCTCAGCAGTAAAACAAGTGTTTTACCTTGATGATCTTCTTAACAAAGTCCCGTGGAAGGTGGTTAACCATGTTGCTCATAGAAACATATACAGTGCTGCCACACTTGGTGAGCAAGCAGATGATGAGGAAGTTACTGCATACCAAGAGCCGAACGCTTTTGACATTCCAGAATCATCTACGATTCGCCTTAATAATGTGAGATCTGGGAGTGTGGTTCGAATTACTGGAGCAGAACTTCTCGATGTTAATCCATATGAAGTTGACGCTGATTCAGATGACGAGGAGCGGCACATATTGCCAGAGGTTACCTATGAAACCGAGTCAGACTCAAGTGATGAAGATGATTACGATTATAATCCTTAGTACGTTGGAAATTGTAGTCGAAAATTGTAGTCAGAAATTGTGGTCGGAAATCGTGTCGGAAATCGTTGTCAAGCTTTGTAGTCGGAAAATGTAGTCGAAAATTGTACGTAGTCGGAAATCGTGTTGGAAATCGTTGTCGGAAATCGTAGTCGGAAATTGTCAAAAGAAATTGTAGTCGGAAAATGTAGACGGAAATCGTGTCGGAAATCGTTGTCGGAAATTGTAGTCGGAAATTGTACGTAGTCGGAAATCGTAGTCGGAAATTGTCAAAAGAAATTGTAGTCAGAAATTGTAGTCGGAAATCGTGTTGGAAATTGTGTTGGAAATCGTAGTCGGAAATCGTAGTCGGAAATTGTAGTTATATATGGTCGGAAATGTTGTCGAAAATTATTTAGTCGGAAATTGGTCGGAAATAGGTCGATCGGATAATCTTCGGGAAATAATGACATTACCAACGAGTTGATAAGCAACTCGTTGGTAATGACATTACCCACGAGTTATCAACTCGTTGGTAATGTCATTACCCACGAGTTACCATGTAACTCGCCGGCAATGGTAGCGGTATTTCCAGAACATGCAGCTCGAGCTGCTCCCCATTTTTTCCTCTCCCTCTTCCCTCTCAAACCCTAAAACCCCTCTCTCTTCATCTCAACCCTCTCCTCAATCCTCTCCTCCCCTCTCTCCTCCCCTCTCCCCTCCCCTCACCTCCCCTCTCTCCTCCTCCCTTCCTCCTCTTCCTCCTCCCCTCACCTCCGTCGCCGGACAAGAGTTGGGTTGAGCTCCACCATGGTAGGTAATAGCTCACTCTCTCTCTCCCTCTCTCTCTCTCAATCCACATTTTATTTTTATGCATTTTAATTAATTAATTTGTGATAATTGTGGGATGTATATATGCATGTGGAAAGTATTTGGAAAATGTAATTAAGGTATGTTTGAAAATTGTGGCAAATTAATGTGGATAATTGTGGGGTGAAGGAGAAATATATGTGATGTATATATGTGAAAAATTAATTAATATATATGCAATGTATATATATATACGTATGTTTGAAAAATGTGGAAAATTAATTATGTAGGGTGATTTGGATTAATATGTGATGTATATATATATGTGTGAAAATTAGGTGAAATTAAGATGCATGATGTATACAAAGTGTATATGTGATGTATATATATATGTGGAAAATTTAAAGCCGGAAATGATGTATGTATATATGTTAAGTTAGGTGATATAGTTGTTAATTTAACGTATAATGTAGGAAAAATCAGAATCGGAATTTAACGTGTTTGGATTAAGGTGATATAGTTGTTAATTTAACGTATAAATTAAGGTGAAAAATCGGAATGGTTTGGCACCAGAACTGTTTGTAATCGGAACCGTTTAAAACCTAACGGTTCCAGTTCCAAACGGTTTTAGGTTCAAACGGCTCCGGTTCCAAACCGTTCCGGTTCCGATTTGTTATAGAACCGAAACGGTTTGGAACCAGAACGGTTTGGAACCGGAATTGTTTGTAACCGGAACCGTTTGTAACATAACGGTTCCAGATTCAAATTGTTCCGGTTCCAAACCGTTCCGGTTCCGATTTGTTATAGAATCGAAACGGTTTGGAACCAGAACTGTTTGGAACCGAAACTGTTTGTAACCGGAACCGTTTGTAACATAACGGCTCCAGTTCCAAACGGTTCCAGGTTCAAATGGTTCCGGTTCCAAACCGTTCCGGTTCCGATTTGTTATAGAACCGAAACGGTTTGGAACCGGAACTGTTTGTAACCAGAACCGTTTGTAACATAACGGTTCCAGGTTCAAACAGTTCCGGTTCCAAACCGTTCCGGTTCCGATTTGTTATAGAACCAAATCCATGACTATTACGGTGTCCAGGAGGTTTTGCGGCAAATTGGCTTCGGAGAGGTTCCCGAAATAGTGGAGGGGGCAGTAGTCAAGCTTCCTCCTCACCCGCAGTTAGCAACACGCGCAGTGGGCCAATGATGAATGCTCGCACGAGACCCTTGCTAGATGCGCGAGCTGAGGAAGAAGCTGCACGATCAAGACCCGTGCAACCGGAAGTCGAGGCTCGAGCCTCAGTCAGCAGACGCTCAATCAGCAGACGTCCCTCCGGTGGCAGAGCCTCAGACGAGCGACAGTCAACGGGGGCATTAGAAACTCCCTCAATCCGAATGCCCCATATTCGCCCGGTGCCTACTCCCGTTTCACGGGAATCATCTGAGACACATGGTGGTGCTGGCGCCTCATCGTCCAGGCGTCGTCTATCTCCGCCGTCCGGTCTCTTCCTACCCGACGAGATTCCTGTCATCCCTGAATTCGATGATAGGGGGATGCCTGTTTATGTTGAAGGACGGCCGGAGTTCCTGAGCGTGGAGGAAGCGTACAACTTCCTCCCGTTCGACCCCGTGTATCTTTGGAGTGTGAGGTGCACCAACCAACGAACGAACGATGCAGGTAAATTTTATTTCACATCAGATTGATTACTTAATTATTACTTAAGACTTACGATAGGTTCAATTAATGATATCAATTTGTTCACATTGTATTATTAGGCAATTTCGTTAATGGGACTGGAAAACGAAAAGGGGCTAGAGGCACCTGCACCGGGAAGAGACTTGAGCAGGCCACCGGGGGAAGGAAAACGCCCATAAGGGCCAATGAGGATGGCGAGGTGATCGAGGCATTTGACACCACGCGAAAATATGTCAGCATGGCCGGTGCGATCGTGCGGGACAAGGTCCCAATGCTTTGGCCAGATTGGGAATCTGTGCCCATCTACGTGAAGATGCAAGTGCATAATGCACTGAGTGTGAGTTAAATCGTATTTTCATTACGTAAATTTTACATTTATTAATTAAGTCCGAATAAATATATAATTTTACCTTTTATATATTCATATTGCAGGTGTGGTTTGACGTGGATGAAGTTCTTATTCACACGTAGGTAGAGCGTCAACTACATATGAGGTTATGTGCTTCGAGTTATTTGAGTATATATCGCGTTAGATTTTTGTTTATCAAGTGTTTTAATATCTCTAACTTTTTTTCCTTGTTTTAATATAGGTATAAAGAGTGGAAGAACGAGCTTTCTTCCCATTACACTGTATACAAGGAGCTAGGCCGAGGTTCTACCCCTAGCGAATTCCGGTTTAAGGAGTACGAGTGGCTGTGGCTGATAGCCCACTTCGAGCACCCCAAAGCTTAGGTATGCATCCTGAATATATCTTACAAGCCTAATGTATCGTATCACATTGAAATAGTTAGTTACTAATTTTTTTTCATATGTTTATCAAACAAGGCGATTTCGAAGACGAACCGGGCTAATAGATTGAAAAACACCAGGGCCCATCATGCAGGTTCACTCAACTATTTGGGTTGGTCGACTAAGGCCCAGCAACAACAAGAAGTGAACCCGTTGGTGTATATTCATTAGAAGTTCTATCTGCAGTGCCCTGACGAAGCGGTAAGTCTTTCGCCTCTCCATGTGTTAATAAAACTATTTTTCGATATTAATTTATTTTGTTAGCTAATACGTTATTCATTTTCGCTTTTCAATTAGGCGAGAGTGGAGGAGGCGACCGCAGAAGTGACCATGAATAAAGCTCGGACTAACAATCCTGACTGCTCCGAGGAAGAAGTCACCCAGTATCACTACAACATTTTTACACATTGCCGGCGACTTTTAAGTCGCCGGTAATGTCCAAAAACAAGGCCGGCGATTTTTGGACATTACCGGCGACTTAAGTCGCCGGTAATGTAATTTTTTTTTTTTTTTTTTTACATTGTCGGCGACATGAATTTATGTCGCCGGTAATGTCTCGAAGCTAAAGACATTGCCGGCGACATAAATTCATGTCGCCGGTAATGTAAAAAAAAAAAAAAAAAAAAAAGACATTACCGGCGACATAAATAAAGTCGCCGGTAATGTCTTTTTTTTTTTTTTTTTTTACATTACCATCGAGGGATTGCCGGCGACGGACATTACCGGCGATTTTAAAAAAAAAAAAAAAAAAAAAAGACATTACCGGCGATTTTCCGGCGAAAATCGCCGGTAATGTCTAAAGACATTGCCGGCGACTTAAAAGTCGCCGGCAATGTCTCCAAATGTTGTAGTGTATGCCTCTCAGATCGATCCGCTTGATCGCCCTATAGCGGCTCAGATCATGGCAAAAGCGTGCGGGACTGGAAAGAATACCTACTACTGTAGGGGAATGGGCTCGGCGGGCGAAGGAGTATTGAAGAACACTTCAGAATACTCTACCGGGTCAAGAAGTTCAACTTCTAGTCGTAACCTCACAGCGGAGCTTCAGAGGACGCATAGGGAGTTGGAGGAGCAAAAGAGGCACGCAGCCGAGCAGCAGGCAATCAGAGATGCCGAGTACCAAAACATGGTCCAGCAGCAGGCAATCAGAGATGCCGAGTACCAAAACCTAGTCCAGACTCAGACACAGATGTTCACATGGATGCGGACGATGTACGAGGCTCAGACTACCGGACAACCGTTCCCCACACCTCCCCCGGTCCCTCCGTTCCCTAGTTATCCACTACCACCACCGCACCAAGCAACGCCAGAGCAAGACCAGGGTAGCCACTGGAATTCAAATGAGTACATGGATTACTTCGACCCTAACCCGCAAGTTCCTCGACCATGACGTGTAGTTATAGTTAATTTTTGTATCGTCGTTGCTATTTGTACTGTACGTTGGACATTTATGTGTACTGTTGAACTTGTATGATTGTACGGTTTATGTCTTTTAATGCAGGTTCTGGAATTGGGCCCAATCCAGAACCGTGTTTTTTTTTCAAAATTTTTCCAAGCATTGCCGGCGACATGGACCTAAGTCGCCGGCAATGTCTTCAAATTCCGGCCACGGCGGCGCTGACATTGCCGGCCACGGCGTTTCCCATCGCCGGCAATGCTGTCTCCGGCGGGAAATTTCCGGCGACGGCATTGCCGGCGACTTGTCGCCGGTAATGTCAATTCCGGCGAAAAAAAAAACAAGGCCGGCGACTTAAAGTCGCCAGCAATGTCTCTTATTCTAGTACTGTTCACATCATTGTTTTCATCAACAGTTAACTCAGATATCAAGCTAGACATCACTTTTTACTTCTTTTTTTTTTTAAATAACAAAGACTAGCTTGATACCCCACACTTATTTCTTTGCATCACCTTTCGACATTGTCGCCGTCTTCACATACATGTCTAATGTATAGCTCTACCAAGTCCTAGAACAAGGGTAAAGATATAACTATTCTAAGGTTTAAGGTCAGAGATATGTGGGCAATGACATAAAGTTTAAACATGTAGGCACAAAGTGGTTAACTAAGGGGTGCACATCTTGTGTACACAAAATTTAGGACACATGCTTATATGGCTATGGTGATGTCCCCAAAATGCCTTTATCACTTCCTCAATCAGAACATGTATTGACTATAAGCTTTGAAAAGCACAAGAGCAAGTTCTAGTAAATTCTAGAGTCCATTAACTTAATCTGTGGCAAGCAATTGACACTCAATAGAGAAAGCATGTGTATTCACATATAGGCTCAATCGCTCACAGGTTAAATGAATCTCAACAAAGTTTAAGCATGCCAAAAATCTGTACCATGTTAACTTGTTTCTACATCCACTACACATTCACATATGCACCATATATCAAGATTAACCAAAGAAACTTAAATAACATGATCATCTTTTAGTCACAGTTCCAGAAGATAAAAAATCATCATTGTCTTTGTTATGGGCATCCTAAGACTCTTCTTTTTGGTATTTTCTTGACACTTTTTACTTTTTTATTTTGTTTTATCAATAAGGACTCAAAAACACACAAGAAAACTCAAAAATACCAAACTTTGGCGAGGAAACCCTTCCACGACGAACTAGTCGTTGGAAAAGACTCCCTCAGGCTCGCCTGCGCACTCTCCTCGCCAGATTTTTACAAAATTAATCACGCAGTGGAATGAGCTGAAATTTTAAGACCAAAATCTAGACACACGTAAAAACACTTCCTCAAAATTTTGAAAATTTACGAGCCCTCTAATTATGTCAAATAAATTACACAAAACATCAAACTGCACAGTATCTAAAAACGAAGCTCGCCAGAGACTCATCCCACTCGCAAGAATTTTACAGAATTAGTCACACATTGGAATGAGCTGAAATTTTAAGAGCACCAACTACATATATGTAAAAACACTCCCTCAAAATTTCAGAAAATTACGAGACTTCTAGAGATGGAAAATAAATTATACAAAACAGAATACTGTACAGCACCGACTCAAAAATATCAACTCTGGCGAGCAACTCGCCAGACTCAAAAGAGTACCAACTCTCGCGAGCAACTCTTCTCGCCAGAATTTTACAAAATTAATCACATATCGTAATGATCTGAAATTTTGCGACCACTAACTAGACACATGTACAAAACTTTCCTTAAAATTTCAGAAAATTACGAGACCCCTAGATATAGAAAATAAATTACACGATACAGGATACTGCACAGTACCGAAAACTGTTGCTCGCCAGACTCAGCTCCACTCGCAAGAAAAATATAGAATTAATGACAGAGTGGAATGAGCTGAAATTTAGAGATAACCAACTAGACACATGTACATACATTCTCTAAAAATTTCAGAAATTTACGAGACCTCTGACTATATCAAATAAATAACACAAACTGTTGCTCGCCAGACTCAACTTAGTTCCTTAAAAACTGACGCTCGCCAGACTCAGCTCGACTCGCAAGAATTATCTCTATTAATTAAGGCAAAGGCCCTTATGGAAGTTACTAAGGTAGAACTTTCAGAATGCCTCCAAGTACCCTTTTATTTCTCTAACTCCACAACTAGATAATTTAACGAGACATGGATAGAAGAGTAAATAGAGAGCAGTTGATCAGAGACGGCTAAACATAAAATGCCTTCGATGAAAAACAAATCTAGGGCTTTTCTTCTTCTTCTTCTTCTTCTTCTTCTTCTTCTTCTTCTTCTTCTTCTTCTTCGTTTTCCGATGACGCGAGCGACGACGACGAAGAAGAAGACTCGAGACCTTCCCAACCTCACCGAGTGCCACAGTTGCCACGTCAGAGTCGACCTTCGCGTAACCCACGTCAGCTTCAACTTTATAGGGACCTCCGAAGATGTCTTGAAACTGTGGAACCCATTGATGGGAAATCACCGGATGAAGTGGTTAGTTACTGAGTTTAATTTGTCAGAAATCAGGTTTTGGAGGAGCTATATGCTGTTCGTTTGAGCATGTGCCTTTTTCTTTCCTTTATAGGTAGAAAGAGCGAAATCTGCAACTGCATCTTTGAGAAGTGTTCTTCTGTCTCCATTGTTTTCTGAATTCGTTTCAAATAATGGACCGATTGATATGATGGAGGAAGATTTTATTTCAAGCCTTTCAGTGCGGGTGAAGATAAATTTGACAGTTTGGGATTTCATTTTTCCTGAAACCCCGTCACTTCCGGCTGTATTTGGTGTATCCTTTATGTTGATGAAAGTAAAAGATCCGATGTGTGAAGATGTAAGCAGATTGTTCTTATGACAATGATCACTTACTAATATCTTCTGTATATGGTTTACCTCAAATCTGATGATATTCCTAAGAGTGCATTTAGATTTCTTAACCAAATGTTAGATATCTGATACTGTAATAAAGGACCGCTTCGGTGTTGAACACGGGTCTGAGGAATGGTACGAGACATTGGATCAGGATTTTAAGTGGCTTCTTCAATATAGAATCAGCCCATATTTTTGCCGATGGGGTGATAGTATGCGTGTATTGACGTATACCTGCCCTTGGCCAGGTACTCACGTAAACCATTTTGCTTCTATCATGTATTGTGCACTTCATGTTAAATAGATTGTCTGAACCCCGTTTCTTTTGGTGATAGCTGATCATCCAAAATCAGATGAATATTTTTCAGACCCACGATTAGCTGCCTATGCCTTGCCATATACTCAAGCAATCTCTTGGTATACAGTTAGTCATCCAAGTTCACTTCTGTCAGGTATATGTGTGTTGAAAACTATTTGCTGACCTGCTACAGTAGTAATGCAGTGAAGGAATATTCGTAAAAACAAATTGAGATACTGAGGACAAAGTCTCACTGGAAGAAAGCGTATTTTTATTTGTGGGATGAGGTAGGACGGCTATTGTCAGAATACTAGAAACGTGGTTTTTTTGTGTGGATTGTGGTAGGAGAGTATTTTCACTATTTTGTAATTCCCATCCATTAGGTAAATTCTCATAGTAGTAGCATACAAGATAATTAATGCAAAACTATTAGTCGTAGGGTGGGTAACCATAATATCTTGGCCAGTTGGTTATCAGAATCTGTGGAAATAGACTAGAAGGGGACAATGGCTGGGGCTGGGATGGCTAATGGCTGCTATATACATGGGTAACATGGAGGGTCGACTCTCTCAGATTTGGTTGAATGTACGTATGTCATTGCTCTATTGATTCAAATAACCTTTGTGGAAACCAGGTTCTCAATAACTTGACAAGTCTCTACCATTGTCAAAATCAAACTTCATTAATTTTTTTCTCTGTTTGTATTCTGTTCCTAATGTTTTCAAATGTATATTGGACAGATTAAAAGAGGGAGTGTGGAGGTGATGCAGCTGTTTCGATAGTGATCCCTAAACAGAATAGCACAGATGTATACTTGGCATACTTGCCCTTAGCTCATGTTTTCGAACTGACTGGGGAAGTAAGTTTGTTACAGAATGTGTTATACTAATTTTTGTACCTTTGTTGTGCAATTTTGATTTTGCTGTTGTCCAGTCTATGATGATGCACACTTTTAAGTATGCCACCGAGAAATCGCACGCGCGAGCGCGACGCCTTTCGCATGCGCATATGCGCGTGCAGGAAGGCTAGTATAGAATTAATGACAGAGTGGAATGAGCTGAAATTTAGAGAGAACCAACTAGACACATGTACATACATTCTCTAAAAATTTCAGAATTTTACGAGACCTTAAGCTATGTCAAATAATTGACACAAAACAGCATACTGCACAGAACAGTAATAACGAAAAATTATACATAGACGCTAAGGATATGATATAAACCCCACCCCACACTTGAAATTTGCATTGTCCTCAATGTAAGACGAAACTAAAACATACAATACATCAAACAAGCATGGAATAAGACACATAACACATCACAAATCACACTAACGTGGAGAAAAATAAAGAAAAAGAGAAGGGATAAGAATTCAAATCTGGCAGCTAAGCTTCTCCATCCACATGGGTTGCCTCCCAAGTAGCGCTAAGTTTAACGTCTTCAGCCAGACAGTACCAAGTATCACTCTTTATCCTGTGACACATCCTCGAGAGGTACCTACTCAACGGTGTGCTCCAACATCAACTCATAAAATGGCTTCAGTCGATGTCCATTGACTTTGAAAACTTTCCCTGTTTTGTCACTTTTTACAACTACAGCACCACTAGGGAAAACATTAGTGACCACAAATGGACCAATCCATCTAGACTGAAGCTTACCTGGAAACAGTTTCAACCTTGAGTTGAAAACTAAGACCTTTTGTCCTACCACAAAAGTCTTGCTCCTGATATTTTGATCATGAAAAGCATTGGCTTTCTCTTTGCAAATCCTGCTGGACTCATATGCATTGTTCCTGATTTCTGCCAGCTCATTCAATTGCAATTTTCTGTGAGTCCCAGCCTCATCAATATCAAAATTGAACTGCTTGACCGCCCAATAAGCTTTGTGTTCAAGCTCGACCGGCAGATGACAAGCTTTGCCAAAAACAAGCCTGTAAGGAGACATCCCTATAGGTGTTTTGTAAGCTGTACGGTAAGCCCACAAAGCTTCATCTAATCGCTGACTCCAATCTTTCCTGGTAGGGCCTACGGTCTTCTCAAGGATCTTCTTGATTTCACGGTTTGACACCTCCACTTGTCCACTGGTCTGAGGATGGTAAGGTGTCGCCACCTTGTGTTGAACATTATATTTCCTCAAGAGTGCAGCAAAAGTGCGGTTGCAAAAATGAGTGCTGCCATCGCTAATGATGTACCTAGGTGTGCCAAATCTAGCAAATATGGACTTTAAGAATTTAAGCACAACAACAGAATCGTTGGTTCGGGTGGCAACTGCCTCCACCCACTTAGACACATAATCAACTGCCAAAAGTATGTACACATTAGAATGTGAAGAAGGGAAAGGACCCATGAAATCAATACCCCAAACATCAAAAATTTCAACCACAAGAATTGGGTGTTGAGGCATTTGATCCCTAGGACCTATGTTACCTGTCATCTGGCATCTTGTGCATGCTTTGTAGAATTCATGAGCATCCTTAAAAATGCTAGGCCAATAAAATCCACACTCCAACACCTTGAGTGCAGTTTTCTTTCCCCCGAAATGTCCTCCACCTACATGTGAGTGGCAAAAAGAAAGAATAGAATAAATTTCAGATTCGGGTTCGCACCTTCGTATGATGAAATCTGGGCAATGCTTCCATAAGTATGGATCATCCCACACATAAAATCTGGTCTCCTTCTTCAATTTGTCCTTCTGAGCACGGGTATAGTTAGTAGGTACCAATTTTGAAACCTGGTAGTTAACAATATCCGCATTCCACGGCTCAGAATCCTTGATAGCAAAAAGTTGCTCATCCGGGAAACTCTCATGCAAAGGGAGTTTATCCTCCTCTGCATTGGACCCATGTGTCAACCGACTCAAATGGTCTGCAACCACATTCTCTGTTCCTTTCTTATCTTTGATTTCCACATCAAACTCCTGAAGGAGAAGTAATCACCTGATCAGCCTCGGCTTTGCATCCTGCTTTGTCATAAGATATATCAATGCAGCATGGTCAGAGAAAATAATCACTTTAGTTCCTAACAAATAAGATCTAAATTTCTCTAAAGCAAAGACAACAGCCAAAAGTTCCTTCTCAGTTGTTGAATAGTTTAACTGAGCATCATTAAGGGTTCGAGAAGCATAATAAATCACATGTGGTAACCTCTCAACCCGCTGTCCCAACACAGCACCTACAGCATATTTCGATGCATCACACATCAATTCGAATGGAAGGTTCCAGTCTGGTGCTTGGATGATTGGGGCGGTGATCAACAACTCCTTGAGCTTGTTAAAGGCAACAAGACAATCTTCAGTAAAATCAAACGTCACACTCTTCTAGAGCAATGCACTGAGAGGTCGGGCTATCTTAGAGAAATCCTTGATAAACCTGCGATAGAAACCTGCATGTCCAAGAAAAGAGCGCACCTCTCTCATAGTAGTGAGAGGTGGTAAGGTACGTATAACATCAACCTTAGCCTTGTCTACCTCAATACCTTTTTCAGAAATTACATGTCCCAAAACAATACCTTGTTCAACCATGAAATGACATTTTTCCCAATTTAATACAAGGTTCTTTTCCACACATCTTTCTAGAATTAGGGACAGATTATTCAAACATGTATCAAAAGAATCACCAAAAACAGAAAAATCATCCATGAATACCTCGATGATCTTCTCCACCATCACTACCAGAAATGGAGACATTACCGGCGACCTGCCGTCGCCGGCCTTGTCTTTTTTTTTCGCTGGAATTGACATTACCGGCGACTTGTCGCCGGCAATGACGTCGCCGGAGATTCCCCGCCAGTGTTGACATTGCCGGCGACGGGAAACGCCGTCGCCGGCAATGGCAGCGCCGCCGTGGCCGGAATGTGAGACATTGCCGGCGACTCGAGTCCATGTCGCCGGCAATGTGGGGAAAAATTTTGAAAAAAAAACGCGGTTCTGGATTGGGCCCAATTCCATAACCTGCATTGAACCGGATAAACCGTACAATCATACAAGTTCAACAGTACATGTAGCAAAGACAGTCATACAAGTTCAACATAAATGTCCAACGTACAGTACAAATAGCAACGACGATAAAAAAATTAACTACAACTACAGGTCAGGTCCAGGAACTTGCGGGTCATCAGGGTTGAAATAATCCATGTACTTATTTGAATTCCGGTGGCTACCTTGGTCTTGCTCTGGCGTTGACTGGTGCGGTGGTGGTGGTGGATAGGTAGGGATATGAGGGACCGGGGGAGGTGTGGGGAAGGGTTGTCCGGTAGTCTGAGCCTCGTACATCGTCCGCATCCATGTGTACATCTGAGCCTGCACCTGTGTCTGCTGCATTTGGTACTCGGCCATCTGCCTCTTTTGCTCCTCCAACTCCCTCTGCATCCTATGAAGCTCCGCCGCGAGGTTACGACTAGAAGTTGAACTTCTTGACCCGGTAGAGTATTCTGAAGTGTTCTTCAATAGTCCTTCGCCCGCCGTGCCCATTCCCCTACAGTAGTAGGTATTCTTTTCAGTCCCGCACGCTTTTGCCATGATCTGAGCCGCTATTGGGGGATCAAGCGGATCGATCTGAGAGGCATACTGGGTGACTTCTTCCTCGGAGCAGTCAAGATGGTTAGTCCGAGCTATACTCATGGTCACTTCTGCGGTCGCCTCCTCCACTCTCGACTAATTGAAAAGGGAAAATGAACAACGTATTAGCTAACAAAATCTATTTCCATCTTGAAAAATAGTTTTATTAACACATGGAGAGGCGAAAGACTTACCGCTTCTTCAGGGCACTGCGGGTAGAACTTCTGATGAATATACACCAACGGGTTCACCTCTTGTTGTTGCTGCGCCTTAGTCGACCAACCCATGTAGTTGAGTGAACCTGCATGATGGGCCCTGGTGTTTTTCAATCTATTCGCCCGGTTCGTTTTCGAAATCGCCTTGTTTGATAAACATATGAAAAAAAATTAGTAACTAACTATTTCAATCTGATACGATACATTAGGCTTGAAAGATATATTAAGGATGCATACCCGAGCTTTGGGGTGCTCGAAGTGGGCTATCAGCCACAGCCACTCGTACTCCCTAAACCGGAATTCGCTAGGGGTGGAACCTCGGCCTAGCTCCTTGTATACAGTGTAATGGGAAGAAAACTCGTTCTTCCACTCTTTATACCTATATTAAAAGAAGGAAAAAAAGTTAGAGATATTAAAACACTTGATAAACAAAAATCTAACTCGATATATATTCAAATAAGTCGAAGCACATCACCTCATATGTAGTTGACGCTCTACCCACGTGTGAATAAGAACTTCATCCACGTCAAACCACACCTGCAATATGAATATATAAAAGGTAAAATTATATATTTATTCGGACTTAATTAATAAATGTAAAATTTACGTAATGAAAATACGATTTTACTCACACTGAGTGCATTATGCACTTGCATCTTCACGTAGATAGGCACAGATTCCCAATCTGGCCAAAGCATTGGGACCTTGTCCCGCACGATCACACCGGCCATGCTGACATATTTGCGCGTGGTGTCGAATGCCTCGATCACCTCGCCATCCTCATTGGCCCTTATGGGCGTTTTCCTTCCGCCGGTGGCCTGCTCAAGTCTCTTCCCGGTGCAAGTGCCTCTAGCCCCTTTCCATTTTCCAGTCCCATTAACGAAATTGCCTAATAATACAATGTCAACAAATTGATATCATTAATTGAACCTATCGCAAGTCTTAAGTAATAATTAAGTAATCAATCTGATGTTAAATAAAATTTACCTGCATCGTCCGTTTGTTGGTTGGTGCACCTCACACTCCAAAGATACACGGGGTCGAACGGGAGGAAGTTATACGCTTCCTCCACGCTCAGGAACTCCGGCCGTCCTTCAATATAAACAGGCATCCCCCTATCATCGAATTCAGGGATGACAGGAATCTCGTCGGGTAGGAAGAGACCGGACGGCGGAGATAGACGAGGCCTGGACGATGAGGCGCCAGCACCACCATGTGTCTCAGATGATTCCTGTGAAACGGAAGTAGGCACCGGGCGAATATGGGGCATTCGGATTGAGGGAGTTTCTGATGCCCCCGTTGACTGTCGCTCGTCTGAGGCTCTGCCACCGGGGGGACGTCTGCTGATTGAGCGTCTGGAGACTGAGGCTCGAGGCTCAACTTCCGGTTGCACGGCTCTTGATCGTGCAGCTTCCTCCTCAGCTCGCGCCTCTAGCAAGGCTCTCGTGCGAGCACTCATCATTGGCCCACTGGGCGTGTTGCTAACTGCGGGCGAGGAGGAAGATTGACTACTGTTCCCTCCACTATTTCGGGAACTTCTCCGAAGCCAATTAGCCGCAAAACCTCCTGGCATGGACACCGTAATAGTCATGGGAACTGGGGTTCTATAACAAATCGGAACCGGAACGGTTTGGAACAGGAACCGTTTGAACCTGGAACCGTTATATTACAAACGGTTCCGGTTACAAACAGTTCCGGTTCCAAACGGTTCCAGTTCCAAACCGTTTCGGTTCTATAACAAATCAGAAATACCAGAACGGTTTGGAACCGGAACCGTTTGAAACCGGAACTGTTTGTAACTGGAACCGTTTGTAACATAACGGTTCCGGTTACAAACAGTTCCGGTTCGAAACGGTTTCGGTTCCAAACCGTTTCGGTTCTATAACAAATCAGAACCGGAACCGTTTGGAACCGGAACCGTTTGAAACCGGAACTGTTTGTAACTGGAACAATTTGTAACATAACGGTTCCGGTTACAAACAGTTCCGGTTCCAAACCGTTTCGGTTCTATAACAAATCAGAACCGGAACGGTTTGGAACCGGAACGGTTTGAAACCGGAACCGTTTGTTTTCAAACGGTTCCGGTTATAAACAGTTCCGGTTTCAAACCGTTCCGGTTCCGATTTGGTATGGTTCCAATATCACCTATTATACGTTAAATTAACAACTATATCACCTAACTTAACATATATACATACATCATTTCCGGCTTTAAACTTTTCACACATATATACATCGATCATGCATCTTAATTTCACCTTAATTCACACATATATATACATCACATATTAATCCAATTCACCCTAGCTAATTAATTTTCCACATTTTTCAAACATACGTATATATATACATTCCATATATATTAATTAATTTTTCAAATATATACATCACATATATTGCTCCTTCACCCCACAATTATCCACATTTTTTTCCCACAATTTTCATACATACCTTAATTACATTTTACAAATATTGTCCACATGCATACATATATACATCCCACAATTATCAAAAATTAATTAATTAAAATACACAAAAAAAATATTGTGGAATGAGAGAGAGAGAGAGGGAGAGAGAGAGGGAGAGAGAGTGAGCTCAAACCTGGCATGGTGGAGCTCGACCCAACTTTGCCGGCGACGGAGGTGAGGGGAGGAGGAAGAGGAGGAGGGGAGGAGGAGAGAGGGGAGGAGAGGAAGAGAGGGGAGAGGGAAGAGAGAAGAGAGGATTGAGGAGAGGGGAGAGGTGAGAATTTCGTGCTAAGAGAGGGAAGAGGGAAGAGAGAATTGAATTAGGCCGAAGAGAAATGGGGAGGAGGAGATCGAGCTCGAGCTATACCGCCACCATTGCCGGCGAGGTAGGTCAACGTCGTTGGTAATGACATTACCAACGAGTTGCTTGTCAATTTCCGACCATTTTCCGACTACATAATTTCCGACTACGTACAATTTCCGACTACGTATAATTTCCGACTACGGTTCCGATTTCCGACTACGTTCATTTTCCGACTACGGTTCCGATTTCCGACTACGTTCAATTTCCGATTTCCGACTACGTTCAATTTCCGATTTCCGATTTCCGACTACGTTCAATTTCCGACTACGGTTCCGATTTCCGACTACGTTCAATTTCCGATTTCCGACTACGGTTCCAATTTCCGACTACGGTTCCGATTTCCGACTACGTTCAATTTCCGACTACGGTTCCGATTTTCGACTACGTATAATTTCCGACTACGGTTCCGATTTCCGACTACGTTCAATTTCCGACTACATACAATTTCCGAGTACATTTTCCGACTACAATTTCCTTAAACATTTTACTACGTACATTTTACTACGTACATTTGCCGACTACAATTTCCGACTACAATTTCCAACGTACTAAGGATGATAATCGTAATCATCTTCATCACTTGAGTCTGACTCGGTTTCATAGGTAACCTCTGGCAATATGTGCCGCTCCTCGTCATCTGAATCAGCGTCAACTTCATATGGATTAACATCGAGAAGTTCTGCTCCAGTAATTCGAACCACACTCCCAGATCTCACATTATTAAGGCGAATCGTAACTTCCTCATCATCTGCGGTATCACCAAGTGTGGCAGCACTGTATATGTTTCTATGAGCAACATGGTTAACCACCTTCCACGGGACTTTGTTAAGAAGATCGTCCAGGTAAAACACTTGTTTTACTGATGAGGCAAGAACGAAAGGGTCATCTTCATACCAGGTAGTAGCAGTATTCACCGAAAATGTTCCGTACTGATCGGTCCTTGTGCTCTCCGGGCTAGTATCAAACCATCTACACTTGAACAAGTGCACTTTCATGCGGTTCCCATAAATTAGTTCAACAACTGAATGAAGGACACCGTAATAGTCAACGCCATCCTGCCCACCATGGACCATCACCCCACAATTCTGTGTTTTCAATCGGTCGTCTCGATTTTCACATATAAATTTCACGCCATTGACCTGACATATCGAGTAAACTTTTGAAGCAATCGGTTTCATCGCCAGGACCCTCAATTCGTTTGACCACTCTGGGCAACCATCATCTGCTACATGGTTCATCTGAAAACGTCCATATATTAATACGTACAGAAGAAATTATGTCATCTTGAAACCACAAAACCACGTACATACATACATGCTATATAAAGATATATATATAAAAATATACATATACACATATACTTACCCATTGACCAAAGTAGTTTGCAAACGTCTTGTTGTGGTAATCAACATTTCCGGCAATAGCAGGGAAGTGAAGATGATAGTTTTTCCAATATTGTACTTCTTGACAGTTAATCAGTACCGACCAGTGGGCAATGGCTACCTCATTTCCATCCAACTTGTACGACTTTGGCAAGCTTCCCTGTACTACCACGTCACTGGAGATGATAGAAAGGTTGAACTGGGGTTCATCTATCGGCATATGTTGTTGGGGGTCCTCTACATTTTCGAGGTACACTTTGGTGTACGTTACACACTCGTGCGCAAGATATGCTTCAGCGATACACCCTTCAGGTGCATATTTATTCTTCACATAGTCCTTGTAGGCTCCCAATTGTCTACAAGTTAACAAGTACATGTTAACTTACTTAACCACAAGAATTTACATATAAAAACATAGGCAAACCAAATTTATGAATCATTTGTACCTTTCCATGGGATACATCCAAGTGTAGTGTACGGGACCGGTAAGCAACAATTGTTCGGGAAGATGGATCATCAGGTGCGGCATTATGTCGAAAAAATTTGGGGGAAATATCCTCTCAAGCTTGCACATGATAAAAATGTTGTCATCTTGCATGTCCCTCAGGTCTGCTTTTTTAACTTCCCTGGTGCATAACTTCTGAAAGAATCTTGACAAGGCCACCAACGGCTCCACCACCTCTTTGGGCATGTACCCTCGAATGAAAATAGGGAAAAGGCGTTGAAGCAGTACATGGCAGTCATGACTCTTTAATCCGTACATCTTATTGTCCCGGAAGTTAACACACCTGCTTATATTTCCTGCATAGCCATAAGGATACCTGCATATATATAGATAAAGCCATATATATGGACCAATTATATTTCTCGCATATAACCATATATACTCCGCTAAAAATTTAAGGCCAAATTCCTACATAGCCATAAGAATATATACCTGACATTACTCAGCCACCGAAAAATTTCATGCTTATGCTTCGGCTTTACGGTGTACGGAGCTTGCGGCATTTTTCTCTTACCATCTCTTAACCACAAATGTTTCCGCACACCCATTGCTTTCAGATCAATGCGTGCCTTAGGGATGTCTTTTGTTTTCCCCTCCAAGTTAAGAACTGTGCCCACCACACTTTCACACAGATTCTTCTCTATGTGCATGACATCTAGGTAATGTCTGATAGGCAACCTGGGCCAGTAGGAGAGTTCCCAGAATATGCTCTTGTGTGTCCAAAACTTATACCTTTTGGGCTTGTCTGGAATTGACGCCACTATGTCAGGATGATTGCTCAGCTGGCCAAAATCGTATTCATTCAACACTTCCAAAATTTCTTCCCTTGTCCATCGCCTGGGTGCCACACCTGTTTCCACAGTCCCATCAAACGCGTCTGGATCCTGCCTAAATGGGTGATCATATGGAAGCCAACAACGGTGACGCATCTGAACAATTTTACTGCAATGAGGACTGCAACAATCAATCGTCATGCACTCTGAACAAGCCCTGTAACCCCTGGTAACGTTGCCCGACAACATACCGCGGGCAGGAAAATCACTGATGGTGCCAACAAGCATGGCATGCATCTGGAACATCTCCTTTTTGAACCTATCGTAAGTGGGGTGGCCACACTCACTCAGGTACTTAAGCTCCTTAATCAAAGGCCTCAAATACACATCAAGACACTTTCCTGGATAACCCGGGCCCGGAATTAACAGAGTGAGCATATTGTATTCCTTCTTCATGCACATCCATGGTGGAAGGTTGTACGGTACCAAAATAACTGGCCATATACTGTATTGAAGACTCATGTTGCCAAAAGGGTTGAATCCGTCAGATGAGAGCCCTAGCCAAACATTTCGGACCTCTGCTGCAAAATGATCAAACTCCCTGACCATGTGCTTCCAAGCCTCTCCGTCGGAAGGGTGTATAAGGGTGTCATCGTCAGGCAAGTTCCTCTCAGCCCACCATCTCATTGTCTCGGCCGTGAAAGCACACATGAACAACCGCTCCAGCCTATCAATAAGCGGGAAATATCGAAGTATCTTCACAGCTTTCTTGTTGCCTGTAGGAGTCAACTTATACCTTTTTGTAAAACATATCGGGCAGGCTTCAAGGTCTTCGAGATCTTTTCCCCAGAAGAGAATACAATCATATCTGCATGCATGGATTTTGATGTAGGAAAGCCCAAGATCTTTCAGGATATGTCGCACCTTATGATGAGTGGTAGGAAGACGATGACCGGATGGCAGTAGCGAAGCAGTCCACTTCAACCAAGAATCAACAGCTTTGACAGACATTTTGTTCTCCATTTTGAGCTGCATCACTCCCATCACACTTTCAAGAACAGTCTTACTACAACCGTCGTACAACGGAGTCTGTTGCAATGCAATCAGGTTGTTGTACTTGTCCATACCGCTTGTGTTGACATGACCTCCAGGTAATGGTTCGACTGGCTCGATATGGGGGAAACCCTCAACGACGGGAGGGACATTTGGTGCTTCATCAGCAAATACACCGCTCTCACGAGGAAACATATCATTGATTAACATCGATGTTGGATCATAGGATGAACTGCCCCTCTCAGCAAAATCTCCATGATCATAACGTGGACTGGCCCTCTCACCAAATTGTCCATGATCATGCGGACCCGCTACCGATGTTTCACCGTGATAAATCCAACAAGTGTACTTATCCCAAAACCCGTATTTACTCAGGTGCCTCTGGACTTTATCAATGGGAAATCGAAATCGATCGCTGAAACACTTACATTCTTTACACGGGCAATAATGAAGTGTAGTGTCTCCACAATTAGCCTTCACAAAATCCACAAAACTCCTAATTCCCTGGTGATATCTGACATCCCATCTTTCGAGGCTCATCCAACTCTTGTCCATCCTGAAAATTCTAACAATTTTACGTATTAATTATATATATATACACACATTCACTACTAATAATCGACGTGATCTCTCAATTCAACTCTAATTAAATCAACACATGCATGCATATGTATATATATCGATCTAATCTCTGAATTCGATTCAGTACTCGATGATAGTATTCTCCTTTTTTCAATTCAAAACGTATTTGACTGGGTAGGAGGAGGCTCTGTTAAGCCTGGCTCCGATAACAATACGATAATACCAGTCATTGATTCAGACACAAGATTAACTACAAGCTGTTTTCTCGTTTCGGTGACCGTACATCAACAACATTTCATATATATCTCACGAATTGGATTTGATCAACACACACACACATATATATACCACATATACGTATATATACACCTACGTACCTATATATATAGCTTCCCGAGTGATCGAGTTTTCGACGCGCGCCTTAATTTTGACAATATACCGAATGATCGATTTCAGAGCGTACGTTTTCCTTCTTTCGATTTCTCTGGATTTTTTTCGCTCAAAATGATTGAATGATCGAGCTGCCCCATCCGGCATCTAATATAAGACACATTGCCGGCGACGGAGTAAGTCGCCGGAAATGAAGACATTACCGGCGACTTTACACCGGAATCTCGCCGGTAGTGTTCCAAAACATTACCGGCGACTCCAACCGTCGCCGGCAATGTCTAGGCACACATTTCCGGCGAAATTCCGGCCGGAAAATCACCGGAAATGTGTTCCTAGACATTGTCGGCGACGGTTGGAGTCGCCGGTAATGTTTTGGAACATTATCGGCGAGATTTCGGCGACATTACCAGCGACGGGGTAAGTCGCCGGTAATGATGGACATTACCGGCGACTTTTCCGGTCGCCGGCCTTGTTGGCCGGAATCTCGCCGGTAATGACTCATTTTCTTGTAGTGCATGTCTGAAAAATACTCATCATGCATCTCTGGAAAGTAGCTGATGCATTGCACAACCCAAATGGCATCCTCCTAAAAGCAAACGTGCCAAAGGGACACGTGAACGTGGTCTTCTCCTGGTCTTCTCTGTCAATGGCAATCTGGTTGTAACCAGAATAACCATCTAGAAAGCAATAATACGCATGACATGTAAGACGTTCCAACATTTGGTCAATAAAAGGAAGAGGAAAGTGATCCTTACGGGTTGTGGCATTAAGCCTGCGGTAGTCAATACAAACTCTCCATCCTGTCTGAACTCTCTTTGGCACCAGCAGATCCTCATGATTTTTAATCACTGTGATGCCTAACTTCATGGGCACCACCTGTACAGGACTCACCCACTTGCTATCAGATATTGCATAAATAATACCTGCATCGAGAAGTTTGATAACCTCATTCTTCACCACATCCATCATAGGTGGGTTGAGTCTTCGTTGTGGTTCTCTCGTTGGCTTTGCTCCATCTTCAAGGAATATCCTATGAGTACACAACGTTGGATCTATTCCTTTAATGTCTGCAATTGTCCAACCAATAGCCTCGTTGTACTCTCTGAGTACAGTGACTAGCTTCTCTTCCTATAACACAGTTAGTTTTGAAGATAAAATGACTGGTAAAGTCTCACCAGTTCCAAGGAATGCATACTTCAAATGCTCAGGCAAAGGCTTGAGCTCAAGCTTTGGTGCTGTTACAATGGAAGGAAGAAGCGTGTCATTAGTAATAGGAAGAGGAAGAGATTTTGAACTACCTCTTATGTATGGCAATGACTCAAGGGCTGCCACAACATCATCATACTCTTCACCCATCACTAACTCCTCAGCTGAGCTGATTCTCATTGTTTCTTCTTCTTCATCTTCATCCATGGATCGAACTTGGGTGATTAAATCCTCAAGTTCATCCCATACTTTAGAACATGGGGAGGTTTCAAATTTCCTCCCCCCTTCTTCAATAGCTTTCTTCAAGGAATCCTCATTCTTATCCACCGAGTGCTGCATAAATTCCTGCAAAAAATTATCAAATGTATCAATAGAAAAACAGGAATACAAATCATTATTACTCGGATGCCTCATTGCGTCGAAGATGTTGAAGCGGATCTTCTCTTCGTCTACTTTCATGGAGAGGGTACCATTGAAACAATCTATCTTGGTCCTAGTGGTCCGTAAGAATGGACGACCAAGTATCAATGGTAGCTCTGATGGTTGAGGCTCTGCCTCCATCTCTAATACAAAGAAATCAGCTGGGAAGACCAACTTACCTACCTGTACCAAAACATCCTCAACAAAACCTCTGGGGTAGCAGTTAGATCGATCAGCTAATTTAATTGTAACACCAGTTTGTTGTAATGCACCAATATTCAAAGTTTTATACACAGAGTAAGGCATTAAATTTATTGATGCACCCAAATCAAGTAAAGCTCCAGTAAAATTAGTGTTACCAATTGTACATGGGACTGTGAATCGTCCAGGATCTCCCATCTTGGGTGGTAGCTTCCTCTGAAGTACTGCTGACACCTTCTCACTCAAGGCCAAGGTCTCGGTCCCTGTGAACTTCCTCTTCATTGTGCAAAGTTCTTTAAGAAACTTTGCATACTTCGGTATTTGCTTAATCGCATCAAGCAACGGAATGTTCACTTCCACCTTCCGAAATGTATCTAGAATCTCTTGCTCCAACTCATCCTTCGTCTTGTTTTTCAACCTGCCAGGAAAAGGAACACGTAAAGGAATTGAAGGAGAAGGTTCAGAAATTGTCTTACCTGATTTTTCATTTGTTGAATTTTTCTGTCCAGAGTCTGGCGAGTTTCTTGCCAGAGCTTCTTTTTGTCCAGGGTCTGGCGAGTTCCTCGCCAGAGTCTCCTTCTCTTGTTGATCCTGCAGTAGTGGTGGAAATGACAGCACTTGTTCTAGGACCGGTTCATCTTCTAAAGACTTTTTTGTAGGCTTTTCAACCTCTTCAATCACTCTTCCACTCCTCAATGTAATCACGTTTGCTTCATGAGTGGTTCTTGGGTTCTGAACCACATTGCTTGGAAGAGTACCTGGTTCTCTTATTGACACTTGTTGCTGTAAGTTGTTCAACTGCTTCTCCATAAGCTCGAATGCCTTGCTAGAGTTCTTGTTGTGCATCTCAATCCCCTCTAGCCTAGCCAATATTGCTGCCATGATCGGTTCAGGAGCTGGAGCTGCAACCAGCTGTTGTACAGGTTGAAATTCAGGTCTTACCTTCAATCCGGTCGGTGGGTTCAGCACATTATTTGTGTTTCCATAGCTAAAATTGGGATGATTCCTCTACCCCGGATTGTATGTGTTTGAGTAGGGATCATTTCTTGATGCCCGTTGTTGCACAAAATTCACCTGCTTTTCTTCAGGAATGAAAGGACAAGATTCATTAGTGTGATCTGACATAGAGCAAACAGAACATACCTGAGAAACAGATGATGATGATGTCGTTTGGCTTTTGATTGCAGTAGCAATGGACTCTAACTTCTTCTCCATTGCATCATTCTCTTGTCCATATCTGGGTTGGTTGCAACCTCAAATAAAGCTTGCTGTTTCTTGCTCGCCAACGTTCTTTCTCTTGTATAGAACTGCTTGGTGTTCTCAGCCAATTTCTCTATGGTGTCCTGAGCTTGCTGACCTGTTTGGTACATAAACATACCTCCACATGCAGAATCCACTCTTGTCTTTTTGGCTGGCTCTAGACCTTCATAAAAGAAAGTCATCCTGTCCTCAAGATCATACCCATGATGTGGGCATTTCCTCAACAGCTCCTTGAAATGACTACATGCCTCATGAAGTATGTCACCATCTTTTTGTATGAAGCTATTAATCTCATTCTTCAACTGCTTAGTCTTCTGGGCTGAGAAATACTCCTTCATGAACGACACTTTCATCTCATCCCACGATTGTATAGACCTAGGAGCCAAAGAATTGAACCACATCTTCGCTTCTTCCTTCACAGAAAAAGGAAATAAAATTAGTTTCAACACATTAGATTCAACATTTTGTAAGTTTTGTGTTCATGCTAAAGCTTCAATCTCCGCCAAATGTTGTTGTGGATCTTCTGAAAATACCCCCCTATAATGAGGTAGGGCAGAAAGTAATGCAGGAAGTACTGAATATGTCCCAAGAGCCGGCAACACTATTGGTGATGAATTCCCCTGAGCACTAGGTACAAAAGAATTCATCAACGTTCTTGGTTGTTCTCCCATTGCTGCTCTTTGTGGTGGCTATTGAAGAACTTCTTCTTCTGAATCTGAACTTGTTTCCACCTCAATCTCAAGTTCTGACACTGTGTCACTCGTGTTTCCAACCTCCAGTTCTGCTCGCCTCTTCTGCTTCCGGTTTTGCTTAGATGAGCGCTCAACCTCTAAATCAAGCAATAAAGGCTCAGTTCTCCTTGACCTTCAAGTATGCATGCACTAAGTACCTGCACACAAGAGACACGTTACACTACAAAAGAAATGAAACAAAACAAAACAAAACAGAAACAAAAGACATGTTAGAATATAAAGACTAGATCTTTCCCCGGCAACGGCGCCAAAATTTGATCGAGTGTTTAACCACCCTCAAAGTTACCCTATAATAAACTCAATATGCTTGTCAATGCAGTACAATAGTATATGGGTCAATCCACAGGGAAAGATGAGACTCAATACTCTAGCAACAAACAGACGCGAAAGTCAGAAATCTGACAGCCTCGACTACTGACACTAACGTAATTAGTTAAAATATCTAGACTCGACCTAAAATCACGAAATTAATACTGAACACTAAAGACACGGTGGCGGACTACCACACGAAATTTCGATACAATCGGAATTGGTTTGGTTGGCGAAAAAAATTAAGCAAAACAGATTACGAAACTGAAACAGAAAACAGAGTAAAAGTAAAACTGACAATCAATGATAAAATGGGTTAAGGGAAGTGCTATCCACCACCGTCACTCCATCTAGACGACAAATACTTAACTAAATAATGCAAATTTTATGAATGAAAGATTCCCAGGAAGGCCCCGAGCTGTGAACACAAGCTATTACCCGATCCTTATGTTTACAACATTGAAGGTCTGCTTATCAATATTGTCTATCCCTCAAAGAACCCAAAGTCACGGACTCGAATTAACTAAGAGAAAAGCATTAAGATTTAGAAAGGGTTTGAGAATCTACAAGGCTTTACAAGTACACTACGGTCGTGTCTTGCTAAACCTAGGGTTTCTTATACCAAGCATGTATGGGTTCTACGATTGAAACTTGAGGAAGGTAATAATCACCAACAACCATCAATTTTCTTAGAATTAAATTCCTAAACATGCATACTAAGCTTGCACTCAAAGCATACATAATTAAGAATCATCACTGTATAAATAACAAAGAAACCTCATTCAAATAACAAAAACAAAACTTAGTTAACGTGCATAAGCAATATAGATATCATGAACGGGGCTTCAAAACAGACCCTTAACAATGGAGTTTAGCTCCTCATGGAATCAGAAATTAAACTAAAATAATCCATGAAAGAAATTGATACAAACGGATGAAAGAGAAACTTGCAGCTTCCTTGCTCTTGCTCACCATTATCTCCGTCCCCGCGTACGTTCTCTTGCTAGCTATTTATATGTTCCAGACTAGCTAGGTTAATTAACCTAGCTAGCAACCCACGTGCAAAACACCAATTCAAGCCCATCTCTTCATAATCTCATTATTATATTAGGACTCTTCTTCCTCTTGCGAGCAACTTGCCATTAATTAGCTCGTATAATCAAGCTCTTCATGCTCACGTGCGAACCATCATGTCTACATGCAAATGGACACCCAAATTTAAAGTCCAAGCCAACTCATCTTACTGTTCCTCGCCAAGCAAATCAATTCAATTATAAATAGACTTTATTCTTTATTCTTCTTCTTTTAGTCTCCAAGTCCACTTCAACTTCTATTTCTCTCCAACTTTGCTCTCCAAAGGCAAAACCTCCTCGCCAAGGTTTCCTCGCCAGAAAATACTATTTAATCTCATTTTCTTCATTAATCTCCAAAATACCTAAAAACAAATAATAATGTTAAATTACTTAAAAACATAACAAAAAAGCTAAATATAAGGTTCGGTTAAGCACATAAACGTTGCATAAATATGCAACTATCATGTATCGCTCGAAATATGGACGAGGATAATAAAATTTCCAAAATATACCCAAACATCCCTCGTCCCAAACTAAAACACTCAATTTAACTCGAACACCTCACGACTATGATCGGGGCGCGATTATGAGCAAAACGACATAAAAATCTCTGAAAACCCCCAAAAATCACTACAAGAAAAGGAGACATTACCGGCGACGGGAGGTCGCCGGCCTTGTATTTTTTTTTCGCCGGAAATGTCATTTCCGGCGACGAGTCGCCGGCAATGACGTCACCGGAAATCTCCCGCCGGTGTTAACATTGCCGGCGACGGGAAACGGCGTCGCCGGTAATGTCGGAGACATCACCGGCGACTTGAGTCGCCGGCAATGTCTCCGACATTACCGGCGACTCGAGTCGCCGGCAATGTCTCCAACATTACCGGCGACGCCGTTGCCGGCAATGGTTCCGCCGCCGTGGCCGGAATTTGTGACATTGCCGGCGACTGAGGTCCATGTCGCCAGCAATGTCAGAAAAAATTTTGAAAAAAAAACGCGGTTCTGGATTGGGCCCAATTCCAGAACCTGCATTGAAAGACATAAACCGTACAATCATACAAGTTCAACAGTACACATAAATGTCCAACGTACAGTACAAATAGCAACGACGATACGAAAATTAACTACAACTACAGGTCAGGGTCGAGGAACTTGCGGGTCAGGGTCGAAGTAATCAAAGTACTCATTTGAATTCCGGTGGCTACCTTGGTCTTGCTCTGGCGTTGACTGGTGCGGTGGTGGTGGTGGATAGCTAGGGAACGGAGGGACCGGGACCGGGGGAGGTGTGGGGAACGGTTGTCCGGTAGTCTGAGCCTCGTACATCGTCCGCATCCATGTGTACATCTGAGCCTGCACCTGTGTCTGCTGCATTTGGTACTCGGCCATCTGCCTCTTTTGCTCCTCCAACTCCCTCTGCGTCCTATGAAGCTCCGCTGCGAGGTTACGACTAGAAGTTGAACTTCTTGACCCGGTAGAGTATTGTGAAGTGGTTTTCAATACTTCTTCGCCCGCCGAGCCCATTCCCCTACAGTAGTAGGTATTCTTTCCAGTCCCGCACGCTTTTGCCATGATCTGAGCCGCTATCGGGGGATCAAGCGGATCGATCTGAGAGGCATACTGGGTGACTTCTTCCTCGGAGCAGTCAGGATGGTTAGTCCGAGCTATACTCATGGTCACTTCTGTCGTCGCCTCCTCCACTCTCGCCTAATTGAAAAGCGAAAATGAACAACGTAGTAACTAACAACATCTATTAATATCGAAAAATAGTTTTATTAACACATGGAGAGGCGAAAGACTTACCGCTTCGTCAGGGCATTGCGGATAGAACTTCTGATGAATATACACCAAGGGGTTCACTTCTTGTTGTTGCTGCGCCTTAGTCGACCAACCCATGTAGTTGAGTGAACCTGCATGATGGGCCCTGGTGTTTTTCAATCTATTCGCCCGGTTCGTCTTCGAAATCGCCTTGTTTGATAAACATATGGAAAAAAATTAGTAACTAACTATTTCAATCTGATACGATACATTAGGCTTGTAAGATATATTAAGGATGCATACCTGAGCTTTGGGGTGCTCGAAGTGGGCTATCAGCCACAGCCACTCGTACTCCCTAAACCGGAATTCGCTAGGAGTAGAACCTCGGCCTAGCTCCTTGTATACAGTGTAATGGGAAGAAAGCTCGTTCTTCCACTCTTTATACCTATATTAAAACAAGGAAAAAAAGTTAGAGATATTAAAACAGTTGATAAACAAAAATCTAACTCGATATATATTCAAATAAGTGGAAGCACATCACCGATTATGTAGTTGACGCTCTACCCACGTGTGAATAAGAACTTCATCCACGTCAAACCACACCTGCAATATGAATATATAAAAGGTAAAATTATATATTTAAGTGGACTTAATTAATAAATGTAAAATTTACGTAATGAAAATACGATTTTACTCACACTGAGTGCATTATGCACTTGCATCTTCACGTAGATAGGCACAGATTCCCAATCTGGCCAAAGCATTGGGACCTTGTCCCGCACGATCGCACCGGCCATGCTGACATATTTGCGCGTGGTGTCGAATGCCTCGATCACCTCGCCATCCTCATTGACCCTTATGGGCGTTTTCCTTCCGCCGGTGGCCTGCTCAAGTCTCTTCCCGGTGCAGGTGCCTCTAGCCCCTTTCCGTTTTCCAGTCCCATTAACGAAATTGCCTAATAAAACAATGTCAACAAATTGATATCATTAATTGAACCAATCGCAAGTCTTAAGTAATAATTAAGTAATCAATCTGATGTTAAATAAAATTTACCTGCATCGTCCGTTTGTTGGTTGGTGCACCTCACACTCCAAAGATACACGGGGTCGAACGGGAGGAAGTTATACGCTTCCTCCACGGTCAGGAAATCCGGCCGTCCTTCAATATAAACAGGCATCCCCCTATCATCGAATTCAGGGATGACAGGAATCTCGTCGGGTAGGAAGAGACCGGACGGCGGAGATAGACGAGGCCTGGACGATGAGGCGCCAGCACCACCATGTGCCTCAGATGATTCCCGTGAAACGGGAGTAGGCACCATCCGAATATGGGGCATTCGGATTGAGGGAGTTTCTGATGCCCCCGTTGACTGTCGCTCGTCTGAGGCTCTGCCACCGGAGGGACGTCTGCTGATTGAGCGTCTAGAGACTGAGGCTCGAGCCTCGAATTCCGGTTCCACGGCTCTTGATCGTGCAGCTTCCTCCTCAGCTCGCGCCTCTAGCAAGGCTCTCGTGCGAGCAGTCATCATTGGCCCACTGGGCGTGTTGCTAACTGCGGCCGAGGAGGAAGCTTGACTACTGTTCCCTCCACTATTTCGGGAACCTCTCCGAAGCCAATTAGCCGCAAAACCTCCTGGACATCGTAATAGTCATGGATTCGGTTCAATAACAAATCGGAACCGGAACGGTGTGGAACCGGAACCGTTTGAAACCGGAACTGTTTGTAACCGGAACCGTTTGTAACATAACGGTTCCGGTTACAAACAGTTCTGGTTCCAAACCGTTCCGGTTCTATAACAAATCGGAACCGGAACGGTGTGGAACCGGAACCGTTTGAAACCGGAACTGTTTGTAACCGGAACCGTTTGTAACATAACGGTTCCGGTTACAAACAGTTCCGGTTCCACACCGTTCCGGTTCTATAACAAATCGGAACCGGAACGGTGTGGAACCGGAACCGTTTGAAACCGGAACTGTTTGTAACCGGAACCGTTTGTAACATAACGGTTCCGGTTACAAACAGTTCCGGTTCCAAACCGTTCCGGTTCTATAACAAATCGGAACCGGAACGGTGTGGAACCAGAACCGTTTGAAACCGGAACTGTTTGTAACCGGAACCGTTTGTAACATAACGGTTCCGGTTACAAACAGTTCCGGTTCCAAACCGTTCCGGTTCCACACCGTTTCGGTTCTATAACAAATCGGAACCGGAACGGTTTGGAACCGGAACCGTTTGAAACCGGAAGTGTTTGTAACCGGAACCGTTTGTAACATAACGGTTCCAGTTACAATAAGTTCCGGTTCCAAACCGTTCCGGTTCCAAACCGTTCCGGTTCCAAACCGTCCCGATCCCGATTTCCACCTTCATTTATACGATTAATTAACAACTATATCACCTAAATTAACGACTATACATATTCGATGTGTATATATATATACATCATGCATCTTAATTAAATTTATCCATCACATATTCATCCAAATCACAAACCCTAATTAATTTTCCACATTTTTCACACATATATATATCATGCATCTTAATTAGGTTTAATTTCCGTATATATATACATCACATATTCATCAAAACCACATTTATACATAATTTTCACATATATATATACATCACTTCATATTCACATACCTAAATATATATATACATCACATATATACATACATGCTAATTTAGAACTTATCACCCTAATTTCCAACTTAGCACCCTAATTAATTTACACATACACATACACATACACATACACATACACATACACATACACATACACATGCAAAAAAATAATTAAAAATTGAGAGAGAGAGAGAGAGAGGGAGAGAGAGAGGATCGGACCTGCCATTTTCTTCCACCTACAATGGTGAGGGGAGGAGAGGAGGGGAGGAGGGGAGGAGGGGAGGAGGAGATTTTCGGAGGAGGAGAGGAGAGGGGATCGGTGGAGAGGAGGAGAGGGAGAGGAGGAGTAGGGAGAGGAGAGGGAGAGGAGGAGGAGAGGGAGAGGAGAGGCTCACCAGACCGATTTGGGAGGAGGAGAGGGAGAGGAGAGGGAGAGGAGGAGGAGAGGGAGAGGAGAGGGAGAGGAGAGGCTCGGGCTCGATATGGGGGAATCCAGAAAACATTACCGGCGAGTTGCTTATAACTCGTTGGTAATGACATTACCAACGAGTTATAAGCAACTCGTTGGTAATGACATTACCAACGACGAGTTAACTCGTGGGTAATGTCATTACCAACGAGTTGCTTATAACTCGTTGGTAATGTCATTACCAACGACTTCAACTCGTTGGTAATGTCATTATTTCCCGAAGAATATGTCTACGATTTCCGGCTACATTTTCCGACTACAATTTCGATTATCATTTTCCGTATCCGTACGATTAATGACTACATTTTCCGTCTACATTTTCGATTAATGATTTCCGTATACGTACGATTAACTAGGGCATTTTCCGTATACGTATGATTAACGACTACGATTAACGACTACGATTTCCGTATACGTACGATTAACAACTACGATTTCCGTATACGTACGATTAACGACAACATTTTCCGTCTACGATTTCCGGCTACATTTTCCGACTACAATTTCGACTACAATTTCCGTATCCGTACGATTAACGACTACATTTTCCGACTACATTTTCGATTATCAATTTTCGTATACGTACGATTAACTAGGGCTGAGAATCCAATACCGAAATCCCGATACCGAACCCGACCCGTCCCGATCCCGTCCCGATCGGGTCGGGATACACCTCTAAGATTATGTCGTCCCGACCCGTCCCGATCCCGATTTTACTTTCGGGATCGGGATCGGGATAGGTCGAATCCCGACCCGTCCCGTAACGATCCCAGCCCTACGATTAACGACTACATTTTCCGTATACGTACGTACCATTTCCAGCTATGCACATTTTCCGACTACAATTTCGATTATCAATTTCCGTCTACGATTAACGACTACAATTTCCGTCTACGATTTCCGGCTACATTTTCCGACTAAAATTTTGATTATCAATTTTCGACTACAATTTCGACTACATTTTCCGACTACGTACGATTTCCGACTACAATTTCCGACTACAATTTCCAACGTACTAAGGATGATAATCGTAATCATCTTCATCACTTGAGTCTGACTCGGTTTCATAGGTAACCTCTGGCAATATGTGCCGCTCCTCGTCATCTGAATCAGCGTCAACTTCATATGGATTAACATCGAGAAGTTCTGCTCCAGTAATTCGAACCACACTCCCAGATCTCACATTATTAAGGCGAATCGTAGATGATTCCGGAATGTCAAAAGCGTTCGGCTCTTGGTATGCAGTAACTTCCTCATCATCTGCGGTATCACCAAGTGTGGCAGCACTGTATATGTTTCTATGAGCAACATGGTTAACCACCTTCCACGGGACTTTGTTAAGAAGATCGTCCAGGTAAAACACTTGTTTTACTGATGAGGCAAGAACGAAAGGGTCATCTTCATACCAGGTAGTAGCAGTATTCACCGAAAATGTTCCGTACTGATCGGTCCTTGTGTTCTCCGGGCTAGTATCAAACCATCTACACTTGAACAAGTGCACTTTCATGCGGTTCCCATAAATTAGTTCAACAACTGAATGAAGGACACCGTAATAGTCAACGCCATCCTGCCCACCATGGACCATCACCCCACAATTCTGTGTTTTCAGTCGGTGGTCTCGATTTTCACATATAAATTTCACGCCATTGACCTGACACATCGAGTACACTTTTGAAGCAATCGGTTTCATCGCCACGACCCTCAATTCGTTTGACCACTCTGGGCAACCATCATCTGCTACATGGTTCATCTGAAAACGTCCATATATTAATACGTACAGAAGAAATTATGTCATCTTGAAACCACAAAAGCACGTACATACATACATGCTATGTAAGGATATATATATATAAAAATAGACATATACACATATACTTACCCATTGACCAAAGTAGTTTGCAAACGTCTTGTTGTGGTAATCAACATTTCCGGCAATAGCAGGGCAGTGAAGATGATAGTTTTTCCAATATTGTACTTCTTGACAGTTAATCAGTACCGACCAGTGGGCAATGGCTACCTCATTTCCATCCAACTTGTACGACTTTGGCAAGCTTCCCTATACTACCACGTCACTGGAGATGATAGAAAGGTTGAACTGGGGTTCATCTATCGGCATATGTTGTTGGGGGTCCTCTACATTTTCGAGGTACACTTTGGTGTACGTTACACACTCGTGCGCAAGATATGCTTCAGCGATACACCCTTCAGGTGCATATTTATTCTTCACATAGTCCTTGTAGGCTCCCAATTGTCTACAAGTTAACAAGTACATGTTAACTTACTTAACCAGAAGTCATTACATATAAAAACCATAGGCAAACCAAATTTATGAATCATTTGTACCTTTCCATGGGATACATCCAAGTGTAGTGTACGAGACCGGTAAGCAACAATTGTTCGGGAAGATGGATCATCAGGTGCGGCATTATGTCGAAAAAATTTGGGGGAAATATCCTCTCAAGCTTGCACATGATAAAAATGATGTCATCTTGCATCTCCCTCAGGTCTGCTTTTTTAACTTCCCTGGTGCATAACTTCTGAAAGAATCTTGACAAGGCCACCAACGGCTCCACCACCTCTTTGGGCATGTACCCTCGAATGAAAATAGGGAAAAGGCGTTGAAGCAGTACATGGCAGTCATGACTCTTTAATCCGTACATCTTATTGTCCCGGAAGTTAACACACCTGCTTATATTTCCTGCATAGCCATAAGGATACCTGCATATATATATAGATGAAGCCATATATATGGACCAATTATATTTCTCGCATATAACCATATATACTCCGCTAAAAATTTAAGGACAAATTCATACATAGCCATAAGATCGAATATATACCTGACATTACTCAGCCACCGAAAAATTTCATGCTTATGCTTCGGCTTTACGGTGTACGGAGCTTGCGGCATTTTTCTCTTACCATCTCTTAACCACAAATGTTTCCGCACACCCATTGCTTTAAGATCAATGCGTGCCTTAGGGATGTCTTTTGTTTTCCCCTCCAAGTTAAGAACTGTGCCCACCACACTTTCACACACATTCTTCTCTATGTGCATGACATCTAGGTAATGTCTGATAGGCAACCTGGGCCAGTAGGAGAGTTCCCAGAATATGCTCTTGTGTGTCCAAAACTTATACCTTTCGGGCTTTTCTGGAATTGACGCCACTATGTCAGGATGATTGCTCAGCTGGCCAAAATCGTATTCATTCAACACTTCCAAAATTTCGTCCCCTGTCCATCGCCTGGGTGCCACACCAGTTTCAACAGTCCCATCAAACGCGTCTGGATCCTGCCTAAATGGGTGATCATGTGGAAGCCAACAACGGTGACGCATCGAGACAATTTTACTGCAATGAGGACTGCAACAATCAACCGTCATGCACTCTGAACAAGCCCTGTAACCCCTGGTAACGTTGCCCGACAACATACCGCGGGCAGGAAAATCACTGATGGTGCCAACAAGCATGGCATGCATCTGGAACATCTCCTTTTTGAACCTATCGTAAGTGGGGTGGCCACACTCACTCAGGTACTTAAGCTCCTCAATCAAAGGCCTCAAATACACATCGAGACACTTTCCTGGATAACCCGGGCCCGGAATTAACAGAGTGAGCATATTGTATTCCTTCTTCATGCACATCCATGGTGGAAGGTTGTACGGTACCAAAATAACTGGCCATATACTGTATTGAAGACTCATGTTGCCAAAAGGGTTGAATCCGTCAGATGAGAGCCCTAGCCAAACATTTCGGACCTCTGCTGCAAAATGATCAAACTCCCTGACCATGTGCTTCCAAGCCTCTCCGTCGGAAGGGTGTATAAGGGTGTCATCGTCAGGCAAGTTCCTCTCAGCCCACCATCTCATTGCCTCGGCCGTGAAAGCACACATGAACAACCGCTCCAGCCTATCAATAAGCGGGAAATATCGAAGTATCTTCACAGCTTTCTTGTTGCCTGCAGGAGTCAACTTATACCTTTCTGTAAAACATACCGGGCAGGCTTCAAGGTCTTCGAGATCTTTTCCCCAGAAGAGAATACAATCATATCTGCATGCATGGATTTTGATGTAGGAAAGCCCAAGATCTTTCAGGATATGTCGCACCTTTTGATGAGTGGTAGGAAGACGATGACCGGGTGGCAGTAGCGAAGCAGTCGACTTCAACCAAGAATCAACAGCTTTGACAGACATTTTGTTCTCCATTTTTAGCTGCATCACTCCCATCACACTTTCAAGAACAGTCTTACTACAACCGTCGTACAACGGAGTCTGTTGCAATGCAATCAGGTTGTTGTACTTGTCCATACCGCTTGTGTTGGCATGACCTCCAGGTAATGGTTCGACTGGCTCGATATGGGGGAAACCCTCAACGACGGGAGGGACATTTGGTGCTTCATCAGCAAATACACCGCTCTCATGAGGAAACATATCATTGATTAACATCGATGTTGGATCATAGGATGAACTGCCCCTCTCAGCAAAATGTCCATAATCATAGCGTGGACTGGCCCTCTCACCAAATTGTCCATGATCATGCGGACCCGCTACCGATGTTTCACCGTGATAAATCCAACAAGTGTACTTATCCCAAAACCCGTATTTACTCAGGTGCCTCTGCACTTTATCAATGGGAAATCGAAATCGATCGCTGAAACACTTACATTCTTTACACAGGCAATAATGAAGTGTAGTGTCTCCACAATTAGCCTTCACAAAATCCACAAAACTCCTAATTCCCTCGTGATATCTGACATCCCATCTTTCGAGGCTCATCCAACTCTTGTCCATCCTGAAAATTCTAACAATTTTACGTATTAATTATATATATATACACACATTCACTACTAATAATCGACGTGATCTCTCAATTCAACTCTAATTAAATCAACACATGCATGCATATGTATATATATCGATCTAATCTCTGAATTCGATTCAGTACTCGATGATAGTACGTATTCAGTACTCGATGATAGTACTCAATGATATATCGATCTAATCTCTGTTAAGCCTGGCTCCGATAACAATACGATAATACCAGTCATTGATTCAGACACAAGATTAACTACAAGCTGTTTTCTCGTTTCGGTGACCGTACATCAACAACATTTCATATATATATATATATATCTCACGAATTGGATTTGATCAACACACACACACACACATATATATATACCACATATACGTATATATACACCTACGTACCTATATAAATAGCTTCCCGAGTGATCGAGTTTTCGACGCCCGCCTTAATTTTGACAATATACCGAATGATCGATTTCAGAGCGTACGTTTTCTTTCTTTCGATTTCTCTGGATTTTTTTCGCTCAAAATGATTGAATGATCGAGCTGCCCGATCCGGCATCTAATATAAGACACATTGCCGGCGACGGAGTAAGTCGCCGGAAATGAAGACATTACCGGCGACTTTACGCCGGAATCTCGCCGGTAATGTTGCAAAACATTACCGGCGACTCCAACCGTCGCCGGCAATGTCTAGGGAGACATTTCCGGCGAAATTCCCGCCGGAAAATCGCCGGTAATGTCTCCCTATACATTGCCGGCGACGGTTGGAGTCGCCGGTAATGTTTTGCAACATTACCGGCGAGATTCCGGCGACATTGCCGGCGACGGGCTAAGTCGCCGGTAATGTTGAACATTACCGGCGACTTTTCCGGTCGCCGGCCTTGTCTCCGGTGATCTCGCCGGTAATGGGCAAAAATGTTGTAGTGAATAGACCCTCGTCGGTGCCAATGGTGACATTCCACGGTGAGCCATCATCAAAATGATCCTCTCCTTAAGCCCAACCAAACCCCAAAAACCACATCTCCATTCAACCACCGCGGTGAGCGAAAATTGGCCCGAAAATCTTGCCGAATTCTCCCTCTATGGTCACCACCACGGCACCCCTAAATCCTCAACCTTATCCTAAATTGAATACCCAAAAAGCATCAAGAGGTTGAGGGAAACCTAACCCCCCACACCCGTGACGCCAACTCTCGCCGGAAACCACCACCCGATTCCGGCAAAAATCCCGAACTTCATCGAATTCGAACTCCCTCAAAACGCAACCAATTCTCACAAATGAATACATGAATCAATAGGAAATCACAAGAGATTTCTAGCCATACCAAGAAAAGACGGCCGGAGGTGGCCGAAAAATCTTGGTCGGGCGGCGAACTCGAACCAGGTCATTGGAGATGAAACCAGGTCAATGGAGATGAAACGGGTCAACAGGTCAACTCGGTAAGAAATCAGTTTTAACCCATATTTGCAACAAATCGGCATTTATACTTCACGAACTGAAGAGATCGACGACTCGGAGAACTTAAACCCAATCAGATAAGTACGACTAACTCAACGATAATTTCAAATATTCATTTTATGTTCTCCGATTATCCAAAAAATCCTCTGAAACCTCCTACGAGCTCAAAATCAAATCCTCTACAATTTCCTTGAAGGAACTCAAACCAAACTCTTGTTTGATAGATTAGTCGTTAATAAACCCAAATGTGCAACCAACTCGCAATAAACACAATTCGTGCCGATAATCACATGACTAAAAGTTTGGGTCGTTACACCTTTGTACAACTGGTGTAATAAGACTGTTCTTGAAAGTTTCATGGAAGTGATGAAGCTCAAACTGGAGAAAAAAATGAGTGTCAAGGCTATTGATGATTGGCTATAGTGGACTGCTTCGATGCGGCCCCCCGGTCATCGCCTTCCTACAACTCACCGTAAGGTATGACATATCCTGAAGGATCTTGGGTTTCATAGGTCAAAATTCATGCATGTAGATATATTTGCATTCTCTTTTGGGGTGAAGACGCTTGCGGGAATGATATTGAAAGCCTTGATGCTTGCCCTGTATGTTGTACATATAGGTATAAGTTGACTCCTACAGGGAAAAAGAACGCTGTGAAGATACTTCGATATTTCCCACTGGTTGTTAGCCTGGAACAGTTGTTCATGTGTGCATACATGGCTGAAGCTATAAGATGTTGGGCTGAGAGGAATTTGCCTAACGATGATACTCTTATACACCCTACTGACGGAGATGCTTGGAAGTACATGGTCAATGAGTGTTCTCATTTTACATTAGAGGTCCGAAATGTTTGGCTCGGGGTCTCATCTGATGTATTCAACCCTTTTGGCAACATGAGTCGTCAATACAATATATGACTAGTTATTTTGGTACCGTACAACCTACTTTGGAATCAACAAAGTCAGCATATTGTATTCCTTCTTCATGATCCAAATAAGAACCAGAGTGAATTTGGTCATGCCACTTATGACAAGTACAAAAACTAGATGTTCCAGATGCGAGGTATGTTTGTTGGCACCATTAGTGATTTTCCTACACGCGGGATGTTGTCGAGCAATGTTACCAGGGGATACATGGCTTGTTCAGAGTGCATGATTGTTGAGTGCTATAGACCTGAATGCAGGAAGATTGTCCAGTGTATCACCGTTGTTGGCTTCCCCATGATCTCCTATTTTGGGAGGATAAATAGGCATTGATGGAACTATAGAAACGGGTGTGCAACCAAGGAACTTGACGGGAGCCGAAATTTTAGGAGTGTGGAATGAATATGATTTTGGGCCACTAAGCAATCATCCCGAAATAGTGGCATCAATACCTGACACACCCGACAGTTACAAATTCTGGACACACAAATGCAAATTCTCATAACTCCCGTACTGGCCTAAGTTACCAATCAGGCACTACCTAAATGTTATGCACATAGAGAAAAATTTGTGCGAAAGTGTGGTGGGGACAATGCTGAATTGGGAGGGGAAAACTAAAGACGACCCTAAGGCACACACTAATCTGAAAAGAATGGGACTGCGGAAATATTTGTGGTTGAGAGAAGGGAAAAAAAATGCCTCAAGCACCTTACACAGTGAAGTCTAACCAGAAGAATGAAATTTTTGGTTGGATGGGTAATGTCAAGTATCCTTATGGCTATACAGGAAACATAGGCCGGTGTGTTAACTTCCGGGACAATAAGATATATTGATTAAAGAGGCATGACTTCCATGTACTACTTCAACACCTCTTCTCTGTTTTCATTCGAGGGTACCTGCTTAAAGAGGTGGTGGAGCCGTTAGTGGCGTTGTCAAGATTCTGTCAAAAGCTATGCACTAGATAAGTGAAGCGGTTAGACTTGTAGGAAATGCAACAGTACATCATTTTTATCCTGTGCAAATTTGAGAGGATATTTTCCCTAAATGTTTTTGACATCATGCCTCACCTGATGATCCATCTTCCCGAACAATTGTTGTTTACCGATCCTGTACACTACACTTGGATGTATCCCATGGAAAGGTATATACGATTTGATATTTTTGTACTAGCTATGTTTTTATATATTAATACTTATTTAAGTATAATCGTAACATGTACTTTTCAACTTGATAGACAACTGGGAGACTACAAAGACTATGTAAAGAATAAATCTGCACCTGAAGGGTGTATAGTTGAAGCATATCTTGCACACGCATGCGTAATGTAAACCAAGTTGTATTTGGGAGCTGTGGAGGACCCTCCACAGCATATGCCGGTAGATCAACCCCAGTTCAACCTTTCTATCATCTCCAACGATGTTGAACTATATGGAAATTCTCCAAAATCGTACAAGTTGGAACTATATGAGTTGGTCATTGCCCACTGGTGGGTACTGATTAACTGTCCAGAAGTTCAATATTGGAAATACATTAATCTTCAACACCCTTCTATTGCAGGTAATGTTGAGTACCACAACAAGACGTTTGCAAACTATTTTGGCAAATGTGTAAGGTCATATATATATAGGCGTACGAACATTGATATACAAATTAATATCAATGTTCATATTTAAAGTGAATGGTTTCTTTTTCAGATGAACCATGTACAAGATGATGGTTACCCATAATGGTCACACGCATTGAGGCTCTTGGCGATGAAACTGGTAACTTTCAAATATTTACCCGATGTGTAAGGTCAATGGCGTGAAATTTATATGCCAACATAGAGACGACAGACTGAGGACACAAAATTCTGGGGTAATGGTGCATGGTGGGCAGAATGGTGTTGACTATTACGGTGTTCTTCATTTAGTGGTGGAACTAATTTGTGGGGAGGCCATGAAAGTACACTTGTTTAAGTGTAAATGGTTTGATACTAGCCCGGGGAACACAAGGACCGATCAGTACGGTATATTTTCGGTGAATACTGCTATAAGCTGGTATAAAGATGACCCCTTTGTTTTTGCTACATCGGTAAAACAAGTGTTTTATCTTTATGATCTTATGCACAGAGGCCCATGGAAAGTAGTTAACCATGTTGTTCCTAGAAACATATACAGTGCTGCTACACATGCTGAGGCTTCAGATGATGAAGAAGTTACTGCATACCAAGAGCCGAACGCAATTGACATTCCAGAATCTTCTATAATTCGCCTTAATAATGTGCGATCGGGTGTTGTGGTTCGAATTTCGGGAGCACAACTTCTTGATGTTAATCCATATGAAATTCATGAAGACTCAAGTGATGAGGAGCGGCACATCTTACCAGAAATTAACTATGAAACCGGGTTAGACTCAAGCGATGATTCTGATTATCAGCCTTAGTTAGAGATGTACATACGTATTTGAGTATAAAAAACTGTTTATATGAGAAACGTGTTTAATTAGTAATGATTCTAACTATGTGAATTATCGGTTAGTTAAACAGGTATTTAAAGCATGTTTCTACATATCTTTGTTATTGGGAAAAAAATTCTCCACTATAATCGACGACATATTGTCATTGTCGTTGGTTATAGTATAAGTGACGATGTACATCATGCACGTCATCGGTTATAGTTGTGTTTAAAAATCCAGTCGTGACCCATCGCTTTCACACCGCAAACATCCCTCTACGATCTCAAAACAGTCGCGATAGATCGATTCAGATATCCCTCCTCCGCCGCACGCCGTCCGAACCTCCTCTCTCTCTCCTTCTATCAAGACCAGACTATCTCCCTCTCTCTCCGATATCTCTCTCCACCGCCGGCCGGCGTTCTCTCTCTCTCCTCCCTTCACGCTGCCACCGCCACTGTCGCCTCCTCTATCCCCCGACACCGTCGCCTCCTCCATCTCTCTCCGGTATCTCTCCACTGTGACTCTATATATATATATTTATATATATAATTATGTTTATTTATATATGTTTATTTATAAATGTTTCTATACGTATGTTTAATTATATATATAATTGTAAATATATATAATAATAATTGTGAATAATTGTGAATATATAAACTATGTATATAAAAATAAGAATATATATAAATATAATCTTATGAATATAATTGATAATATATATAAATATAGGAGTAACAATAATTAATTAAATGTATATATAACCGTGATTTTGTTTAATTTGTTATTTTATTGAACATGTGCGATGAATACATTAATATAAAATTGAGTATGTGATTTATTGAATATATTTGGATTTATAGATTATATGTTAATTAATATACATTTTTAGGTATGAATTTTAATTTTTTACGCATAAAAAATTCCTCGGGATTCGGGTCGACATGCCGAGGTGGAAATGAGAGTAGTAGCTCGGCCACGATCAGCAACAGTTATTCTGGCCTTATCACATCTTGCCAACGTATTCTACTTGGTGAGGAAGTGACGCTGTAGAAACCCAACCGATCTTCCATCGTGAGGAAGTCAAGAGGCGAAGCCACAGCAGACAGCCAGCCGCCCCTCAACTGGCGGCACATCTCAACAGTCGATCCATAAGCGTATGCCGCACATTGACGAGCCGACGCCTGCTCCCTTTATGTCCTAATCATCTGAGGCATGTGCTTCAGGTAGTTCGAGGGCCGGCGTGCGATTATCACCGCCGTCCACTATCTTCATGCCCAACGAGATACCGACCATACCTATTTTCGATGATATGGGGAGGCCTATTGAAGGACATGATCCTTTTCTTATGGTGGACCGAGCGTAAGTGTACATATCATTCGAGACACCTCTTTAGAGTGCTCGGATTAAGGGGCAACAAACAGACGAATCATGTAAATATTAATAAACATTACAATATTTAATTTCAAACTTATATATTTAGCCGATATGTAAATTAAATTGGGTGCTTATGTTTTCATCTTATTACCATGTCTTACGCACCATCGTCAATGGCAAAACCAAAAAAGCCAGAGGGACCGTCGTCAAAGGCAAAGCCAAAAATACCAGAGGCACCGTCGTCGGCAAGCTTCTTAAACAGGTGACCAGGCACGGGCAAGTGGTCATTAGGACGACTGAAAGAGGCGTGATGATCAAGGGAGATGATACTCGAAAGTACGCCTCAATGGTGAGAAGCATCTTACGGGACAGAGTCCCAATGCTATGGCCGGAATTGGAATTCCGTGCCGAACTACGTGAAGTTGGAAGTGCATAATGCATTATTGGTGAGTTACATTTTGCATTATTACGTAAATGTATTATTAATCATGTCCGCATTTTAAACTCAATTTTTACCATATATATATATATACATATATATTGTATAGGTGGTTTCACGTGGAAAACATGCTCTGAAACACGTGGGCAAATGAGGTACAAGGGAGCAGGTGATGTCTCCCAGTTTTTGTATATATCGAGTTAGAATTTTGATTCTCAAGAGTTTTAGTATCTAACATTTGTGTTGCATTAATATAGGTACAAGGAGTGGAAGTCCGAGCTCAAAAATCACTGGGAAAAGTACGGCAACGACCGAGATGGTACCCCTAGCGAGTTTCGATTTAGGGAGTACGAGTGGCGATGGTTGGTAACTCACTTCGAGCACCCGCGATTCAAGGTATGCAACTTGAACATATTTTTATTGTGTCATATTAATTATATTCAGAAAAAATTACTTAATCATTTTCAGACGTATGTTTATCCAACAAGGCTATGTCCGAGGCAAATTCTCAAAACCGAGCAAAAAACACTAAGAACCATCCTTGCGGTTCCAGATCTTATTCCAGTTGGGCTGAGGTGGCAGCCGCCAAACACCCAGAAGTCTCTTCGTTGGTGTTTACTACGCATCAAGCGTATGCACAGTGCCCTAAAGATGCTGTAAGTCTCTCATAAATTAATTCACATATTTGCTACATTACATATATTTTTTCTCTACATATTTTTGTATGTTTAATACATTAATCGTATTTCCTTGACAATTAAGAGAGAGTAGAGGAGGCGATCCCACAGGTGTTAACTCAGGTAGCTCGAGAGCGATATCCTAACACCTCGGATGAGGAGTTGACCCAGTACGCCTCTCAGATTGATACATCTGATCCAACTGTGTCAGTGAGGATCATGACAGCCGTAATACCTCCTGGGAAGAACACCTTCTACGTCAGGGGTTTGGGCAAGAAGGGCTAAGGGGTCTTGAAAACGACTCCTAAATTCTCCTGCCAGTCAGGATCTTCGAGGAGCTCCCATCTACATGAGCAGCTCCAGAGGAAGACGAGGGAGATAGAGGACCAACATAGACATATGAAGGAGCAACGGAGATGGATAGAGGAGATAGAGCAGGTGATTGCATTACAAAATGCGAGATTTTTCGAGCAGCAGAGATTAGCCGAGCAGCATGCATCTATGGCGGCATGGCGGCAGTAGTGTATGCCACTGTTTCAGGCTACTGGAATCTAGATCCCACCCCTACCTTCGAAAGTTTTCAATGCTCCATAGCCACAGCTGCAGCCACCAGAGGATCAGTGCGACCAGGGGAGTCACCACTCTAATTATTTACACAACATAGATTTTGATCAGTCTTAGTGTAGTTGTCTTTTCTTTGTATGGATGCATACGTTGTTCGATAATATATGTTGTTGAAAAAACATATTTTGTATTCTACAATTGCAGGTTCTGGAATTGAGCCCTATCTTATTTACCATTTTTTTAATGCACCAACTATAGCAGACGACATGGACCTATGTCGTTTGCTATAGTAATCCCATAATATTCCAAATCACACTATAACCGACGACAACGTCGTCGGCTATGCTCTAAGTTAAAACAGATGAGTTTTTGCCGTCAGTTATAATCCCACACTATAACCGAAGATTGCCCTAACAAGTCGTCAGTTATAGTATAACCGACGAATTAAGTTAACAGACCGACGACTTCATATCGTCGGCTATAGTAGAATTTCTAATAGTGGTATTAAACGAAAGATTAACTAAAGAAGTGAAAGGAACCAACCCTGATTTAGTTTCCTAAACCAGAATCAAACCCCTTCTAAAAATACGAACCAACAAAAACCATCAAAATTTCAGCAGAGTAACGCTATTAACGTGGAATTGTCATTAACCTGCACCCGGAAAATACACTTCATCCGATGTCACAAAAGCCAAACCGTGGGCACCAATCCCATCCGGATTTCTCAATATCATATCAATAAAGTAAAGCAGTAAACATAACTATACTTTATGGAAAATCCAGGGGAAAACCATATAAAACATGTATCAGTAACGTATCAGAGTGACGGCGTGAGACATCAGAATCCGAACTGCAAACTGGGCATGGAAACCGAAAATCCCAGGGGAAAGGCAATTAAACGTTAGAGTGAGTGGACAAAAATAAACATATGTCTTTCACCAATTTCATATACATAAAACAATGTAAATATAGCGAGTTCGGAAAATATATATATGGAGGTGCCAGGCGAATCTCTCAAGCCCGACGGTCAGGCGAATCTCTCAACCCCGACGGTGATAGGCCAGGGGAATCTCTCAACCCCAGGGGCATAACAGAGAAATCTCTCAACCCTGCCCAGAGGAATCTCTCAACTCTGGTCCAGAAGAATCTCTCAACTCTGGTCAGACTACCGGTGATCAGCCGACAAGCCGAAGCAACAATGCAACTATGCCATCACCATAAAAATATAAAATAATACCTCCAAAAATAATAAATAATCTCAACATCGTATATATAAAAAAATACGGAAAATCACGAACTCGTAACGACTGTGAAAATATAAAAGTCCACTCATAGGTGAGCAAAACGCGCACTCGCGCTAATCACGTGGTCCGGCGGAAGATCCCTCGCCCGAAGCATGATCTCGATCCCCTGAATAATCACAAAATATATCTGATCAAAATCACAATTCACAACACTGTACCACACCTCGGAAACCAACCGTTCCCGGAAATATATAACGCAGTACAAAATAATCGACGAAATTTCTGAATTCTCCACCCAAACCCTCGACTGAAAATCCGGTACTCAAATCAACTCGAAAACCTCAAGGCGACGATCGGGGTGCGAACACGAGCAAAACGACACTAAAATCATCAAATTCTAAAAAGTCAACGGGTCGCCGGAGCTCAACTGTTGACCGCCGCCGGCGCATCATCAACCGAAGAGATTTTCTGGCGGCCAAGCTCCCACAAGGTTCTCCTCAACGAACCCAACAACTTTCTCAACTGAGTCAACCATCAATTCCGGCGAGGTTGGCCGGAAAACAGCTCGAAACCTCAAAACCCCAAACCGGCCGGAAAACTTCCCGGCCCGATTCCGGCGCCGACGCGCCACCTCGTCCCTCCAAACCAAAGGGGAAATTATCACCAACCAAAACCCAACAAAACCCACCAAGAATCCACACCGGAAAGTCGCCAGAGCTCCACCCCCAAGCAAGGCCGATTCAGGCGAAATTCCAAGAATTTCATCTCCTCCGTTCTCACTCATTCCGGCATCAAATTCCAAAATTCCAAGTTCTAATCAACAACAAATGAAGAGAGGAATCGAAATATACCAATAACTTGGTCGGAGGTGGTCGGAATCGCGAAATCCGACGGCGACAGCTCAAAGCCCGCGGTGGAGAACTGGTCAACGGAAAAGTCAATGGTCCAAGCTCGATCAACGCTGGTCAAACTTCCCGAACATTTTTTCGACTATTTTCAATATTTATACTCGCGGCTCGGGACGATCGACGGTCCAAAATGGATAATCATAACGATTTGGATAAACTCGATACGAACGGATAAACTCGACGAAATTCTGCAATTTTGAATATTCATATTATATTCCTCGGTCGTCGGAATAATCATCTGGAACCACCCACGAACTCGAAATCACGTGTACAACAACTCTCGAGAAGAGACTCAACTCAAACTCTCGGCCGATAATTAAGTCGCAATCAAAACCGGCAAATCAATTAATTATCGGAAAACAGTGATTACGCGCTAACTCGTGAATTAAGCTGATTACTCTACTGATTCTGTTCTGGGTCGTCACAAATCTACCCCCCTTAAAAAAAATATTTGACCTCGAAATTTACGTACCTGTCAGGTGAACAGATGGGGATACTGCTCCCGCATAAGTTGCTCAGTCTCCCAGGTGACCTCCTCAACCGAGTGATTTTGCCACAAGACCTTCTCCAGCGGTATAACACGGTGCCTCAACTCCTGCTCACGCCGATCGAGAATCTATACTGGCTCCTCCACATATGTCAAATCCTCTCGGATAGGTAGCTGATGTGGCGCTAACACATGCGATGGGTCTGGAATATACTTCCGCAACATCGAAACGTGGAAAACATCATGAACACGAGCCATCTCAGACGGCAACTCAAGTCTGTAAGCAGCGGTTCCAACCTTCTCGGTAATCTCGTACGGACCAATGTACCATGGTCAAAGCTTGCCACACTTTCCGAAACCCACAACTCCCCTCTACGGAGATAGTTTCAGGAAGACCCAATCGCCCACATCGAACTCGAGACTCTTTCTCCTCACATCCGCATAACTCTTCTGGCGATCCTGGGCAATCTTCAATCTGTCTTGGATAATCTGAATGTCCTCCATGGTGCTCTTCACCAGATCAGGGCCAATAAGCCATCGCTCGCCCACCTCACTCCAACACAACAGAGTGCGACACTGCCTCCCGTACAGGGCCTCGTACGGTGTCATCTCAATACTGGCTTGATAGCTGTTGTTGCAGGCGAACTCTATCAGATGTAGTTGCTGGTCCGAATTTCCTCGAAACTGCAACACGCAAGACCGCAACATATCCTCAAGAGTCTGTATAGTCCGCTCAGACTGCCCGTCAGTCTGAGGATGAAAAGCTGTACTGAAATGCAATCTCGTTCCCATGGCTCACTGCAATGCCTGCCAAAACTCGAAAGTAAACTGACTGTCTCGGTCAGAAACAATAGATACAGGCACACCGTGCAGACGAACGATCTCCAACAAATACAGCTTTGCCAATCTGCCCACTGAAATCTTCCCCGGAAGTGCGAGAAAATGAGCGGATTTCGTCAATCGATCCACGATAACCCAAATACCAGTGTTGCCAGCCAAAGTACGCGGCAACTAATACACGAAATCCATGGTAATGTGCTCACACTTCCAAACAAGAATCTCCAGGGGCTACAAATTTCCTGCACGCTTCTGCCTCTCCGCTTTAACCTGCTGACAAATCAAATATCGGCTCACATATGTGGCAATCTCTCGCTTCATGTTGTGCCACCAGTAATACGCTCGAACTGTACGAAACATGTTCGTACCACCGGGATGCATCGCGTACGCCGAACAATGAGCTTTGTCTAAAATCTCTTTCTTCAGACCCTCGTCTCTGGGCACGCACAATCTGCCTCTGAATAGCAACGTACCGTCATCACTCAACCGAAATTCTGGTTGTACACCATTCCGAATCATGGTCTTCTTGTCCAACAGGTAGGAATCTGAATCCTGAGCTTCCCAAACCTGATCAACCAACACTGGTCGAACCTGGAAACTGGTCAATAAAGCTCCATCATCGTTCCACTCGAACTCGGCACCCGTAGCCCGAAGCTCGGCTAACACAGACACTCTGGCCACACACACATGGAACAATGAAGCTCCGGATTTCCGACTGAGTGCATCGGCAACGACATTAGCCTTCCCTGGATGGTACTCGAAAGTGCAATCATAGTCGTTGATCAACTCCATCCATCTGCGCTACCTCATGTTCAAGTCTGGCTGCGTCCGCAGGTAAGTGAGACTCTTGTGATCGGTATAGATCTTGCACTGAGCTCCGTACAAGTAGTGTCTCCAACTCTTCAACGCTAAAACAATAACGGCCAACTCCAAATCATGGGTCGGATAGTTGACTTCATGTGGTTTCAGCTGCCTGGAACCGTAGGCCACAACTCTGCCATGCTGCATCAGCACACAACCAAGTCCCGACTTCGATGCATCACTGTAAACCACGAACTCACCGCTATAGTCTGGTAAAGTCAAAACCGATGCAGTAGTCAACTTTTCCTTCAGGAGCAAGTAACTCTCCTCACATGCATCGGACCACTCAAACATGACGCCTTTCTTTGTCAACCTTGTCAGTGGAGTAGCAATTCGAGAGAAATCCTGCACAAAGCGCCGATAGTAGCCTGCCAAACCCAAGAAGCTCCTGATCTCTGGTACGGTGGTATGTCTACTCCAATTCAGCACAGCCTCGATCTTGTCAGGATCTACGCTGACTCCCTCAGTTGATATCACGTGGCCCAGAAACTTCACACTGTCCAACCAAAAATCGCACTTGCTGAACTTCGCGAACAACTGATTATCCTGCAAAGTCCGTAAAACCGCTCGCAAATGCTTCTTGTGCTGGCCCACACTCCTGGAATAAATCAGGATGTCGTCGATGAACAAGATCATGAACTTGTCCAGAAACCGTCTGAACACCCGGTTCATCAAATCCATAAAAGCTGCGGGGGCGTTGGTCAACCCAAACGGAATAACCAAAAACTCGTAATGCCCATACCGCGATCTGAAAGCTGTCCTGGCCACATCTGACTCTCGGATTCTCAACTGATGATATCCGGACCTGAGATCAATCTTCGAAGAGACTGAAGCTCCCTTAAGCTGATCAATCAAATCGTCAATCCGCGGCAACGGATACTTGTTCTTCACAGTAACCTGATTCAGCTTCCGATAATCGATGCACAACCGCATGGATTCATCCTTCTTTAGCACAAAAAAAATCGGGGCACCCCACGGCGATACGCTAGGTCAAATGAAACCCTTCTCCAGCAACTCCTGAAGTTGAATCTGTAACTCTTTCAACTCCGCTAGCGCCATACGATACGGAGCCTGTGAAATGGGTCATGTGCCCGGCAATATCTCAATGGTGAAAGTGAAAGGACCCAACTCCGATTCAGTTACCTAAATCGGAATCGAACCCCTTCTGAAAATACGAACCAACAAAAACTTTTCAAAATTTTGGCATAGTTTCGTTACTAACGTAGAATTGCAATAACCTGCACCCTGAAAATAACACTTCATCCTATGCCACAAAAGCCAAACCGTGGGCACCAATCCCATCCGGATTTCTCAACATCAATATATGAATCATAAACAGTAAATAGTACTGTAGTATATATATATATCCAAGAAAATCCGCATAAACAAGTATCAGAATGTATCAGAGCGACCTCTAGTGTAAAATATATACAACATATATATCAGTAGGCAAAACAAGAACCTACTGGAAAACACAGGTAGCTCAAATCACTAGCCTCCAAACCGCGACGTGAAAACACCAAACCTGAACTGCAAACTGGGCACGGAAACCGAAAAGCCCAGGGGAAAGACAATAAACTCGTTAGAGTGAGTGGGCGAAAATAAATGTCTTTCACCAGTTGATATATATGTTTAAAATAACATATGCGAGTCAAGGTAAATAAAGATAATAAAGTACACGAGGTAAAACCATAATCCTCCAGCGTACAAAGCATGCAAGTAAAAATCTCACAGTTAGAACCACGGGGTCCCGAGGTAGTACAGTCAGAACCACCGGGTCCCTAGCCCACACGTGATTCCAACCGGTAACATCCTCGGGGATCAGCCGGGATGCAGTGTATCGATACAACAACGTAACTGAAACTGTACTCTGTGAAATTCAAATCATAAACAGTTCGATGCAAATGCATGAAACAACATATAAGTGTATGTATATTTGTATACGTATATCCGTATATGTATAATCGTATAATCGTATAATCGTAAACACATGCTCATGTAATCCGAAATCTCATACGCATGCTCAAGTTCGAAAATCATATAAAAGACTCGCAAGAATTCCGTGAAAAGAAATTGTTCACTCACAGGTGAGCAAAATGCGCACTAGCGCTAATCTAGTGGTCCGACGGAAGATCCCTCGCCTGAAGCACGATCACGATCCCGATCTCGATCTCGATCTCCTAAATATTCACAAAACATAACTAATCAAAATCATAGTCCACAACCCTGTACTGAATCACGGAAACCAACCGTTCCTGGAAATAAGCAATGCAGTACAAAATGATTAACGAAATTCCCGAAATCTCCACTCGAAACCCTCGACTGAAAATCGGTTAACCAAATCAATCCGAAAACCTCTGGACGATAATCAGGGCGCGATTACGAGAAAAACGACATTAAAAACGTCGAAATCCAAAAAGTTAACTCCTCGCCGGAGAGCCGCCGTTGACCGCCGCCGCCGGCGGTGGCGCGCCGTCAATGGTGACATTTTCCGGCGAGGAAGCTCCAGAAAGGAAGCCCATCTCAAACCGAGTCACTTTCATAACTACAACCTACCTCAATTCAAACTCTAACATCACCAATTTCATCCAAAATCAAATCGGAATAACACACCGGAAACCTAATCGGGTTCACCACTAAACTTCACCTCGTACCAAACCAATAACCCAGATAGCATCACTGATATACGCATTTTATGCTCGTTTCTTAACGCATTTCCCTTTACGTTTAGCTATGTTATTATCTTAGTTTTTACGTTTTCCTTATTTAAATTGTTATTTTGAAGATATTTACGGTGGAGATTAATAACGGCGCAATTTGGAGGAATTTCGGCGATTTTGCATTTTTTGCGATTTTGGACCTCCGAAAATGGGCCGGCCCAAAAAGCAAATTATGGGCCGATTTCTCAAATCTTGTTTCGGCCCATTATCAAGCCCAAACCCATTCATTTTGGCATGGAAGCCTTTTGGTGAAGTTGAAAAGTCAACAATATCAAGCTTTGTGACTCATTTTAGTGACTAAGCTTTGTGATCATCACAAAAGATGACTTGCCATGTGACTTGCCATGGTGACTCTTGCTTAGGGTTTATAAATGGTGACGTGCATGGTGACTCTTGCTTAGGGTTCACAAATGATGATCACAAAAGGTGACTAAGGGAGTGACTTGCCATATTGATCATTACTTGCATTAAATGGAGGGAGGCAAGGTGGAAGAGAGAAGGCAACATCCCTTGCCTATATAAGAGAGGAGGCTGGCCATATATTATGCATCTCTCATTTTACAAGGAAAAACTCTACACAAATACTCCTCCACCATAAACACTTCAAGGTCCATTTACAAGCCGAAGCCTCCATCCTCCCTTTACAAGCCGAAGCATCCATCTCCACAAAGCCGAAGCATCCTTCAAGCCTTCACAATACGCTAAGTCCCTTGTGAAGGAAATCCATCTCCACCGTAGATCATCAAGCATTCAAGACAAAAAGTGTAACCGTGATCTTCACTTTCATTTCTTTTGCTTTGTATTTGAACCTTTTGATGTATTGGAATACATTTATGTATCAAATGAAGAACAAGTTTATATTTGTGTTTTATGTGTTTAAACCGATTCATAAGTTGCATGTGTTTATGATTTCTAGCCTTTTATGCATGTTTGATACAATCTTAAAGCTTCGTAAGCATGTGTTAGAAAATACGCTAAGTCCCTCTCTTTCGCATGTTTCGATGATCGTATGTTGTTTAGGATGTTTATACGCTAAGTTGCATTCCTACTCAATTATTAAGCATGTATATTTAGTTAGAAGTTATGAATTTCGTAACTTACAAAAAGGTTTGATGCATGAAAAGGGAAGGTTAATGAGATGAGATGATCACTTGTAATTAGTAGTGTAACTTCTTATTTTTAGTAAGCATGATTAGACTTTGAAGTTTCTTGATTGTTAAACTTGTCTATGAGTAAAACATGTTAGAAGTCTAAGAGTTTTTGTTGTGTTTGCATGTTTTTGCACTTTAATTTAGTAGGACATTTAATCAACCAATTTCCAATCCCCCCAAACATTTAAATTTCCGCTTATTAACGAAACCATGCATGCGCCCTTAATTCCCCGGATAAAGAACGATCCCTACTCGCCAATATTATAATGACAAAAGAAGGGTTTTAAATTGCAATGCGCGTAATCTGTGTTTTTAGGGTCTACTTTAAGTTAACGTGAATGCATGTTTTGCGCGTATCAATCACCGAGGTGTGGGGAGCAAAACTCCCAACAACCCCACCTCCAAATCTCATCGGAACCACCGTGACCATTAACGGCGAAAACCTTCCCCTTGGCCCGATTCGAACTCAAGGTAAACTTCACCAATTTTAACAAACTCATACATAAAATGAAAGAGAATCACGAGAGGATTCGGACTGTACCCTCAGCCTGGACGCTGGTGGCCAGAAAAGTCGGGTCGGCCGACGAATTAAACCGGGTCGCTCACTCTCCTTCACGGGTCAACGGCTACTTTCCAATTTTGGAAAGTCAACAGGTGGTCAACGTTCAGTCAAAGCCCAAATTTAGATTTTTGACTAATTCTCGACTATTCTGATATTTATACTCGTGCCTCGGGTCGATCGACGATTCGAAACGGATAACCATCACGATTCGGATAAACACGAAACAATCGGATAAACTCGTCGAAAACCAAAACTTCAAATAATCATAAAATATTCCTCGGTTATCAAAAAATTCTTCCGAAACCACTCACGAGCTAGAAATCACGTACTCTACAACCGTGAAGACACTCAACTCAAATTCTCGACCGAAAACATAGTCGCGAATAAAGTCGACGAACCACATATATATAAAAAAAACTGGGACTATACTCAAACTCGTGAATCGTGCCGAATACGCAACTGATTCTGGTTCGGGTCGACACAGAAAGCGATCTCCCAAACTGGAGGTATACCCGGTAATTCCTCCGGAAACATATCTGGAAACTCGGAATATCCGGTACAGCAGCCGTAGTGTCCGCAACATGAGCTAAATAGGTAACACAGCCCTTCTTCATTATCTGATCCGCCTTCATCGCAGAAATCACACATGGCAATAAAGTACTCTTCTCACTGCGAAACAATATCTCGGGAAAGCCTGGTCGTCGAAACGCAACCTCCTTCTTGTGACAATTAAACATGGCCCAATGTGTCTCCAAGAAGTCCATAACCAAGATCACGTCAAAATCGACGATATCCAGCAACAACAAGTCCGCGGCTAAACCATGACCTCCAATAAAAATCTCACAGTCTCGGTACACCCAGCCAATACTCACAACCTCACTGGACAGATACAACACTCTCCACAACCCCGGAAGTGGAGACGCAGGTACAGTAGATAAAGACGATAGTCTATACAACATGAATGAATGCGTAGCACCTGGATCTAACAATGTAAGTACTGGATAACCGAAAATATGCAACGTACCGATAACAACCTCCGGCGAAGCTCTGCCCTCGCGTAAAGTCATGGCATGAAGCCTGGCCTACCCGACTGGTCGTCCACGCTGAGGATGTCCCTGTTGTCCGCCCTAGCCCGCAAACTGTACTGGTTGAGCCCCAAAAGTGGCACCTCGCTCTCTTCCGGAACTCTGGGCCGCCTGTCCACCAGCACCATCAAGCTGGAAACACTCTCTCGCATAGTGACCCACCTGGTCACAACGAAAACAAGTGATAGGGCCTCGCTGACATGGACCAACATGATGCCTGCTGCAGAGACTACACAACTGGTACTCCCTCAGTACGGCAAAAGTGCCACCCGAACGCCGAGGATAACTGGAACCGCTAGAACCCCCACTAGACTGTGGTCGCTGCGGTCGATCTCTCCTCCATCTCTGCCTCTGTCTCGGTGCACTGGCTGGTGGTCGATATGGTCCACTGCCCGAGGATGAAGCTGAACCGGAAGTATCAGAACTCAGCCTCTTGGAATGCCCCTGACTCGGTCCACCCTCCTCAAACCGTCTAGGCTGGTATCTCATCTGCCTTTCCTTCTCGATATCCTCACCTCGGAGTGCTGCACTGAAAAACTTGTCAAAGTTGTTCTGAGGCATCGTAGTCAGAGTCCCCTTGATGTTCAAGTTCAATCCAAGCTCAAATCTACGGCACTTGGCTTCCTCAGTAGCCACCATGTCACGCACAAACTGAAATAAGCGGGTAAACCTGTCCCGATACTCTAGCACAGACAAACTGCCCTACCTCAAATTCGTGAACTCCTCATACTTTCGCTGCTGGGTAGGCTAGTTGAAGTATCTCCGCATGAAAAAATCCCTAAACAAAGTCCACGAAGTATCAACTGGTACCCGATCGGTGCTAACCCACCAGAAGTGTGCATCTGACTCAAGTAATCCGACTACGGCCACTATCATCTACTCAGGGGTAAAACGCAGACGCTCACATACGCGTTTAACCTGAACCAACCATGCCTCACAAATCTCTGGATCAGCTGAATCCGAATAGACAGTCGCACCAACAGTACGATCTTTGACCACAGGGTCAAAACACTCCTCCAAACGCAACACTCACATCAGCAAGTCGTGCGTTCGGCGATCCTCATCAAGATCCACTTCCCGATCAACACGGGGACCACGTCGAGGAGGCATCCTACTGATACAAGACAAGCATTAAGTACAAGCAGAAGGAACGCAATCATGAAACCTTAGATATTTGAGAACACACAACACCCAAAGCATTGATGAGTACCGCTGGCCAGTCGGGTCATCGCTCCAGACATGCTGTACATACTCAAATACCCTAAGCGTCACAACTACAAGAGTCTACAGAATCTGACAACCTAATGCTCTGATACCAAGCTGAAAGGACCCAACCCTGATTTTGTTTCCTAAACCAGAATCGAAAAAATCATCATAATTTTGGCAGAGTAACGCTACTAATGCGGAATTGCCATTAACTTGCACCCGGAAAATACACTTCATCCTATGCCACAAAAGCCAAACCGTGGGCACCAATCCCATCCGGATTTCTCAATATCATATCAATAAAGTAAAGCAGTAAACATAATTGTACTTTATAGAAAATCTGGGGGAAAACCATATAAAACATGTATCAGTAACGTATCAGAGCGACCTCTTGTGTATATATACAAAATATACAACAGTGGGAAAAACAAGAAATCTACTGGAAAAGAAAGGTAGCTCGAACAACTAGCCTCCGACCACGACGTGAGACACCAAAATCCGAACTGCAAACAGGGCATGGAAACCGAAAAGCCCAGAGGAAAGGCAATAAAACGTTAGAGTGAGTGGACGAAAATAAACATATGCCTTTAACCAATTTCATATACATAAAACAATGTAAATATAATGAGGTCGGAAAATATATATATGGAGGTGTCAGGCGAATCTCTCAAGGCCAACGGTGATAAGCCAGGGGAATCTCTCAACCCCAGCGGCTTAACAGAGGAATCTCTCAACCCTGCCCAGAGGAATCTCTCAACTCTGGTCAGACTACCGGTGAGCAGTCGAGTAGCCGAAGCATCGATGCAAGTATGCCATCACCATAAAATTATAAAATAATACCTCCGAAAATAATAAATAATCTCAACATCGTATATATAAATAAATACGGAAAATCACGAACTCGCAACGACTGTGAAAATATAAAAGTCCACTCGCGCTAATCACTTGGTCCGGCGGAAGATCCCTCGCCCGAAGCACAATCTCGATCCCCTGAATAATCACAAAATATATCTGATCAAAATCACAATTCACAACACTGTACCTCACCTCAGAAACCAACCGTTCCCGGAAATATATAACGCAGTACAAAATAATCGACGAAATTTCCGAATTCTCCACTCAAACCCTCGACTGAAAATCCGGTACCCAAATCAATTCGAAAACCTCAAGGCGACGATCGGGGCGCGAACACGAGAAAAACGACACTAAAATCATCAAATTCTAAAAAGTCAACGGGTCGCAAGAGCTCCGCCGTTGACCACCGCTACCGGCGGCGGCGCGCTGTCAACCGAAGAGATTTTCCAGCGGCCAAGCTCCCACAAGGTTCTCCTCAACGAGCCCAACAACTTTCCCAACTGAGTCAACCATCAATTCCGGCGAGGTTGGTCGGAAAACAGCTCAAAACCTCAAAACCCCAAACCGGCCGGAAAACTTCCCGGCCCGATTTCGGCGCCGACGCGCCACCTCATCTCTCCAAACCAAAGGGAAAATGATCACCAACCAAAACCCAACAAAACACACCAAGAATCCACACCGGAAAGTCGCCGGAGCTCCGCCCCTAAGCAAGGCCGATTCCGGCGAAATTCCAAGAATTTCATCTCTTCCGTTCTCACTCATTCCGGCATCAAATTCCAAAATTCCAAGTTCTAATCAACAGCAAATGAAGAGAGGAATCAAAATATACCAATAACTTGGCCGGAGATGGCCGGAATCGCGAAATCTGACGGCTCAAAGCCCGCAGTGGAGAACTGGTCAAAGGAAAAGTCAACGGTCCAAGTTCGGTCAACGCCGGTCAAACTTCCCGAATAGAGTTTTCGACAATTTTTCGACTATTTCCGATATTTATACTTGCGGTTCGCGACGATCGACGGTCCAAAACGGATAATCATCACGATTCGGATAAACTCGATATGAACGGATAAACTCGACGAAATTCTGCAATTTCAAATATTCATATTATATTCCTTGGTCGTCAAAATAATCATCCGAAACCGCCCACGAACTCGAAATCACGTGTACAACAACTCTAGAGAAGAGACTCAACTCAAATTCTCGGCCGATAATTAAGTCACAATCAAAACCGGAAAACCAATTAATTATCAGAAAACAGTGATTACGCGCTAACTCGTGAATTAATCTGATTACTCTACTGATTCTGTTCCAGGTCGTCACGAGAAGAACTTATTGAAGTGCATTGAGTAGTGTTGCGAGACTGTGACAAGGTGGACCTATACATGCAAGCTTACAAGGAGAAAATTCAGAGAGCCAAACCGAACAAGAATCATAATTGGGTTGAAAAAGTGCTTAAGAAGAAGTTCTCTAATTAATTCCTCCAATGGGGATGTATGTTCAAACCATGCATATGGGTTTGTGAATTGTTTATTTTGAAATTGACAAATCCAAATGGGAATAGGTGGTGACGGTAAATTCGAAGATAATTTGGTGTTTGCTTATTCGAATTCGATGTATTTTTTCTTAGTTTGTGCATGCAGGTTTTTAGTTTCCTTTTATTTTAGGGAAAACTATGTCAAATTTGTGGTAGAAATTAAATGCACATTCATATATCTTCTTCGCATTTTTGCAGATGTTCGATCTACAAAAACACTTATTTGTCCATAAGCCGGTCCAACACTATATTTACCTCAGATGTTTTGTCACGGTGTAAAGTTTTATTCATTTGACCTAAATGAAGGAAGAATAACACAAATCAGGGGATCACGGTTGGGGAAGGCGCCGATGTATATTAAGGGGTTCTTGTTAATGTCATTCAACTACTTTACGGAAATGATATCAATATTTTTATAATCAAGTGTAAAACGTTCGAGCATACGAAGGAAGATCTAGGACTTTTATTAGTCGATACAAACTCAAGCTGGTGGGAGGATGAGTCATTCGCTCTTACCACCTTAGGTAGGCAAATGTTCTATCTGAATGATTCGAGACCTGCTGAAGGTTGAAAAATAGTAAATCATATGTCTCATTGAGGAATATGGAGTGCCAGAACACTTGAAGGGACGTTGGCAACTGACACTAAAGTTCATAATGACAATGCATATCAAGAGCCTAATACTTCTATCATCCTCGACATAAAGGAACTGATTCGGTATAAAGAACCCTTACCCATGCCTGATGGTGCCACGGATCTTACTCAAGAGAATATCAACGACCTAGAGAAGATTGCCTCTAAAGAGGAGCTAGAAGATGACATTAGATACAATTCAGACGATGAAGATTATGATGATGAGGATCATTCAGCTGAGAGTGGGGACGATAATCCAAACGATGATGATATGATGAAGAGGAATGACGAATGATCGATATATATATACATATGTAATTAATACTTAATAATAATTAATTTCAAACTTTATTAGTTTGTACGTACATATGCGAATATATATGCGCGCGCATGCATAATTATTAATTAATTAAATAATTAAGGCACATTAATTAAAAGAGGCGAGGTTTATTTAAATTTGTATGTAATACCTACTTATCATGTCTTACATTAATAAACGAATGCTAGATACTTTTTTGGTAAATAGGACATCTTAGACGACGTCTAAGGTTGAACTTAACCGACGAAAATATTTTCGTCGTTGAAGAACTACTTAGACGACGAAAATATATTGATTTTGTCATCTAAGTACATGTACAAACCCTAAACCCTAACACTAAGCTCTTTCCGTAAACCGTGAAAGTGTTAGACGATGAAAGTAGTTATATTTCTTCGTCTTAAGTGCTACTTAGGCGATGAAATTCTACCACTTTCTTGGTCTAAGTAGAGTTTCACAATCTGACCTCTATGAGTACAATCATGTGTACCATATTAGATTTTAGATTATATTCGTCAATGGCATAGAGTAAATAATTCTTGGACTGTGGGTGTCGACGGTTTGAAATTCGGAGTTACGAAGATTTGTATATCAACGTTTCCATTAAGTTTAAATTTTGGTTTTATGGTTGACTACACAGATCAAATCCTTAAAGAACTTCATTTTGAATGAAAATTCATCTACTTATATATTAAGTGATGATGAATATATCTAACGGTTATTTTATCCAAATTTAGTTTCGTTAATATAGACCTAGAGTAAATACAGACATATGAACGCTTAAGTTATACAACATTAGTAGATGTATAACAAGTATTAACTCGTCAATCTAGTTTTTATGTCAAATTAAATTAATTTATATATAATTGATATATAAAGATTCGGATGTAAGTGAAAATGAGTGTAACATCGGAAACGGTTTTACGATTGTTAATATGTACGATCGGTTTTTATCCGTCTTTTAAACTGTAGTGAATATTCACAAAGTTATATCAATTGTTTTCTAAAATATTATATAAACGTAATGATTACATTTGATGGATGATTTCTTTGTGTTTTTAGGTAGGTAGTAAAAAAATATTCAAATAAAGTACAAATGATTTTTTATAAATTGTCACTTAGACGACGAAATCTGGGTGTTTTGTCGTCTAGGTTCATTCTTAGACGACGAAATCATGTTGTTTCGTCGTCTAACCTCAAATTTTTGGCGGATTTTTTTTGCACCAAATATTTTAGGAAATTTAGGCAACGAAATCCTATTTTTCTTGATCGCTCTATCTAATCTCTCTCTCTCTCTCTCTCGCCACAAACACCCAATCCAACCTCTCTCTCTCTCACCGAAAATGCCCAACCCGTGCTCTCTCCTCTCTCTCTCTCTCTCCCTCCTCTCACCGCTGCCCCCCGTGCCAACCACCTCCACGCTGGTGCCCCTGTCGTCGGACCTTGGATTTACTCCACTGCCACCATCACCTTCAACCCTCTAGAGCTCGGTCAATCTCTCTCTCTCTCGCTCTCTCTCCCTCTCTCTCTCTCTCACTCTTATATATATATAAATAAAATTAACTAGAAATTATATATATATGATTTGTTGTATAATTTATAATTTGTTAAAGAAGAAAGAATTGTAGCTAATATGTCAGTGTCGGGCCTTTAACCCATCCCAGAGACCTCTAGGATCAGCAGAATAGTTAATGTATTTATGCAATAACTGTAAATATGCACACAAGGCTCAACACTAGAAAATTGAACACTGAATACTGAAACTAAAACTAAAACACATGCACCATAATAACTAAAATAATTTTGACTCGTTACGGCAGTGAAAATGAAGTGTCCACTCACCGGAATCGCCAACTAAATATTCGTAGATTCATAAACCCGAAAATCGCACTTGGCTTCCCTAAATTCAAACCATAGATTAATTAATATAATTTTCTATTCATATGTTACCATAGAAAGGAAGTTGAGACAATTCGTATTTTGAATACTCACATTCCAAACTCGACAAGAAAAAGCCAATATTTCGTTACATCGTGATTTCAAACATAATCGGCATGCTGACTCCAAGCTCCATAGAAAGCCGAACCGACCTCGACACACAAGAGAACATCATATCGAAGTGTCGAGTCACATCCGTATCCTATACATAAATCGAAACGTAACGCAAGTTTTCAAATTCTTTGAAACTATGTAAAAACCATGCGAAATTAATTAAGGAAACTAAGCGACAAAAATGGTATTCTAGTCGCTAGAGCTCCCCCACGTATGGCGGTGCATAGGGGCCACATGCCAGTACAGGCGACGACTGAAATCCAACCCACTCTGATGTGTGCAATTTATATACCAAATTCAAGATCACAACTAGCTCAATAACTTCCATCAAAGCAACATAATCCAACTCCGAAGGAATACGCAGAAAATTACCTTGGAAATTCCAAAATCTTCTCGGATACCGGTGACGCCCGCATGCCGCTCATCGGCAGAAATGGGCCACGTGAGTGGTGGCGTTCTACTCTTGGGGAAGTGCAGTTAAAAATACTTGAGGCCTCACCATCCAACTTTTCTCTCTAGTATATCTTCCCTCACGGTTCCATATTAGGTGAAACATAATAGAGAGATAAGAAGAGCAGATTAAGGTGGTCATAATCACACAAATTTGGTGGCCGGATATGCATGAACGGTGACGGGTCATCGGCCACAGACTTGGCACGACTTTGACTAGGTGAGAGAAAGAGAGAGAGAGAGAGAGAGAGAGAGAGAGAGAGAGAGAGAGAATCACATTTGGGTAAAATTCTCAACTCAATCAAATCAAATGGATGGTCCAGATCAAATTTAATCAAGATCAGACGGTCCGCAAAATTTATCCAATGGTAGATAAGCAATTTAGTTACCATTGACAACAAACTTCAAAAATTCGTATAAATTAACTTAGACCTTAGAAAAATCCATTTAAAATATCGACAGGCTCGAAATAATTTTTTCTACAACTTCGGTAAAGATAGCGTGGCGGATTTTTTGAAATTCACAAGGCCAAATATATTTTGGACTTCATGTGCCACTAACAAAATCAACCTTATGCTAAAAGACATTGGTAATCAAGCTAGGTTCAAGAGTGTGATTAAGAAGGAAAAATCTTTCACTATCTTTGTGTATTCACATCACAAGACGTTGACAATGATGAGAAAAGTTATGGGACAACAAGATATAGAGTGGCGACTCGACCCTTGTCAAAAATTGTTAACATAGAAAATTATTTGGATAATTCTAGTAAATACTAGACTAGGATTAAACTTAATCAAAATTAGTCAAAAACCTTATCGATAAACCCAAAACGATAATACGATCTTAACACTAGTCAACACCACCTACCTACTAGAACAACGATATCTCATCGCATTATTAACTTCACAAATATGTTCGCATATTTAAGACGAATATAACGATATAAAACTTGACACATTTCAGAATAATTTTTCGGTCAGACACACTGCCATAGACGACGGCGCGTGCCACCCACGCACCACCACTGGTGACCACTGCCGGCGGCGAAGCTTAATACTTCAATTTATTCCTCTCTTCAAGCCCAACAATTTCTAATACTATAGCTAACCCTATCTCTGAATCGACTGGACGAAATCGGGCCCGGAAGCCAGCGGATCCAAAATCCACCTTAAAATTCCCGATGACACTACACTGCTGTCAAGGCACCTCGGGCCTTGATGGTAGGTTTTTTAGAATAGGAGAAGAAGTGCTTCAAAATCCCCTTAAGCTCACCACCTATCAACACCATCAACCACCGTCCCTAATGGCGGCATTCGATAACGATTCCCGAAGGGAAAGCGCTTTAGTTCGTCGTCGAATTACCTACACACAACAACTCACATATACCAGCACGATCCACACATCATAAAGAGTCGATTCATACCTGAATCTTTGACTAATTCGGCCGAAATCCATCAAACCAATACCTAGGTTTTCACGGTGGTTCTTCTCAAAATTTCGGCTTCCTCCAGCAAAATCAACGACGCAGACCATAGGGGAATGAAGGTGTCCCAAGCTGGGGGTCGGAAAAAAGCCCGGCCCGGCCCATGTATAGCCCGCACGGGCCGGGCTTTATCTTTTATATAAGGATCCGGGCCCGGCCCATTCAAGCGGGCTTTGCAGGCCTTTGCGGGCTTTTACAGGCCGGGCCTATCGGGCTTTAATTATTAAAAAATTAAGACATTTCAAAAGAAACGCAACCTTCATCCATGCACCGGGGTTTAAACGTACTCCGACGAGTCTAAATTTTACGTACAGTGTTTATCACTATAAGATGGACATTTCTACATGTCCTCGTTTATTATTAAAACATATTTAATTCTCATATTGCTTGAATTCTCCATATGTATATAAATGTTCTTATGTTTGTTCCTTTGTTATATGGAATGAAATACATTTCTGAAACTTAATCGGACATGTTTAATTATTTTATAAAATTGACCGTTGGATTGATTGGTTAGAATATTATAACCATGCATTTAAAATTTTATAAATTTTGGACTTGATTTAGACATCGATCCATGTATTTCGCCAAATGTGATCGTAGTACTCATACAACTAAAACGGAAATTACCCCTCCCGAAAAGAATTTTTTAACATCAAATTTTGGACACATATTCTTATGGAATACATATCTATCTCATAGTGTCAAAAAAATTGACACAAAAAGTTGATTTATCTACTCCCCCCATAGGAAAATAAGGAAAATAAGATGAGTGTATTTTAGTATTTTCACAAATTTTGTTTAACTGTATTGACCGGGATCCAAACGTATTTCGATTAGGCTAATTTTTATATACGGTGTCTTTTATTACAAGGTGAACTATTATATATGGCCTTCTTTATTGTTAAAATTTTTTTAATTCTTATATTGCTTGTATTCTCTATATGCACACAAATGTTCTTACCTTTATTCCTTGGTTATATGGGTTAAAAGAACTTTGTGAAACGTAATCGATCATGTATCATCATTTTACAAAACTGACTGTCAGATTGGTTGTTCATAATATTCTCAGCATGCCGTTAAAATTTTATAAATTTTGGACTTGATTTAGACCTACATCTATGGGTTTCACTAAATGTGACCGTATTACCCTTACAACTAAAACGTAAATTACTCATCCCTAAAGGAATTTTTTAAGATCAAAATTTTAACACACATTCTTGTAAATTACATATCTATCTCATAGTGTAAAAAAAATTGACATAAAAATTTGATTTATCTAGTTTCTCCATAGAAAAATAAGCAATATACAAAAGAAGGGTATTAATGTCATTTCACACACTCTCAATTAAACTCTCACCATTGAAAAATTACAAGATCTAATCTGAACCATCTATTATATTTACTGTTTTACTGTGTAAGGTAAATCGATAAAAAAAAATTACAATGAAACCCTAAACCCTAAACCCTAAACCTCAAAATTCCTAAAACCTAAACCCTAACTTACTCTAAACCTCAAAATTCCTAAACCTTAACTTACCCTAAATCTCAATCCCCTAAACCCTAACTTACCCTAAACCTAAATCCTAACTTATGCTAAACTCTAAACAATGATTTAATAGTAAAATAGATACACAAATATAACTATATATGGAATTCCAATATTTGATCAATATATGTATATGTAATATATTAATATAAACATACACAAATATAAAATATATATCTATATAGTACTAGTCACTATATTATATATATATATAAGTGTAGGTATAATGATATATGTACTACTATCTTATATATAAAAAAAATTGCGGGCTTTGACGGGCCGGGCCTAACGGGCCTTGATGGGATTTTGGCGGGCCGGGCCCGCGGGCTGGGCCGGACTTTAGATATCTAAACCAAGTTCGGCCCACCAACCACCTTGGCGGACTTTTGCGGGCTTTTTTTCGGGTCGGACCGGGCTGAGCTTTTAGCCCACGGGCTTGCGGGCCTCCACCGGCCCACGGGCCAAATGATGACCCCTATCCCAAGCCAATCATTTATATACCAAGATTGTCCAGTTTGATGACCAGACGGCAAAATCCTCGTTGGAGCCTAGCTCGGTCGTGATTTTCATTGTGAGAGTGCCAGTGTACGCGGCCAGCACGTCCTGGCCCCAAAATGGAAAGTCTAATTTTCCAGAAACAGAAATTCAAATTTAAACTTCGTATTTCGCATATTACATTATCGTAAATCCTGACAAAACATTCTTTGACCATAAATTTCTCGTTATAACTCAGATTCGACATTACTTCCTGTTTTGTCAAGTATCAGTGATATGACAAAGGATGACTATGCCAAGTATGAATCTGAGTTACGTGCCAAGGATATTGAATATGAGAAATTGCAAGAAGCTGTTAAGAAGAAGGATTTTCTGTTAAAGGAAAGTGAAGAATTTGGGTTGAAGTTGCTTGATAGTAACGTGCAGAAGGATGCGAAGATTCAAAAAATGGATTCTGAATGTAAGGAATTGCATAAATCCAAAGAAGCTCTTTGTGTTATTAAATTTTTGGACAAAGAATTGAATTCTCTTAAAAAGGATAAGGAATAACATCAGTTTAATTTGGAAATGAAGGACTAGGAGATTAAGTTTCTTAAGAAGCGACTAGCAGCTACTGATACCGAGGAGGATGTGAATGCATTATTGAGGGCATAGAATATGGCTACTGAGAAGAAACATCCAGATATTGAGAACAAACTTCTCTAAGAAATCTGTGCTTGAGACGAGATTAAGAGAGATGAAGGATGGTGTTGAAGCTGCTACTGGAGAAAATATGACTTTGAAGAAGGAACTAAATAAAGCACAATGTCAACTCAAGGAAGCACGATTTCAATTTGCCGCTCAAGGGAAGACAAAAATTTCTGCTGAAGAAAATTGTAAATTGCAGAAGCATGATGAAGATGGTACTGCTAAAGTTAAAGCTACTGAGAAGAAACTACTAGATGTTAAGACCAAACTTGCAGCATCCCTCCAAGAGAAATCCGTGCTTGAGAACAGATTAAAAGAGGCAGTTATTTATCTACGTAGCTGTCTGGATCTCTTTTTTCACAGGCCAATCATTTTTTGGATTCAAGGACTAAGAAAACTAAAGTTAATGATGCTTAGCTCGCTAATTAGCACGACTAATGATGATTAACTCACTAAGTAAGGTTCGGGTCTTTACAGGTGAGTCACATTTGTGACATCTCACCTTAGGACAATATTTATACTTAAAATATTGGATCATGTCCTAACCTTTTCTAACATTTGAAATTCAAATCAAATATGAAAATATCTCTTCTACACACTTCATTTTTCACATTTTCCAAGTTTTTGCAATTCTTCCTTCTACCCTTTATAGCTCTTCTCCCTCTTTCTTCCCCTCATTTAGGCCGACACCAATACCACACCACAACCAAAAGATACATAGTTCCTCCTTCAAGGGAGGAGCCGAACCTCTGCTTACCTCCACCATAATCTTGGCCTAGTTTTGGTGTTCTTCCTCTAATATCTGTCTCTATGGTCTCGTTAGATTTCTAGAACTTAGAGAGGTGAGAAGTAATCCCTCTTTTCCTTTGCCTTTTGGGATCCTGGAGCTCTTCCTTTCTTCCTCTACAAGGTTGAAGGCATTTGCAGTAAAGAATGTAGAGTTTGAAGCACAAGAGTGGACTTGAAGAAGCCTAGCTTGCGTTGGGGAGATTCTTTAATTGCTTCTTCATCCTATTTTCCTCTATTGATGTATTCAAACTTTTAACTAAACATATATAGTGATTAGTACTCTCATGGGAGGCTAGGGGTCAAACCCTAGCCACTTGATATGTTAAACGATGGTTTGATTTATGTTATGAATCATGTTTTTAGTATATGTGTGTTGTGAATGGGTTGTGATGAATTTATTATGTATTTGTGAGTTTTTTATATGCTTGTACTTATTGACTGGGTTCTATATACTTGTGTTAACCTTAGCTAAGTTGATATGGGAATTGAGAATCTAAAATATGAACTTTGGTTGAAATAGCTAATCACCTAGAGTTAGATGAGCATGTAAACACAACTAGAGTTTGACTCCAACAAAGTTAGGCTTTATTGGTTGATTTCCTCTTAAACAATAGCAAGAACCCAGGCATGCTTGCGTCCCCATGGGATTAAGAGGCTTGGGTCAAGCTCATATAGGCGAAAATCCATATGGGTACTAGTTTGTTCTTTTGGTTCATATCTAAGTAGGTATAGATTGGGAGAATCACAACAACCACATCTCTCGAGTCCTCCAATAGAGGCTCCAGAAGGAAACCTTCCACATTGAACACATATCGACTATCTAGACTCATTCCATTGTAACATATGGTTAGAGTCTAGGCACCAAAAACCTAAACTTTGGCTTTTATTTTCCATGTGCCCTAATGTTGGTCCGAATCCTTTAAACCTCTCTTGTAGTTTAAGAGTTTTGGATCACAACAAAATATAACCCAAAAGGTTACGATTTGGACATAAGTTGGGTAAACCGGACTAAATTACTTTAATCATAAATTGGATATTGTTTGCATTTCGTGTGGTTAGTGGCAACACTTCTAGCTACCCAGTTCTTTCCTTTGAATTAATCTCGTGCATTTGTTTCCTTTTAGTACTTATATTTGTCACCTAAATAATCAATCAATCGAATCACATTCATCGATTGTCTTTAGTCGCATTTTTTGTTTTTCTGTCTTGTGTAATCAAGACTTGAATTAAGAGCTAAGGAATTGGGGTGATCAATCCTATTGGGTTCGATATCCGATTTCCAATCATCTATACTATAACTTGACTCTGTATACTTGCTAAAGTGCAAAAGGGTCACACCGATATGCACAACAAGTTTTTGGCGCCGTTGCCAGGGATTAAGCTTAATTTTAATTCCCTAGCTCGGTGAACTTTGATTGCAGAAGAATCAAGACATTGATGCGACACTTTCCTTTTGAGTTATGATCTTTCTTTGATTTTATCACCTAGAAACTTGTTCTTGATTGTCTAGCTCTCTTGGATACTTTGGTTGAGAGCTTTGACTGTAAACTTGCTTGATTGAACATGTGAAAAAAAAAAATTCAAGGCATTTCATTAGATAGGTCGAGAAACATTTTCGTCCCATCAAATTTGGTGAGTTTTCAGGACAGTAGTATTCAATCGACGGGTCGAAGCAACTGTTCAACTAGTCAAAAATTTCCTATGTTTGAAGCTTCTTTAATTGTTGCTTGTTCAATTGCTTTGAAGTTACTAATGTCCTTGGGAAGCATATCTAATTTAGTGTTTTTGTTTAAAGCATGTTTAGTTAGAGAGTCTAGATCTAGCAAACTTACTTATTGCAAAACACCTAGAGCATTAGGATTTCTGATTTCGGTACAACAGATAAATGTAAGCCTACATCTAGGCTTGTTTCGAGTGCCCATTGTACATGATGGCCACTGCATGATGTGTCAAAATCACATTCGAACTTTTATAGTGCTCATTGATGGTTCCTTGAGGGGGTGCCAAAGAAGTCTGTGGAAGGACCTCAACGCTTTGAGTCACTGTAGGAGTTTGGAGGACTAACCTCAAGTTGTTTGGCTAGTATATTTTCAGGCTTATGCCCTTTCATCACTCGAATCTATACACACCTAGACAACGAAATTGTAATATTGGAAAGTCTGACCAAGCTATTGTTGAGAAGTTTTTGAGCACATACCCTACTTCCATGGATACACTTGCCAATCAATATCGCATATATTATGAGCAAGGAAGACTGAGATTCTTTCGTGATCTCATGAATGTGTTGACCAAGAAAGAGAGATATCGCGAAATGCTTCTTAACAACAATGCTAGGCAAGCCGGTTTAAAGAATGTCAATGAAACTTACAATATTGACAGGAAGCACGAAAGGATAAGAGGAACAATCGTTCAGAACTATATCAAAATCTTAGTGGTAGAGGAAGACATGGTACATGTCGTGGTAGAGGATATAGTCAGAATTTGACTTGGACTCGCCAAGACAATGGCCATAACAATTCCAGCTAGAATCCATTAACTTCTGGTCCAAGGAATAATGTAAATTCTTCAAATTCAGCTTCTTCTTCTTCTTGCTTGTCACCTTAATATATGTGTGCTTCTACCAAACAGATGCACAAGCAATGCCGTGCACCCAAAGATATTCAAAATGCTTACAAAAAGACCACACGATACTTGGCACATGGGACTAACTTCATTGAAGACTATGAGATGAAAGATTGCAATGTAGCAAATCTTATAATACCATACAATACAAAAGCAACTCTAGAGACTACGGTTTTTGAGTAGTCTATGTATCAGGCTCATGTTTATGTTATGTAATCAAGTTTAGCTTTATTTTTTTGACTTCGTTTTAGTCATGGTTTTTTTATTGGCTTGATTTTTAGTCAAGGGTTTTGAATAAGACAATCTTTTATGTATGTTTTGATGTTGACAAAGTAATAAAAATTTCTTCATTTTGGTATATGAACTTGTTAAGAATGGTTATTTTACTTCATAATGCAGGATGGTTCAAATTATACATAGCTCTATGGCACTATGACACTAAAATACCATATAAACGGAACAAAAAGAGACGACGATTATGATCGGTTTTGGTATTTTTTTTTACTTGTCAAAAATTTATGCCTGGTTTCATTTGACCTGTCGATTGCAAGCTACTATCTCAAATTTTTCTGTTTTTTAACCTGTCAAAATATATTTTTGACTCGTCAAGAATAGAAATTGGAAAATCAAAAAACATTTAGGTTTACCTCGACCCGTCGAAGGTAACCTACTGTCCCAAGATTTATTGATATTGGAAATTCGAATTTGTTTTTGGGTTTATTTTGACCATACCCGTCGAAACATGTATCTAGAATTGGTGTTTTTGTTATGTTTTATATTAGTTTTATCGACAAATAAAGGTTTAGAAATATTTCGATAACCAACCTGAAATTCTGCACCTTATGTGGTTTTACATCAGTTATTGTTATGCCATGGAACTTAATCTACAAAGGTCATTTTGACGGGTCGAATGTTATTATAATCGGTTATTTTTAGCTATTGTCATATTATATCAGAACTCTATAAGGGTTACACCCTTTGACATCTTTAAATATTCACTTAAAGAGTTCGCCATGTCTTGTGTTTAAAGACGGGCTGATTGACATTGTTTTATTGATATATGATGGCGAGATTGAGTGTTATGCGTGCCTAATAGCCAATCAGACCTTATTAAGTTTTAAACACTTTTGTGCCAACTGTCTTCACTTGGAACAATAATAGGAGAATGGAAAACAAATTTGTGTATAATCTCAACTGTTTTCATTCTTAAGAGGTGTATGAGGATTTGTAGTGGTTTATATTTTACTAAGATTTGAATCAGTGAATCCAATGCAGTCACTTATATTAATATGTGTGACTTGGCCTCATATGAGCTTTTACATTAAGATGATCAAGATATTGAGAAATTCTCATGGTCATCGGTTCTTAAGAGCAAAAAAGTATGTGAGGATACCTAAAACCATCGGTTTCGATTGGGGGAGTGAGATTAATCCACTCGGTCTAGACTCAGTCTCCACGATAAGTGCAGCACAATCCTGTCTGTTTTTCTCACTGGATGCCTTTATGGTAAAATTCAGAGCACATAGCCTTTTGTAAAGCTTGTTCATGTATGTAAGGTTGTTTACATACATGATGGTATTTTATTGTAGACACAACTTCCATTCCTCCATAGATTCCAAGAATATATTTGTTGATCAATCAAACCAATATGCGGACTATTTATAAATAATTTTGATTGCTGCATCGATGCATAGCTCACACGTCATTGCAATCCACATGGTACGCTGCATTTACAAAACTCGTAGCACAGATTATTAAGCTTCAGGCTCAGCACCCGGACAACCCAATCAGGTCAATTAGATTGAATAATGTAAGAGAGTTTACCTCACAATATTTTGTTTATTATTGCATGTTGATTGGGATTGAAGATAAACATCCCAGTTCCCCATGTTCATTCATAGAATTGTTTAGCAGAGCACAAATCTAGTAGTTACAGCTTGTATCCAGAGCAATGGTTATGCATACTATTTGCTGGCATAAGCTTAGGTATATCCAATATTACATGTAGCTATGATTATTCGCTTGATACCCATAAACCACCAACCATTTAGTGTGTACCAGTTGGTAAATGGATATGAGCCTGATATCTCATACCTATGCATCTCTGGTTGCATGGTACATGTGCCTACTATGCTTCCACTTTGTACAAAAATGGGTCATCAACGACGATTATGCATTTATATTGTTTATGATTCTCCAGTGAATGTCTGCTATTTAGAACCTTTGATAGAAGATCTCTTTACTGCTGGTTTTGTAGAATGTCACGTTGATTAGACATACTTCCCGTCATTAGGGGGAGATAGGAATTATTCCATTCTGGGTAAACATTGAAAATTGACGTAGTATGTCCCCATTATGTCTCATTATGATCCCCACACATCTCAGTATGAGATTGAAGTGTAATGTATTCTTGATCTTCATAAAGCAGAAGATTTGATGTCTGACTTCTTTACTGATATCATGAAATTGACGAGATCAGATATACATGTTGTAAATCATTCAATGTTGAAAGTCCCTAGAATTGGGCAAGTTAACACAACACCCGAGCAAGGTAGCATTTCTCTTGCTCATAGTGAGGGTGTAAAGTGGGTCAAAATTAACTTATGAGTTGTCGGTGAGAAGGTAGGCCTTCTAGGCACAACCATTCATCAACACGTGAGATTATTTCTGACTACAATAATATCTAGAAGTTGACATTGACAAACAATGGGAGATGCCTCAACGTCAATGATGATGTGAATAAACAAAGAAATCTCACCGAGCTAAACAAATGCTAGCGGTACTATGGTTGGTTCTTTCATGGTCGTTAATGATGCATGTACTTATTCTGTCGATGATGAAGTGGAACATCGGTCTGTTGCGGGTTGTCATTGAAGAGAAGATTGGCCAAATTTAGTATCAATCCAGGCTGAACTAGACTCTTTAAATAAAAGGCAGGTTCTTGGTTTGGTAGTGCTATGACCACCGAATGATAAGCTGGTTAGACACAAATGAGTCTTGTTTGGAAGCAAAATGAAAAGAACTTGTGGCGCAAGAATTTTCTCAACGCCTTAGTATTTATTATGAGGAGATGTATTCTTTGGTCATGGACATCATCACATTTTGCTACCTGAAAAGTTTGATAGTGTCTGAGAAACTAAACATGCAACTTATAGATGTCGTTACTGCATCTCTATAGAGATCTTGATTCAGAGAAATACATGACTGAAAGTGTTGGAAGGCATTACTATACTCAAATCAAGTAACTTTAAATCACAGAGTGCTCATGTATTTAGATTGAGACTTTACTATATGGATTGAAACAATTTGGTATGATGTGGTATACACATCTTAGTGAGTACTTGATTGGGACGTGATACAAGAATGATGACTTATGCTCTTGTGAATTCATTTCAAAAATAAGTTTAGGATTTGCTATAATAGCAGTCTATGTAGATGATATAGACATCATCGAGGCACTTGTTGAGATCAATGAGACGGTTGGCTACTTGAAATCTAAATTTCAGATGATGTGTTGTACTCTTTTTTCCTTAGACCAAGATTTTGTTGTTGATGTGTTATATTCTTTTTTCCTTAGACCAAGATTTTGTTTTGCCCATGAGGTTTTTATTTGCTTGGCAAGGTTTTTAGTGAGGCAACAGGCTATGCATTATTCATTAGGCCATCGACACAAGAAAGAGTGTTAAGAAGATTTATTCTCTGTAACTTCCAGTTTGTGTCTTATCCTACTTATATATGATTTAGTCTAGATAGAATTACAGAGAATCCCTGTTTTATCTGGACAATTTTAGTAATAGATTGTATCAACCTATACTTAAGGAATCCTATCAATGAAAGATTATAGTTTCAATTATCATATATTCTCCTTCAACAAATACAAAATTCATAATAAATAAATAATTGAAATTATTTTGTATGTAAATACAAAAATCATAATATAATATGTTAATAAACTAAATTAACTTAACCGAAATAAACTAAATTAACCAAAACTTATTATATTGTTGTGTGGTGGTGTGTGGTGGCGTGTGGTGGTGGTGGTTGTAGTGATGATGGTGGTGATGGTGATGGTGTGTGGTGGTGGGGTGGTAGAGGGGTGGTGGTAGTGGTTATGGTGCTGGGCGGTTTTAAAATGACTCAAACAATGAAATCTAATAGATTCATCGCCTAAGAGATTTGAATTTCAAAAAATCCACAAACTTTTTGTATTTAGACGACGAAACCTAATAGTTTCATCGCCTAAGTGTTTTAAATTGTCAAAAAACCTGCCAACCACTACCACATTTTTAGGTATTGCCGGCGACTTAAAGTCCCCGGCCTTTGTTTATAAGTCGCTGGTGATAGTCATTACCGGTGACATGTCGCCGGTAATACTCTGGCCGGAAACTTGAGGCCGGTGATAGTATCACCGGTGACTTATTGATCTAGTCGCCGGCAATGGAGTCATCACTGGCGACTTGAGTCGCCGGCAATGAACAATATCATCACCGACGAGTTTGTCGCCGGCAATGATGCTCCGTACTGGACGGAAAGTGAGAGTTATTGCCGACGAGATTGGTCCAACTCGCCGGCAATACCCGGTGAAATTTTACAAAAAAAAACCGGTTATGGATTGGGCCCAATTCCAGAACCTGCACTGAAAAAAAGAAGTCGTACAAATACAAGTTCAACAGTACACACATAATTGTCCAACGTACAGTACAAACAGCAACAATATGAAAATAAACTACAACTACACTAAGGGTTGAGGAAATCCATGTTGACGTAATCATTTGAACTCTGGTGGCTACCCTGGTCTTGCTGTGGCGGTGACGGCTGCGGTGGTGGAACACTGTGGAACACAGGGATCGGGGGAGGTGTGGGGAGCGGTTGTCCGGTAGTCTGGCACGCGTACATCGTCTGCATCCATGTGAACATTTGTGTCTGCTGCTGGACCATAATTCAGTGTTGCTCGACCATCACCCGGTACTCGGCATCTCTGACTGCCTGCTGCTCGGCCAATTGCCACATCTCCTCCATCTGCCTCCTTTGCTCCTCCAACTCCCTCTGCGTCCTCTGAAGATCCGCTGCTAGGTTAGAGTTCCTAGAAGAAGTTCTTGACCCGCTAGAGTATTCTGAAGTGTTCTTCAATACTCATTCGCCCGCCGAGCCCATTCCCCTGCAGTAGTGGATATTCTTTCCAGTCCCGCACGCTTTTGCCATGATCTAAGCCGTTATAGGGCGATCAAGCGGATCGATTGGAGAGGCATACTGGGTCACTTCTTCCTCCGAGCAGTCAGGATGGTTGTTTCGAGCTATATTCATGGTGACTTCTGTGATCGCAACCTCCACTCTCACCTAATTGAAAAGCGAATATGAATAACATATTATTAAACAAAATAAATTAATAGAGAAAAATAGTTTTATTAACACATGCATATGTTAACTACAAAATAATAAGGCTAAAGACTTACCGCTTCTTCAGGGCACTGCGGATAGAACTTCTGATAAATAAACACCAACGGGTTGACTTCTTGTTGTTGCTGCGCCCTACTCGACCAACCCAAATAGTTGAGTGAACGTGCATGATGGGACTTGGTGTTTTTCAATCTGTTCTCCCTATTCGTCTTGGAAATTGCCTTGTTTGATAAACATATGTAAAAAAATTAGTAACTAACTATTTCAATGTGATATGATACATTAAGGTTGTAAAATATATTCATGATGCATACCTTCGCTTTGGGGTGCTCGAAGTGGGCTACCAGCCATAGCCACTCGTACTCCCTAAACCAGAATTCGCTAGGGGTAGAACCTCGGCCTAGCTCCTTGTACTGTGTGTAATGTTTTGAAAGCTCGTTCTTCCACTCTTTATACCTATATTAACACCAGAAAAAAAATGTTAGAGATATTAAAACACTTGATAAAGTGAAAATCTAACTCGATATATACTCAAATAACTCGAATCACATCACCTGATATGTAGTTGACGCTCTGCCCACGTGTGAATAAGGCATTCATCCACGTCAAACCACAGCTGCAAGATGAATATATTAATGGTAAAATTATATATTTCTCCGGACTTAATTAATAAATGTAAAATTTACGTAATGAAAATACGATTTAACTCACACTCAGTGCATTATACACTTGCAACTTCACGTAGCGAGGTACACATCCCCAATCTGGCCACAGCATTAGGACCTTGTCCCGCACAACGGCCCCGGCCATGCTGGCATACTTTCGCGTGGTGTCAAATGTCTCGATCACCTCACCATGCTCATTAGCCCTAATGATCGTTTTCCTTCCCCCGGTGGCCTGCTCAAGATTCTTCCCAGTGCAGGGGCCTCTAATCTTTCGTTTTCCATTGCCATTAACGATATTGCGTGCCTAATAATACAATGTCAACAAATTGATATTATTAATTGACACTATTTATAGTCTTAAGTAATAATTAAATAATCAATCTTGTTAAATAAAATTTACCTGCATCGTCCGTTTACTGGTTGTTGCACCTCGCACTCCAAAGATACACGGGGTCGAACGGGATGAAGTTGTATGCTTCCTCCACGCTCAGGAACTCCGGCCGTCCTTCAATATAAATAGGCCTCCCCCTATCATCGAATTCAGGGATCACAAGAATCTCGTCAGGCACGAAGAGACCGGACGGTAGAGATAGACGAGGCCTAGACGATGAGGCGCCACCACCATCTGCCTCAGATGATTCCCTTTGAAAGGGGAGTAGGCACCGGGCTAATGTGTGGCATTTGGATGGAGGGCATTTTTGATGCGCTCGTTGAGTGTCGCTCGCCTGACTGTCTGCTGACTGAGGGTCAAGCCTGGACTGAGGTTTGCATGGATCCGGATCGTGTAGCTTCCTCCTCTTCTCGCGCACGTAGCAAAATTTGTGTGTGAGCATTCATAATTGGGTCGCTGCGCGTGTTGCTGACTGCGGCTGAGGAAGCTTAACTACTGCTCCCTCCACTGGATCTAGTCCCTCTCCGTTTGATGCCTCCAAGCCAATTTGCCGCAAAACCTCCTGCACATCCAACAATTTCACAGAACAGCCAAAAAAAATATTCTATATGTCAAAAATAACCAACACAAAAATATATACGTACACAAAATATCCTACATATCATTACCGAAATATCAATTAACCAAACATATCATTACCAATATAATTATCAAAAATATCAATTAACCAAATCACCAAAAATATCATTACCAATATAATTATCAAAATATCAATTAATTATAACACAAATGCTTAATTAACCAACACAAAAATAATGTTACAAAAATATGTTCTACTAATTAACTTAACAAATATAATTAAAATATATTCTACTAATTAACTTAACAAATATAATTAACCAACACAAAAATACATAATTACATAATTAACTAATTAACTTAACAAATATAATTAAAATGCATAATTACTAAAATTGAGAGAGAGAGAGGGGGAGGGACCTGTCATTGGCAGCGGTGGTCGGAATGAAGGGAGGGGAGGAGGTAGGGGAGAGGGAAGGAGGAGAGGGGAGCTAGAGGAGAGTTCGGGTATATGTGGAGAGGGGAGGAGGGGAGGGGAGAGGGGAAAGGGGAGGAGAGATTTTAGGAGGGTTTAAGGAGATTTGGGTAGGGTGGGCGGCGAGGAGGGGAGGAGAGATTTTAGGGTTTAGGTTGGGGGAGCTCCATGAAGAAATGGTTGCTGCCCCGAAGGGGCTGGGATTTTATAGGACTATTACCGGCGAGTTGCAACTCGTTGGTACGAGTTGATAAGCAACTCGTTGGTAATACTATTACCAATGAGTTAGTGTAACTCGTCGGTAATACTATCACCCACGAGTTGCTCGTCGGTGATAATGATTCCCAAGAATTTTCAACAAGTTTATACCATACATCTAATGGTCTTTTTTAATTAAGTGTTCGATCATGGTCTTTTTTAATTAAGTGTTCATTAAGTATTAATTCATAAACACCGATCGATATGACGTTGGCCAAATATTTATAATTTACGACGTTGAAAGGACCCAACCCCGATTTAGCTCCCTAAATCGGAATCAAACCCTTTCGAAAACACGAACCAACAAAAACTTTTTGAAATTTGGGCAGAGTTTCGTTACTAACGTTGAATTACCATTACCTGCACGCGGAAAATACACTTCATCCTATGCCACAAAAAGCAAACCGTGGGCACCTATCCCATCCGGATTTCTCAATATATCAACAATAACGTAAAGTAGTAAATATATATGTACTTTACGGAAAACTCGGAGTAAAATCGTATAATATATACAATAGGAAGCTCAGAGCGACTTCTAATACATAATCATATACGTATACCACAGTAGGTAGAACAGTAAACCTACTGGAAGAAACAAAGTAGCTCGAGCACTATGCCTCCGACTACGACGTGCGACACCAGAGTCCGAACTGCAAACTGGGCACGGAAACCAAAAAGCCCAGGGGAAAGGCAAATAAAAACGTTAGAGTGAGTGGACGAAAATAAACATATGCCTTTCACCAGTTTGTAAACATACTCAATATAAATCAGTGCGAGTTCGGAAAACACAACAACACAACACATATATATAGGGAGGTTGTCGGGCGAATCTCTCAAGCCCGACGTCAGGTGAATCGCTCAAACCTGACGGTGAAAGGCCAGAGGAATCTCTCAACCCCGGCGGCACTCAAGGGAATCTCTCAACCCTGCTTCAGAGGAATCTCTCAACTCTGGGCCAGAGGAATCTCTCAACTCTGGTAGCATCGATGCAATAAATGCCAATCACCAATAACACATAACAACACCTCCGAAAATAACATATATCTCAATCATCGTATAATTTAAATACGGAAATCATAAAATCCACGAACTCGCAAATCAACAGTGAAAATAGAAACTTGTCCACTCACAGTCTGGCGTAACGCGTATCGCGTTAACCCGTGATTCGGCGGAAAGTCCATCGCCAAACAAACGATCACGAACACCACAATACCTCGCTGTAATTTCGGACGCTCAACTCGAAAAACAAACCTCCCCACTGCGATCGGGGCGCGATTTCGAGTGAAATGACATGCAACTCGTCGAAAGTCCCAAAAAGTCAAAGTTTGACCGCCGTTGACCGTTGACCGCCGCCCACGGCGGCGCCACCTTCAACCTGAAAATTTTTCGGAGAAGAAACCCCTATTCCATGCAAAATCACCCACTGAGCAACTTTCATAACTGCAACAAAGTCCAATTCAAACTCTAACTCACCCAATTTCACGAAAAACCGAATTGTTCCACAAATTTCAATCTCAAAATTCTCCACACTCAAATCGAATTAGAACACCATGTTTATATGGTTAGAATCATAATGAAGAGGGCTACAAAACCCAGTACCTCTTGAAGTTCATCTCGGCCGGAATAGTGGAACCCGATTTCACCTAAAACCTTCCATTTTCTCGCCGGAAAATTCCTCTCCACAGCCACCCTCGCCGTGAGGGGTGGCCGGAAGCATGTTCAGGACACCAAGGCGAGTTGGACAAGGCTTGCCCCGAGCCTTGGGGTGGCCGGAAAGTGCACCACCACTCAAGGCCGAGCACCACCGTCAAGCACCCTTTCTCTCTCTCCAAAACTGGTCGGTCAACACTAATAATCCCAAGTTTGACTTTCCCAAAGGGGAAAGTCACAATAAATACTCATTTAAAACTTTCCCAATTTGGAAACTCATAATTATCCAATTCGACGAACTTTAAACACGCATAACTTTCTCGTCGTATATCCGATTCCGATAATTCTCGCGGCCACAAACTCGTCTCGACGTACTCTTCAATAATCACCCAAAGTCAAACACATCGGCCAAACCAATAAAAAGTCAACTCTTCGAACCAACACACAATTAAATCAACCAAACAAACAACAATCGGAAAAATTTTCAACTAATTCCTTGTAACTCCAAATCATGCTCCGGAAGTTCCCACGAATTCGAAATTAAATTCTGAACAACTTCCGTGAAGAAGCCGAAACCAAATTCCCGTCCGATAATTTAGTCGTTAAGTAGCCCACCATTTAAATCTGAACTTCAAATATTCATAATTAATTCCTCGGTCGTCCAAATAACGATCCGAAACCGCCCACGAACTCGAAATCACACGTAGAACAACTCTCGAGAAGAGACCCAGCTCCAATTCTTGGCCAATAATTAGTCGTTAACAGAACCCTGGCGAGTAAATCCGTTATCGGAAATCCACGTCGATACGCTAACTCGCGAATTGAGCTGATTATACTTCTGATTCTGGTCCGGGTCGTCACAGACGTACTATAAATACGTACATGCATGTTTATATAACAAACATACATGCACGTTTATATATACTAAAATACGTACATCATGAACGTACTAAGGATGATAATCATAATCATCTTCATCACTTGAGTCTGACTCGGTTTCACAGGTAACCTCTGGCAATATGTGCCGCTCCTCGTCATCTGAATCAGCGTCTACTTCATTTGGATTAACATCGAGAAGTTCTGCTCCAGTAATTCAAACCACACTCCCAGATCTCACATTATTAAGGCGAATCGTAGATGATTCTGGAATGTTAAAAGCGTTCGGCTCTTGGTATGCAGTAACTTCTTCATCATCTGCGGTCTCACCAAGTGTGGCAGCACTGTATATGTTTCTATGAGCAACATGGTTAACCACCTTCCACGGGACTTTGTTTAGAAGATCGTCAAGGTAAAACACTTGTTTTACTGATGTGGCAAGAACGAAAGGGTCTTCTTTATACCAGCTTTTAGCAGTATTCACCAAAAATATTCCGTACTGATCGGTCCTTGTGTTCTCCGGGCTAGTATCAAACCATCTACACTTGAACAAGTGCACTTTCATGCGGTTCCCATAAATTAGTTCAACAACTGAATGAAGGACACCGTAATAGTCAACGCCATCCTGCCCACTATGGACCATCACCCCACAATTCTGTGTTTTCAGTCGGTCGTCTCTATTTTCACATATAAATTTCACGCCATTGACCTGACACATCGAGTAAACTTTTGAAGCTATCAGTTTCATTGCTAAGACCCTTAATTCGTTTGACCACTCTGGGTAACCATCATTTGCTACATGGTTCATCTGAAAAAGATAAGAAACCACGTACACCATAAATTATGAACATAGAAAAAGAACCACGTACACACATGCTATATAAGGATATAAAAAATATATATACACATATACCCTTACCCATTGACTAAAGTAGTTTGCAAACGTCCTATTGTGGTAATCAACATTTCCGACAATAGAAGGGCAGTGAAGATGATAGTTTTTCCAATATTGATCTTCTGGACAGTTAATCAGTACCGACCAGTGGGCAATGCTACCTCATTTCCATCCAACTTGTACGACTTTGGCAAGCTTCCATGTACTACCACGTCATTGGAGATGATAGAAAGGTTGAACTTGGGTTCAACTATCGGTATATGTTGTTAGGGGTCCTCCAGCGCTCCCAAATACAAGTTGGTGTACGTTACACACTCGTGCGCAAGATATGCTTCAGCGATACACCCTTCAGGTGTAGATTTATTCTTCACATAGTCCTTGTAGGCTCCCAATTGTCTACAAGTTAACAAGTGCATGTTATGATACTTAAAAAATAAGAATTTACATATAAAAACATAAGCAAACACAAATGTATGAATCATTTGTACCTTTTCATGGGATACATCCAAGTGTAGTGTACCGGACCGGTAAGCAACAATTGTTCGGGAAGATGGATCATCAGGTGAGGCATGATGTCGAATTAAAATAGGGAAAATGCGTTGAAGCAGTACATGGCAGTCATGACTCTTTAATCCGTACATCTTATTGTCCCGGAAGTTAACACACCTGCTTATATTTCCTGCATAGACATAAGGAAACCTGCATATATAGCCATAAGCAACAATTATATTTCTTGCATATAACCATATATAAGTAAAAATTATATTAATTTCCTGCATAGCCATAAGAATATATACCTGACATTACTCATCCACCCAAAAATTTTATGCTTCTGCTTCGGCTTGACCGTGTAAGGAGTTTGAGGCATTTTTTTCTTACCATCTCTTAACCATAAATGTTTCCGCATTCCCATAGCTTTCAGATCAATGCGTGCCTTAGTGATGTCTTTTGTTTTCCCCTCCAAATTAAGAACTGTGCCCACCACACTTTCACACACATTCTTCTCTATGTGCATGACATCTAGGTAGTGTCTGATAGGCAACCTGGGCCAGTAGGGGAGTTCCCAGAATATGCTCTTGTGTGTCCAAAACTTATACCTTTCGGGCTTGTCTGGAATTGACGCCACTATCTCAGGATGATTGCTCAGCTGGCCAAAATCATATTCATTCAACACTTCCAAAATTTCATCCCCTGTCCATCGCCTGGGTGCCACACCTGTTTCCACAGTCCCATCAAAAGCGTCATGATCCTACCTTAATGGGTGATCATATGGAAGCCAACAACGGTGACGCATCTGAACAATTGTACTACAATGAGGACTGCAACAATCAACAGTCATGCACTCTGAACAAGCCCTGTAACCCCTGGTAACGTTGCTCGATAACATACCGCGGGCAAGAAAATTATTGATGGTGCCAACAAGCATGTCATGCATCTGGAACATCTCATTTTTAAACCTATCGTAAGTGGGGTGGCCATACTTACTCAGGTACTTAAGCTCCTCAATCAAAGGCCTGAAATACACATCGAGACACTTTCCTGGATAACCCGGGCCCAGAATTAACATAGTGAGCATATTGTATTCCTTCTTCATGCACATCCATGGTGGAAGGTTGTACGGTACCAAAATAACTGACCATATACTGTATTGTAGACTCATGTTGCCAAAAGGGTTGAATCCGTCAGATGAGAGCCCTAGCCAAACATTTTGGACCTCTGCTGCAAAATGATCAAACTCCCTGACCATGTGCTTCCAAGCCTCTCCGTCGGCAGGGTGTATAAGGGTGTCATCGTCAGGCAAATTCCTCTCAGCCCACCATCTCATAGCTTCAGCCGTGAAAGCACACATGAACAACCGCTCCTGCCTATCAATCAGCGGGAAATATCGAAGTATCTTCATAGCTTTCTTGTTGCCTACAGGAGTCAACTTATACCTTTCTGTAAATAATACCGGGCACGCTTCAAGGTCTTCAAGATATTTTCCCCAGAAGAGAATACAATCATATCTGCATGCATGGATTTTGATGTAGGAAAGCCCAAGATCTTTCAGGATATGTCGCACCTTATGATGAGTGGTAGGGAGGCGATGACCGGGTGGCAGTAGCGAAGCAGTCCACTTCAGCCAAGAATCAACAGCTTTGACAGACTTTTTGTTCTCCATTTTGAGCTGCATCACTCCCATGACACTTCCAAGAACAGTCTTACTACAACCGTCGTACAACGGAGTCTGTTGCAATGCAATCAGGTTGTTGTACTTGTCTATACCGCTTATGTTGACATGAGCTCCAGGTAATGGCTCGACTGGCTCAATATCGGGAAAACCCTGCACGACGGGAGGGACATTTGGTGCTTGATCAGCAAATACACCGCTCTCATGAGGAAACATATCATTGATTAACATCGATGTTGGATCATAGGATGGACTGGCCCTCTCAGCAAAATGTCCATAATCATAGGATGAACTGGCCCTCTCAGCAAATTGTCCATGATCATGCGGACCCGCTAACGATGTTTCACCGTGATAAATCCAACAAGTGTACTTATCCCAAAACCCGTATTTACTCAGGTGCTTATGGACTTTATCAATGGGAAAACGATGTCGATCGCTGCGACGCTTACATTCTTTACACGGGCAATAATGAAGTGTAGTGTCTCCACAATTAGCCTTCACAAAATCCACAAAACTCTTAATTCCATGGTGATATCTCACATCCCATCTTTCAAGACTCATCCAACTCTTGTCCATCCTGAAAATTCTAACATTACGTACTATAAATATATATATATACACATTCACTACTAATTAATTAAAAAATCATCATTAATTACATTTGATTCATCCGATTAATTAACAAAAATTGACCCATGCATATAAAAAAATATATATATACCAACAATTCAGAATTACAAATTAACATGTATATATATACACACATATTAACAATTAATCACAAAATAAATTTATATACATATATATATATACACACACAAACATATTTTCATCGAAATAATCTCAAATCCACTCAAAATCAACAGTCAATCACTCGAAATCAACAATATATCCACTCTATTTGCATATCAAACCATTAATCGATATCTCAACTCTAAATCAACACATGCATATATATCGCTAAATCAACACACATATACATCGATCCACATATATATACATACGTACGTACGTACCTAGCTAGCTATATAGCTTCTAGAGCGGGTTTTGAACGCCTTTTGACAATACCCAAGGATTTCAGAGCGTTTTCCTTCTTTCTCACCGGATTTTTGTAAAATGAATGAGCTGCTGCGGAGTAGATCTGATATAAGAGTTATTGCCGGCGATATTCTGGCCAAATATCGCCGGAAATAAAGTGAAATTATTGCCGGCGATTTTCTCCGTCGCCGGCAATAATTTAGCATTATTGCCAGCGATATTTTGGCCGGAATATCGCCGGCAATGGGGGGAAATTATTGCCGGCGATACTCTCCGTCGCCGGCAATAATATCCCACCATCACCGGCCTTTCTTTCCCAAAATCGCCGGCAATGGTGAAAAATGTGGTAGTGAACGTTTTGCACCTAGACGACGAAACTATTAAGTTTCATCGTCTAAGTGTTTTAAATTTTAAAAACTCCACCATCTTTTTTGACTGAGACGACGAAACCTAATAGTTTTGTCACCTAAGTGATTTGAATTTTTGGAAAAAAATTTGGCAGATAAAAAAATACACCTACTTCTTTTACTTAGACGACGAAACCTGAAAGATTCGTCGTCTAAGTGTTATAAATTTTCCCCAAAATTTTGGCGGCAAAAAATAATTTTTCAGTTATTATTTTTTTTTAAAAAATAAGTGTTACTTAGGCAACGAAACTTTTATAGCTTCGTTGTCTAGCTAAGTGAATTTTATTTTGTTTTTTTCTTACAAATATCTGAAAAATTTATTTTGGGTAATTGCTTAAAAATCATCAAAAATCAACTGTCAGATATAACATTTACATTTATACAATATTGTAGAAAAAAATTCAACCCGATTCGGATTAGTTTAGCATTTGATCGATTGAATATAGTGATTATCGAAAAATAGTGAAGACGGAAATGATCGTAAAATATAATATGTAAACCCATTTTCGAAATTACGGGTGTTTGTCTTGTTGTAAAATCTTAATTTAGCAACTAGATAAAACTTAATTGAAATTTGACATAAAAAGTTGATGTAAGCTTAAAAACTTGTTATATATCTTCTAATGTTTTATAACTTAAGTGTTTTTTTATCTAAATTCACTCTACATCAATATTAACGAAATTGAATTTGGACAAAACAACTGTTAGATATATTCATCACAACATAATATGAATTTGGCGACCCTTTTTCCTCTTCTAGCAAAAGTTGCTCCATCTTCTCTCATGACTTTGAAATACATACGCCTTCTCAATTAAGTAGTAATTTTCATTCTTCACCGCATTTCTGAGGCAAATCATGAATTTTCTAGCAAGAATAGGAAATGCCATAAGAATAATAATTTATTAATAACAAATTAACAACAAGCGTGAAGTTAGGATTATAATAAGAACATAATTATGGATCTAACAATTATATGGCAAAATGTTAGATTATTTGAAAATTATTTATGGATTAAAATGATTAAATGCATATTATTGTGTTATGTTTATTAATTATTTGATGAATGTAAGAATGATAGAATGATTTCTTATGTTTAATTAGCTAGCATAGAATTCTCGATGTTTGATTATGTTCATGACTCAAAATTAGCTAGGTTCTTGAACTGTCCAAAATTTAGCTTGGTTCTTGATGACTATAAATTAGCAAGATAGCTAAGTTCTTTATTAATTATTCAAGAATCATGTTGATTACTCAAAATTAGCTAGGTTCTTGAATTGTCCCATACATTTTTGTTATTTTAGAAGTGTCGGACTTTGTTTTGTAATTTGTTGTTCTTGTGGTTTTGTTATTGATAGTGGAATTATATTTGACAATTTGTTGCTAACTTTTGGCTTATATTTTGTTGCGCTCATGATAGCTTATGCAAAATATTAATAAGAAATTGACGCCTGTAAAAAGAATTGTGTGCTATTTTACAAAGAATACGCAAACCATGAGCATTGTCCTTTATGCAACAAGTCAAGATGAAACCCCGAGAATAGGAAAAAGGTTCATGTGAAAGTGCTTCGCTATTTTCCGTTGACTCCTACACTATAGCGTTTATACTTGCATGTCTTCATATACAGCAAAGGAAGTGAAATGGCATGGGAAACAAAGAGGATCAGTCAGCTAAGAGTGATGAATCCTCACCTGAGGAGGTACTACCAGCAGAACCACTATATCCGACGAGCTGCCGAAAAACAGACCGACGAGAAGGGATCTCGTCGGTTATAGTAAACTATAACCGACGACAGGATTATCTCGTCGTTTATAGTTTTATGACCGTCGAGATGATCATGTCGTCGGTTATAGTCGCCGGAATCTCGTCGGTCATAGTTTTCGACTATGTCCGACGAAATTTTTGGACTATAACCAACGATTTTTTCATATCGTCGGTTATAGTTTCTTATTTCAGATCTGGGCAGCAGCTCGATCTGTCATTCAAAAAACTTTCCATTTTTTCAACAAATGCTCTGAAATCGATCTTTGGGTGATGTCGAGAATGAGTTCGTGATGATTCGTGCGCATTATATATAGCTAGGTACGTGCTTAATTAATATATATATATATGTGTTGTGCATGCATGTATTGCTTAATTTGTTGAATTAATAGATTGATCGATCGATCGAGTTAATTAATTAATTGATTCTTGAGTTTGAGTAATTGATCGATGTTTGATTTTGATTACGTATGCGTGATTGATCGTAAATATATATATATTAATTGTTGTTAATTTTAATTTGATTATTGTGAATATATATATATATAGCAATCTAAATATATATATATTTAGATTTTTGTGATCGATTATATATATATAGTTAGGGTGTACGTGTGTGTGTGTATATATATATTAAAATTATGGGAATTAAAATAATAAATATTTATATGTAGCTATGAAATTTGAATTAATAAGATCATGGGTATATATACATGCATGCAGTTATAATTTTGAGGATGGACAAGAGTTGGATATGTCTTCCAAGATGGGATGTAAGATATCACCGTGGAATTAGAAGTTTTGTAGAATATGTGAAGGTTAATTGTGGAGGGATGACAATTCATTATTGTCAGTGTACGAAATGTCAGTGTCGCAGCGAGCGATATCGTTTTCACATCGATAAAGTATTGGAGCACTTGAAGAAAAACGGGTTTTGGGATAAGTACACATGTTGGATTTATCACGGTGAGAGCTCAACAGTTGGTCAACATGATCACGGACAATTTTTTGAGAGTGGCAGTACATCCAATGATCCAACAACAAGGTTGATCAACGATATGTTTCCTCATGAGAGCGGTATATTTGCTCAAGCACCGGATATCGATATCCCTCCCGCCGTTGGAGACTTCCCTCATATTGAGCCAGTCCAGCAATTACCTACAGCTGTCAACACTGCTGGTATGGACAAGTATAACAACCTCATTGCCTTCCAACAGACCCCGTTGTACAACGGGTGTAATAAGATTGTTCTGGAAAGTGTTATGGGAGTAATGAAGCTCAAAGTGGAGAACAAAATGAGTGTGAAAGCTGTTGATGATTGGCTGAAGTGGTTTGGTTCGTTGTTACCCCCCGGTCATCGTCTTCCTACCACTCATCGTAAGGTGCGACAGATCCTTAAACATCTTGGTCTTTCCTACATCAAAATCCATGCTTGTAGATATGATTGTGTTCTCTTCTGGGGTGAAGATGCTTATGGGAATGATCTTGAATCCCTTGATGAATGCCCGGTATGTGGTACAGATAGGTATAAGTTGACTCCTGCCGGAAACAAGAAATATTTGAAGATACTTCTGTATTTTCCCCTGATAGATAGGCTAGAACGGTTGTTCATGTCTGCACACACGGCTGAAGCTATGAGATGGTGGGCCGAGAGGAATTTGCCCGACAATGATACGCTTATACACCCTGCTGACGGAGAGGCTTGGAAGCACATGGTGAATGAGTTTTCTTATTTTGCATCAGAGGTTCGAAATGTTTGGCTGGGGCTTTCATCTGACGGATTCAACCCTTTTGGGAACATGAGTCTTCAATACAGTATATGGCCAGTTATTTTGGTACCGTACAACATTCCTCCATGGATGTCCATGAACCCCATGAAGAAAGAATACAATATGCTCACTATGATCATTCCAGGGCCGGGTTATCCAGGAAAGTGTCTCGATGTGTATCTGAGACCCTTGATTGATGAGCTTAAGTACTTGAGTGAGCATGGTCATCCCACTTATGACAAGTTCAAAAATGAGATGTTCCAGATGCATGCCATGCTTGTTGGCACCATTAGCGATTTTCCTGCACGCGGGATGTTGTCGGGCAACGTTACCAGGGGATACAGGGCTTGTCCAGAGTGCATGACGGTTGAGTGTTGCAGAACTCATTGCAGGAAGATTGTACAGATGCGACATCGTTGTTGGCTTCCACATGATCACCCATTTCGGGAGGATATGGAGGCATTTGATGGGACTGTGGAAACAGGTGAGCAGCCGAGGAGATGGACGGGGGATGAAATCTTAGAAGTGCTAAATGAATACGATTTTGGGCAGCTAAGCAATCATCCTCAGATAGTGGCCTCAATACCTGACAAACCCGACAGGTATAAATTTTGGACACACAAAAGTATTTTTTGGGAACTTCCTTATTGGTCCAAGTTGCTGATCAGACACTACTTAGATGTCATGCACATAGAGAAAAATGTGTGCGAGAGTGTGGTCGGCACAGTGTTGAATTGGGAGGGAAAAACTAAAGACGGCCCGAAGGCACGCATTGATCTTAAAAGGATGGGACTGCGAAAACATTTGTGGTTGAGAGATGGGAAGAAAAAAATGCCACAAGCTCCTTATACCGTGAAGCCTGCCCAGAAGAGTGAAATCTTTGGTTGGATGGGTAATGTCAGGTATCCTTCAGGCTATGCCGGAAATATAAGTCGATGTGTTAACTTCAAAGACAACAAGATGTACGGACTAAAGAGTCATGACTGTCATATACTGCTCCAACGCCTCTTCCCTGTTTTCATTCGAGGGTACCTGCCCAAAGAGGTGGTGGAGCCGTTAGTGGCTTTGTCAAGATTCTTTCAGAAGTTATGCACGAGAGAAGTGAAGAAATCAGACTTGTTGGAAATGCAACAGGACATCATTTTTATCATGTGCAAATTCGAAAGGATATTTCCTCCAAACTTTTTCGACATCATGCCTCACCTGATGCTCCATCTTCCGGAACAATTGTTGCTTACTGGTCCAGTACACTACACATGGATGTATCCTATGGAAAGGTACGTAATGCATCTCTGAATCTGGCTATATATATGTCGATCTTTAATATTATTTATTCACTTATATATTGTTGCAATAAGCATAACATGCTCGATCTGTAATTACCCATTTACAGACAATTGGGGGACTACAAAGACTATGTGATAAACAAATATGCACCCGAAGGGTGTATCGCTGAAGCATATATTGCGCATGAGTGCGTAACGTACACCAAGTTGTATTTGGGAGCGTTGGAGGACCCTCCACAACATATGCCCGTAGATGGAGGGCAGTTCAACCTTTCGATCATCTCCGATGATGTTGAAGTTTCTGGAAAGTTGCCCAACTCGTACAAGTTGGAACCTTATGACCTCGTCATTGCCCATTGGTCAGTATTGATTAACTGTCCAGAAGTTCAATATTGGAAAAATTTGCACCTTTACTGCCCTGCTATTTCCGGTGATGTTGAGTACCACAACAAGACGTTCGCAAACTATTTTGGCAACTGGGTAAGTTGATACTTAAATTGACCTGTATATGATCGATGTTAAGTGCATGTCTGGCATCCTATTTATACGTACTTAATAAATAATTATTTTCAGATGAATCATGTACAAGATGATGGTATCCCTCAGTGGTCACACGAATTGAGGCTCTTGGCGCAGAAACCGGTAACTTCCAGAGTTTATCCTATGTGTAAGGTTAATGGCGTGCTATTTATTTGTGAACATAGAGATGTCAGACGAAAAACACAGAATTCTGGGGTAATGGTGCATGGTGGGCAGAATGGAGTTGACTATTACGGTGTTCTCCATTCAGTTGTCGAATTAATATATGGGGAAGGCCTGATCGTGCACTTGTTTAAGTGTAGATGGTTTGATACCGACCCTCAGAACACAAGGACCGATCAATACGGGATTTTTTCGGTGAATACTGCCACAAGCTGGTATGAAGATGATCCGTTTGTGTTGGCCACGGCGGTGAAACAATTGTTCTATCTTGATGATCTTGTGCATAAAGGCGCGTGGAAAGTGGTTAACCATGTTCTTCCACGAAACATATACAGTGCCTCCACCCTTGGTACTGTGACCTCGGATAATGAAGAAGTCAGTGCATACCAAGAGCCGAACGCAACTGGTATTCCTGAAACCACAACAATTCGCCTTAATAATGTGAGACAGGGCATTGTGGTACGAATTCCTCAACCGAATCTTCTTGATGTTAATCAAAATGAAGACAATAAAGACTCAAGTGACGAGGACATACACATATTACCTAAAATTAACTCGGAAACAGAGTCAGACTCAAGCGATGATTCTGATTATGCGCCTTAATTAATTAATTAGTGTATATATATATCTATGTTATTTTGACTTAGAACGTGCAATGTAAAATGAATTTTATTCGATCATATTATCGATCGACTTTAAATTGTGTCGATCGATCGGGAAAAAAATACAACCGATCGACTAATAATTAATATCGATCGATCGTATTATTAAATAATTTTGCTTTACGTACTAATTTCGAATTCGTATTAACTATTAATAATTTCGTATTAATTAACTATTAATAAATATATATATTAAAACACTACACATTTAATTAGTTTACCGGCCGGCATAAATGAAAAATAAATAGAGAAACTATATCCGACGAGTTGCATATGAAATCTCGTCGGATATAGTTGAACCTAAACTATATCCGACGACATTCATATGAAATCTCGTCGGATATAGTTTTGGTTCAACTATATCCGACGAGATTACTTAACTCGTCGGATATAGTTAAGTTTTATATCGGAACTGGGTACGATTTGGGGCAGAAACGAAACTGCCCCAAACCGGAACAATCGCCTCCTCTCGATTTTCTACGCAATCTTCGTGTTGGAAGCAAGCAATCGAAGGTCAAGTGCTATTCCATCGATCCTCAAGCCAAATTCCTCGTCGATTAGTGAAAAAACAGGTTTGAAATCCCTAATTTCAAATTTTCGAATTTTTTGAATTCGGTTGGATTTTACGTTGTGGAATGTGTTGATTGTCAATGTGGATGCATGTATTGATATAGTTGTGGAATTTGTGGATTTTATGCATGTATTGAGTTATATTAGAATAATTTTGATTTTTAGGTTAAATTTAGGTTATTTTAGGTTAAATTTGCATGAATATTTGTAAATATTATGTTAAATTTAGGTTAAATTTGCATGAATATTTGTAAATAATATGTATGTTAAATTTAGGTTAAATTTCGATTTTTTTGAATTTTATGCATGTATTGATATATATTGGAATAGTATGAAATTTAAGGTGAAATTTAGGTTAAATTTGGATTATTTGGTTAAATTTTGAATTATTGGGATTTTTTGCATGTATGTTTATATAGTGGAATATATTGGAATTGGAATTGAAATTGGAATTATTGTTGGAATTGTTGGATTTGGAAATGGAATTATTGTTGTTGGAATTGGAATTATTAATTGGAAATGGAGTTATTATTGTTGGAATTGTTGGAATTGTTGGAATTATTGGAATTGTTGGAAATGGAATTATTATTGTTGGAATTGGAATTATTCTTGTTGGAATTGGAATTATTGGAATATGCATGTGCTAGATTTTTTGGATGAATTAGGAATTTTTTTTAATTTTAATAATTTTATAGCAACGATGCAATGGTTTAATTGCGGACCTTCCCGAGGGGCCAGGTCGAGTACTTCAAGGGGGAGGTCCAGAGGGAGAGGGAGATCGGGACGTGGGGATGAGGGCTCGGGAGCTGGGGATCCTGATGGCACCGGAAGTCGGTCCACATTAGGATCCACCAGTGTCCCCAACACTTACAGTGTTCCGCTGACCTCTCGAAACCGTCGGCTGATGGGCGAGGGACAACCTTAGCAGCAGCAGCTCGAGCCGGCTCGATCCTCAGGCGCGAGGAGGGTTCAGCAGGTCAGTCGCACGCCGGAAACGGATAGTGCGACTCAATCCTCGGTCCGAATGCCGGACATTCATCGCGAGGAGGGTTCCCCCGTCGTCCACCAGACAGCTCCTCGTTCTTCCGAGGAGGCTGGTGGATCTACTCAGTCCTCGGCGAGGATGGGACTGTGCCCGCCGCCTACATTATTCTTACCGTTGGAAATCCCGACGATACCTCACGTTGATTCCGACGGGATGCCTATTCCGGGACAGCTAGGGTTCATTACCCCGGAGCAGGCATATGCGTATATACCCTTCCCGGCACCTCTCTGGAGTGCAAGGATTCCGGGACAACGCACCGACGAATCAGGTAAATATTAATTAGTGATATCTTTTTACTCCCTAATATTTAAATTCAATTAGGTGTTGATGTTTACAAAATCGTCTACATATATATGTGATAGGCGAGATCGTGCCCGGTGCCAAACAGAAGAGAACCAGAGGCCCCGTCGTCGGCAAGTTACTGGACGAAGCCATTCAGGCTAGCGGTGGTGGCCAACTTATAATTCCGACCGGGGATAGAGGGCAGGTGATCGAGGGAAAGGTCACTCGAAAGTACGCGGGGATGGCGGGCAGCCTCATACGGGATAGAGTCCCAATGTTGTGGCAAGATTGGAATTCAGTGCCACAAGCCGTCAAACATCAGCTAAATAATGCGTTGTCGGTGAGTTGAATTGTATATTCATTATGAAAATTTTCAATAATAAATTTTTAATATTATTGATATATATATAAATATATGCATTGCAGAGGTGGTTCCGCGTGGATGAAGACATTAGACCCACGTGGGCGGATGAAGTGCATGGGAGCAGGTTTGCAGACGACCATTTGTTTCAATTTTTTCGTTTCTTTTGATTATGTTCATACAATGTTGTTAGTTACTAACGCTTGATTTTATGGGTATATATAGGTATAAGGAGTGGAAGGCCGAGCTGAAGAAGCATTGGAAAAAGTACGGGGACGATCGTGAGGGTACCCCTAGCGAGTTTCGTTATAGGGAGTACGAGTGGCGATGGCTTGTGGTTCACTTCAACAACCCTCGATTGAAGGTACGCAACCTTCAATCGATTTAATTTTGGTTTTATCGTACTTCCCGTAAATTATTTGGCTAATGAGTGTTTTTTTATGTTGACTTAATTGCGCAGGCTCTTTCTGAAATCAACGCAAGGAACCGGGCCAAAAACACAACAAATCATCATGCCGGGTACCAGATCATACTCGGGTTGGATCGAGGAGGCGGCCAACCACCCAGAAGATGATCCCCTTGTCTATACGATGCAGCACGCGTATCCGCAGAATCCCGAATATGCTGTAAGTGTCCTTATAACAAAATAAACTTATTTCTTATTTATTTAGATTGTTTTTTTAATTAATATTTTATTGTTCTTTGTCAATTAGGTGAGAATTCAGGAGGCGATTCCGGAGGTGTTGACTCAAGTGGCGAGAGAGCTCTATCCTGACACCCCCGATGCGGAACTCCCGATTGATCAGATTGATCGATCTGATCCGATCGTCAGGGCCAGGATTACGTCAACTGCGATCCCTCCAGGGAAGAACACATTCTACTGTAGGGGTTCCGGAAAATGGGGTCAAGGGATGCTGAAGCAGACCCCTGAATTCTCTCGCGGATCGGGATCATCATCATCATCTTCGAGGACTAATGAGCTAAACGACCGGCTTCATAGGCAATCAATTGAGATAGAAGCTCAACGGCGTCGGATAGAGGAGATAGAGCAAGCGCAAGATGCAAAGCAGAATCGGTTGGCTGAATAGCAGCAGCAAATGGGGACATGGATGCAGCACTGTTATGCACAGTTGCAAGCATCTGGAATCCAGATACCTCCCCCGCCCATATTCGATGAGCCACAGCCACAACCTCAGCCTCAGCCGCAGCCTCAGCCTCAGCCGCAGCCTCAGCCTCAGCCGCAGCCTCAGCCATAGCCAGACCAGGACCAACCTACTTATGACGACCCGTTTGACCACATAGACTTAGGACCAGGACCCCCCTACATTTGAACAATTATCGGTTTTATTTTTATTTTCATTATTTACTACGCATATGTATATAGATTTGAACTATTTCGGTTCTTTATTAATTTATTTATTTACTATGTACTCTAGTTTCAATGGTTGTTGATTTTCAATTTGAACAATATATAGATAGCGTGATTTTTTGTGAATGCAGGTTTTGGGATGAAACCCAAAACCTGCAAAAAAAATTAAATTTTTCCACTATATCCGACGACATGTGTCAATATCGTCGAATATAGTTTTCTCCATAGTCAACCATTTTGACCATGGAGAAAACTATATCCGACGATGACATCGTCGGTTATAGTTTAAAACTATGACCGACGCAAAACCGTCGTCGGATATAGTGTATCCTTTTTCCAACGATAACCCTAACTGGTCGTCAGATATAGTATGACCGACGGTCTATTACCGACGCTACTATATCCGACGACACATCGTCGGATATATCTATGACCGACGAGGAGCCCAAACAGACCGACGACACCAAGTCGTCGGTCATAGTAATTGTTCCGGTAGTGAGGATGATGAAGATGGTGTAGATTATGTTGACAGTGATTGATGATTTTTATTAAACTGTCATCTAAATGTTTGTAATATACTTATAAGTATTTATAATATTTTTATGTTTTACATGAATGTTTGAAGTGTTTGTAATACTTGCAGTGTCTTACAAGAATGTTTTTAGTGAAAACGTGATGGTTTGTAAATGAGAGCACTTAAACGACGAATTAGTTAACAATTTGCCGTCTTAATGCTTCTTAGACAGCGAACCCTAAACGAATTCATCGTCTAAGGGGATACACATATCCCTAAATCCAAATCCTTAAATACTAGACCCACCCCTAAGATCCAAATATCTGATCCCTAAAAACATTAGATGACAAATACACTGAATTCGCAATTGTAGTCGTACTTAGACGGCAAATTGTGAGCCTATTTGTCGTCTAAGATGAAATTTCTTGTATCAAATCTATGAGCACGATCATGTATATTACCTTAAAATGCAACTATTTTTCGTCGAGGGCAAAGAGTAGACAATCATGAGACTGTGAGTGTCAACAGTTCGAAAAACAAAGTTACGAAGATTCGTTTATGAACGTTTTATTTCATTGAAATTTCAGTTTTAGTGTTGACTACGCTGATAAAAAAGTTACCGAACTTTGTATTAATCAAAATTTTGTGTATTTACATATTATGTTGTGAGGAATATATCTAATGGTTATTTTGTCTAAATTGAATTTCGTTAATAATTATGTATAGTGAATATAGATATGAGAATAATTAAGTTATACATCCTTAGTAGATATACAACTCTTTACTCTTTCATCCCCTTTTATCTCAAATTTCAATTAATTTCTATCTACTTGATAAATGACATAGAAACGCTTATAATTTTCGAAACGGGTTTCCAAATTATATTTTACGATCGTTTCTGTCTTTTAACTTTTTGTCGATAATCACTACTTCAAATCGATCGAATCCTAAACTAATCCGAATTAGCTTGAATTTTTTTCTACAACATTATGTAAATGTAATGGTTATATCGGTTAATTTGTGATGATTCTTAAATAAGTACCCAAAATTAATTTTTCAGATATCTTTGAAAAATGAAAAAAAAAATTCTTAGGCAACGAAATCTTTTTGTTTTCGTTGCCTAACACCAAAAGCTTCATTCTGAAGCGACGAAACTTAAATTGTTTTCGTCGCCTAAAACCAAATATTTGGCATGTAGTTTTTATGCTGAAATTTTGGAGGATTTAAAAACAATTTAGACGATGAAGTACTTCACTTAGACAACAAAGTTTTTTTGTCATCTTAATGTGTAAAATTAGATTGATTATGATCGATCTTCTTCCCCAAAATTGCAATCTCTCTATTAATCCCTAACTGCTCTCTCTCTCTCTCTCTCTGACCCCGCTCTACCATCTCGAAGCCACCATCGCCACCGTCTCCCCGACGTCAATGCCCACCACCACCACAAATTGCTAAGGTCTTCGTCTTTCATCTTTGAATTTATTTCATTTCGGATCTCTAAAATGCGATGAATCATGAGCTTTGTTCTTCTTCTGTTTTTGTCGACTATGTATATACAAGTCATGAGATTGTTATTGGGTTTTTCATCTATCATTGACATTTGAGGTGTACTTGTTTCGAATTTGGTTAATGTGTTTAGGTTAATTGCAATTTTTAAATCTATTATCACTTCTAAACACTATTAGTTTTCGTTGTCAACCAAAACTGTTTTTTTATACATTTTTACCCTTTAAACATAAAAAGACATTAGAAACAGTTAAACAATTAATGGATAAACTGTAAAAACAAAATAGTTAAAGAAAAAGAAAAAGAAAAAGAATCTTCGCTTTCAATAAATTATCCGGCCCATTTCAAGAAAAAGAATCTTCACTTTCTATTTCCGGAAAGTGTCAAGTTATATGTCATTGAATTCATATCGACCTTATGAGTGTATTCGTGAGCTTTAAAATATATTTAGGCTTCGTCGGCTTAGTAGGTGAGCGGTGATACGGGGTTTGCCACCAGTGGTAGTGTGGGCGACAGAGAAATTAGGTTTGTGGTATGTTGTTACGACTACTTCGTCGTAACAAGTTATCGAATTTGTTCTTTGATTGATTTAGTCAACTTGGGTTTTCTGATCGAGTACTCCCTCGATTTATCTGATTATTTTAATATTTTGATAATTTTCGATATTATAGTTAATTGAATTTATGAAGATTAAGTAGGTTCGAGTTGTTACATATTATACGTGGAGGGAGACTCAAGTGACAGTGAGGATGGTGAGTATGATAATATAGATTATGAAAGTGAATGATGCATGCCTCCAATACATATTTATAATAATTTTTTCGATTATATGTCTTATTTTGACTACGTTAATTATTTTGAGTGTGACAGTGTTTCAAATGAATGATTTTTTGTCTTGAGTGTGTTTTAAGCAGGAAGGAATGAATGACTATTCTAAGCAATGCAGAATTGCTTTAAGAAAACCAAGGTTTTGTTGTGTTTTACATGAACTCTTAGACAATGAAGTTATGTATCTTCGTCACCTAAGTAACTCTTAGACAACGAAAAATAACAGTTTTCGTCGTCCAAGACAAAATACCAAATGTCCCCTTTACCCCATCTCCCAACCCCTAACCCATGATTCCTTAGTCGACGAAATTGTTTAGTCACGTCTCCTAACGATACATTTAGACGACGAAAACTATAGTATTCGTCGTCTAAGTCTTAGTTGACTAGCAATCATCTAAGGACACGAATATACATATCATCTTATAATTCATTTCTCAGACTTTTAGTGTCTCCGATTCGAAATACGGAGTAAAATTTTTTGATTCTTAAGGTTTCCCTGTCATTAAAATTTCAATTTATGGTTGACTATTATGATCAAAGCCATACTAAACTTCGAATCTCTCCAAAATTTATCTACATATATATTATGTTATGATGAATGTATCTAATAATGGTTATTTTGTCTAAATTTAGTTCCGTTAATATTGACGTATAATGAATATAAACATGTGAACACTTAAGATATACAAATTTAGTAACAACATACATTGCACACTCATAAATACTAATATATATATAAAAAAAAAAATTTATCCAAATTGTATATATAATGTAAGTGTGTGTCTAAATAATATATATAGGTACTGAAATTTAATTATTCATAAATGATCTGAAAAATTAAAATTAAATAGCACTTAGGTGACGAAATAGACATTTTTCATCGCCTAAGTCATTCGTAGACTACGAAACATGTTTGTTTCGTCGTCTAACTCAAAAATATTTGGCGGTAAATTTTTGTGCGCCAATTTTTTGGGGAATTTTAAATATCATTAGGCGACAAAATTAGTTTACCTAAACGACGAAACGATTTTGTCGTCCAAGTTTGTTTTAATAAGATCGATTTTTTTTATCTTCTTCCCCAAATTCTCTACTAAATCCCTAATTGCTTCGTTGCCGTCTCTCACCACCTCATCCTGACACCGGACGACGACTGCCACCTTACCCCGAACCCATAACCCTGACATCGCCACCTCCTAGTCACCCCGAAGCCACCACTGCCACCTCACCCCGAAGCCACCACTGCCCCCTCTCCCCGAAGCTACCACTGCCCCCTCTACCCGAAGCTACCACTGCCCCCTCTCCCCGAAGCCACCACCCGAATCCAAAACTCCCACCTCACCCATGATTCAAAAGTCCTGCTGGTAAGTTCCCTAAATCAATCTTTGAATTTCGTTCTCTTAAGTTTAGTTATATGTCTCAAAAATTGGTGATGTTGAAATTATGGAATGCCTGTATATGTTGAATGGAGGTATTGATGCTAAAATTGATCTGTAACATTCTTATGGTTTTGATGGAGTTTGAATGCCTTTGTTTTGATGCTTAAAACGGATTATGCCAATTGAATGGAGGTTTTGATTATATTGAGTGATTGGTGTCAAATTGGTTTGTTAAATTTTTTGTAGATTGTGATTTGTACAATGTGAATGTTTGTATTCAAATTGGATTGTTAACAATTTTGGCCACTGTGATTTGTACTATGCAAGGAGATTTGTGAGTATTTTTCTGGAGATTATTGTTGTTGTTGCTAGAAATGGATGTTTTCATTTACTCTGTATTTGGATATAGAAGAAGATGCCAGTTGGGAATTCGAAGAGGAAACAACAACAAGAAACAAGACTTGCCGCATATCAACTGTTGCATCAGAGGAATGGAGGTGGCACTTTAAATGACCAGACGACTCAAGAGCCACGGGAAGGAGATGGCCCGCCAGAGGCCCCACCAGTAAATATTCCAACCCCTCCGACTCCATCACCATCTACTCCCTTAGCGAATGAAGTGAGTATCAGTGCCCGCCGCAAAGGGCATAACACCATGGGTGAATCTCTATACGATCACCTAAATGTTTAATGGTTATATATATCGATTAAATTTGTTCATTAAATACTAATGTATTTTTTAAATTTTGTTGCAAGACCGGCCACAAAACGCACCCCAGGGTTGTGTAAGGGGATGAAAGCTTCTCAAATCATGAATATGACGAACAAAAATATCGAAGTCACTTACCCTCCGACAAAGCAGTTGAGTAGTCTGATTACCCACCGAATTGGGACCGCCATACAAAGCAAGGTGGCGATGAAATCTCGCACAGGCTGAGAGAGACAAGGTGTACGCCTATCTCTCAGTAAGAGTCTCTCAATTTAAATTTAATTAATTAATATAAATAATTAGTAGTTATGATATATTTTAATGTATTGTCATATTTTTTGTTGGTACACTTGGATTTTCCAGAAAGTTCAAAGATGTTTGAGTTCATTGAGGAACGAGCTACAAAAATGTATGTCGATTGGAAGTCCACCTTGCACAAGATCTATAAGGAGTTCGAGTCCCCTACCCCTACCGAGTTCAAGAATTGGGAGGATGAATGGTAATGGTTGGTCTAACACTTCGAGAGTAGAAAATTTAAGGAAATGTGTTAAATATCGAATAGAAAGTATATTATTTGAATAATTTATTCATATTCAATTATTTCTTACTGTTTTCTGTAATAGACGAGGTCAGAGGCGAACGTGAACAACCAGGATCAGAAGGATCTAAACCACCATATTGATCAACTTTGTTCGTCTACCTGGTCATGGACCATATGGAGAAGGGTTTGCAGGTGCCATTCTTAGACGAGTACAAAGATATGTATATAAGGCCCAGTGAAGAGAAAGTGATTCTGAATGCTATAAGTATCCACTTAATTCAAAACAAACAATATATTTCTTATTTGTGAATGTTTATGTGACACAACCTTAGAAGCCTCTTCTCGGTATGCACATAGGTTAGTGTAGATGGTGACCGAAAAAAATTTACTTTATGTGCGTTATTTGTTTGATTGATGAATCTAAATTTAAATTGGTTAATTATTGAGCATTAAAATACAGTTATGGGGTTATTTGTTTCAAGATTGTGAATGTAGCTGTTTCGTGTGCAAGAATGGTGCAATTTTATAGGGGTCTCGGAAGTGCTGGCATTCGAGATTTGACCTAATCATCGATATCTACCTCGCGAGCTCGTTCAACTAGGGTCGATGACTGCATCCAAGAGGTCGAGGAGCAAGAGGAGGCATGTCTTCTAACAGAGAGGGAGCGGGCAGAGGTGCACCTTCTGGAGGAGCAAGAGCGGTACGAGCTACGACTTTGGAAGATTGAGGCAGGCACTAAGGCACGGACACAAGACTTGATGTTATAAATGGGGTTACAGCCGACTGGTTGTAGTTCACAAGTGTCATCTTAGCATTCATGAAACACCGACCACAATGACGATGACGACAGTTGCGGGAGTAGGACACCGAAGTAAATATCGGTGATTTGTAGATAAGGTAGATATCGATCGACTATTATGTAGATATTTTAATTTTAGTAGTTTTATCTAAAATTTTATTTATTTAATTTAATTTAATAACTTAGATGACAAATACATTGCAAATTGTCATCTTAAATATGAACTCTTAGGTGACGAATCATTCATGTCTGTCGCGTAAGTATGAAATGTTGGATGACAAAATTTTTACGTTCGTCGTATAACCGTTATTACTATGATGAAGAATGTAAAATATTTGTGGCCGGTGATATGGTTTTGTGACCAAAACGTTCATCGTTAAATCTACAAAGTATTTGTAGCCTAGAAAGTTAGACGACGAAAGTGTTTTTGTCATTTAAGGTTTGTTACGACGAAGCTTAGACGACAAATATTTCATCGTCGTTAAGCTTAGATGACATATGGCTCTCTTAGACGATGAATCCATCTCGTCATCTAATATAGGTATTCTTGTAGTGTAACGGCAACTTAGATGACGAAGTGCTCTAATAGAGGTCAACAATGGAGAATTTTCCCTCAGAATAGATCAACTGAGAAAAAATACAACTACCCATAGACTGGCCAAAAATGATCGATAATCTCTTGCATATGTGATAAGCGAATATGAGATTTCTCTCATCTCTCCCGCTCATCTAAAAACCCTACCTTGTCATTGCTTGTTTCCTAGTCAATCACCACATCATCACAATCTCTTCGTTCCTCACTCGATTTGGATTCCCAATCTTGTCGATCTTCTCTCCTATCACTACAACCATCTTCGACACTACACCACACAGTACGTAGACTAGAAATTTCAAAACCCTAATACCGAGAAAACCAAAACCTAACCTGGTCGTTCTTGGTCATTCTCATTTTTTCCAATCCGTACTCCGCAAAATCCAAACCCTAATCTCCATTCTACCAATGGCATCGCAAGTATCGGTCGAGATAGACCTTTCCTATGGTGCCGAAGAGGAGGATGATCTCTCCTTTGCTGTCATTCAGATCTTTTGAGGGCTTGAAGTCTCTCAAGCATTGCCTTTTCAAAATCTGGGGTGACATACCCAACACCAGTTCCATAAGTATCACTTACCATTCTCCTGATCGAATGGTGGGTCGTTTCAGAAATAAAGAACTGCTTCGGCGGGCGTTATCCCGGAGTCCCTGGCATTTTAGGACTTCCACTATAATTGTGGAGCAACATGATGGTTTTGATCCTGTGCACTTGGTTGTGGCTACGGTGACCAAGGTGTGGGCTCATGTGCATGTCATCGGCTTCGATTTGTCCGGGCCTATTAATGTTCCGAAATGGTGGGTTATCCTAGGCAACTACCTAGGTAGGTATGTTGATTATGATTCGCATAGTTTGAATGCTATTGCGGATATCGATTGTTTGTAGAGGTTGACCTTAGGCAATAGGTTACAACCAAGGTAAGCTTACATTCGAACTCGCAAGCTTGGATTGACTGGGACATTGAATATCTGAATTTGAAAAGCTATTGTAGGATTTGTGGTAGTTTTGAACATCTTGTGAATGATCGTATGGTATAATGTAAGCTTGTAGATAGACAGATGTTTGTGAATTATGATACTCAGATGGAATCAATGATAAAGGATATCAATCAGAAGGCTCCACTCTTGGCTAGACACGGCAGTGGAGCAAGCTCTTATATGGAGGAGGTGGCAGATAACTCTGACTTGCTCTCGGCCACTATACCCATGGCCCCTCCTGAGCTTCGAAGGGAGGTGGTTTATGAGGTGTTGGGGACATTATACTTTCTGTGGCTGTGGACAATCATCCTGGAAGGGTTCTAAAGGCAGACTACGAGGTGGTGTACGCTCGTAGAAAGAGAAGGAAGTTGGGGGCTCACATTACGATGAGGGTTCTAAGACCTAAGGCTCAGAAGGGTTTAGGTGGATATGCTACGAGGTGATGTACGACCATTATTTATGTGGCTCGGCAATAATTGACAGAGTGGGGTTCATCCTCTGCAACTGTTTTGCATGCCCCGCTAATGGGGATCAGCATGGGTGCAGGTTCCGCAGACGGGGAGCATACTCTGACTGATCCACTGGTCGGGGTGCCACTCATTCCATAATCATCATCCGCTTAGAAAATACACCTAACTAGCTAAGGGACATTACACCCGGATTTTTTGTGGCATTTTTGCTTTGTTAGGCTTATTGTGTGGAATTCCTAGTATAATAGTGCATGTAAGGTTTCAATTTATTGGGCCGGGTAATCCGGTGGAGTCTTGTACAATTATCACATTATTAATGACACCTTATTGCCTTCTCCAAAAAAAACACTCTCTCTCTATATATGTATGTATATATAAGACTTGTTATTCAGACATGTTCTCTTTTTCTAAATCAAATGTTCCTCAGATTCAAAATAATGGGTTATATATACGTTGTAAGACTTGTTATTCAGACAATTTCTCTTTAAAAAAAATATCAAAAGTCCCTCACATTAAAAATGATTGGTTATGTTGTACATAAATCTTCCTTAAGGGACGACCGAGGGAATACCAACCACTACTAGAAAAATGTTCTTAGACATCTGTTCTGGATAGATGTCTAAAGAAAATTGAACCTATCTCTTAGTGGGTGATGTAAAATATTGAAACCACTAAGACATCACTTTCGAAAGTGATGTCTAAATTTGAGGCAGACATCGATTTATGATAATAAAGTGATGTAATATTATTCTTCTAATAGCTGTTCTAGTATGTATGTGTGGAGGTACTTTTACACATTCATATGTAGGGTTCAAGGCCTAATGAAACTGAAGTATATAGAACAATTTTGTACATTTACATCGATATTGCTAATAAAATCGATGTCCATAAATCACTAACACATTGATATCATTTATAAATTGCCTGCTGTTCATGAATTTTAGCACATTTGCTACATATTACAATAGTTGGAATTAAATGTAGATAGTTTAGTGTTCTATAAACCGATGTATATTAATATATGTAACATCGGATGTTAACATATATCGATGTACAAGATTATGGTACACATCAGTATTTATGATTAGCTAATGTTAAATGTATTATGTTCCATCACTTTTCTTTTATTCACTGATGTTAAATATTTTATGTTACATCACATATTTGTTACTACCTGATGTTAAATATCTTATGAGACATCAGATTGTTGTTTTTAACTGATGTTAAACATCTTATGTGACATTAGTTTTGTTGTTATTTGTTGATGCCCTTTTTTTGACATCAATTTGTAGTTTGCGTTGATGTTAAGTTCTTATGTTATACATTGGTTTTATAGCTACAACGATTACCATCTTTGTCTTAGACAATAGCTCTTTTATTGCAATATGATGTCCATGACATACATATCAGAATAAATATTTGAAAGCATTTGAATCCAAAATAAGAGGTACAAAATGGTTACAATGAGAACCAATTCAAAGTTTTCTACTACAGTACTTCAAGTTACACAATGCCAAATTCAAGTTGTTACAAAAAGATGGATATATAGATAACCTGAGTTCCCTAGCTATCGAATCCATCGATCTTCAAAATATAAGACATAACTAGATCGATATAGAGCAAATATTTCATATAGTCAGCCACTTCAAGGTGCACCTCGTCGAGTTCCTCCAGTGTATATTGTGTCTGACTCTTTGATGCCCACTGCAAATGTGTCCAACAACAAGTATAAATAAAATCAGCAAGTTAAACACAACAATTTCAGCAACTAATCTCCCATAAATACAAATAGACCAAACATGATCTAACTCTCATAATCCCACTCTAAAAATGAAATAAGAAGCCTGCAAATGCAAAATATAATCAGATCAAATCTTCATATAATGTATATACATACCTTGATTGGATACGAAAGCATTCATCACTCACAATCTCTTTCATAAATTACATCACATAATAACCGCATTCAACTCCACCAAGTTGAGTAGGGGCCCCCTGTAAATAAAAATGAATGAATTAGGACATTAAATATTATGACTAACTCATCCACCAAGTAAGTCAAGCAACCCAAATGACCTATATACGACTTACAGGAAGTTGTATCAGTTTCGGCATTTTTTCAACCCTTCTAGTTTCAACATTGAATATTTTAACCACACTACACAACACATTAAGATAATCAAATTCTATATATAATAATTACATGCTGGTCAAACACATACGAGACTGCAAAAGAGACCAATCTTGTTCATTTCTATAAAATCATTCACATTCTCAGTCAATATGTAAAGTTGTATCACTATACCAAAGATTTGATCATCCACAACTGCCCTTATTGACTAATTAGCCATCGCCATAACAGTTTTTGCATGGTTGTACAATAACTTGCATCGCTTCTGAACAAGGGGGTGAACAATGATTTTACATTCACATAGTTCTTCTTGTTTCTCTATTATAAAAATATACTGCATTGATTTAGTATTGATTTATGACCACCTACAGTGCCATACCAATACAAAAGAAATTATGAGTCCATGACTCAACAGGTTGCTTTCAAATAATAAGCTCCTTAGGCCAAGCCACATGACATCTAACAACTTCATGAACAAATTGCATCACACCCTTCATTGAGACAGGAAGTAGTTCCTCGCCCTTAATTAAACCATCCACATAAACCCTAAAATGCCCCTCCTTCATTGGACAGTTATGTAGTGTCTTTCGCATTTCATGGTCATCGATTATGGCTCCAAAAGCAAATATATTGTTAATGACATCCACTGCCAACTCACATATGCCAATATATAAAACATAAATTATCAAATATTAGAAGTATTATACACAATATTAACCATAATATTATCGGGTTTTGAAAAGAATAGTGATACTTATCTCATTATTAGGAGGGTTAGGAATAATCTTGCAGACATCCTCTTGATAATTTATTTTTGGTCTCACCAAAGGAAGACCTTTTGACATACTTGGAGCATTCTGATAACTTCCTTTATCTGATACAGGTGACATTTTGTTTCAGCTTGCTGGCTTTCTGCAAATTGTGCCTCTAACTCAGCAATCCTTCTTTGAAAGAACTCTTCAGTCTTCATAGCTTGCTCATAAAGCATTCTCTTTGTTTCCTCCACTACCAAAAAAATACACTCAGGCGACGAAGCAGTTTCGTCGCCTAAGTGACTTTTTCCGTCCCCTAAGTTTTGTCATCTAACAATCGTAGTCTAAGTACTTAGACAAATTTTTTTTTTTGTTTCGTTATCTATGTAACAACTTAGGTGACGAAATAATTAAATTTTGTCGTCTAGAATTTTAGACAACGAATAATTAATGAATATGACGAAAAAATTTCGTCGTTTTAGTGAGCCCTTAGACGAAACAAACAATTCGTCGCCTAAGTTAAACCACTTAGACGACAAAATTTTAGGTTATTTGTCGCCTAAGTGTCAATTTTTAAAAAATAAATAAATAATCCGCTAAGACGACGAAAGTTTTTCGTCATCTAAGTGGCTGCTTTTAATATAAATAAATAAATAAACAACTTAGACGACGAAACAATTTCTTTCGTCGTCCAAGAAGTTTAAAAACAAAAAAATAAATGAATATTAATTAAATCATAATTAAATATTAATTATTACAAAATTTGTAATTAATAAATAATTTAATGATGGTGGAGGTGGTGGTGGCGACAACGGCGTTTGTGTGGTGGTGGTGGTGTCGTTGTGGTGATGGCGGCAATGTTTGTGTGGTGGTGTCATGGTGCTGCCGAGGTGCTACCAGTGCCATGGTGGTGGTGGAGGTGGTGGTGGTGACGAGGTGGTGGTGGTGGCGTGTGGTGGTGCCGATGGTGGTGTGTGAGATTTGAGAGAGAGAGAGATTGTGAAAAATAGTGGATGAATTTTTTTTATAGGCGACAAAAATAAATTTGGTGGAAATAGTTGCAAAAGTTTTTGGTAAAAAAAATCTGGCGAAAAAATTTGATGCAAAAATTTGAACTTAGGCACGTAAGTGATTGTGAATTTTTGGCAAAATGGCGGAATAAAAAATCGACAAAATTTTAGACCTAGGTGACAAAACTATTTGTTTCGTCGCGACAATGAATTTTTTTTATAAATAAAACTAAAAGCTACCAGCAGAATAGGTATATCCGATGAGATCTTCAAAGAACGACCGACGACAGGATAATCTCGTCGATTATAGTTTTTTGACCGTCGATATTTTCTTGTCGTCGGTTATAGTCGTCGGAAACTCGTCGGTCATAGTTTTCGACTATGTCCGACGATTTTTTTGACTATTACCAACGATTTTTTCATATCGTCGGTTATAGTTTCTTATTTCAGATCTTGGCAGCAGGTCGATCTGTCATTCAAAAAACTTTCCATTTTTTCTGAAAATGCGCTGAAATCGATCTTTGGGTGATGTCGAGAATGAGTTCGTGATGATTCATGCGCATTATATATATAGGTACGTCGTGCTTAATTAATATATATATGTGTTGTGCATGCATGCATGCTTAATTTGTTGAATATATAGATCGATCGATATTAATTGATTTTGAATATATATATATATATATATTGATCGATCGATCGAGTTAATTAATTGATTCTTGAGTTTGAGTAATTGATCGATGGTTGATTTTGAGTACGTACGCGTGATTGATCGTAAATATATATTAATTGTTGTTAATTTTAATTTGATTATTGTGAATATATATATATAGCAATAACTAGCCAGCTAGCTAGGGTGATTAATTTATTTAATTAATATATTGCATTATATATATTGTGATTATTATATATATATAGGATTAAATGTACACTAGCTAGCTAGCTAGTACGTGTACGTACGTGCATGGTTAACGTACGTTATATATATATATTTAGATTTTTGTGATCGATTATATATATATATATATAGTTAGGGTGTACGTGTGTGTATATATATATATTAAAATTATGGGAATTAAAATAATAAATATTTATATCTAGCTATGAAATTTGAATTAATAAGATCATGGGTATATATACATGCAGTTATAATTTTCAGGATGGACAAGAGTTGGATATGTCTTCCAAGATGGGATGTAAGATATCACCATGGAATTAGAAGTTTTGTAGAATATGTGAAGGTTAATTGTGGAGGGATGACAATTCATTATTGTCCGTGTACGAAATGTCAGTGTCGCAGCGAGCGATATCGTTTTCACATCGATAAAGTATTGGAGCACTTGAAGAAAAACGGGTTTTGGGATAAGTACACATGTTGGATTTATCACGGTGAGAGCTCAACAGTTGGTCAACATGATCACGGACAATTTTTTGAGAGTGGCAGTACATCCAATGATCCAACAACAAGGTTCATCAAGGATATGTTTCCTCATGAGAGCGGTATATTTGCTCAAGCACCGGATATCAATATCCCTCCCGCCGTTGGAGACTTCCCTCATATTGAGCCAATCCAGCAATTACCTACAGCTGTCAACACTGCTGGTATAGACAAGTACAACAACCTCATTGCCTTCCAACAGACCCCGTTGTGCAACGGGTGTAATAAGACTGTTCTGGAAAGTGTTATGGGAGTAATGAAGCTCAAAGTGGAGAACAAAATGAGTGTGAAGGCTGTTGATGATTGGCTGAAGTGGTCTGGTTCGTTGTTGCCCCCCGGTCATCGTATTCCTACCACTCATCGTAAGGTGCGACAGATCCTTAAACATCTTGGCCTTTCCTACATCAAAATCCATGCTTGTAGATATGATTGTGTTCTCTTCTGGGGTGAAGATGCTTATGGGAATGATCTTGAATCCCTTGATGAATACCCGGTATGTGGTACAGATAGGTATAAGTTGACTCCTGCCGGAAACAAGAAAGCTGTGAAGATACTTCGGTATTTTCCCCTAATAGATAGGCTAGAACGGTTGTTCATGTCTGTACACACGGCTGAAGCTATGAGATGGTGGGCCGAGAGGAATTTGCCCGACGGTGATACGCTTATACACTCTGCTGACGTAGAGGCTTGGAAGCACATGGTGAAGGAGTTTTCTTATTTTGCATCAGAGGTTCGAAATGTTTGGCTGGGGCTTTCATCTGACGAATTCAACCCTTTTGGCAACATGAGTCTTCAATACAGTATATGACCAGTTATTTTGGTACCGTACAACCTTCCTCCATGGATGTGCATGAAGAAAGAATACAATATGCTCACTATGATCATTCCAGGGCCGGGTTATCCAGGAAAGTGTCTCGATGTGTATCTGAGACCCTTGATTGATGAGCTTAAGTACTTGAGTGAGCATGGTCATCCCACTTATGACAAGTTCAAAAATGAGATGTTCCAGATGCATGCCATGATTGTTGGCACCATTAGCGATTTTCCTGCACGCGGGATGTTGTCGGGCAACGTTACCAGGGGATACAGGGCTTGTCCAGAGTGCATGACGGTTGAGTGTTGCAGACCTCATTGCAGGAAGATTGTACAGATGCGACATCGTTGTTGGCTTCCACATTATCACCCATTTCGGGAGGATATGGAGGCATTTGATGGGACTGTGGAAACAGGTGAGCAGCCGAGGAGATGGACGGGGGATGAAATCTTAGAAGTGCTAAATGAATATGATTTTGGGCAGCTAAGCAATCATCCTGAGATAGTGGCGTCAATACCTGACAAACCCGACAGGTATAAATTCTGGACACACAAAAGTATTTTTTGGGAACTTCCTTATTGGTCCAAGTTGCTGATCAGACACTACTTAGATGTCATGCACATAGAGGAAAATGTGTGCGAGAGTGTGGTCGGCACAGTGTTGAATTGGGAGGGAAAAACTAAAGACGGCCCGAAGGCACGCATTGATCTTAAAAGGATGGGACTGCGAAAACATTTGTGGTTGAGAGATGGGAAGAAAAAAATGCCACAAGCTCCTTATACCGTGAAGCCTGCCCAGAAGAGTGAAATTTTTGGCTGGATGGGTAATGTCAGGTATCCTTCAGGCTATGCCGGAAATATAAGTCGATGTGTTAACTTCAAAGACAACAAGATGTATGGACTAAAGAGTCATGACTGTCATATACTGCTCCAACGCCTCTTCCCTGTTTTCATTCGAGGGTACCTGCCCAAAGAGGTGGTGGAGACATTAGTGGCTTTGTCAAGATTTTTTCAGAAGTTATGCATGAGAGAAGTGAAGAAATCGGACTTGTTGGAAATGCAACAGGACATCATTTTTATCATGTGCAAATTCGAAAGGATATTTCCTCCAAACTTTTTCGACATCATGCCTCACCTGATGCTCCATCTTCCGGAACAATTGTTGCTTACTGTTCCAGTACACTACACATGGATGTATCCTATGGAAAGGTACGTAATGCATCTCTGAATCTGGCTATATATATGTCGATCTTTAATATTATTTATTCACTTATATATTGTTGCAATAAGCATAACATGCTCGATCTGTAATTACCAATTTACAGACAATTAGGGGACTACAAAGACTATGTGATGAACAAATCTGCATCCGAAGGGTGTATCGCTGAAGCATATATTGCGCATGAGTGCGTAACGTACAACAAGTTGTATTTGGGAGTGTTGGAGGACCCTCCACAACATATGCCAGTAGATGGAGGGCAGTTCAACCTTTCGATCATCTCCGATGATGTTGAAGTTTCTGGAAAGTTGCCCAACTCGTACAAGTTGGAACCTTATGACCTCGTCATTGCCCATTGGTCGGTATTGATTAACTGTCCAGAAGTTCAATATTGGAAAAATTTGCACCTTTACTGCCCTGCTATTTCCGGTGATGTTGAGTACCACAACAAGACGTTCGCAAACTATTTTGGCAACTGGGTAAGTTGATACTTAAATTGACCTGTATATGATCGATGTTAAGTGCATGTCTCGCATCCTATTTATAGTTAAGTTAATAAATGATTATTTTCAGATGAATCATGTACAAGATGATGGTATCCCTCAGTGGTCAGACAAATTGAGGCTCTTGGCGCAGAAACCGGTAACTTCCAGAGTTTATCCTATGTGTAAGGTAAATGGCGTGCTATTTATTTGTGAACATAGAGATGTCAGACGAAAAACACAGAATTCTGGGGTAATAGTGCATGGTGGGCAGAATGAAGTTGACTATTACGGTGTTCTCCATTCAGTTGTCAAATTAATATATGGGGAAGGCATGACTGTGCACTTGTTTAAGTGTAGATGGTTTGATACCGACCCTCAGAACACAAGGACCGATCAATACGGGATTTTTCGGTGAATATTGCCACAAGCTGGTATGAAGATGATCCGTTTGTGTTGGCCACGGCGGTGAAACAATTGTTCTATCTTGATGATCTTGTGCATAAAGGCGCGTGGAAAGTGGTTAACCATGTTCTTCCACGGAACATATACAGTGCCTCAACCCTTGGTGTGACCTCGGATAATGAAGAAGTCAGTGCATACCAAGAGCCGAACGCAACTGGTATTCCTGAAACCTCAACAATTCGCCTTAATAATGTGAGACAGGGCAGTGTGGTACGAATTCCTCAACCGAATCTTCTTGATGTTAATCAAATTGAAGACAATGAAATTAACTCGGAAACAGAGTCAGACTCAAGCGATGATTCTGATTATGCGCCTTAATTAGTGTATATATATGTATGTTATTTTGACTTAGAACGTGCAATGTAAAATGAATTTGATTCAGATTATCGACTGCCCATTGTGTCGATCGATGAAATTGCTATATCCGGCCCCATCGATCATAAATGAAAGAGCTCGAGAGATCGATTGAAAACAAAATACGCAACCGATCGATTAATAATTATATCGTATTATTAAATAATAATTTACTAATTTCGTATTAACTATTAATAATTTCGTATTAACTATTAATAAATATATATTAATACACTACATATTTAATTAGTTTACCGGCATAAATGAAAAATAAATAGAAGAACTATATCCGACGACATGCATATGAAATCTCGTCGGATATAGTTGAACCGAAACTATATCCGACGATATGCATATAAAATCTCGTCGGATATAGTTTCGGTTCAACTATATCCGACGAGATTACTTATATCGTCGGATATAGTTTCGGTTTATATCCGGATCTGGGAAGTGTTTTGGGCAGAAACGAAACTGCACCAAACCTTTACAGTCGCCTCCGATCGATTTTCTCCGCATCCTTCGTGTTGGAAGCAACCAATCGAAGGTCAAGTGCTATTCCATCGATCCTCAAGCCAAATCCCTCGTCAATTTGTTAAAAATCAGGTTTGAAATCCCTAAATTCAAATTTTTGAATTTTTTTAATTTAGGTTAGATTTGACGTTGTGGAATGTGTTGATCGATAATGTGGATGCATGTATTGATATAGTTGTGAAATTTGTTAATTTTATGCATGTATTGATATATATTAGAATAATTTTGAATTTTAGGTTGAATTTAGGTTAAATTTGGATTTGGATTATTTATATATATATTGGAATTTGGATTTGGAATTGGAATTTTTTGATGAATTATATTGGATTATATTGGATTTTTGATGGAATATATTGGATTTTTTGTAAAATTGGTTAAATTTGGATTTAGAATTTTTGGTTAAATTTGATTAAGTTTTTGGTTAATTGGATTTGGAATTATTGTTGAATTTGGATTATTGGAATTATTGATATATATATATATTGGAATATATATAGTTAAATTATTGGATTATATATGTATTGGATGAATTATATTGGATTATATATATATTGTAATTATTGTGGATTATATATATATATATTGTAATTATTGTGGATTTTATGGAATTATTGTTGATTTTTGTGGAATATTTATATATTGGAATATATATTGGATTATTTTTGGATGAATTAGGAATTATTTTGATTTTTTATAATTTTATAGCAACGATGAATTGGTTTAATTTCGGACCTTCCCGAGGGGCCGGGTCGAGTTCGAGGGGGAGGTCCAGAGGGAGAGGGAGATCGAGACGTGGGGATGAGGGCTCGGGACCTAGGGATGAGGGCACCGGAAGTCGGTCCGCATCAGGATCCACGAGCGTCCCCAACACTTACAGTCTTCCGCAGACCTCTCGACATCGTACACTGATGGGCGCGGAACAACCTCAGCAGCAGCAGCTCGAGCATGCTCGATCCTCAGGCGCGAGGAGGGTTCATCAGGTCAGTCGCACGCCAGAAACGGATAGTGCAACTCAATCCTCGGTCCGAATGCCGGACATTCATCGCGAGGACCCTTCCCCCGTCATCCACCAGACAGCTCCTCATTCTTCCGAGGAGGCTGGTGGATCCACTCAGTCCTCGGCGAGGATGCGACTATGCCCGCCGCCTACATTATTCTTACCGTTGGAAACCCCGACGATACCTCACGTCGATTCCAACGGGATGCCTATTCCGGGACAGCTAGGGTTCATTACCCCGGAGCAGGCATATGCGTATATACCCTTCCCGGCACCTCTCTGGAGTGCGAGGATTCCGGGACAACGCACCGACGAATCAGGTAAATATTAATTAGTGATATCTTTTTACTCCCTAATATTTAAATTCAATTAGGTGTTGATGTTTATAAAATCATCTACATATATATGTGATAGGCGAGATCGTGCCCGGTGCCAAACAGAAGAGAACCAGAGGCCCCGTCGTCGGCAAGTTACTGGACGACGCCATTCAGGCTAGCGGTGGTGGCCAACTTATGATTCCGACCGGGGATAGAGGTCAGGTGATCGAGGGAAAGGTCACTCGAAAGTACGCGGGGATGGCGGGCAGCCTCATACGGGATAGAGTCCCAATGTTGTGGCAAGATTGGAATTCAATGCCGCAAGCCGTCAAACATCAGCTGAATAATGCGTTGTCGGTGAGTTGAATTGTATATTCATTATGAAAATTTTCAATAATAAATTTTTAATATTATTGATATATATATATATAAATATATGCATTGCAGAGGTGGTTCCGCGTGGATGAAGACATTAGACCCACGTGGGCAGATGAAGTGCATGGGAGCAGGTTTGCAGACGGGCATTTGTTTCAATTTTTTCGTTTCTTTTGATTATGTTCATACAATGTTGTTAGTTACTAACGCTTGATTTTATGGGTATATATAGGTATAAGGAGTGGAAGACCGAGCTGAAGAAGCATTGGAAAAAGTACGGGGACGATCGTGAGGGTACCCCAAGCGAGTTTCGTTATAGGGAGTACGAGTGGCGATGGCTTGTGGTTCACTTCAACAACCCTCGATTGAAGGTACGCAACCTTCAATCGATTTAATTTTGGTTTTATCGTACTTCCCTTAAATTATTTGGCTAATGAGTGTTTTTTTATGTTGAATTAATCGCGCAGGCTCTTTCTGAAGTCAACACAAGGAACCGGGCTAAAAACACCAAAAATCATCATGCCGGTACCAGATCATACTCGGGTTGGATCGAGGAGGCGGCCAACCACCCAGAAGAGGATCCCCTTGTCTATACGATGCAGCACGCGTATCCGTAGTCCCCCGAATATGCTGTAAGTGTCCTTATAACAAAATAAACTTATTTCTTATAACCCGTCTAAGTCCATAATTCATCGTCGGATATAGTCCTTATAACAAAATAAACTTATTTCTTATTTATTAAGATTGTTTTTTTTAATTAATATTTTATTGTTCTTTGTCAATTAGGCGAGAATTCAGGAGGCGATTCCGGAGGTGTTGACTCAAGTGGCGAGAGAGCTCTATCCCAACACCCCCGATGCGGAACTCCCGATTGATCAGATTGATCGATCTGATCCGATCGTCAGGGCCAGGATTATGTCAACTGCGATCCCTCCAGGGAAGAACACATTCTACTGCAGGGGTTCCAGAAAATGAGGTCAAGGGCTGCTGAAGCATACCCCTGAATTCTCTCGCGGATCGGGATCATCATCATCTTCGAGGACTAATGAGCTACACGACCAGCTTCATATGCAATCAATTGAGATGGAAGCTCAACGGCGTCGGATGGAGGAGATGGAGCAAGCGCAAGCTGCAGAGCAGAATCGGTTGGCCGAACAGCAGCAGCAAATGGGGACATGGATGCAGCATTGTTATACACAGTTGCAAGCATCTGGAATCCAGATAGCTCCCCCGCCCATTTTCGGTGCGCCACAGCCACAGCCACAGCCTCAGCCTCAGCCTCAACCGCAGCCTCAGCCAGACCAGGACCAACCAACTTTCTCCAATCCGTTTGACCACATAGACTTAGGACCAGGACCCCCCCTACATTTGAAAAATTGTCGGTTTAATTTTTATTTTCATTATTTACTACGCATATGTATACAGATTTGAACGATTTCGGTTTTTATTAATTTATTTATTTACTACGTACAATATTTTCAATGGTTGTTGATTTTCAATTTGAACAATATATAGATAGCGTGATTTTTTGTGAATGCAGGTTTTGGGATAAAACCCAAAACCTGCAAAAAAAAATTAAATGTTTTTAACTATAACCGACGATATGTGTCAACATCGTCGGTTATAGTTTTCTCCACAGTCAACCATTTTGACCATGGAGAAAACTATATCCGACGATGACATCGTCGGTTATAGTTTAAACTATGACCGACGATAAACCATCGTAGGATATAGTATCTCTATTTTCCAACGATAACCCTAAATCATCGTCGGATATAGTATTACCGACGGTGTATTACCGACGATATTATATCCGACGATGTGTCGTCGGATATAGGCTATGACCGACGATGAACGGAAACAGACCGACGACACCAAGTAGTCGGTCATAGTAATTCTTCCGGTAGTGGCGCTATACGTTTTCGTCGCTTAAGTACATTATTTTAATTTTAATTTAATTTAATTTTTTCAAAAATAAAATAAATTTAACTTAGTCGACGAAAATATATAGTTTCGTCGCCTAAATGAAACTTTTTAATTTTAATTTTAATTTTATATTATTAAAATTTTACTTAGGCGATGAAAATTATATGTTTCGTCCCTTAAGTGCATTATTTTTTAAAAATATATGAAAATTTATTTTGGGTAGTTGCTTAAAAATTATTAAAAATCAACCTTCAGATGTAACAATTATATTTATACAATATTGTAGAAAAAATTCAACCTAATTCAGATTAGTTTAGGATTCGATCGAATAAATTTAGTGATTATTGAAAAATAGTTAAAAGACAAAAACTATCGTAAAAAATAATTCATAAACCCGTTTCTGAAGTTACGGTTGTTTGTCTTGTCGTAAAAACTTAATTCAATAACTAAATATAAATGAATTGAAATTTGAGATAAAAAATTGATTTAAGACTAAACACATGTTATATATCTACTAATGTTGTATAACTTAAGTGTTCGTATGTCTATATTTACTCCACATCAATATTAGCAAAATTGAATTGTGACAAAACAATGGTTGGATATATTCATTATAACATATTATATAAGTGGACGAATTTTCAGTAAATACGAAGTTCGTTAAGGGTTTGATTGGTGTATTCAAACATAAAACTGAAATTTCAATGAAATGAAAACGTTGATATATGAATCTTTGTAACTTCGATTTTCGAACCGTCGACACTCATAGTCAAAGAATTATTTACTCTATTCTCTCGACCAAAAAAATATATATTTTCAGATGGTATACATGGTCGTGCTCTTTGATTGGAGGCAATTAATGAAATTCATCTTAAACAACGAAATGGGTAACTTTCATCGACTAAGTACCACTTAGATGACGAATGTTACACATTTTGTAGTCTAAGTGTTTAGGGGTTAAGGTTAGTGTTAGGGTATGGACTTAGACGATGAATTGGTAACCATTTCGTCATCTAAGTATGATTACTGCGGCTTCAAATTTTTATGTCATTTTAAGTTTAACTTAGATGCTGAATTATGGATTACGTTATCTAAGTGTTTCTTAAGTTTAACTTAGATGTTGCTTTGTATTTCGTCATCTAACTGTGACTTAGACAACAAATTTTCTCTCTCTTAGGCGACATTTTATGGTTTTTCGTCTAAGTACACTTGACGATGAAATTTTTGTCTTAGGCGGACTTAGACGACGGTTTATTATTTCGTCATGTAAGTGGTATTTAGGCTACCAAACCTTTAGTGCTCATTTTTTTTTAGGAATTTCTTCCATGGCTTCCTTCTAACCAAATTATACTACTTCAGAGGCTTTCTCAGTTTCTTCTTATCTCCCAAGTATGGCAGCACATGTTGACAAGTTAAGTTGGTCTTAAATTTTCTCTACTTAGTCCCGATAGATATCAACACCAATTTCTTAATTTCAGGGGCAACTTTGAATATATCCTATGCATAGAGGATATATCGACACAAGAAACCTGTAGAAAGCAAAGAAGAAATAAGTCAAGAAAGCAAAGAAAAAATAAGTCCAGAAAACAAAGAAAATATGAAACTAGTACCTCAGTGTCTTCCCAATAAATTTTCTTGTCATCCTTCGACACCTTACTCCAGTTTTTAATGTTGATAGACATTGTTTTCCGTGCTACCATACCTATGTATGATTGTAGAGTATGTCATTTTGGTCCATTTGAATTACAAGTGTCATTCTATGACAGTTTAAATTTTTCCCTAATGCTTTCTTCACGACAACCTTGTACATTTCCACAACACTGTGCTGTCCTCTAAGCGTAGTTGACACTGTGCTTGTAGTGGTGCTAGTTGAACAACCTTCACTCACAGTAGGCTCTTGTTCTTGATAAGGTTCCTCAGCAACTTCTTCATCATCATCGTCATTCTTCTTCTTCTTCTTCTTCTTCTTCTTCTTCTTCTTCTTCTTCTTCTTCTTCTTCTTCTTCTTCTTCTTCTTCTTTCTTCCCGATAACCTTGCACATTTGCACAACACTGCGCTATCCTCTAAGCTTAGTTGACGCTATTCTTGTAGTGGTGCTAGTTGAACAACCTTCACTCACAGTAGGCTCTTGTTCTTGACAAGGTTCCTCAGCAACTTCATCATTATCAGCAACTTCATCATCATCATTCTTCTTCTTCCTTAACAACTTCATCATCATCATCATCATTCTTCTTCTTCTTCTTCTACTTCTCCTCCTCTTCCTCCTTCTTGAGTCTCCATCTTCTTTTTGGTAACCATCGTGTCTAACAATCTATCATAAAGCACAAGCTATATTAACACTCTAAATATAATCATCAATAAGTTCAACAAGGGCACATTGCAGAATATCACATACGTCCAGAACTCAATTATTGAATGCAAACAATGATTCATCCAATAAGACATGGTACAAAATCACATCACAGAAAGTCAAATACAATAATTCAGACAAGGGCAACAATAATAGAGCGTTTCAATAGAAAATACAACTATACTAAGACTAGAAACTATTCTTTTTCCCAAGAAGTAACATTGTTAACCCATAATCTCTCAACATTGTGTCTCATTTAAGTCACAGTAGTGTCATCGTCATATTCATCACATGGCAATGGTATTTCCGCACAGAATGAATGATGTTCCCGGAATGTGTCCCCTAGCTCATCTTCATACAAACAATCACGATAATCTCTCTTCTTGGTCGTTAATAAAATTGACCACCGGCATCCAGGGGATCTTCCACATAAAATACTTGTTTCACTTAACTAGCGGAAGCAAATTTGTCATTCTTATGGCCCTGCCGATAAAGATTGACCAAGGTAAAACCATCCTCTTCTTGTTTAATACCTCTTTCATTCTCTATCTATTGACATAAAAAAAGGGGAGCTTTGAAATCACGATAATCCATAAAATGTCATTTCAGTCTCCATCGAATTTATATCTTTGGCACTCAACACTTATGTCGTATTAGCCACTAAGGTCACACCATTGTTTGGACTTCTCTAGCATTGTCTCGCTGTTTGTGAAGTACTTGACTCCATTGTGTCTATACCCATCATAGCTTGCGTTTGATTTCACAATTTCAAAACTGATACATGTATTATTAGTATAATCTTTTAGCAAATGTAACATCCAGTCTATTACTCATATGAACCAGTTACATGTCTCAGTTACACATCAAAGTCTCTCAATCCAAAACACCAGTAGAAATCTATTAACTAACAATTTTCTAATAAACACAGTGGAAGAAGAAAAGAAAGAGCTATGATAAAAGTAACTACTGAAACAATAAACTTGTACAAAATTTAGCTTTTGTATGATTCCACAATTTCAAAACTAAGACATGTATTGTCATTCTAATGTTTTAGCATGTCTTTAACAAAGGCAACAACAATTCTGGTTACTCATATGAACAAGTTACATGTCTCAAATTTTTCACAATCCATACGTCTTAGTTTATAATATGCACATGATGCTATTACTTAGAACAAAACCTAATTCAGAGCCAACCTAGTACCTAAATCTAATGACACTTTCAAAACCATTGAAAACAAAGCCCATGCAATAACAAGCTTTACCTAAAAACCCTAATCTGAATGAGGAATGAAGGTCTCACATTCAAGATATGGTCAAATTAAAGTTAAATTCCAGGTTTGGCTAAGTTGAGAGCGGCGACGAAAGCTTCTATGTAGACGGACGGTGGGGAGCAGCTTGTGGTCGGAGTAGAGTGGTGTCGTGGTCAAAGGCGTAGAACAGTGTAGTTGTCAGAAGTGGAGAATAGAAGTGGTGGTCGGCGAGCTGAGCTAGATTTTTAATTTATAGGATGACTATTTTTGTTCCAAGTCTTTTGAGCTGAGCTACATTAAGTTGGAAAGAAACCCTTAAGTGTTTTGGTGGGAATGAAAAAATCATTTCACCCAAACAAATTTTAACACTTAGTTTTTTTCGCTCTTTTCAAAAATTAGGAATTAGATACTGGACATCAATCCAATATAAAAAGCGATGCGAAATATAACAGACGACATCGGGAAAAAAAGTAGATGTCTCAAAGATATTTTACATCAGGTGAATTTCAATACAGATGTTAATGGTGCGATGTTTAATAGCATTTTTCTAGTAGTGAACATTCTTAAAGAACATATGTGACCTAACATAGTCTTGATCAAAATATAGACATCTACGATTAAGCGCAAAATTATTTTACAATAGTCAAACACTTGTCGGAGCGGGAAAGAACAATCAGGCCTCAACAATGTACAAGAACAAAAACTTGTAACCAATTACTCTGTGCATTTAGTGGCATCGCTCTTGACCAATTGCATGCCATATGTTGGCTCGTTTACCTCTAGATTTACCATCTTCAGAACATGAACCTCCAGATCCACGAGCTCAAGCTTTGAAACATGATCATCCAAAACCACAAGCCTAACTTCCTAGTCTGAAGAGACTGAGGAGACTACAGACCAAAGCCATAAGGGAAAGAGGAGATGTCATGGGTCACCTCCTGATGACTCAAAATCCAAGATGGCCAATCTTGGCCTTCATCGATGATGAAGGGTGCGGAGGTCCTAAGAAGAAAGAAACCCTAACATAACGAACTTATGTTTCTTTGGTTAAGTTCTCTTAATAAAACTAAATAATTGAAATTAAAGATTTAAATATAATGTCTTAGCTTCAAGTCACGTCGTCATTAAAATTGAAGATTTAGGCCGCATCTGGCATCGTTTCCCAAAACAATTTGTGAAAAATTATTTTGTAAAATGAAAACAGTAAATTGATTTTCGCATTTTTGAAATTCAAAAACGTGTCTGGTAAGTTAAATTACAGAATTATATTTTCAATATAAAAACAGTAAAACATGTTTGGTATACTTACGCAAAGTTTACAAATTAAAACACAAATTTATATTGGTTCAATTTTAAATTTCAATCAAAATAGATTATATATGTATATTTAAAGGGTAAAATTTAATATAATATTAATCTTAATTTTTTCCTAATATTTTTCAAGTCTTGTTTTCAGAAAATAGTGAAAACTTTATTTGGACGTTTTACAGAACATAGTGCATTTTCTATTTTCTGTGTTTTTTGAAAGCAGTCTACCAAATACATTTTCACTGCATTTTTGTATTCAAAAAACGAAAAACTGTTTTGTAAAATGATACCAAATATAGCCTTAATTCTTTCATCATACAGTTTAGAGGTGGTGGTGTAAAGGAGTCTTGGATGAGACCAACCTATCCCTAACCTAAAATTTTGATGTCAAAAAATGATAATAACATTTCTTCCACCAAGAGGTACCCCATACACCATACAGATGAATTATACTTGAGCTATATATAAAGATATTTTCTTTAAAGAAACTTAATTAAACTATACCGAGTACCTACACGGAGAGAGTCGGTGTAAAAAATATATTGCATTGGGTGCGAGTTGACCACGTAGGTAGAGCTTTGCTTAATTTGCTAAAGAAAATCCAGGGAAGCAATTCTAATACACAGCTTTTTATCTACCTAGCTAGATCCATGACGAGTCCATAGATAAGCTTTGTGCTTTGAGTGGTATTGCTTTCTAGGCAGACAGACCGCATCCATGGTTCCCCTTTGCCTTCCCCAGTTTGTGGCAAAAGAATAATTCACCCATTTTTTCTATGGTTCTCCCTCTTTCTTTTGATCAGCGTATTTTTCTATTATTTTTGTAAATGTGTAGCCATATTATCGGTTCCTCATCAACATCACTAACTTTTTAGTATGTATAAGTATTGGCATCTTCACCAATATCCATCCCTACAAATACATAGTATACGTATATAGACAAAATGACAGAAAGAGAGAAAGAAGATCCAAAAATCCAGTTGGCCTGGTGACGGCTTCAATTGTTTCCACGTAAATTTATTCTTTGTAATTATTCCCGTAAATATATATTTTTAATTAAGAAAGAAGAATTATTATGATGTGGGATTCTTTCCTTGCAATTTCTTTCTTTCTATGTGAGGTTTCTGGCCGCCCGATCATGTATCCCCTATCTGATAGTGATTCCTTTGCTTCTTCCTTAAGCCAACATTTCTGTTTTTGCCCCTTTTTTTTGGATTTACTTTTGCTCTTAGTGGGACTGCAGTGGGTGATCTAACTCAAAATTTTGTCGTAGTCAATATGTCAATCGCTCTTAATTATTCTTAAATTCTTACTTTTTCTAAAAATGTTAATTTGCATGGATGTGTTCAACTCAGTATGCATGCAGAATGCAATTATAGTAATTGTCTAATAGTTACAAAAAGTAGATCGAAATTAGGTTTAATTAACTTTCACATGCAGTTGGCTGGTTTTATATATATATATGGAGAGAGAGAGATCTGACGTCGATCAAAGAGTGGAATCCAGAGTGCAACTGGTGTAAACTTTTCAGAGATAAATGTAATGTGTAAAGGCCATTTTGCACAGAAAATGAATTGGTGGAGATTGGACAAGAAAAGGGCATCCAATCCGAAGATATAGATTTGATGAATGCATCATGTATATTGGCATTGCCAGGACTGGACTGGACTGGACTGGTGGAGTACGTAGTCGATCTACGGCAGCAGCAGGGTGCATTCCAGCTATACTTTTTTCGACTTTCTATAACTGTTGTAATATGTAATGTGAATGCATGACATAGCTTTCACTATGTAAACGACCAATTCGATCAGGGATTAAGTTAACTTGTTATATATGCCCCATTATCATTTCCCGTTCTTCACATATATTTCCACTTGATGCAAATATATACGCATCAGCATCAAATTCAGTGACGGAGCCGAGATTTAATGTTATGAGGGCTAAAAATGTGTTCGTCAAACTTAAAATTAAACACATTAATGTTATACCATGTTCGTAAAAAGTATTACCTATTACATCATCGTCGAGGTTCTATATTCTGAAAATATTTTGTAATAACTTCATCGTCATTTAATATAACGAATATGTATCGCGCTCCGATTGATATATTGAATTTAAAAAGATGAATCTTGGATTACAAGATTTACAAGGATTTTTTGTTTCCATTTTCTTTTGAAATTAAATTTCTCTCAACACTAAAAGTATTTTGATATTAAAAAGGTCGTTAGAGAAAACTAATACATAAGCTATAAAGGTCATAAATTTAAATTGGTTTAATGGCCCATCTATATAAAAAATAAAAAATCCTTTCATAATTAGATAGGAGGGTAATTTGTAATCGGTGTTGTCTTTCAAACCTATCACACTTCTATATAATACAAAATATAATAAAAGTAATTAACACCACTTCTTATTTATATTAATATATTATGTTTTACACTAATTACGTGATAGTGTTAATTGTTTGTGGATGATGACTTGGACAATTCTTCCATTATTAATTGTTTAATTATAACTGACAGAATATATAGTATACCGTATATATATTGGTGACTTTCTTGAAGTTAGGGGGGACCATGGCCGGGGCTCGCCTCAGTGTAGCTCTGCCTCTGATCAAAGCTAGTGGTATTTTCTTTTGAAATAACAGTACGTACGTGTTCGATTAAAATACAAAATTATATTAGTAACTAATTTCTTAGGGGCACCTGTTTTATAGTCTCTTATTGTAGAGCCTTGAAATTACGTAATTAATTGGCACTACGTAATACGTACTAACGTATATACAGCTGTGAATGACAATCGATAGCTAGTTATAAGGTGGCGGAGATCGAACTGGGAATAGCTCTCTGTAAAGAACAACATATTTATCATGGGAATTATGCTTAATAGCTAGCACTTACTCCAGAGAGCTAAGTTATGTTTCTCAATTTCTAGACTTGAGTAGGTTTGCAAAACCAGAAACTGTAAATAATCGTGCCCCGAAAGCGAAAGGAAAACAAAGGAATCGAAGCAAGGCTCGCTCAGATCGATCAAAGCCAAAGAATATATAATCCGATCGATTCAGTTTCGGTGTCTCAAGAATGACCAAGAAACCCTAAGCAAAACCTGATCGAAGATGATCTCAACTATCTCCTTATAGCTTTAATTTAATTTATACGTTTTTGTGTATATATGAGAATTAACCAAAGGAATAGAAAGGGGTCTAATTCATGGTGGCCTAAGGCGGGTCCCAATGCACACGGTTCCAAAGCCCTTTTGGCACCCTACAAATACCCACATTCCCACTCCCATCTTTGCCATCAGCAACAACCACAAACCACTTAAAACTTCATCCCCCATCATATATTCTTATTCATCATAGCTTGCACCCCTTCAGTGGTCTATAGCTACTTCATCCCCTTGCTCTATCTCCTTCGCTTCCCAAGCCTCAGGTAATTTTCTTCCTCTTATATATTGTATCATTTGTATGTGCAAGTAATCTAACGATGTAAGTACGTATGTGACCAAAAATATATATAGTGTTTCTAAATTGGTTTTATATATATTGTGCAGCTTATAATCTCTGAATTTGGGAAACATGCCTTGTGGTCTAATCAAGAGCCTACACTCGTCTTCTCATTTCATGAAGAAGATGGAGCAAGAAGCCAAAGTCACCGAGAAGCAAGGCATCGTCGCCATTCTCGGCTCCGACTGCGAAAGAACAAAAGCTGCTTCTCTTCGACGAACTTTGTCAGCCGACATGTCGTCCAAGAAATGGCTGGCTCAACAAGGCTTCATCTCTCCTTCAATGAAGAAAATAGCATCATCTCAAGAGCTCTTCATGTCCATGCAGGACAGCAATAACTCATCTTCTTCTTCGTCCGATGAGGACGAGGATCACTTCCGAAACAGGAAACCTAAGATGTTCCAAATATGGACCTCCATCGATCAAGATGATCAGGTTCAGAAGAAGAAGAAAGACATCGCTGCGGCGGGACAGTTTGACATCTGGAGCTCACTTGTGAGCAAAAAGGATGGAGAAGAAAACGAAGTAAAGGTTCCAGAAGCACCTTATGTTCATCCTCTGGTTAAGAAACAGTCGAGCTCTCTGAAAGGAAAGAGTCTTGAAGTGTGCACCGAAAGCCTCGGATCCGAGACTGGTTCTGAATTAGTAGAGAAACAAGATGTTCAACACCAAGTAGTAGAGATACAAGTGACTACCACTACACAAGTAGTTGAGCACGCGGAAGAGTTTCGGATTGTCAAGTACAACGCTGCCGCTGCTGCTGGGAAGAAATCAGCTGCGGTGCCTCGTTCTTTTCCTCCTTCTATTCCGTCTTTATCGGGTTCAGATGGAGCATCTCTTCGCATCAAGACTCGCCGCGACAACGGGCGAGTAGTCCTTGAAGCTGTGTCGATGCCTACTTCGAATAACTTCTGTGCTCAAAGGCAAGACGGTCGGCTGGTCCTCACCTTTGTCAGCAGTCCTACTCCAACCTCTGACTACCCTGAAGTGGTTGCTGAGGAGCAGAAAGATGAAGACTTTGAGGAGAAAGCTGTCAACTTTGAAGAAAGCGATACTGAGGACGAAGATGAGGATAGGGAGGAGGAAGAAGAGGCTGAGGATAAAGTAGTGATGAAAGAAAGAATGGAAAATGAGATGGAGGAAGCACCAAAAATGGTGACAAGTAGGGTGACAAGTGTTCATAGGCTAGCTCTGATGATGAAGAAACCAACTGGGTTAGCTAATAGGAGTCATGGGTGGGCTGCTGACAAGTTTAATCAGGTAGTTAACTATGGAGGGGATGATGTTGAGGAGGTTGAAGCAGTAGTGAAGCCAACCCCATTAGCACAATCACTCCCGCCACGGCCCGGCCGCGTGGCTCGGTTGATACCCAAGTCACCGGCCACCGTGACAGCAACCGCCGCCACCGCAGCTTCTTTCAATGCTTACGAGTACTACTGGCGCACCAAGCAGCCAACCACGGAAGCGTACAACAACCCACCTTCCCAAGCACCCATGAAAAGCAGCAAAAACCAAATGGCAAATCTGCAACAGCAATTGCTGAGCTTGAGAGGAAATAAAGGTGGGGATCACATGATGATTCCATTGTCAAATGGGTGCAAAGAGGCTAGAAGGTCTCTTCTGTTTTGGGAGCCATACTGCATTGCCACTTCTTGATTAGCTATCATCGAGAAGTGGATGCTTCTCCAAATCCATTGTTACTTGCTACGTACCTCATTTTACATTTACCGTATGGTTTGTGTGTAGTGTAATTAATAAAAGGAAGGATAACTTTAGTTTAGAGGATCAAACAATGAGTCAGAGTTGGTGTCATATATAGGTAGTAAGATCGATATGATTTATATCAAACTTCCCTCTATTGTTCTAGCTATATATATAGCGTCATCTTTAACTTTATTTATTGGAGTACGTATGTCTTCATTGTCTTTGATATGATATAACATCATGTTTTTCAAGACCTAGCAAATGGGATTCCAGTAACAGTCGTGTCACTCATGTCAAACCTAATTGATGTTTATTTAGGGAACATCATAATCCACTATAAATATGTTTTACTCTAGTTGGTTGGTACTATGTTTGTCTAAATGAGTCCCACGAAAGGGTTTACATCATGTTTTGCTTTTTCAACCATGCATTCTGTTAGAGACTAGCGAAATTCTGTAGGGACATGAGTAGATTGAAGTCGATACATGAGTATTCTGCTCAGGAATTCATGTATTGAGATACTTTACTTCTAATTCAGTCTACTTGTATATCGTGATGGTCAATTTCTTCATGGATGTTAGTCTATCTATGTATCGAGGTCAATCTACTTTCATCTTCGAGTTAGTTTACTCATGTATCGACGTAGTTTTAATGTGCGGATACTTTAATGCACCGAAAAGGTTTCCATCAATCTGAGGTATAAGCTACCAGCAATAACCTTTGGAACGTTAACCCCATGCCATGAGATCAAATATTTGAACATGAGTGTGGCTTCGAGGGATGCTTCAAACGAAAAAAATAAACCCTCGTTTTTCTGTAAGAGAAAAAACCTATTACTCTTGTAGACGGTGCTAGATCTCGGTATAGTCGTATTTCTCAACACAAATCTCAATGATTTTTCTTGTGTGTGCACTGCCATGAGTACCACCAAAGCAATACTTGTCAGGATTAATCTTGCCAAGATTGCTTCTAGCAGTGATGGAGTTCAAGAATATGGGGTTCCATGGCTACTGGCTTTGGACAATGAAGAAGATATCAATCATCATTACCACCGTAATAACTATAGCCGACGATTTTTTTTAAAACTATAGCTGATGAGATTTTATCTCGTCGACTATAGTGAAAAAAATGATTTTTTTTATATTTTTTTAAAAAACTCGTCGGCTACAGTGTTATAACCGACGAAAATGGATAAAAAAACTCGTCGGCTATACTATTATCGACAGGTTTTAACCAACGGACTTTAGCCGACGAATTTTAGGGGTCGTCGGCTAAAGTCAGCTGGCTAAATCTGTCGGTAATAGTATAGCCGACGAGTTTTTTTATCCATTTTCGTCGTTTATAGTACTATAGCCAACGAGTTTTTAAAAAAAAGTAAAAAAAAATTCATTTTTTTCACTATAGCCGACGAGATTTTTTTCTCGTCGGCTATAATTTAAAAAAAATCGTCGGCTATAGTTATTACGGTGGTAGTGCATGTCTTCAAGAGTAGTCCTTAGGCGCCCTTGGTGATGTGAAGAAATACTAACCCTTTGGTTTTCAATGTTAGGAAACTTGAGGCTGAACAAACCAAAGAGAAAAAAAAGATGGGAAATTTTCTCATATTTCGGTCACTCCTAAATTGGAACAAATATACATGGCTACATAAAAATGTACTAGAAAACTAATTATATGTATTAATTACAGAATATACAACTCTTAATATTCCTAGAAATGTGACTCACATCAACACTCCTCCTTAAGTTGGTGCATACAAGTCTTGAATACCCAACTTGTCAAGTGAATCATTGAAGGTCTTGGACGAAATAACTTTGGTAAGAATGAGATAATTCCTCCTATGAATGAACAAATGAAAACGAGATATTATGAGTATCTAGCTTCTCCTCGATGAAGTACCTATCAATCTCCACATACTTTATCTATCATGCTTCATGGATAGTGTACAATTTCTATTGAAGCCTTGTTATCAAAATAAAAATGCATTTTTTTTCTTCTACTAAAATTCCAAATCTCTCAAAAAATGTGTGAGACCCCGGAAATAATTAAGGACATTAACACGACACTTGACCAGTAATCTTGGTGATTACGAAGAACGTTGGAGGAAATTCTATGAAATTTCTAGGAAGATAAATCATTGGTTTAAAGTTTGACAAATATGCAAGTATCATTACAAGTTCGTGGTAATTTTTGTGGAGATTTCGGTAGCGTTAGTTATTTACTTCCAATTTTGGAAGATCGGAAATAAGAAATTAAATTAAATAAAAAGATTTTTGGTGGACAATCTAGACCATTGGATTTGAGTTGTGTAATACTCACAGTCAATCACAATATTCTTGATTTGGACCCTTTAGATGGAAGTGTATTTTTGCCTTGATTAGTTTAAAAAGAACTAGAAGCCAGCTGGCCCAACAAAACAACTCTCTTTGTTTAAAATGATATTCCCACCAGTTGCGTTCCATGGCCAACATCGACAAGATATGATGCTCTTTTGCCTTTGACGTCTTCATGAAAGTTTCTTGAAATTGTGTTTTCGGTATCATATCGAAATTTCGTGATAATACGATGGTGGAATCAAGATGAATCAACATAAATGCAATGAATGTTCATCACAGTTTTTAATTTTTATTATAGCATCAACTGGCCTCTAACTTATGTTGCATCTATAAAATTCTCTTCATCTGGATTATGAGTGATGCTCTTCAAATTGAGTATCTGAGAATTTTTGCTCATCAATGTTGGTATTATTGTGGTATCTGATCATATATGCATGGATAAACAAGGAACACTACTAGAAATAAGTACCAATATGACGAAAGAATTAAGGTTTCGTCGGGTAAGAAAACATTTCATCATCTAGGTCGCACTTAGGTAATGAAATTCTCTTTCGTCATCTAAAAAAACACTTATACAACAAAACATACATTTATCACCAGATTCGTCGCCTAAGTCAGCACTTAGGCGAGGAAAACAGTGATTCATCTTTTAACTACTACTTCAAGACAACGAAACTATAATTTGTTGCCTACGTATAAATCTCAGACGACAAAAAATGTTTTCGTCCTCTTAAAGTACCACTTAGATGATAAATTAGAGTTTCGTCATCTTAAAATTAGTACTTGGATGACGAATCACTATTTTCGTCACTGAAGTGATGACTTAGGCAACGAATCGTTTGTCGTTGTCGAAGTAGGTACTTAGAGTATCTCCAACAGTTCATGTAAAAATTCTCTATTATAGAAGATAAAAACACAAAATTTGTAAAATAAAATGATCTAATTCCAATGACTCTTCTATTCTATTATACGAAATTAAATGTTTTCTTATATAATTTAATGAATACATGTAATATTATATATCAAGCTCTAATATAATGTTAAAACTTGCTCTATTTTAGGAGAGAGAGGGAACTATGGTAGATGAGCATTAAATTTTAGAAGTTTTGTGACGAATATACAAGTTTTGAGAATTCTATAGATATAGATCGAGATTCTCTATATACGTTTTTCCATTTTTTTATAGAATACAAGATGGTTTACAAGAGGTGTTGGAGCTAAAAAAATGGTGTTTTTCCTCTAAAATAGCAATTATAGAGAGTTTACAAGAGCTGTTGGAGATGCTCTTAGATGAGGAAATTGTACACTTAGACGATGAATTATTTCGACGTCTAAGTCAAACTCAATTATTTAGATCATATTTCATTTCCAGATCGAGCATTTCCTCTCTCTCTCTCTCATCACTCAAACGCTCTCAAAACCTCTCAACACCACCTTTGGCCACAATTTAGATTTATACGGTTTTTCGACCTCCGGAATTCTAGTTTATCCTCCTATATATCTCTTTATTAGTGAAGGTATTAACTCATTTTTCTCGATTAATTTTTTTAAATTTAATTACGTACGTAATAACTTACGGTGATGAAGTTCTCCGGTGAAATACTCTGATGAATCTTTCTGGCGACCATGTTTGCATATATATAAGTTGCCAGCTAATTGCATGCATGTGTTCATTAAATATATATATATAATTAAAATGTTTGATTAATTAGTTGATAATTATGTATTAATATGTGGATTTAATATTTAAATACATTTTATTGTGTTATGTAATTTAATTACCTATCAGGAATATTGATTAATATTAGTTAAAAATGATAAGATCAATGGAATGTTGTTAGAATGACAAAGTTTTGCTAACTAATATGGCTAATTTGATAAATTTATGTTTCACTGCTCAACTTACGCAAAACTATGGATAAGAGTTAGATACATTTGAAAAATAGAAGTGGTGAGAGGTATATAGATGGAATCAGTTAGTTTATGATGTTTGGGATGCAACATGTTCAAGAAATGAGGCATTATGGGTATCCGTGCAGAAAAAATCTTAACAATCAGTATGTGGAGGTTAATGTTATGTCTCAAAATTTGTATGGCCACAGTATGATGTGGAGTTACACTACATGGAGTGAACATGATGAAGTAGTAGACTTCATCTCAGGGCCAAACTTCAGTGCAGGGTATAGTTACCATGGTGCCTCATAGTAGTGGCGCCTATTCTTGGAACCCCACTGTGGATTTGGTCCATGATGATTTTCCCGAATTTAGTCATGTTGGACACAAACACGAAGAGGGAGGTTATGATACTCATCATTATGGCATAGTCCCTGTAGTCTTCTCAGACACTGACACTATTGAAATGGATAAGTACAACAACATGCTGCTTCAAGCCCAGACCCCAGTGTACGATGGATGTGCACAGAATGTCTTGCACGCCATAATGACTAAAATTGAGTACAAAGTAAAGCACAAAATATCGGATGATAGTTTTAGCAAAATCTAGACACACACATGTGATTTTCTTCCTAACCATTACAAGCTTCTAGATTCCCATTACAAGGTAAAAAAGATCTCGAGCAAACTCAGTCTAGAGTACAAGATTCATGCATGTAGAATCTATTCTGTTCTGTTTTAGAAGGAGTATGCAGATTTTGACTACTATTCTTTTTGTAACCATTCCAGATGGTAGTACCCTACTAGGAAGCGCTCAAAGAAGAAGATTCTTGTTAAGGTTCTTTGCTATTTTTCGTCGATTCCCAGACTGCACCATTTGTACATGTCTCTATACACAACAGAGGCGATGAGATGGTATTCTAAACATAGAATAAATGAAGATGTTTTTAGACACATGGTAGATGTGGAGGCTTTTAAACATTTTGACAAGGAATTTCAAGAGTTTGTAGCAGAGGGTCGAAATGCCAGACTCCCACTTTCTATAGATGAATTCAATCCTTGGGGTAATAATACTGTTGCCGTCAGCACTTGGCCAGTTACTCTTTTTCAATACAATCTGCCTCCATAAATGTATATGAATAAGGAATTTAATTTCCTTATTCTGCTAATTTCAGGTCTTAAATCTCTTGGAAAGTGTTTAAATGTGTACCTCAGAGCATTGATTGACGAGCTGAAACTGTCGTGGGAAAATGGAGTTCCAACTTATGAAAAGTTCACTGACACAATGTTCATGATGAGAGCAGCGGTAATGTAGACCACTAGCGATTTTTCTACGTATGGGATGTTGACATTTTTCTTGAACCAAATGATACAATGCTTGTCTTGTCTCCTCATGATCACTAGTAGCGATAGACTAAAGATAATTTTGACGAGACAGTAGAGAATAATCATAAACCTCGACAGTGGTCTCATGAAGAGATTTTTGAGAGGTTAAGCAACTTAAATTTTGGTGTGTTTGACATGACGATCATGTGAAGAAACTCAATCCACACCTTCCAGACTATCTTAGATATTGGCATCACATGGGTATTTTCTTTTAACTGCCTTACTAGTCGAACTTGAAACTTGGGAACAACTTAGATGTCATGCACATAGAAAAGAATGTGTGTGATAACGTAGTGGGAACAATTCTCGGTATTAATTAAGTTCAAGACTGAGGATATTCCCAAAGCACAAAAATATTTGAAATCTATGAATTTACGCCGTCCCTTGGGTTTAAACCAGTGTTTTGAAGGATAGACTGAGGGATGTTGTATTCAACTAGTTTAAAAGTGTTCGATTTCCATCTAATTATGCAATGAATATATATCAATGTGTCAAAGTAGGGGAACACAAGTTCATTGGTCAAAAGATTCATGATTGTCACGTTATGCTGCAAAGTCTGATTCCAATGGTAATTCGACCTTATTTGCCTAAAGATCTCGTCAAACCAATAGTTGCATTGTGCAGATGGTGAATGAGAATATGCGCCACAGAGTTGAAGAAGTCAAATGTCGTCGAACTTCAATACGAAAGGTACAATATTTCATGTAACTAAATTTGTTAAACACATTTTCCATCATTTATATAATCTATTTTTTTTACACTAATGTGAAATAAGTTTTGCCATTTTGTAGACAACTTGGACAGTATAAATGATTCTTCAAAAATAAATTTGCTCGGATGGCTCCATAACTAAAACATACCTAATGCATAAGTACCTCAAAGATCCAGTCCTGACCGCCTCCAATACACATGTTAGGTATAATCTTTTAGTCGTCACAAATATTGTATGACCGTTTAGAAGAGTATTTAATGAAAGATTAATTCAGGCATAACTTAATGAAGCCCATTGGGTAGTGTTGCGAGATTGTGATGAGGTCGAGGAGTTCATGGAAGTTTACAGGGAGAAAATTCAGAGAGACAAACCGGACAAGAGTCATCAATGAGTTGAAAAAGTGGTTAAGAAGAGGTTCCTTTATCATTTCCTCCAATAAGTATGTTTAAACCATATAAGTTTTTTCCTTTAATTCCTTTATTTGATGTTGAGAAATCCAGATAGGAATAGGCCGGGGTTTAGGTAAAGTAATTTGTTATTTTGGTGTTTAATGGATTTGTAGTGTTTTTCCCCAATTTTTGCATGCAGGTTTATATATGGTTTCCTTTAGTTTTAGGGAAAACTATGTCAAATTTTGGGTAGATATTAATTAAATAGACAGTCATATATCTTGTTTACAATTTTGTAGATGGAGGATTTACACAAATCCTCAAACCATGAGGGGTGGTGGTCATGAAAAAAGCACATATTGGCCCATAAGTCGATCCAACACTATATTTACCCTGGATGTTTTGTCAATGGTGTAAAGTTTCGTTCAGTGGACCGAGATGAAGGAAAAAGAACACAAAATTGTGGGATCACGGTCCGATAAGGCACTGATGTATATTATGGGGTTATTGTTAATGTCCTCCATCTACTATATGGTAATGGTATCAACGTTTTCCTATTCAAGTGTAAATGGTTCAAGTGTACGAATAAACTCAAGCTGGTATGAAGATGAGTGTTTGACACTCAATGGATGTGTTCTATTTGGATGATCAGAAAGAGGGTGCAGGTTGGAAAGTAGTTAATCATATGTCTCACCGAGAAATATGGAGTACCGCAACACTCAAAGGGCGTCATCGGCTGACAACGAAATAATATCAATGTATATCAAGAACCTGTTACTTCTGCCATCCTAGATACAAGGCATCTGATTCACTATAATGAACACTTACCTATGCCTAATCGAAAAACATATCTTATTTAAAAGGAGATCAAGGACCTAGAGAATAACAATGCCTCTGAAGAGGAGCTGGAGGATGAAGACGACATCGTATACGATGATGATGATGATGGAGATTATGATGATGAGGATCAGTCGTCAGTTGAAAGTGAAGAGGAAGATGTTGATGAAGACTATGATGAAAAAGGTGATGGATAGATCGAATTTGATTGAATTTGAACTAATTTAATTAATTATTTTGTACGTGTATCAATTTTTTATCGATGATCGATTGAATTACAAGGCACTAATGAAAGGACCCAACCCCGATTTAGTTTACACCGGAATCAAACTCCTTCTGAAAACACGAACCAACAAAAACCATTAAAATTTCGGCAGAGTAACGCTAGTAACGCGGAATTGCCTTTACCTGCACTTGGGTAATAACACTTCATCCTATGCCACAAAAGCCAAACCGTGGGCACTTATCCCATCCGGATTTCTCAGTATCATATCAATAACAATAAATAGTAAACATAACTGTACTATATAGAAAATCCGGGAAAAATCACATAAAACATGTATCAGTATTGTATCAGAGCGACCTCTAATGTATATATATATACAAAATATACAACAGTAGGCGAAACAAGGAACCTACTCGAAAAGACAGGTAGCTTGAACAACTAGCCTCCGACCGCGACGTGAGACACCAGAATCCGAACTGCAAACTGGGCACGGAAACCGAAAAGCCCAGGGGAAAGGCAATAAAACGTTAGAGTGAGTGGATGAAAATAAACATATGCCTTTCACCAATTTCATATACATAATCAATGTAAAACAATGCGAGTTCGGAAAATATATATGGAGGTGCTAGGCGAATCTCTCAAACCCGACGGTCAGGCGAATCGCTCAAGCCCGACGGTAATAGGCCAGGAGAATCTCTCAACCCCAGCGGCATAAAAGGGGAATCTCGCAACCCTGCCCAGAGGAATCTCTCAATTCTGGTCAAACTACCGGTGATCAGCTGAGTAGCCGAAGCATCGATGCAAGTATGCCATCACCAGAAAAATATAAAATAATACCTCCGAAAATAATAAATGATTTCAACATCGTATAATAATAAATATGGAAAATCACGAACTCGCACAACAGTGAAAATATAAAAGTGTCCACTCACAGGTGAGCAAAGCGCGCACTCACGCTAATCACGTGGTCCGGCGGAAGATCCCTCGCCCAAAGCACGATCTCGATCCCCTGAATAATCACAAAATATATCTAATCAAAATTACAATTCACAACACTGTACCTCACCTCAGAAATCAACCGTTCCCGGAAACATATAACTGATACAAAAATAATCAACCAAATTCCCGAAATCTCTACTCAAACCCTCGACTGAAAATCCGGTACCCAAATCAACTTAAAAACCTCAAGGCGACGATCGGGGCGCGAATACGAACGAAATGACATATAACTCGACACATTTCCAGAAAAAAGTCAACGATCGGGGCGCGAATACGAACGAAATGACATATAACTCGACACATTTCCAGAAAAAAGTCAACGATCGGCGGAGCTCTGCCGGTGACTGCCGCCGCCAGCGGCGGCGTGCCGTCAACTGGAGAGATTTTCCGGCGGCCAAGCTCCCACAAAGTTCTCCTCAACAGGCCCAACAACTTTTCCAACTGTGGCAACCACCAATTCCGGCGAGGTTGGCTGGAAATCAGCTCGAAAGCTCAAAACCCCAAACCGGCCGGAAAACTTCCCAGGTCGATTCCGGCGTCGTCGCCCCACCTCGTCCCTCCAAACCAAAGGGAAAATGACCACCATCCAAATAGTAGGAAATTGAAAGAAGAATCGATCCATACCAAGGTCCAAGCCGGAGGTGGTCGGAATGACGAAGTCCAACGGCGGCAGCGCGTTTCGCGCTGTGGAGAACCGGTCAGCCCAAAAGTCAACGGTCAACTCCCTGGTCAACGCTGGTCAAACTTCCAACAGTGTTTTCGATAATTTTTCGACTATTTCTGATATATATACTCGCGTCTCGGGACGATTAACGGTCCAAAACGGATAACCATTACGATTCGGATAAACTCGATATGAACGGATAAACTCGAAGATATTCTGAAACTTCAAATATTCATATTATATTTCTCGGTCGTCGAAATAATCATCTGGAACCACCCACGAACTCAAAATCACGTGTACAACAACTCTCGAGAAGAGACTCAACTCAAATTCTCGGCCGATAATTAAGTCGTGATTAAAACCGGTAAATCAATCAATTATCGGAAAACAGTAATTACGCGCTAACTCGTGAATTAAGCTGATTACTCTACTGATTCTGTTCCGGGTCGTCACAAATCTACGCCCCTTAAAAAAATTTCGACCTCGAAATTTACGTACCTGTCAAGTGAACAGATGAGGATACTGCTCCCGCATACACTGCTCAATCTCCCAAGTGGCCTCCTCAACTGAGTGATTCTGCCACAAGACCTTCACCAGTGGTATAACACGGTGCCTCAACTCCTGCTCACGCCGATCGAGAATATGTACTAGCTCCTCCACATACATCAAATCCTCTCGGATAGGTGGCTGATGTGGCGCTAGCACATGCGACGGATCTGAGATATACTTCCGCAACATCGAAACGTGGAAAACATCATGAACACGAGCCATCTTAGCTGGCAACTCAAGTCTGTAAGCCACGACTCCAATCCTCTCGGTGATCTCGTACGGACCAATGTACTTTGGTCGAAGCTTGGCACTCTTCCCGAAATGCACCACTCCCCTCCATGGAGATAGTTTCAGGAAGAGCCAATCGCCCATATCAAACTCGAGACTCTTTCTCTTCACGTCCGCATAACTCTTCTGGAAATCCTGGGTAATCTTCAATCTATCCCGGATAATTTGGATGTTCTCCATGGTGCTCTTCACCAGCTCAGGGCCAATAAGCCATCGCTCGCCCACCTCACTCCAACACAAAGGAGTCCGGCACTGCCTCCCGTACAGGGCCTCGTACGGTGCCATTTTGATACTGGCCTGATAGCTGTTGTTGTAGGCGAACTCTATCAAATGCAGTTGCTGGTCCTAATTTCCCCGAAACTGCAAAACACAAGAGTGTGTATAGTCCACTCAGACTGCCCGTCAGTCTGAGGATGAAAAGCTGTACTGAAACGCAATCTCGTGCCCATGGCTCGCTGCAATGCCTGCCAGAACTCGGAAGTAAACTTATTGTCTCGGTCAGAAACAATAGATACAGGCACACCGTGCAGTCGAACGATCTCCGATAAATACAGTTTTGCCAATCTACCTACTGATATCCCCGGAAGTGCGATAAAATGAGCGGATTTCGTCAGTTGATCCACAACAACCCAAATACCAGTGTTGCCAGCCGAAGTACGCGGTAACTGATAAACGAAATCCATGGTAATGTGCTCCCACTTCCAAACCGGAATCTCCAATGGCAGTAACTTTCCCGCAGTCTTCTGCCTCTCCGCGTTAACCTGCTGACAGATCAAACATCGGCTCACATATGCAGCAATCTCTCACTTCATGTTGCGCCACCAGTAATTCGCTCGAACTGTACGAAACATCTTCGTACCACCGGGATGCATCGCATACACCGAACAATGTGCTTCGTCTAATATCTCCTTCTTCAGACTCTCATCTTTGGGCACGCACAACCTGCCTCGGAAAAGCAACATACCGTCATCACTCAATCGAAACTCTATTGGTACACCATTCCGTATCATGGTCTTCTCGTCCAACAAGTAGGAATCCGAACCCTGAGCTTCCCGAACCTGATCAACCAACACGGGTCGAACCTGGAAACTGGCTAACAAAGCACCATCGTCATTCCACACGAACTCGGCTCCCGTAGCCCGAAGCTCAGCTAACATAGACACTCTGGCCACACACACGTGAAACAACGAAGCTCCGGACTTTCGACTGAGTGCATCGGCAACAACATTGGCCTTCCTTGGATGGTACTCGAAAGTGCAATCATAGTCGTTGATCAACTCCATCCACCTGCGTTGCCTCATGTTCAAGTCTGGCTGTGCAGTAGGTGAGACTCTTGTGATCAGTGTAGATCTTGCACTGAGCTCCATACAAGTAATGTCTCCAACTTTTCAATGTTAAGACAATAGCGGGCAACTCCAAATCATGGGTCAGATAGTTGACTTCGTGTGGTTTCAGCGGCCTGGAACCATACGCTACAACTCTGCCATGCTGCATCAGCACACAACCAAGTCTCATCTTCGACGCATCACTGTAAACCACGAACTCACCGCCGTCGTCTGGTAAAGTCAGAATCGGTGCAGTAGTCAACTTTTCCTTCAGGAGCAAGTAACTGTCCCCACATGCATTGGACCACTCAAACTTGACGCCTTTCTTCGTCAACTTGGTCAGTGGAGTAGCAATTCGAGAAAAATCCTGTACAAAACGCCGATAATAGCTTGCCAAACCCAAGAAACTCCGGATCTACGGTACAGTGGTAGGTCTACTCCAATTCAGCACGGCCTTGATCTTGTCAGGATCTACACTAACTCTCTCAGCCGATATCACGTGGCCCAGAAACTTCACACTGTCCAACCAAAACTCGCACTTGCTGAACTTTGCAAACAACTGATTGTCTCGCAAAGTCCGAAACACTGCTCGCAAATGCTTCTTGTGATGGTCCACACTCCTGGAATCGTAGGCCACAACTCTACCATGTTGCATCAACACACAACCAAGCCCCAACTTCGACGCATCACTGTACACTACGAACTCACCGCTGTCGTCTGGCAATGTCAGAACCGGTGCAGTAGTCAACCTCTCCTTCAGAAGTAAATAACTCTCCTCACATGCATCAGACCACTAAAACTTGATGCCCTTCTTCGTCAATCTGGTCAGTGGTGTAGCAATCCGAGAGAAATCCTGTACAAACCGCCGGTAATAGCCTACTAAACCCAAGAAACTCCGGATCTCCGGTACCGTAGTAGGTTTACTCCAGTTCAGCACGGCCTCGATCTTGTCAGGATCAACACTGACTCCCTCAGCCGATATCACGTGGCCCAGAAACTTCACACTATCCAGCCAAAACTCGCACTTGCTAAACTTCGCGAACAACAGATGGTCCCGCAAAGTCCGCAACACTGCTCGCAAATGCTTCTTATGCTGGCCTACACTCCTGGAATAGATCAAAATATCATCGATAAACACAATCACGAACTTGTCCAGAAACCGTCTGAACACCCGGTTCATCAAGTCCATAAAAGCTGCGGGGGCGTTGGTCAACCCAAATGGCATAACCAAAAACTCGTAGTGCCCATACCGAGATCTGAAAGCTGTCCTGGCCACATCAGACTCTCGGATCCTTAACTGATGATATCCAGACCTGAGATCAATCTTCAAAAAGACTGAAGCTCCCTTGAGCTGATCAAATAAGTCGTCAATCCGCAGCAACGGATACTTGTTCTTCACGGTGACCATATTCAGCTTCCGATAATCGATGCACAACCGCATGGATTCATCCTTCTTCCGCACAAACAAAACTGGGGCACCCCACGGCAAAACACTGGGTCGAATGAAACCCTTTTCCAGCAACTCCTGGAGTTGAATCTGTAACTCTTTCAACTCCGCTGGCGCCATACGATACGGTGCCTGAGATATGGGTCCTGTACCCGATAATAACTCAATAGTGAAATCAATCTCTCGAACTGGAGGTATACCCGGTAACTCCTCCGAAAAAACATCTGGAAACTCGGAGACAACCTCAATACCACTAATGTCTGGCACAGCAACTGTGGTGTCCACAACATGAGCTAAGTAAGCAACGCAGCCCTTCTTCATCAATCGATCCGCCTTCATCGCGGAAATCACACATGGCAATGAAGTGTTCTTCTCGCCGCGAAACAATATCTCAGGAAAACCTGGTCGTCGAAATGCAGCCTCCTTCTTGTGATAATCGAACATAGCCCAATGTTTCTCCAAGAAGTCCATACCCAAAATCAGATCAAAGTCGACGATATCAGGCAACAACAAATCTGCGTCTAAGCCATGGCCTCCAATAAAAATCTCACAGTCTCTGTATACCCAGCCAATACTGACAATCTCACCAGACGGATACAACACTCTCCACAACCCCGGAAGTGGAGACGCAGGTACAGTAGCTAAAGATGATAGTCTATACGACATAAATGAATGCGTAGCACCTGGATCTAATAATGTAAGTACTGGAATACCAAAGACATGCAACGTATCGATAACAACCTCTGGTGAAGCTCTGCCATCGCGCAAAGTCATGGCATAAACCCTAGCTTGCCTGGCCGGTCGTCCACGCTGAGGCTGTCCCTGCTACCTGCCCTGACCCATAAACTATGCTGGTCGAGCCCCCGAAGTGGCATCTCGCTCTCCTCCGAAACTCTGGGCCGCCTGTCTACCAGCACCATCAAGCTGGAAACACTCTCGCGCATAGTGACCCACCTGGCCACAACGAAAACAAGTGATAGGGCCTCGCTGAGTTGGACCAACATGGTGCCTGCTGCAGAGACTACACAATGGGTACTCCCTCGGTACGACAAAAGAGCCACCGGTACGCCTAGGATAACTGGAACCACTAGAACCCCCACTAGACTGTGGTCGCTGCTGTCGGTCTCTCTTCCATCTCTGCCTCAGTCTCAGTGTACTAGCTGGTGGTCGATATGGTCCACTGCCCAAGGATGAAACCGAACCGGAAGTATCAGAACTCTGCCTCTTGGAAGGCCTCTGACTCGGTCCACCCTCCTCAAATTGTCTGGGCTGGTATCTCATCTGCCTTTCCTTCTCGATATCCTCTCCTCAAAGTGCTGCACTGACAAACTCATCGAAGTTGTTTTGAGGCATCGTAGTCAGAGTCCCCATGATGTTCAAGTTCAAACCCAGCTCAAATCTGCGGCACTTGGCTTCCTCAGTAGCCATAATGTCATGCGTAAACCGAGATAAGTGGGTAAACCTGTCCCGGTACTCAAGCACAGACAAACTGCCCTTCCTCAAGTTCGTGAACTCCTCATACTCTGGTTGCTACAGAGCCTGGTTGAAGTATCTCCGCATAAACAAATCTCGAAACAAAGTCCACGGAGTATCAACTGGTACCCGATCGGTGCTAACCCACCATAAGTATGCATCTGACTCAAGTAATCCAACTGTTGCCACTGTCATCTGCTCAGGGGTAAAATGCAGACGCTCACAAACTCATTCAACCTGAACCAACCATGCCTCACAAATCTCTGAATCAGCTGAACCCGAAAAGACAGTCGCACCAGCAATACGAGCTTTGACCACAGGGTCAAAATGCTCCTCCAAAAACAACACTCGCATCAGCAAGTCGTGCGTCCAGCGATACTCATCAGGATCCACTTCCCGATCAACACGGGGACCACGTCGAGGAGGCATCCTACTAATAAAAGACAAGCATTAGGTACAAGCAGAAGGAACGTAATCATGAGACCTGAGATATTTGAGAACACACAACACCCGAAGCATTGATGAGTACCGCTGGCCAGTCGGGTCATCGCTCCAGAAATGCTATACAAACTCAAATACCCTAAGCGTCACAACTACAAGAGTCCATAGAATCTGACAACCTAATGCTCTGATACCAAGCTGAAAGGACCCAACCCCGATTTAGTTTCGTAAACCGGAATCAAACCCCTTCTGAAAACACGAACCAACAAAAACGATTAAAATTTCGGCAGAGTAACCTTTACCTGCACCCGGAAAATGACACTTCATCCTATGCCACAAAAGCCAAACCGTGGGTCCCAATCCCATCCGGATTTCTCATTATCATATCAATAACAATAAATCGTAAACATAACTGTACTATATAGAAAATACGGGAAAAACCACATAAAACATGTATCAGTATAGTATCAGAGTGACCTCTAGTGTGTGTGTATATATATATATACAAAATATACAACAGTAGGCGAAACAAGGAACCTACTAGAAAAGACAGGTAACTCGTACAAATAGTCTCCGACCGCGACGTGAGACACCAGAATCCGAACAGCAAACTGGGCACGGAAACCGAAAAGCCCAGGGGAAAGGCAATAAAACGTTAAAGTGAGTGGAGGAAAATAAACATATGCCTTTCACCAATTTCATATACATAATCAATGTAAAACAATGCGAGTTCGGAAAATATATATGGAGGTGCCAGGCGAATCTCTCAAGCCCGACGGTTAGGCGAATCGCTCAAGTCTGACAGTGATAGGCCAGGGGAATCTCTCAACCCCAATGACATAACAGGGGAATCTCTCAACCCTGCCCAGAGGAATCTCTCAACTCTGGTCAGACTACAGGTGATCAGCCGAGTAGCCGAAGCATCGATGCAAGTATGCCATCACCATAAAAATATAAAATAATACCTCCGAAAATAATAAATAATCTCAACATCGTATAATAATAAATACGGAAAATCACGAACTCGCACAACAGTGAAAATATAAAAGTGTCCACTAACAGGTGAGCAAAGCGCGCACTCGCGCTAATCACGTGATCCGGCGGAAGATCCCTCACCCGAAGCACGATCTCGATCCCCTGAATAATCACAAAATAAATCTGATCAAAATCACCATTCACAACATTGTACCACACCTCGGATATCAACCGTTCCCGGAAACATATAACTGATACAAAAATAATGAACGAAATTCCCGAAATCTCTACTCAAACCCTCGACTGAAAATCCGATACCCAAATCAACTCGAAAACCTCAAGGCGACGATCGGGGTGCGAATACGAGCGAAACGACATATAACTCGACACATTTCCAAAAAAAAGTCAACGGTCACCGGAGCTCCGTCGTTGACTGCCGCCGCCAGCGGCGGCGTGCCGTCAACCGGAGAGATTTTCTGGCGGCCAAGCTCCCACAAAGTTCTCCTCAACAAGCCCAACAACTTTTCCAACTGTGGCAACCACCAATTCCGGCGAGGTTGGCCGAAAATTAGCTCGAAAGCTCAAAACCCCAAACCAGCCGGAAAACTTCCCGGCTCGATTCTGGCGCCGTCGCACAACCTCGTCCCTCCAAACCAAAGGGGAAATGACCACCATCCAAAACCCAACAAAACCCACAAAGAGTCCACCCCGGAAAGTCACCGGAGCTCCGCCCCTAACTAAGCCGATTCCGGCGAAAAAATCTCAAACTTCATCTCCTCCGTTTTTCTTCAAATCAACATCAAATTCCAAAATTTCAAGTCCTAAACAGTAGGAAATTGAAAGAGGAATCGATCCATACCAAGGTCCAAGCCAGACGTGGCCAGAATCACGAAGTCCAACGGGAGCAGCGCGTTTCGCGCGGTGGAGAACCGGTCATCCCAAAAGTCAACGGTCAACTCCCTGGTCAACGCCGGTTAAACTTCCAGCAGTGTTTTCGACAATTTTTTGACTATTTCCGATATTTATACTCGCATCTCGGGACGATCGACGGTCCAAAACAGATAACCATTACGATTCGGATAAACTCGATATGAACGGATAAACTCAACGATATTCCGAAACTTCAAATATTCATATTATATTCCTCGGTCGTCGAAATAATCATCTTGAACCACCCACGAACTCGAAATCACGTGTACAACAACTCTCGAGAAGAGACTTAACTCAAATTCTCGGCCGATAATTAAGTCGTGATTAAAACCGGTAAATCAATCAATTATCGTAAAACAGTAATTACGCGCTAACTCGTGAATTAAGCTGATTACTCTATTGATTCTGTTACGGGTCGTCACAACTAATAAAAAGAGGTTTAAATTGAGTGTTTGTAATACTTGTTATGTCTTACAAGAATGAGTTTAGAATAAACAAAGGAGGATACTTTTTTTTAAATGAATTTAGACAACGAAATTGTAATATTTTTTCGTCTAAGAACATATCTTGACGAAGAAAAAGTGAGCGTCTAAGAACATATCTTGACGAAATAGTAATATTTTGTCGTCGAAAAACTACTTAGAAGATGAAAGTTTATCATTTTTTCGTCTAAGTCATTCCTAAACCCTAAACCCTAACCCTAAACCCTAAACCCTAATCCTAATTCCTAAACCCTACTAATATAAGACGACAAAATATTAATGTTTCGTTGTCTAAGTTCTACTCAGAGGACGAAATTCAACAATTTTTGTCGTCTAAGTAGAGTTTCACTATCTGATCTATTATAAGAGCAAAATCATGTGGACCATGTTATATTGCGGATTGTATTCGTTGATGGCATAGAGTAAGAAATTCTTGGACTATGAATGTCAACGATTCAAAAATCGGAGTTAGGCAGCTTTGTATATCATTGTTTCCGTTTTATTGAAATTTCAGTATTATGGTTGACTATGCTGATCAAACTCTTAACGGACTTTGTATTGACTTAAAACTTGTCTACTTACATTGTATGATGTGATGAATATATCGAACTATTTTTTTTCTAAATTCAATTTCGTTAATATTGAGGTGGAGTGAATACAAACATACGAACACTTCAGTTATATAACATTAGTAGATGTATAATAAGCATTAACTCGTTAATCTACTTTTTATGTCAAATTTTAATTAATTTATATTTAATTGATATAATTTTTTTTGATATAAGTGGAAATGCTCGTAATGTCAAAAATAGTTTTACAATTCATAATTAACGATCGTTTCCGTTTTTTATATAAAATTTTGTAGATATTCACAAAATTATATCGTTTGAATACGAAAACTTTCCAAATTGGGTTCAACTTTTTTTTGTACAATGTCATCTAAATCAAACAGTTACATTTGATGGTTGCTTTCTTATAAGGTTCATGCAAGTACCCTAAATTATTGAGATTATGGTGATTATGTTCTGATTATGGAGTTTATGTATAATTGTTGTTGATGGATCCTTTAATTATCTACTTTGTTGAATAAAAATGGATAAGGCATCAATGAATAAGGCAGAACATGTAATGAGGCTTAAGTTGAATATCTACTGGATAAAATTTATGGTTTTATTGACTAAATGTTAATTTTCGATGTCATACAACTTAATTAAGATGCCTGATGGTAGGAACAGGTGCATTGCACAAGAGAAAGCTGTCGAATTCAAATTCATAGGATGACAGTTGGGTTGGGTTAAACCTTAGAGGAGACCATTACAGCTCTTTCGACTCCGGCGGCTTCTCAGACGATACCTTAAGCTCGAAATGAAGCGGCTACAACCTATACAAACGAGTCAGATATTTTTTCTTCGACAACAACGTCACAAGGTCCCCAAGAATCAGTGAACGATTCTATTTGCTATAGAGCCTGACACAAAGTGAATAGGAGGGATCCTGCAGCCCCCGTCCCCAAACGCACTCGAGGACTTGTGAAGGGAGCGAAAGTCGAAAAGATAGTAAAGTCAACGAGGAAGAAAATCGAGGTGTCGTTCGATGAGTTCATTAGAAGTCCTTTGATGCCAGAGCTGAGTATTTTATTCTCACACATCATTAAATCTATCATACAGAACAACATACGTATGATAGCCTCTTCTTGGGTCGACCTTCCCCAAGCCAAAAATTTCAGGGCGTACCGTGAACTCTCTGTAATAAAGACTATTTAATTTTATTTAATTTTATAAATAATTAGAAAGCATAGAGGCATAAAGTCTAGAAATTTAATTTTTTATTTATTTTTTCCTTGGTACATTATGACTTTGAAGGCAGACCGGAGATGAGCGAATACGTAGAGGACATAGTATCTTAAGTTATTATTTAATTTTTAATTCAATTTCTATTACCAAAATAATTTTAATAAAATATAAATAAAATTACAACTTAGACGATGAAATATTGAATTTCGTCGTCTAAGTGAGTTCATTAGACGACGAAATATTTTTCGTCGTCTAAGTGAATTTAGACAACGAAATTTTTTTTGTCGGCCAAGTGTGATACTGTAGACGACGAAAAATATTCCATCATCTAAGTGTGATACTTTAGACGACGAAAAATATTTCGTCGTCTAAGTGTGATACCTTTGATGACAAAAAAGGTTTCGTCTTCCAAAGTATTGTACCCGACGAAAAATTTCGTCGTGTAAATATTTAGACGACGAAGTAAGTTTCATCCTCTAAGATGTCACTTAGGTGAAGTTTTTTTTCATCATCCAAGAGCTTCCACGTCGACACATAGACGACGAATCTTAGGCGACGAAAGTTTCGTCTCCTAAACGAAAAATGCCACTTAAGTGACTAAATTGCTTCGTCGCCTAAGTACATTTTTTGGGTAGTGTTATATCATCACCGACATAAGGGAATTGATTCGGTGTAATTAATGAACACTTACCCATGCCTTGTGGTGCCATAGATCTTACTCAAGAGGAGATCAATGACCTAGAGAAGAATGCCACTGAAGAGGAGCTAGAGTATTATGAGGACGACGTCGTATATGATTCAGACGATGGAGATTATGATGATGAGGATCATGCACTTGAGTGAGAAGGATGATTAAAACGATGATGATTATGATGATGGAAGAGATTGATATTTAAATATATGTAATAATTAATTATAATTAATTAATAGATGGAGATAATTCGATCGAATTCGAACTTAATTTTTATGTACGCGCAAGAATGTTAATATGCGCATGAATAAATAAATAATTAATTAATTATTAAAGCCTACTAATTAAAAGTTGTTTATTTAGAGTGTTTGTAATAATTAATTATGTCTTAAGCATGAATGATTTTAGAATATATAAATAAATGCAAAATGCTTTCATGGTCTTAGGTGAACTTAGACGACGAAATGAATATATATATATTCATATATTCATGCTAACCCAATACCCTAATCCTAAACCATTTCCCCTAAACCCTGAAAGTGTTAGACAACGAAATAAGTTAATTTCGTCGTCTAAGTGCTACTTAGACAACGAAATCCAACCACTTTTGTTGTCTAAGTAGAGTTTCACAATATGCCCTCTATGAGTACGGTCATATGTACCACGTTAGATTGCGGATTATATTCATTGAGGGTATATAGTAAATAATTCTTGGACTGTGGGTGTCGGTGGTTTGAAAATCAAAGTTATGAAGATTCCTATATCAACAATTCTGTTTCGTAGAAATTTTGGTTTTACGGTTGACAAAGCTGATCAAACCCCTAACAAAATTTGTATTTGTAATGATTCAAACTTTAAATAGTGAGTTAATCATCATTAGTCATGCTAGTTATCGAGCTATGCATCATATGTCACGTTTATCAATACTCGTCGTAGCTAAAAAATTGACTTTATATAAGTTATGATGTTGGACTCATTTTCTTCACATAAGCTGTGGAGAATTTTATTACAAACTCGTGCATATTTTTATTTTATTTTTCAGAGTTCCCAGCTAATTTTGACGAATTTTGTAAGTTTTAATTAAAAAGTAATTAAATTAGAAAACTACTATTCGTAGAATTTTGTGATTAGTAAAAAGTAATAGATTACTAAACTACTATTTTTAGAATTAATTAAACTACTATTCGTAGAATTTTATTAGATTTTCTACCAAAGTTGGGGAAAGCCTAACATTTACTCGACCTGATTCTCTTTCCCTATGTCATGTCTCTGAGCTGCTGTGGACGGCGATTTTCTGCCATCCAACCATCTTAGAGCTCTATCTCCATCTCTTTCAAATTGCCTCACACTCCTCATCATTCCCCTACTCATGATTCCATCAATGGGGCAATGACGTGCTGAAATTAACGTTGACAAGCTTTAGGTTTTCACCTAGAACTGTCGACGACGGCGAGGACGATGCAGGCAATGATGCGCCGTTGCACCAAGGGGTTTGCTTTTGAAGCCCACCACCCCAGGAGTTGAACATTGCCTCTCTAGCACTGTACGCGTCTTACGAATCTCGCCAGAATTTGACGAGATTTCTGAACTTTCAAGGTAAATTTGTGACGACCCGGACCAGAATCAGCAGTATGATCAGCTATTTACGTGAGTTACCGCGTAGTCGCTGATGTTCGACAGTTATGTGAATAGCCGGATTTGTTAACGACTTAATTATTGGCCTAGAATTGGAGCTGAGTCTCTTCTCGAGAGTAGTTCTATGTGTGATTTCGAGTTCGTGGGAGGTTCCGGATCGTCATTTGGACGACCGAGGAATTAATTATGAATATTTGAAGTTCGGGTTTTAATTGTGGACTTCTTAACGACTAAATTATCAGTAGAGAATTTGGTTACGGCTTCTTCACAGAAGTTGTTCAGAATTTAATTTCGAGCTCGTGGGAACTTCTGGAGCATTGTTTTGAGTTACGAAGAATTAGTTGCGAATATTTCCGTTTGTTAATTATTTAGTCGATTTAAATGTGTTGGTTTGAATGGTTGACTTTTTATCCAATTGGCCGATGTGTTTGACTTTGGGGGATAATTGAAGAGTATGTCGAGATGAGTTTGTGGCCGAGAGAATTATCGGGATCGGAATCACGACGAGTAAGTCACGGGTGTTTAAAGTTTGTCGAAATAGATAAGTATGAGGTTTCCGATTTGGGAAAGAGTATAAATAGTAACCTGCCATAAAGGGAAAGTCAACAGAAGCTCATTTAATGAAGTTGACCGAGTTGACTGGGTCAACTCGGTGGTGGAGGAGGCCGACGGGAAGGAGGAGCTCCACGGCGGTGATGTGGCTTCCGGCCACCTCCGGCCTTGGTTACGGACCTGTTCCCCTCGGCTCAACCTCACGAGTCTAGCCCCGGCCTCGTTTTCCGGCATGGTGCACGGTGGAGGAAGATATTCCGGCAACAAAGAGGAAGAAAAATGGTGATTTCGGGTTCAATGTTTTAGGCCGAATTGAGCTACTACTTTGAGTGGGCTTTGAAGCTCTCCTCACCTACAAGCTACCATGTAAGTTTGGTGTTTCAATTTGATGTGTGCTTGGAGAATTTTGGGTTTGAATTTTGTGTACCAATTCGGTTTTGCTTGAAATTGGATGAGTTAGAGTGAGAATTGGCCTTCGTTGCAGTTGACAAAGTTGCTCAGTGGTTGATTTGGAGTGAAATAGGGGTTGCTCCGCCGGAAGATTTTCATTTTGGCAGCGGCACCGTCATGGGCGGCGGTCAACGGCGGTCAACTTTGACTTTTTGGGATTTTCGACAAGTTGCATGTCATTTAACTCGAAATCGCGCCTCGATCGCAGTGGGGAGGTTCGTTTCTCGATTTGAGCATCCGAAAATACAGTGAGGTATTGAGGTGTGATTTCTGGATTTCCGACAGTTTGTCGTAATCGAATTACATGTTTCCGAGGACGGTGGTTTCTCGTGATTTGATTTGTATTGTTGAGTTGTGACTTTGAGTAATGTACTTTGTGATTATTCAGGGGTTCGTAATCGTTCCTTTGGCGAGGGACTTTCCGCCGGATCACGGGTTAACGCATATCGCGTTACGCTAGTCTGTGAGTGGACAATTTCTTTTCACGGATTGTTTGCGAGTCTTTTATGTGATTTACGAACTTGAGCATGCGTATGAGATTTCGGATTACATGAGCATTTGTTTTACGATTATACGATTATACTTATATGGATATACGTATACGAATATGCATACACTTATATATTGTTTCATGCATTTGCATCGAACTGTTTATGATTTGGTTTACACAGAGTACAGTCTTGGTTACGTTGTTGTATCGATACACTTGCCTCTCGGCTAATCCCCGATGGTAGGCTTTATTTCAGGGGATGCTGTGACTCCTGACCCGAGGTCTTTACCGGGGGGAGGCAGACCTTTGACTTGAGCCCATTTCTGGCTAGAATCACGTGTGGGTCTAGGATCCCGTGATTCTGACTGTACTAGCACGGTGTGTGTCCATGAGTGACCCCGTGGGATTTATACTTGCATGCTCAGTACGCTAGAGGATTATGGTTTTACCTCGTGTACTTATTGTTTTTATTTACCTGGACTCGCATATGTTGTTTTAAACATATATATTAACTGGCGAAAGACATTTATTTTCGTCCACTCACTCTAACAGTTTTCATGTCTTTCCCCTGGGCTTTTCGGTTTCCGTGCCCAGTTTGCAGTTCAGGCTCTGGTGTTGCACGTCGTGGTCGGAGGCATAGTGCTCGAGCTACCTTATTTCTTCCAGTAGGTTTATTGTTCTACATACTATGGTATACTGATATGTTTATACATTAGAGGTTGCTCTGAGTAATCTGTTGTTTATGCTATACGATTGTACACCGGATTTCAGTAAAGTACTATTATATTTATTGTTTTACTTTACTGTTGATATATTGAGAAATCCGGATGGGATTGGTGCCCACGGTTTATTTTTTGTGGCATAGGATGAAGTGTATTTTCCACGTGCAGGTAATGGTAATTCTACGTTAGTAGCCAAACTCTGCCAAAATTTCTACGGTTTTTGTTGGTTCGTGTTTTCGAGGGGGTTCGATTCCGGTTTAGGTAACTAAATCGGGGTTGGGTCCTTTCAGCTTGGTATCAGAGCATTAGGTTATAGGTTCTGTAGACTTCTATAGTCGTGTTTACTAAGGATATTTGAGAATGTACAGCATGTCTGGAATGGTGACCCGACTGGCCGGCGGATACTCATCAATATTCCGGGTGTTGTATACTTTCAAATATTTGAAGTTCCATGATTACGTTCCACTTGTTGTGAACGATGTTTCATTCATTAGGATGCCTCCTGACGTGCTTTCCGTGTCGTTTCGGTTGTGGATTCTGTTGAGGATCATTCGACGCGTGAGTTGCCAGAGAACTGTGGATTTGGATGAGTATTCTGAGTTCAGAGAATTGTGTGGCACGGTTTACCTGGTTGTGTGTGTATGAGCGTCTACATGTTGCCTCAGAGCTGAGAATTGTGGCAGTTGATGTGTTTGCCTGAGTCAGATTATTGTGTTTTGTGGGCTGATATTGTATGAGTTCCTGTTGCGACTCCATGGCCTACATTCAGGGTGTTGTTTGTACGGTAAAGGTTTGTCAGGCTACCCAGCAATCGAATGTGGAGTGTTTATCCACCTGAGGCAGAGATGCATTATCCTCATGTTTGTCCTGTTTGCACGAGTTATGTGGCTTCAGAGGAAGCAGTGCACGAGGTTCGAGATGAGTTTGAACCTGAGTATCAGAGAGAGTCTGATTGATGTGCCTCGAGTTAGCCGTGAGGAGCTTAGTGTGCTGCACTCAGTAGCGAGGCTATTGAGAGGGAAAGATGTACGCGGTTTTCGATGTGATGGTTTGAGGGAAGTGGATTTAGTCGAGGTTTTGATGAGGTTGAGTTCCGACACCTCAAAATCAGTGACGTCATCAGGCTATGGTCTTTTCGGTTGTGTTGAGGGTCATCAGATCAAGCAGAGGATCCGTTGGTGATGGCGGAGACCACAGAGTGGCGGACTTGCTCATGTGGCATGTGTTCGAGTGATCGTTGGTGATTCTTTCACGCAGCAGGTGTTGCGGTGACTTGTGTTCGTGGAGCACTTTCAGTTGCTGTTTCGGTGACCAGGAGGGTCACGTTACAAGGGAGCGGCCTCAGCCAGCTGTTTTAGGAGTTCAGCAGCTCGAAGTTCAGGAGGATGTCATGATGCTGTTTCTAGAGCTTGACCAATGTAGCCTTTTGATGAGTTATCCAGCAAGTCGCAATTGACGTGGGCGACTAGTTGGGCATGTTGGAGTTCGTGCCATGACCTTGTTTGAGGACAGATTTTTCTCCGAGGTTACTGTTGATTGATATCCATATGATTGTACCTGTATCTCCATTTCCGAGGTTTTGGAGAGTATTGTATTCATCCGGAGGTTGCGAGATCGTTGTTGGAGGTTATGTGTTAGCCGCGGATTTGTTATAGCTGGGTATTATGGTTTTGGTATGATTGTGAGTATGGACTTACTGACGATGCATTTGGCTGTGTTCGAGTACCTCGATAAGGAGGTTGTGTTTCGACGACCAGGTTTCCCCGAAATACTGTTTCGCGGTGATGGTCGAGCGGATGATGGTAGAGACAGTTTGTGTTACTTGTTTAGCTCATGTTGTGGATACTACGGTTGTTGTGCCCGACATTGGTGACATTGAGGTGGTTCCCGAGTTCCAGGCGTGTTTCGAAGGAGTTACTAGGTATTCCTCCAGTTAGGGAGATCGACTACATTATGAAGCTTGTATTGGGCGCTGGACTCATTTACCGACGTCTTGTCGTTCGGAGCCAGCGGAGCTGATAGAGCTACAGTTTCAACTCCAGGAGTTGCTGGAGGAGGTTTCAGGAGATTTCATGCGACCCCGCGTATTTGCGTGGTGTACTCTTGCATTGTTCGTACGGATGTCGGATGGTTCGACGTGGTGGTGCGTTGACTACCGGAAGATTGATTTGCTTCAAAGGAGAGAATGTATCCTCCGCTTCGGATTGATGATTGGTTTGATCAGCTTGTAAGAGTTTCACTTTTTTCGAAGACTGATTTCAGATCCGGATACCATCAGTTGAGGATCGATGAGTCAGATGTGTCTATGTTAGCTTTCAGATCATGGTGCAGGCATTACGAGTTTTTGGTTACGCTGTTTGGTTGACCAATGCCCCGTTGATCTTGTGGACTTGATGGACCAGGTGTTCAGACGATTCTGGACGAGTTTTCGGTCATGTTCGTTGGCAACGTCCTGATGTACTCCAGGAGTGTGGACCAGCACCTGAAGCAATTGTGAGCGGTTTCGCGGATTTTGCGAGACCACCAGGTGTTTGCGAAGTTCAGCCAGTGTGGGTTTTGGCTGATTAACATGAAGATTTTGAGCTGTGTGATGCTATCCGAGTGAGTGGCGTGGATTCTGACCAGATTAAAGCCGTGTTGAATTGGGGTTCATCTACCATTGTACCAGAGATCGTGAGTCTCTTGGGTTTGGCAGGCTATTACCGTCGGCTTGTGCAGGATTTTCCCGGATCGCCACTTTACTTTCCGGATTGACAAAGAAGGCGTCAAGTTTGAGTGATTCGATGCACGCGAGGAGAGTTACTTACTCCTGCAGGATGGTTGACCGTTGTTTCGGTTTTGACCTTACCTGACGATTGTGACAAGTCCGTGGGTTATGGCGATGCATCAAGGTATAGATTTGGTTATGTTTTGATGTTGTGTAGCAGAGCAGTGGCTCATGGTTCAGGCAGTGGAACTTTGTGTAGTTACGTATCCTGTGTATGATTTGGGTGTAGCTGTCCTTATGTTAGCATCGAAGAGTTTGAGACACTACAGCTATAGCGTGCAGCGCAGTGTAGGATGTACACTGATCACTGAGTTTCATCCACTTGCATTTTCGGCCAGATTTGGGCTTGAGGCAGTGTTGATAGATGGGGTTGACTAACGACTATGGCTGCACCTTTGAGTTTGTTCGGGAAAGGCTAGAGGTTGTACTTTGACCATCCGTCTGGGATGTTGTTGCTGATGCATTCAGTTGAAAGTCAGGAGCTTCAGTGTTTTATGTGTGTGTGGCTCGAGTTTCCGTGTTAGCCGAGTTATGGGCTATGGGAGCTGAGTTCGAGTATGATGATGTTGAAGCTCATTGTTTGGCACGCATTTGGCGCTAGTGGTGTGGAGATGTATCCGACACTTCGAGTTTACTACTCGTGATGCAACATGAAGAGCAATATAGCAGCTTGTGTGTGCAGATGCCACATTTGTCGACAGGCGATGGCTAGGAGGCGGAGACTTGCCAGAGAGTTTCAGCCATTGAAGATTTCCGATTAGACGTGGCGTTTGTCGCTATGATCTTGTGTATGTTTGTATGCACTTTGGTTTGTGGTGCCAGTTGTTAGGCTATTGTGGACTATTTGATGAACTCAGTACATTTCCTTGTGCTTTCGGAGATGATTTCAGTGGTAGGCTGGTATTGCTGTATTTGACGGAGATTGGCCATTTACGTGGTGTGCCTATGTCCCAGTTCGCTGACCGAGACAATCAGCTACAACAGAGTGTTGGCAAGCTTTGCAGCGAGCATTGTAGACCAGACTACGAGTTAGTACCGGTTCTTATCCTCAGATTGGTGGGCGATCTTTAAGGACTATCCAAACTTTGGAGGGCATAATGTGGACCTCGGTATTGCAGTTCCGGAGGATTTGGGACCAGCAGTTTCAGCTGTTCGAGATTGCTTGCAGTACCAGTTTGTTGACCACTATGATTTTGATGTTGTTTGATATCGTTTTGAGGAACGATGTTGTTCAGATTAGCGAAAATGGGTTGATAATTGCCCGAGTCCGATGTTTGAGCTATGTTGATATGAGTGTGTGAGCTATGTTGATGTGTGTAACTGAGTTGTGATTTGCCACGTTGTTTTGCTCCAGATGTGGTCATAGGCGAGTTTGTGTTATGCCGTATAGTTCGGCATCGTCTATAGTGTTGACTTTTATGTGTGTTGTGTTCCGTCTGGCGGAACTATGTTTCAGATTTATTGCGGGTTGTGTACCCTATCTGTTCCTTATGCAGGAACACTTGGCTATTGTGTGTGGAGCCAGTTCAGATTCGAGATTTGAGAGTACAGGGATTTCAGCATGAAGTTATCTCTAATCGTGGAGTCTGTTGTCAGAGTTGTTCAGTTGAGGTTGCCGTTGTAGAGTTGAGCAGTATGCAGAGGCAGTGCTCCAAGTATGCGAACATAATCTAGACAGACTCAAATGCTACGAAATTTTGACACAATAAACTAGACACAGTGGCGGACTACCACACAAAATTTGAGGGTATTCGGAGTTGATTTGGTCACCGAAATAAATCGGCTAAGCTACAGCTAATGCAGAAATCAGTAAATTGCAGAAAATAAATTGTTGTAGATAACTAATGAGATATGAATGTTAAGAACTTATCTCCACCCTAGACATACTTACGACCTCCCCAATATAATTGAACTAACCATGGATGAATACTCCCCACACAAGAGCCCCTTTAGTCGGCAGACTTGGAAATTTCGAGGTTGAAATTTTTCTAAGGGGGGTGGATTTGTGACGACCCGGACCAGAATCAGCAGTATGATCAGCTATTTACGTGAGTTACCGCGTAGTTGATATTTTTTTACAGTTATATGAATAGCCGAATTTGTTAACGACTTAATTATTGGCCGAGAATTGCAGCTGAGTCTCTTCTCGAGAGTCGTTCTATGTGTGATTTCGAGTTCGTGGGCAGTTCCGGATCGTCATTTGGACGACCGAGGAATTAATTATGAATATTTGAAGTTCGGGTTTTAATTGTAGACTTCTTAACGACTAAATTATCGGTCGAGAATTTGGTTGCGGCTTCTTCACGGAAGTTGTTCAGAATTTAATTTCGAGCTCGTGGGAACTTTCGGAGCATTGTTTTGAATTACGAAGAATTAGTTGCGAATATTTCTGTTTATTATTTATTTAGTCGATTTAAATGTGTTGGTTTGAATGGTTGACTTTTTATCCGATTGGCCGATGTGTTTTACTTCGGGTGATAATTGAAGAGTATGTCGAGACGAGTTTGTGGCCGCGAGAATTATCGGGATCGGAATCACGACGAGTAAGTTACGGGTGTTTAAAGTTTGTCGAAATGGATAAGTATGAGGATTCCAATTTGGGAAAGAGTATAAATAGTAACCTGCCATAAAGGGAAAGTCAACAGAAGCTCATTTAATGAAGTTGACCGAGTTGACTGGGTCAACTCGGTGGTGGACGAGGCCGACGGGAAGGAGGAGCTCCACGGCGGTGATGTGGCTTCCGGCCACCTCCGGCCTTGGTTCCGGACCTGTTCTCCTCGGCTCAACCTCACGAGTCTAGCCCCGGCCTCGTTTTCTGGCATGGTGCACGGTGGAGGAAGATATTCCGGCAACAAAGTGGAAGAAAAATGGTGATTTCGGGTTCAATGTTTTAGGTCGAATTGAGCTACAACTTTGAGTGGGCTTTGAAGCTCTCCTCACCTACAAGCTACCATGTAAGTTTGGTGTTTCAATTCGATGTGTGCTTGGAGAATTTTGGGTTTGAATTTTGTGTACCAATTCGGTTTTGCTTGAAATTGTTTGAGTTAGAGTGAGAATTGGCCTTCGTTGCAGTTGACAAAGTTGCTCAGTGGATGATTTTGAGTGGAATAGGGGTTGCTCCGCCGGAAGATTTTCATTTTGGCAGCGGCACCGTCGTGGCCGTCAACGGCGGTCAACTTTGACTTTTTGGTATTTTCGACAAGTTGCATGTCATTTGACTCGAAATCGCGCCTCGATCGCAGTGGGGAGGTTCGTTTCTCGATTTGAGCATCCAAAAATACAGTGAGGTATTGAGGTGTGATTTCCGGATTTCCGACAGTTTGTCGTAATCGAATTACATGTTTCCGAGGAAGGTGGTTTCTCGTGATTTTATTTGTATTGTTGAGTTATGACTTTGAGTAATGTACTTTGTGATTATTCAGGGGTTCGTAATCGTTCCTTTGGCGAGGGACTTTCCGCCGGATCACGGGTTAACGCATATCGCGTTACGCTAGTCTGTGAGTGGACAATTTCTTTTCACGGATTGTTTGCGAGTCTTTTATGTGATTTACGAACTTGAGCATGCGTATGAGATTTCGGATTACATGAGCATTTGTTTTACGATTATACGATTATACTTATATGGATATACGTATACGAATATGCATACACTTATATATTGTTTCATGCATTTGCATCGAACTGTTTATGATTTGGTTTACACAGAGTACAGTCTTGGTTACGTTGTTGTATCGATACACTTGCCTCTCGGCTGATCCCTGATGGTAGGCTTTATTTCAGGGGAGGCTGTGACTCCTGACCCGAGGTCTTTACCGGGGGGAGGCAGACCTTTGACCTGAGGCCATTTCTGGCTAGAATCACGTGTGGGTCTGGGATCCCGTGATTCTGACTGTACTAGCACGGTGTGTGTCCATGAGTGACCCCGTGGGATTTATACTTGCATGCTCAGTACGCTGGAGGATTATGGTTTTACCTCGTGTACTTATTGTTTTTATTTACCTGGACTCGCATATGTTGTTTTAAACATATATATTAACTGGTGAAAGACATTTATTTTCGTCCACTCACTCTAACAATTTTCTTGTCTTTCCCCTGGGTTTTTCGGTTTTCGTGCCCAGTTTGCAGTTCAGGCTCTAGTGTCGCACGTCGTGGTCGGAGGCATAGTGCTCGAGCTACCTTATTTCTTCCAGTAGGTTTATTGTTCTACCTACTATGGTATACTGATATGTTTATACATTAGAGGTCACTCTGAGTAATCTGTTGTTTATGCTATACGCACTACAACATTTTTACACATTGCCGGCGACTTTTAAGTCGCCGGTAATGTCCAAAAACAAGGCCGGCGATTTTTGGACATTACCGGCGACTTAAGTCGCCGGTAATGTAATTTTTTTTTTTTTTTTTTAGACATTGCCGGCGACATGAATTTATGTCGCCGGTAATGTCTCGAAGCTAAAGACATTGCCGGCGACATAAATTCATGTCGCCGGTAATGTAAAAAAAAAAAAAAAAAAAAAAGACATTACCGGCGACATAAATAAAGTCGCCGGTAATGTCTTTTTTTTTTTTTTTTTTACATTACCATCGAGGGATTGCCGGCGACGGACATTACCGGCGACAAAAATCGCCGGTAATGTTAAAAAAAAAAAAAAAAAAAAGACATTACCGGCGATTTTCCGGCGAAAATCGCCGGTAATGTCTAAAGACATTGCCGGCGACTTAAAAGTCGCCGGCAATGTCTCCAAATGTTGTAGTGACGATTTTACACCGGATTTCAGTAAAGTACTATTATATTTATTGTTTTACTTTACTGTTGATATATTGAGAAATCCGGATGGGATTGGTGCCCACGGTTTGTTTTTTGTGGCATAGGATGAAGTGTATTTTCCACGTGCAGGTAATGGTAACTCTACATTAGTAGCGAAACTCTGCCAAAATTTCTACGGTTTTTGTTGGTTCGTGTTTTCGAGGGGGTTCGATTCCGGTTTAGGTAACTAAGTCGCGGTTGGGTCCTTTCAAAATTTCTTAGAGCTCCAGTAATTTTAGGCTTAGGCATAGTTAAGAATTGTATTGGGGTTAGAACGATCTTTAAAATGGTATATTTTTTGCAAGAGTCAAAGTATGCTGGATTCTAGTAGCGAGTATGGCCCATGCACCGCCGAGCTCGATGGAGCTCCGGGGACCACTGTCATAAGCTCTTCACAGGAAGCTTTCTACAACTATTCACAGTAGCTTTCGAGTAGTTTCACATCGTTCGATCAATTTTCTAACATTTTGGCTCTGCACATGAATCAAAGCGACTCGACACGCCGACTTAATTGTTCGTCACGTGCCGAGTTAAAACAGAAGCTTTGTAGCGTACAAATTATGAACTGCGAGGTCCAAATCGTGTATCGACTGATCGTGTGCGAGGGCGAGTTATGTAGCGTGAATTAGTTGTCTAAAATAATGTAAGTCTCTAATTGAATATTACGTCTCAGTTTCCTTTATACATAGTAGTTGCATGATCAAGTATTTATTAATTGACTTAGATCTATGGGTTGCTTTAGGATCACCAGGTATACTTTCCAAGTTAGATGATCAACGGACTAGCTAATTATTGGCAATCTAGGTGAGTCGACAATTTTCTTTTCCCTTGCGAGTCTAAGATTTAGTTTATGACTTTTATTTTCCTTAAGCTTATGATATGATTTATGATTACGTTTTTATTTATGTACGGAGGCTCTTATGTTATATTTTACGATTTATACGCACATTATGTCTACATTTTATGTTACTTCATGATTATTGTTTTTCGTCCACTCACTCTAACCGATTTCTATTTTATATGCCTTTCCCCTGGGACCTTTGATTTCAATCGCCCAAGTTGCAGAATTTCTGAGGAGGTCGAGTACGCACGCAAATCGAGGTATAGCAGTATCCACTGTAGGATCTAAGTTGATCCTACGATTAGTATTTCTGTCATCATAGTTAAACTAGAAGTCTAATTGTTCTGATATTGTTTAACAATTACAAGTTCTAATCCTGGTTATGAGTTGGCATCAGCAAAAGTTTCTTTGATTTATGAGTTTAGAGTTTTGTAATCTTATTTCATTTTCCAAGTAGTTTATAATGCACCTATGTTAGTATGGTCGTTAGGGACTAATTCTGATTTAGGCAACTCAATCGGGGTTGGGTGCTTTTAATTGGTATCAGAGCCAGGTTATAGGTTTTGTAGACCCTATTAGGTGGCTTTCGTTTTCGTGTTCGATTACGCTCAACATCACCCGAGCGATGGCTTGACCGGTCAGTGGATCCTTATCAAATACTCAAGGTGTCTAGCGTCGTCAAATACGTGGCGAATGTGATAGAGTACTAAATCTAGCTTGTTAGTCTGTGCAATTTAGTCGCTATGCCTCATGTGCACTAAGCTCGATCTCTCTTCTTGAATGTCTAAGATAAAAAAAAAATAAAAAATTCTTTGTACATTCGAGTTTATGTAGTTTTGATACCTCAACTTTCCACGCTTATGTTTTACTACATTAAAATATGACGGTACGACGCCATGTTTACAAGCAGCAGAATATGTGTCAGATAAACGAGCGTGTGTTGATTAGTATGACTTTGTTCAATATGTGAATTGTTGGTAGACTGCCACTTTTCGAGAAGTAGAATTTAGATGTGTATCGACTCTCATGGTGAAAGAGTTACTAGTATGATGGTTTTTAGATTTTCGCATGCGACCTTAATAGGCTAGGTGATATTTATGCCGATTTTATTTGTAGAAACCTTTGCGACGCTTTTGTTTTGTTTTTTTAGACTACTTACAATCTTATGTGAACGATGTGATTTAAATTATGAGAAATCCGATCGAATAACGATGGCTCATGGTTTGTTATGTGGAATTGTCATATTTGAGGTGTGGATCATCTTTCAAGTTCTGGTGAATCTTGAAATTACGGGGAAGTTATGCAAAATTTTCGATAAATTATATAAGCTATATCAAGTTGCGTATGTCAAGGTGTCACGGCTAGACCGTTAACGATTAGTGATTGCATCTATACCTCCTTAGTCCATAGTCATTGAGTAACATCGAGCTAGCAAATTACTAACTATGTTGATAAATCATATGTGCAGATTCCTTTCCTTCACCAAGTTTAGTTTTGCACTGTCCCTAGTTATGTTCAGCTGAAAATTTCAAGTATCTTATTTAGCTTCTCTATTTTCTGTTTCATGTTCAACTTCCAAGTTTTATGCTTCACGTTCAGCTACCTTATGTGGTTTGAAAAGTTTATGGATGAGGAAGTATATGGATTACCCTTTTGATTGTGGGGTCCTTTCGGGGACATCCGATAAAATTGGAACGATACAGAGAAGATTAGCATGTCCCCTATAAAAGGATGACACATATAAATTGAGAAATGGTCCAAAGCAAGTTTTAGGGTGTGAATCGTGAGATGGACGTATAATTGATTGTAATTTTGGCAAAGACTGGAGAAACTTTTGGTGTGCCGTGCATATTCTTTCGACAAAGGGGATTTGCTTCAATGACTCGTTCCATTTAAATTTTTTTCATTCTGTGTCATTTCATTTTGTTCTATTTTGTTCCGTTCTCAAAAGTATGCATCGAGAAGAGTAATTACCAACCTTCTGGATTAAAAAATATTACCGATGGTGTTGATGCCAAGATTTATAGTCATATCAATCTAGCTACATCAAGACTCGATAATAACTTTGGGAACATCACACACAGTTATAAGATGAAATCATTATGTATAGCTTCAGCTAATTTCATTTCACTTTGTTTGATGTTGTTATCTTCATTCATTAGTGTCAATCTGCTTCATTAGTTTACTCCATAACGTTTCTCGATTTTGTTTATCAAGAAGCTTGTTCAGCTATCTTAAACTACACTAAGCTTGTTCATCTGTCTCGATTTTGAAAACTGCAGATGGATTTTAGGTGAGGTACATTATGGCTTGCTTCTAATTTTATATACTTTCCTTTTAATTTGTATATTTTCTTTTTCGTAGAGATGGCATGAGCTTTTTGAGTATTTTTATTCGGCTTTAGTCATGGAATACTGTGAACACAAAATTTCGTTGTTGCATGCGGCGTATTTACCTATATACGGATTTTGAGTCTTGATGGTGTCAAGTCATTGTTATTTCGTGAATTTGAGGCTTTAGATATTTCTTAAAGAACCCGACCCCGATTTAGTTGCCCAAACCGGATTTAGGTCCTAACAACCATACTAATATAGGTACATTATAAACTATTCAAAAATTGAAGTGGAATTCCAAAACTTTAAACTCAAGTTAAAGAAACTTTTACCGATGTCAACTTACAACAAACAATAGAAATTGTCACTTGTTTATGACATCAGAGAAACTAGACTTCTAATTTAACTAGAATAAGTAAAATAATCCATAGGATCATCTTGGATCCTAGGGATACTGCTATGCCTCGACTGGCATGTGTACCCTACCTTCACAGAAACTCTACAACCTTGGCAATTTTCAGGGGAAAGGCATATAAAAGCAGAAAAACTGTTAGAGTGAGTTGACGAAAATAGTAATCCTAAAGTAATGAGAAACATGGTATTTATGCCTTTCTCAAAAAATAAAAGACAATACAAACATAGCGCATCTAAGAGATAAAATAGCATGTGTGTAGAGACCATGATATCGTACTCGTACTCGTAGCTGGATCTAGGACGTGAAGTGTCCCGCTGGGGCTGCTCTTGGTGATCAGCCAGATGGCCTATGCATCAATGCATTATCATAGACATAATGTGTGCATAAATCGTAAAACATAACATAAGTGCCTCCGGGATAAACATAAATGTAATCATGTAATCATAACGCTTTACAAAAATAAATGCATAATCATATTTCTATACTCGCTACAATCAGTGAAAAGCAAGTTGTCCACTTACCTGTAACGCTGAAAATATTAATGGCCAACTAACTTGTGAGTCATACTCGGTGCCCCTAAGCCAAATCGAAATCTAAATTAATTAATAATAAATTTATCGTGTCACTAAAATGGATAAAGAAATCCGAGACGAAATGTCGATCGAAAAATTACCTTCCAATATTCGTAAATTGCTACTCTTACTCGTCCTCGTAATCAACTAAACACGAATTTAAAGTCCGCTTAGAATCGTGTCGAATGTCAAGTCACCCCAAAACTTGTGCTATACCAAAAACCAACAAATCAGATAAGGAAACTTCAGGTGGGTCCCACGCGCCACCACTGACGGCGGCCAAAATCTGACCTGCACTACTGGAAATTGACTCATTGCCGGCGACTTGTAAGTCGCCGGCAATGTTTTTGGACATTACCGGCGATTTTTGCCGGAAAAATCGCCGGTAATGTCTTTTTTTTTTTTTTACATTACCGGCGATTTTTGTCGCCGGTAATGTCCGTCGCCGGCAATGACTCAATGGTAATGTAAAAAAAAAAAAAAAGACATTACCGGCGACTTCATTTAAGTCGTCAGTAATGTCTTTTTTTTTTTTTTTTACATTACCATCGAGACATTGCCGGCGACGGACATTACCAGTAATTTTTTGTCGTCGGTAATGTAAAAAAAAAAAAAAAAGACATTACCGGCGATTTTTCAGGCAAAAATCGCCGGTAATGTCCAAAAACATTGCCGGCGACTTAAAAGTCGCCGGCAATGGTTAATAATCCGGTAGTGCTGCTTCAATGCCTGCAATCCATACATCAATAGAAAGCTTACTTCAAGGTTCAAGCCCAATAACATCCCTCGAAGTCACAAAGTCTGAACCCAATAAATCGGCCCGAAATTACCTTAAAAGTCAAAACCCTCGCCAAAAAATTTGAATCAACCGATGGGGGACAACAAGCCACGGCGTGACCCGAGACCCGAGACCGGCCACGTTTGACTCCATGGATGGTGGGCTTAAAAAGCCCTATGGTGTTGCCACTCGATTACAACAGTGTCTATGTCATCGATGACGTTAGAACTCGCCAAGAAATTTGCTTCCATTTCTCCCCTCCCCGACACTGCATGCTCAAAGTGTTGATGAAGCTGAAACCTCGGGTGGGAGAGCTTCTTTTTTTTGGGGAAAGATGAGGCGAGAAGAGCTTGTCGGCCGGCGACGGCGACGACGTCAATGTGTTGTCGTTCATGAGGAGAGAGAGAGAGAGAGAGAGAGAGAGAGTGAGTTGGAATCCCAAAAATATCTAGAAATTACCAATTAAATGAACGACCCAGATTAACTAGGATTCAGATCGGATGGTCCACAAGATTTAACCTATTGTAGATTTTCAATTAATCACAAAAATAATCCAAACTTTTGAAATTTATAACAATTAGCTCGGACCCTAAAAAATCCTATAAAAATACACACGAGCTCGTAATATTATTCTCTACAACTTCCGGAAAGAAAGCAAGTCCAAATTCATAATTTTTAAAAAGTCAATTTTTAGTCGCGAAGAATCTCGATAAACATGGCGAATGATGCTTAGCTCGTTAATTAGCGTGAATAAAGATGATTAACTCACTAATCTAGGTTCAGGTCATTAAAATTTTGGTAATTTCTCGAGTGGTCTCTCTGCAACCTCCGCCTTCTTCAGTTTGCCTTGCAGCATGTCAAATTTAAGATGGAACTTCGCCAGCTTGGCTAACACTCTTTCACTCGCTTCTTCCTCCAGAGCCAAATATAGCCTATGCCTCATCCCAATGTGCTCTAATAGAATGGCCTAAAGGTTATTCCTGGGAAGGGTTGATCACGTCTGCAATTGATGCACATTGGACATATCACCATCCACGGCTTCTATCACGAATTAATGTACGCTGAGCAGATGGTAGTTTCGTTTTCACATGCGATGGTAGGTCACTTTAATACTCCTTTGATGAATGAGTTCTAGCTCTACCTTGATGTAGGAATCACATCATCCAAGTTTACGTCCATCACATCGACATCCCCACCCAACCTTGGCATTTTCAAGGTACAAAGCGACAACTCAGATGAGCGGGGATGTAGTTTCTCCGTCGTCTTCCTCAACTTCTTATCAGTTTGAGCCTCTTTCTTTTCTACCCTCCTCTTTTCCAAGGCCAATTTATTCTCCAACTCGCCATCATCTAAGTATACTCTTAGATGACGAAACCACCTTCATCGACTAAGAGATCACTTAGATGATGAATTATGTAATTCGTCGTCTAAGGACACACTTAGATGACGAATGACATAATTTGTTGTCTAAGAGATAACTTAGACGATGAATTATATTATTCGTCGTCTATGTTGGTATTAGATGACGAAAATTTGTCTTGGGCTACAAAATAAATTTTCGTCGTCTAAGTGAGAATTTCTGGTAGTGGGTCCGAGGATGTAGATGTTTTGCTCTCGCTATATGACCTAAGACCAAGACACCCTAACCCTATTTCAGTAAAGGATATTTTTTTCTTTTAGGCGACGCATTCTCCTGTCCACTACTTGTCACTTCAAATCTCTATCACCTCTTCAGGGTTCATGATGTCACTAGGCACGGCCGGACAAGAAAAAAAAACACTTGTCATTAGGTCGCCTTAGTGATATCACACCCGATCATTTCTACAAACTACAAAACCCTACATTTTGCACTTTTCGAGGGATTATTCCGTTCCCTTTTCCCCTTCCTTGTTCATCATGTTCTTCTTATTCATTGTGAAACTAAGCAACCTATGTTTAAATTGCAGAAGCACTCCTAGATCAAAACTCAGCAAACACATGTGTCTTCCTTAAATCCAAGCACCAATTCATATTACCTAGTATGTTATTCATACACAAACCCAGAACTCCAAACCTCATTTTGCTTTTTCTTACCCAGTGACCTATGAAACACATTCTGTTTTATATAAATCTACATACTTTGCATGAAATCTAAAACAAAAAAGTATATAGCAAACAGATTTACCTTATGAACAGTGGATGATTTTGGGTTCTTGCAAAAAACGAGTGCTTTCTTTGGTTTTTCTACAACAATCTCTTTTCCTCATTTCTGTGGTTTTTTGTCAGCCTTTTCTCTCACAGTTTTACAGATGACATAAAAAGAAAGAACAACAAGCTCCCCATCCTCTTATATCCCCTCCCTAAAACCCTTATGATCATCTGGTCCATACACATGACCCAATCACCACCCTCGATCTTGCGACATCATTTCGAGGCATCTGGTCCTTACACGTGGCACAATCACCACCCTTTTAATTGAAACAACTCGCACCATATTGAGGCGTTATGACGGATCACGTCATTATGACAAGAAGACATGACGTTCCCTTTTCTTCTTCATGTCCCGTGCTCCACCCACATGTCCTACATGCATTGCTCATTTATATGGTTACCTGAACTGAGCGGCCTCACTATTATTCTCCTTCGCTCACTTATTTCCTTCACATGTTTTTACTATTATCTCATGCTTGATTTCTCATATTTGTACTTTGCGATGTAACTTTGTTACCCCACTTTTACCAAACGTAAGCAAAGTACCATATCTGGGTGACGCCCAACTATAGTCTACGAGATCTTTCACACTGAACGTCTGTTCCCCTCTTGATGGGCTTTATTACAACACCTTATATTTAAGCGGATCCCCCATGACTGATCATCATGGGTGTGTTATCCCTTCACATTATGGCCTTAGACGCCATACATTGCCCACAGGTGACAGTCCCTGTCTGACTCGATCGACCTTAACACGCCTTCCTTTGGTTCAAAACTGGGTGTGGAAATTTGTATATCACGCTCCATTATTTTGGACGAAGTTTATCCTGTTACTTATCCAGATGTTCACTATCTCTTTCAAAGTTGAAGGGGACTGTGGGGTATGCCTCGCTATTTAGCTAAAACAACGTCAAGTGTGTACGAAGCAAGCGTATCTTTTTAAACTCACCAATAAATAATGATCTTGACATACGGACTTGAGGGACTTGTTAGCAAAGTACTGAAGCTTACTGTGACGACCCAGACCAGAATCACCAGTATGATCAGCTATATACGTGAGTTACTGCATAGTCGCAGTTGTCCGACAGTTATTCGAATCGTCAGGCTCGTTAACGACTAAATTATTGGCCGAGAATTGGAGCTGGATCTCTTCTCGAGAGTCGTTCTACATGTGATTACGAGTTCGTGGGCAGTTCCGGATCGTTATTTGGACGACCGAGGAATTAGTTATGAATATTTGAAGTTTCGACGGAAACGGATTTAAATGGCAGGTTTGTTAGCGACTAAATTACCGGACGAGAATTTGGTTTCGGCTTCTTCACGGAAGTTGTTCAGAATTTAATTTCGAGTTTGTGGGAACTTCCGGAGCATTATTTTGAGTTACGAAGAATTAGTTGCGAATATTTCCGTTTGTTGTTTGTTTAGTCGATTAAATATGTGTTTGGTTGAATGGTTGACTTTTTATCCGATTGGCTGATGTGTTTGACTTCGGGTGATATTGGAAGAATATGTCGAGATGAGTTTGTGGCCGCGAAAATTATCGGAATTACGACGAGAAAGTTACGAATAATTGAAGTTTGCCGAAAATCGTGTTTGTTGGTTTCCTTATTGGGAAAGTTTCCATATTGAGCATGTATATAAATAGAAGGTTTCCTTAATTGGCAAGTCAACATTTCATTTAATTTTGACCCAGTCAACTTAGTTTGACCGAGCTGTGGAGAGGTGGTGCGACGCCGTACGGCTCGCCGGCGGCAAGGGATGTTCCGGCCACCCCACGGCGTGGGGGTGGTCTTGTTCTCTTCGTCTCGAGGTCCCGAGCTCACCCCCGGCCTCATTTTCCGGCATGGTCCACGGTGGAGGAAGAATTTCCGGCGAGAAAATGGAGGAAAACTTTGTTATTCGGGTTTGGTGATTCGGACCGAATTGAGCTGGAATTTTGGGTGGGCTTTGAAGCTCTCATCACTAGCAAGCTACCATGTAAGTTTGGAGTTCTAATTTTGATTGTGGAAGGAGAATTTTGGATTTGAAATTTGTGTGTACATTCGATTTTTCATGAAATTGACATGGTTAGAGTAAGAATTGGACTTCGGTGCAGTTATGAAAGTTGCTCAGTGCATGATTTTGAGTGGAATCAGCTCCGCCGTGAAATTCTCCGGTCGGCAGTGGCGCCGCCGTGGGCGGCGGGTCAACGGTCAAAGTTTGACTTTTTGGACTTTCGACAAGTTGCATGTCATTTGACTCGAAATCGCGCTCCGATCGCAGTGGGGAGGTTCGTTTTTCGAATTGAGCGTCCGAATGTAAAGCGAGGTATTGAGGTGTTATATATGGATTTTCGACGATTCGTCATATTCGAATTACGTGTTTCCGAGAACGGTGGTTTCTCGTGATTTGATTTGTATTGTCGAGTTATGACTTTGAGAAATGGATTTTGTGAATATTCAGGGGTTCGTGATCGTTCGTTTGGCGATGGACTTTCCGCCGGATCACGGGTTAACGCGAAACGCGTTACGCCAGTCTGTGAGTGGACAATTTCTTTTCACGGAATTCTTGCGAGTCTTTTATATGATTTTCGAACTGGAGCATGCGTATTGAGATTACGGATTACATGAGCATGTATTTTACGATTATACGATTATACTTATATGGATATACGTATATGAATATACATACACTTATATGCTGTTTCATGCATTTGCATCGAAATGTTTATGATTTAGTTTACACAGAGTACAGTCGTGGTTACGTTGTTGTATCGATACACTCGCCTCTCGGCTGATCCCCGATGGTAGGCATTTGTCAGGGAAGGCTGTGACTCCTGACCCGAGGTCTTTACCGGGGGGAGGCAGACCTTTGACCTGAAGCCATTTCCGGCTAGAATCACGTGTGGGTCTGGGATCCCGTGATTCTGACTGTACTAGCACGGTGTGTGTCCATGAGTGACCCCGTGGGATTTTTACTTGCATGCTCAGTACATTGGAGGAGTATGAGTTTTACCTCGTGTACTTATTATTTTATATTCCTGGACTCGCATATGTTTTTATAACATTTATATTAACTGGTGAAAGACATTTATTTTCGTCCACTCACTCTAATGTGTTTATTGTCTTTCCCCTGGGCTTTTTGGTTTCCGTGCCCAGTTTGCAGTTCAGGCTCTGGTGTCGCACGTTGTGGTCAGAGGCATAGTGCTCGAGCAATCTTGTTTCATCCAGTAGGTTTATTATTCTACCTACTGTGGTATGCGTATGTGATTATGTATTAGATGTCGCTCTGAGCTTTCTGTGGTATATGTTATACGATTTTATACCGGATTTCAGTAAAGTATATATATATTTATTGTTTTACTTTACTGTTGATATATTGAGAAATCCGGATGGGATTGGTGCCCACGGTTTGCTTTTTGTGGCATAGGATGAAGTGTATTTTCCGCGTGCAGGTAATGGTAATTCCACGCTAGTAACGAAACTCTGCCCAAATTTTGAAAAGTTTTTGTTGGTTCGTGTTTTCGGAAGGGTTTGATTCCGATTTAGAAAGCTAAATCGGGGTTGGGTCCTTTCACTTACTGCTTACTATTTCTTACACACCCAAGCACAAAGGAGTGTGCAAAAGAGTTTCCAACATGGGAACACCGAGTCCCATGTCGAAGGATGAGTAGGAAATGTCATTATGAGTAAGTATAAAGGTAGTTAATCATTATTGCATTAAATTAAGTAACTTTATTTACCTAACCTCATTCATTTCTTCCCTTTATTTAATTATTCTGTAGACCTGTACTTACTTAGGCATCAGAGTATGTTAGACGATCCACCCCGACTTCACTTTGTTGGAAAGATTACCCCCCACATACTTTATGCACTATGAACTTGCCCATAAGTGTAAAGAGTTGTTTCTACCCGCAAATATATGGGGTCAAGTTATAGTATTTATAAGAAGTTGAGTGTCGAACCCACGAGGATTAGCTACTTCAACTCCTTAGTTCAAAATGATAAAGCAGTTAGACTACGGCGAGACTAGACACTACTTGACACTAAAACTAAAATGAAATGCGGATGTGTATCTCATACTACTAAGTCCTTTGGAGACCTAGCATTGCAAGGGGTGATTAGATTATGGTGAGTGATTGTACGAGTTGATTGATTGATTATAACTAATGCAAAGAGATTAAGTGACAAACAAGATCACAATAAGGAAAGATTGTTGGCTAGGGAATTCCCTACTAACCATTTGATGTTGAAACAATGTCCTGATTTATGTATGTAGTTAAAGTCTGTTTCACACAAGTGAATGTCCAAATAATAATCTTTTAGGTCACGTTTTGTTTTGAGCCCAAGCTCCTAGACCATTTCGGACTCTAAACAACTTGAGCCAAACTTTGAAGTATTTGGTGAACCGAGACCAAGACTTAAACCATTTCGGGTTTACATCTTGACCGTATATCATGTGAGTGAAGCAAAAAAAGCGTACTAGGTGATAATTGTGAAAGGTTCCTCTTCCCGAACCTCTATTGGAGAACCCGAGAGAAAGTCTAAGTGAATCTCCCAATCCGCACTTTCTGAGTTACGAATCGAAAGACCCAACTAGTAGCCACAATAACCTCTCGATTCAATGTGTGTTGAACCAAAGCTCCTTAAGTCTATTGACACTCAAGGAAGCTCTAGTCCTTGCTTAGTATTAAGGAAACAAAACCTGAAGGTAAACCCTCTTGGAATAAACCCTAATCATGTTTACATGCTTATCTAGCTTTAGGTGAGTAGCTAATTCAAATAAGGTCCCATTTTTCTCTCATTAATGCATACATCAACTTGAATAACATCAACACATGCATAAATGAAACCATACATAAAGCTCAAGGACATAAACATCTACAAACACATAGTAATCTCATTTAAAAACACATGTTTCACACAACATACACAAAACATAAACCATACATAAATCAATCCATCATTTTTCTACATCAAATGGCTAGTCTTCTAACCTTAGTCTCCCAAATGGGAATACTCATTACACATAATGAAAATGTAGTCTAGATAAATAGAGGAAAGTCAATAGTTATAAGAAATAACCGAAGAGTCCCTTAAGCAAAGCCTTCAAGCTCTTCAAGCTCTTTCTCACTTCTTGCTCTCTTATTGCTTCTTGAATCCAGAAAGAAGATGAACCCACCTTAGGCTAGGGTGAAGAGGGTGGAGATGAGAGTATGGTGGTGGTGATGGAGGTTCCTAGGCCTTAGAGAGAGACTAAAACAATGAGAAGAGTGAAAAATTGGTGAGATATGTGTGTGTTGAGAAAGGAGCTCAACCCTATTAGGTATATCGGAGATATTTTAGTGTTTAAAATTCAAAATTGGATGCTTAGACATGATCAAAAACTTTAGGTTTTAGGTTGTCATAATGTGTGACTCACCCCAAGTCATGTGACTTGCATGCGCATCCATCTCTCAAAATATCTTCCTCGTGGACTTGGACTCTTGGGACCTAGCATAACTAGACTTAACCCCTTCTATTGACCGGAGATGACTTGCCGGAGTTGACCGTTGACCATCCGAAGTTAATCGTTGACCAACATTGACTTTTTGTCTTTTTTGCGGTTTCGCTCCATCTTCTCCAAGGACTTCGGAAATGCATTCAGCTTCTCCAAAAAGTGATTAAAGTCCACCTCTTAGAGTGTTTCCATGTCAATCCTTCATTTCCTAGCATAACAAGCAAGCAATAAGTATGAAGTTAGGAACATAATTATCAGCCTAAGAAACTACCTCACACTTAAACTTTTCTTGTTCTCAAGCAAACAAAGAAGAAAAAGATTAAGCTAACCTGAACTCAAAGCACAAAAAACACACAAAGCATGTAAGTGTCCCAAGATGATGATCGATTCCCTCGAAGAACCATGACTATATGAATTGAACTTCTTTTGAGCAATACATTAAGGCATGAAATCAATGCACACGTAATAAGCTAAAATGACCATGGTATATGCCAAGCCAAATGTATTCAAACTAACATGTCTCCTAACCATCAAGCTCTCTAGATATCACTCAATGCACACAAGTGTTTGCACTCAATAATCATATTAATCAAATATTTTTCATAAGCTTGCTTTTCAACCAAGTGTCCAACAATCCTTAAGCACAAGCATTTCAAATCAAGGGGACTTCATCAATGGTTGTAATTGCTAGGGCTAAGGTATTTGATATTTAGATAAGTGGTGGTAAAACATTCCCAAGACTTAGTCGTAGCACCCAAACTTGTCACTGTCACACTCTTCCAAAGCATCACCATGGTTAATATCTAGTAGAATGACCAGATTTTATCTTGTTGGGTCCAAGCATCATTCTAAACTACCCTTGAGCTTTGTTGATAGGCCAAAAGCAATGTTTTCTTACTCTTAGGCCTTTACTTAATAACACACTCCATATTTACAAGTATGGGGGACATTAATCCAAACTTCTACACTTAAACCTATTGCCGGAGAGCTCACATCTTCTTCTTTTTTAACATTCTTTTCTATCTCTCAACATTACTCTTGTTTTCTTTTTCTTTTTGGCAATTAACACACACTACCAGAAATGGAGACATTACCGGCGACTTGCCGTTGCCGGCCTTGTTTTTTTTTTTTTTCCGGAACTGTCATTACCGGCGACAAGTCGCCGGCAATGACGTCGCCGGAAATTCCCCGCCGGTATTAACATTGCCGGCGACGGAGTTTCACGTCGCCGGTGATGTGTAGGACATTACTGACGACGGAAGTCGCTGACAATGTCAGCGCCGCCGTGGCCGGAATGTGAGACATTGCCGGCGACTTAGGTCCATGTCGCCGGCAATGTCTGGAAAAATTTTGAAAAAAAAATGCGGTTCTGGATTGGGCCCAATTCCAGAACCTGCATTGAAAGACATAAATCGTACAATCATACAAGTTCAACAGTACACATAAATGTCCAACGTACAGTACCAATAGCAACGACGATACGAAAATTAACTACAACTACAGGTCAGGGTCCAGGAACTTGCGGGTCAGGGTCGAAGTAATCCATGTACTCATTTGAATTCCGGTGGCTACCTTGGTCTTGCTCTGGCGTTGACTGGTGCGGTGGTGGTGGTGGATAGCTAGGGAACGGAGGGACCGGGGGAGGTGTGGGGAACGGTTGTCTGGTAGTCTGAGCCTCGTACATCGTCTGCATCTATGTGTACATCTGCGCCTGCATCTGTGTCTGCTGCTGGACCATGTTTTAGTACTCGGCCATCTGCCTCTTTTGCTCCTCCAACTCCCTCTGCGTCCTCTGAAGCTCCGCTGCGAGGTTACGACTAGAAGTTGAACTTCTTGACCCGGTAGGGTATTCTGAAGTGTTTTTCAATACTCCTTCGCCCGCCGAGCCCCCATTCCCCTACAGTAGTAGGTATTCTTTCCAGTCTCGCATGCTTTTGCCATGATCTGAGCCGCTATCGGGGGATCAAACGGATCGATCTGAGAGGCATACTGGGTGACTTCTTCCTCGGAGCAGTCAGGATGGTTAGTCTGAGCTATACTCATGGTCACTTCTGCGGTCGCCTCCTCCACTCTCGCCTAATTGAAAAGCGAAAATGAACAACGTATTAGCTAACAAAATCTATTACTATCGAAAAATAGTTTTATTAACACATGGAAAGGCGAAAGACTTACCGCTTCTTCAGGGCACTGCGGATAGAACTTCTGATGAATATACACCAACGTGTTCACATCTTGTTGTTGCTGCGCCTTAGTCGACCAACCCATGTAGTTGAGTGAACCTGCATGATGGGCCCTGGTGTTTTTCAATCTATTCGCCCGGTTCGTCTTCGAAATCGCCTTGTTTGATAAACACATGAAAAAAAATTAGTAACTAACTATTTCAATCTGATACGATACATTAGGCTTGTAAGAAATATTCAGGATGCATACCTGAGCTTTAGGGTGCTCGAAGTGGGCTATCAGCCACAGCCACTCGTACTCCCTAAACTGGAATTTGCTAGGGGTAGAACCTCAGCCTAGCTCCTTGTATACAGTGTAATGGGAAGACAGCTCGTTCTTCCACTCTTTATACCTATATTAAAACAAGGAAAAAAAGTTAGAGATATTAAAACACTTGATAAACAAAAATCTAACTCGATATATATTCAAATAAGTCGAAGCACATCACCTCATATGTAGTTGACGCTCTACCCACGTGTGAATAAGAACTTCATCCACGTCAAACCACACCTGCAATATGAATATATAAAAGGTAAAATTATATATTTATTCGGAATTAATTAATAAATGTAAAATTTACGTAATGAAAATACGATTTTACTCACACTGAGTGCATTATGCACTTGCATCTTCACGTAGATAGGCACAGATTCCCAATCTGGCCAAAGCATTGGGACCTTGTCCTGCACGATCGCACCGGCCATGCTGACATATTTGCGCGTGGTGTCGAATGCCTCAATCACCTCGCCATCCTCATTGGCCCTTATGGGCGTTTTCCTTCCGCCGGTGGCCTGCTCAAGTCTCTTCCCGGTGCAGGTGCCTCTAGCCCCTTTCCGTTTTCCAGTCCCATTAACGAAATTGCCTAATAATACAATGTCAACAAATTGATATCATTAATTGAACCTATCGTAAGTCTTAAGTAATAATTAAGTCATCAATCTGATGTTAAATAAAATTTACCTGCATCGTCCGTTTGTTGGTTGGTGCACCTCACACTCCAAAGATACATGGGGTCGAACGGGAGGAAGTTATACGCTTCCTCCACGGTCAGGAACTCCGGCCGTCCTTCAACATAAACAGGCATCCCCCTATCATCGAATTCAGGGATCACAGGAATCTCGTCGGGTAGGAAGAGACCTGACGGCGGAGATAGACGAGGCCTGGACGATGAGGCGCCAGCACCACCATGTGTCTCAGATGATTCCCGTGAAACGGGAGTAGGCACCGGGCGAATATGGGGCATTCGGATTGAGGGAGTTTCTGATGCCCCCGTTGATTGTCGCTCGTTTGAGGCTCTGCCACCGGAGGGACGTCTGCTGATTGAGCGTCTGGAGACTGAGGCTCGAGCCTCGACTTCCGGTTGCACGGCTCTTGATCGTGCAGCTTCCTCCTGAGCTCGCGCCTCTAGCAAGGCTCTCTTGCGAGCAGTCATCATTGGCCCACTAGGCGTGTTGCTAACTGCGGGCGAGGAGGAAGCTTGACTACTGTTCCCTCCACTATTTCGGGAACCTCTCCGAAGCCAATTAGCCACTAAACCTCCTGGACACCGTAATAGTCATGGATTCGGTTCTATAACAAATCGGAACCGGAACGGTTTGGAACCGGAACTGTTTGAACCTGGAACCGTTATGTTACAAACGGTTCCGGTTACAAACAGTTCCGGTTCCAAACGGTTCCGGTTCCAAACTATTTCGGTTCTATAACAAATCGGAACCGGAACGGTTTGGAACCGGAATCGTTTGAAACCGGAACTGTTTGTAACCGGAACTGTTTGTAACAAAACGGTTCCGGTTACAAACAGTTCCGGTTCCAAACGGTTCCGGTTCCAAACCGTTTCGGTTCTATAACAAATCGGAACCTGAACGGTTTGGAACCGGAACCGTTTGAAACCGGAACTGTTTGTAACCGGAACCGTTTGTAACATAACGGTTCCGGTTACAAACAGTTCCGGTTCAAAACCGTTTCGATTCTATAACAAATCGGAACCGAAACCGTTTGAACCTGGAACCGTTTGGAACTGGAACCGTTATGTTACAAACGGTTCCGGTTACAAACAGTTCCGGTTTCAAACCGTTCTAGTTTAAAATCGATGTGGTTCCAAACTGTTCCGATTCCGATTTTTCACCTTAGTTTATACGTTAAATTAACAACTATATCACCTTAAACCAAACACGTTAAATTCCGAAGCCGATTTTTCACCTATTATACGTTAAATTAACAACTATATCACCTAACTTAACATATATACATACATCATTTCCGGCTTTAAACTTTTCACATATATATACATCACATATACACTTTGTATACATCATGCATCTTAATTTCACCGAATTTTCACACATATATATATACATCACATATTAATCTCAATCACCCTAGCTAATTAATTTTCCACATTTTTCAAACATACGTATATATATACATTCCATATAAATTAATTAATTTTTCACATATATACATCACATATATTTCTCCTTCACCCGACAATTATCCACATTAATTTCCCACAATTTTCATACATACCTTAATTACATTTTCCAAATATTTTCCACATGCATACATACATTCCACAATTATAAAAAATTAATTAAACAAAATGCATAAAAATCAAATGTGGAATGAGAGAGAGAGAGGGAGAGAGAGAGGGAGAGAGAGTGAGCTATTACCTGCCATGGTGGAGCTCGACCCAACTGTTGCCCGGCGACGAAGGTGAGGGGAGGAGGAAGAGGAGGAGGCCGGGGAGGAGGAGAGAGGGGAGGAGAGGGGAGGAGAGAGGGGAGGAGAGGAAGAGAGGGGAGAGGGGAGGAGAGGAAGAGAGGATTGAGGAGAGGGTTGAGATGAAGAGAGAGGGGTTTTAGGGTTTGAGAGGGAAGAGGGAGAGGAAGAAATGGGGAGCAGCTCGAGCTGCATGGTCTGGAAATACCGCCACCATTGCCGGCGAGTTACATGGTAACTCGTTGGTAATGTCATTATTTCTCGAAAATTATCCGATCGACCTATTTCCGACCAATTTCCGACTAAATAATTTCCGACAACATTTCCGACTATATATAACTACAATTTCCGACTACGATTTCCGACTACGATTTCCAACACGATTTCCGACTACAATTTCTTTTGACAATTTCCGACCACGATTTCCAACACAATTTCCAACATGATTTCCGACTACGTACAATTTCCGACTACAATTTCCGACTACAATTTCTGACAACGTTCTGACACGATTTCGGACTACAATTTCTGACTACAATTTCCGACTACAATTTCCAACGTACTAAGGATGATAATCGTAATCATTTTCATCACTTGAGTCTGACTCGGTTTCATAGGTAACCTCTGGCAATATGTGCCGCTCCTCGTCATCTGAATCAGCGTCAACTTCATATGGATTAACATCGAGAAGTTCTGCTCCAGTAATTCGTACCACACTCCCAGATCTCACATTATTAAGGCGAATCGTAGATGATTCCAGAATATCAAAAGCGTTCGGCTCTTGGTATGCAGTAACTTCCTCATCATCTGCGGTCTCACCAAGTGTGGCAGCACTGTATATGTTTCTATGAGCAACATGGTTAACCACCTTCCACGGGACTTTGTTAAGAAGATCGTCAAGGTAAAACACTTGTTTTACTGATGAGGCAAGAACGAAAGGGTCATCTTCATACCAGCTAGTAGCAGTATGCACCGAAAATGTTCCGTACTGATTGGTCCTTGTGTTCTCCAGGCTAGTATCAAACCATCTACACTTGAACAAGTGCACTTTCATGCGGTTCCCATAAATTAGTTCAACAACTGAATGAAGGACACCGTAATAGTCAACGCCATCCTGCCCACCATGGACCATCACCCCACAATTCTGTGTTTTCAGTCGGTCGTCTCGATTTTCACATATAAATTTCACGCCATTGACCTGACACATCGAGTAAACTTTTGAAACTATCGGTTTCATCGCCAGGACCCTCAATTCGTTTGACCACTCTGGGCAACCATCATCTGCTACATGGTTCATCTGAAAACGTCCAGTAATACGTACACAAGAAATTATGTCATCTTGAAACCACAAAACCACGTACATACATACATGCTATATAAGGATATATATAAAAATAGACATATACACATATACCCTTACCCATTGACCAAAGTAGTTTGCAAACGTCCTGTTGTGGTAATCAACATTTCCGGCAATAGCAGGGCAGTGAAGATGATAGTTTTTCCAATATTGTACTTCTTGACAGTTAATCAGTACCGACTAGTGGGCAATGGCTACCTCATTTCCATCCAACTTGTACGACTTTGGCAAGCTAAGTACTACCACGTCACTGGAGATGATAGAAAGGTTGAATTGGGGTTCATCTATCGGCATCTATTGTTGGGGGTCCTCAAGCGCTCCCAAGTACACTTTGGTGTACGTTACACACTCGTGCGCAACATATGCTTCAGCGATACACCCTTCAGGTGCATATTTATTCTTTTTATAGTCCTTGTAGGCTCCCAATTGTCTACAAGTTAACAAGTGCATGTTAACTTACTTAAAAAATAAGAATTTACATATAAAAACATAGGCAAACCAAATGTATGAATCATTTGTACCTTTCCATGGGATACATCCAAGTGTAGTGTACGGGATCGGTAAGCAACAATTGTTCGGGAATATGGATCATCAGGTGAGGCATGATGTCGAAAAAATTTGGGGGAAATATCCTCTCAAGCTTGCACATGATAAAAATGATGTCATCTTGCATCTCCCTGAGGTCTGATTTTTTAACTTCCCTGGTGCATAACTTCTGAAAGAATCTTGACAAGGCCACCAACGGCTCTACCACCTCTTTGGGCAGGTACCCTCGAATGAAAATAGGGAAAAGGCGTTGAAGAATTACATGGCAGTCATGACTCTTTAATCCGTACATCTTATTGTCCCGGAAGTTAACACACCTGTTTATATTTCCTGCATAGCCATAAGGATACCTGCATATATATATATATATATCCATAGGCAACAATTATATTTCTCGCATATAACCATAATCCGGTAAAAATTTAAGGCCAAATTCCTGCATAGCCATAAGAATATATACCTGACATTACTCAGCCACCGAAAAATTTCATGCTTATGCTTCGGCTTTACGGTGTAAGGAGCTTGCGACATTTTTCTCTTACCATCTCTTAACCACAAATGTTTCCGCAGACCCATTGCTTTCAGATCAATGCGTGCCTTAGGGATGTCTTTTGTTTTCCCCTCCAAGTTAAGAACTGTGCCCATAACACTTTCACACACATTCTTCTATATGTGCATGACATCTAGGTAGTGTCTGATAGGCAACCTGGGCCAGTATGAGAGTTCCCAGAATATGCTTTTGTGTGTCCAAAACTTATACCTTTCGGGCTTGTCTGGAATTGACGCGACTATGTCAGGATGATTGCTCAGTTGGCCAAAATCATATTCATTCAACACTTCTAAAATTTCATCCCCTGTCCATCGCCTGGGTGCCACACCTGTTTCCACAGTCCCATCAAACGCGTCTGGATCCTGCCTAAATGGGTATTCATACGGAAGCCAACAACGGTGACGCATCTGAACAATTTTACTACAATGAGGACTGCAACAATCAACAGTCATGCACTCTGAACAAGCCCTGTAACCCCTAGTAACGTTGCCCGACAACATACCGCGGGCAGGAAAATCACTGATGGTGCCAACAAGCATGGCATGCATCTGGAACATCTCATTTTTGAACCTATCGTAAGTGGGGTGGCCACACTCACTCAGGTACTTAAGCTCCTCAATCAAAGGCCTCAAATACACATCGAGACACTTGCCTGGATAACCCGGGCTCGGAATTAACAGAGTGAGCATATTGTATTCCTTCTTCATGCACATCCATGGTGGAAGGTTGTACGGTACCAAAATAACTGGCCATATACTGTATTGAAGACTCATGTTGCCAAAAGGGTTGAATCCGTCAGATCAGAGCCCTAGCCAAACATTTCGGACCTCTGCTGCAAAATGATCAAACTCCCTGACCATGTGCTTCCAAGCCTCTCCGTCGGAAGGGTGTATAAGGGTGCCATCGTCAGGCAAGTTCCTCTCAGCCCACCATCTCATTGCCTCGGCCGTGAAAGCACACATGAACAACCGCTCCAGCCTATCAATAAGCGGGAAATATCGAAGTATCTTCACAGCTTTCTTGTTGCCTGCAGGAGTCAACTTATACCTTTCTGTAAAACATACCGGGCAGGCTTCAAGGTCTTCGAGATCTTTTCCCCAGAAGAGAATACAATCATATCTGCATGCATGGATTTTGATGTAGGAAAGCCCAAGATCTTTCAGGATATGTCGCACCTTATGATGAGTGGTAGGAAGACGATGACCGGGTGGCAGTAGCGAAGCAGTCCACTTCAACCAAGAATCAACAGCTTTGACAGACATTTTGTTCTCCATTTTGCGTTGCATCACTCCCATCAGACTTTCAAGAATAGTCTTACTACAACCATCGTACAACAGAGTCTGTTGCAATGCAATCAGGTTGTTGTACTTGTCCATACCGCTTGTGTTGACATGAGCTCCAGGTAATGGCTCGACTGGTTCGATATGGGGGAAACCCTCAACGACGGGAGGGACATTTGGTGCTTCATCATCAAATACACCGCTCTCATGAGGAAACATATCATTGATTAACATTGCTATTGGATCATAGGATGAACTGCCCCTCTCAGCAAAATGTCCATGATCATAGCGTGGACTGGCCCTCTCACCAAATTGTCCATGATCATGCGGACCCGCTAACGATGTTTCACCGTGATAAATCCAACAAGTGTACTTATCCCAAAACTCGTATTTACTCAGGTGCCTCTGGACTTTATCAATGGGAAAACGAAATCGATCGCTGAAACACTTACATTCTTTACACGGGCAATAATGAAGTGTAGTGTCTCCACAATTAGCCTTCACAAAATCCACAAAACTCCTAATTCCCTGGTGATATCTGACATCCCATCTTTCGTGGCTCATCCAACTCTTGTCCATCCTGAAAATTCTAACAATTTTACGTATTAATTATATATATATACACACATTCACTACTAATAATCGACGCGATATCTCAATTCAACTCTAATTAAATCAACACATGCATGCATATATATATATATATATCGATCTAATCTCTGAATTCGATTCAGTACTCGATGATGGTATTCTTCTTTTTTCAATTCAAAACGTATTTGACTAGGTAGGAGGCTCTGTTAAGCCTGGCTCTGATAACACTACGATAATACCAGTCGTTGATTCAGACACAAGATAAGATTAACTACAAGCAGTTTTCTCGTTTCGGTGACATCAACAACATTTCATATATATCTCACGAATTGGATTTGATCAACACACACACATATATATATACATACACATATACGTATATATACACGTACCTATATATATAGCTTCCCGAGTGATCGAGTTTTCGACGCGCGCCTTAATTTTGACAATATACCGAAGGATCGATTTCAGAGCGTACGTTTTCCTTCTTTCGATTTCTCTGGATTTTTTTCGATCAAAATGAATGAATGATCGATGCATCTAATATAAGAGACATTGTCGGCGATGGAGTAAGTCGCCGGAAATGAAGACATTACCGGCGACTTTACGCCGGAAAATCGCCAGTAATGTTTCAAAACATTACCGGCGACTCCAACCGTCGCCGGCAATGTCGAGCCACACATTTCCGGCGAAAATCGCCGGTAATGTTCGGCTTGACATTACCAGCGATTTTTTGGCGACATTACCGGCGACTTTTCCGGTCGCCGGCCTTGTCTCCGGTGATCTCGCCGGTAATGATGGCAAATGTAGTAGTGACATATAAATTGTTTGAACAAGTCTATCCCCATACACACACACACTACGCCTTAGACAACCTTATCTACACTATATCTCCTGAATACTAGCTTAGGAATCTCCTACAAAGTCTTTAGAATAAGGGCAAGAATTACTACAGTAGGCTAAGTGTTTAGGTACATACATGGAGATGAAAGAAAGGCCATACATAGGCTCAAACGAGGTATCTAGGGGTGTCGCAACTCATGTACATATAAGGGACATACGAGTTATTTGGCCAAAGTGGTGATCATCCTAATGCCTCTATCATTTTTGTAAACAACTTATGATTTGGAAAACGCTTAACATGGTTTAAATGAAGTTCTAGATTGCACAATAAATAAATGATGTCACACATGAAAGAATAGGGCATAATGTAATCATGCATGCACATAGGCTCAAAATCTCACAAAGGCATGGATAGTTTCAAAAATATGTCAATCCTTCTTTTTCCCATGTAAACGCATTTTGAATGACATGTGCACTTTTTAAACCGACTAAACATGAATTTTTTTCTCGTTTTAAACATGCTCAAAATTATCTACTAGCAATTAGTTCAATCTCATTATCAGGAGTGGTTATTGAGACACAAATACATACCAAAACAAAAATATTTTTGCATTACATTTTCTTACATGTGACAATCCGAACCGAAAATGGTATATTTATCGGCTTGATTTGCGAGTTTCACGATTAGTCGCGGTTTTGTCGTAATTGGTCGATATGGCGGGTTTGTTAACGACTAAATTATCGGGCAAGAATTTGAATTAAGTTCCTTCACAAAAGTTGTAGAGAATTTAATTTCAATCTCGTGGGAATTTCCGGGGGATCATTTCGAGTTACGTGGAATAAGTTATGAATATTTTCGGCTGTTGGATTTAGTCGTGTTTATTCGGATTTTGTTTTGATTCATTTTGGATGGTACGTGTACGGTATAAATATGGTATGAATACGTTTTATTAACACATGCATATGTGAACTACAAAATAATGAGGTCAAAGACTTACCGCTTCTTCAGGGCACTGCGGATAGAACTTCTGATGAACAAACACCAACGGGTTGACTTCTTGTTGTTTCTGCGCCCTACCCGACCAACCCAAATAGTTGAGTGAACCTGCATGATGGGACTTGGTGTTTTTCAATCTGTTCTCCCTGTTCGTCTTGGAAATCGCCTTGTTTGATAAACATATGTCAAAAAATTAGTAACTAACTATTTCAATGTTATACGATACATTAGGGTTGTCCATTTTTAAGGTGTAGTTTTCTGTTGGGTGAGGTTTATTTTGTAGGAAAAGCCCAAAGACATCAACGATCAAGAAGATGGAGGGGATGGAGAATGGTTTGGAAAGGCTAATGATGCAAGCGCTCAAAGCCTAGAAAGTGCAACCAGGGGAGGTGGGCGAGTTCACAGATGGTGAAGTCGTGAAGGAAACACTTGTCCTGTCTAAGGCAGTGCAAAAAGACCCATACTGATGCCTACAGCCACCGTTTATGAATGAGAGCAAATGGCGGAAGAGCATATGGAAGATGTAATGGGCGATATGGGGGAGGGTGAGAATTGTTATGTGGTGGAGCAGAGGGAACAATGAACTGGTGATGAGGTTGGCGGATCTAATTGCTAGCGATCGAGTGTGCACCCGGAGATGAGCGCGGTAGAGGAGGAACTTGCTTATTAGTCAAGGCGAGCAGAACGAAAAAAAGCCAAGATAGACGAAAAATTGAGAAAGAAATCTAAGAAGCTACACTCGTGCTTGTCGCATTCTGAAATCCGCCCGCTCAAGGTGTCGAGACCAAATGAGGATGTAGTATACCTTGAAATTGTGACACACACTTCGTAACCGAGGAAGAGCCCATTCATTAGAGAACTCATTGGGCTCACCACACTTTCATTCGAAGGATCGACTACTATCTGCTCAAGATTTGTCAAGCGAGTGATCAAGGCTATGGATAGCGGGACTGAGAGTGTCCATTAGATCAAAAATAAGTCAACCACGCCCAGAGAAAATCTGCAAGTTATCCTGTCAGAGCACATCCGAACGAGGCATAAGTTTTTTATGGATTTGGAGGATGAGTGCAGCGGAACTGGATGAACTCAGTCTAAAACATAAGCTTCTTCAAGGTGACCTAAAAAAGGTCGAAGACTCAGAGAGGCGCCTGAATAAGAAACTGAAGAAGACGAAAACCCTTGTGGAGAAGCTCAAAATGGAGAAAAAGGCCGCTGAAGATGAATATGCAAAGTTTAGTAAAAAGAAAGATGATGCGGAGTGGGCGCTTAAAGAACAACTTAATTAAAATTGAAGATTAATTCAACACCAACTTAAATTAATGCAAACATAATTACATAATTACATAAAATACTAACATATACACATAAAATCAAATTGAGAGAGAGAGGGGGGATGGGACCTGTCATTCTTCGGGTTAAGAGAGATGGCGGCGGCGGTGCTCGAGTTCCGGCGAGTTAGTGAGGGGAGGAGGTAGGGGAGGAGGAGAGGGGAGAGGATATTTGGGGTTTTTTTGGGTGGAGAGGGAGAGGGGAGGAGGGGAGGCTAAGGAGGAGATTTGGGTAGGGTGGGCGGTGAGAGGGGAGGAGGGAAATTTTAGGGTTTTTTTTAGGGTAGTGAAGAGGGAAATGGCCACTGCCCGTACCGGGGTAGGATACAAAGGGAAGTATTACCAACGAGTTGCATTAACTCGTCGGTAATACTATCACCGACGAGTTAATAAGCAACTCGTCGGTGATAGTTTCATTCCCATTTTCCGGCAAAAAATAATTAACACCATTAATTATCGACGAAGGCTCCGTGTTCATTTTCCATTTCAAGTCTAATGTAGACGTTGACCACCTTTTTGTAATTTAATTACGAAACTGTGCGAGTTCTTCTATTTCGGTGATAGTATTTCTGACTCGTCGGTCATAACAAACATACATGCACGTTTATATATACTAAAATACGTACATCATTAACATACTAAGGATGATAATCATAATCATCTTCATTACTTGAGTCTAACTCGGTTTCATAGGTAACCTCTAGCAATATGTGCCGCTCCTCGTCATCTGAATCATCGTCTACTTCATTTGGATTAACATCAAAAAGTTCTGCTCCAGTAATTCGAACCACAATCCCAGATCTCACATTATTAAGGCGAATCATAGAGGATTCCTGAATGTCAAAGCGTTCGGCTCTTGGTATGCAGTAACTTCTTCATCATCTGCGGTCTCACCAAGTGTGGCAGCACTGTATATGTTTCTATGAGCAACATGGTTAACCACCTTCCACGGGACTTTGTTCATAAGATCGTCAAGGTAAAACACTTGTTTTACTAATGTGGCAAGAACGAAAGGGTCTTCTTTATACCAGCTTGTAGCAGTATTCACCGAAAATATTTCGAACTGATCGGTCCTTGTGTTCTCCGGGCTAGTATCAAACCATCTACACTTGAACAAGTGCACTTTCATGCGGTTCCCATAAATTAGTTCAACAAATGAATGAAGGACACCGTAATAGTCACGCCATCCTGCCCACTATGGACCATCACCCCACAATTCTGTGTTTTAAGTCGGTCGTCTCTATTTTCACATATAAATTTCACGCCATTGACCTGACACATCGAGTAAAATTTTGAAGCTATCAGTTTCATCGCCAAGAGCCTCAATTCGTTTGACTACTCTGGGTAACTATCATTTGCTACATGGTTTATCTGAAAAAGATATGAAACCACACAAGCAATTATGAACATAGAAAAAGAAAACCACGTACACACATGCTATCTAAGGATATAAAAAATATATATATATACACATATACCTTTACCCATTGACTAAAGTAGTTTGTAAACGTCCTGTTGTGGTAGTCAACATCACCGGCAATAGCAGGGCAGTGAAGATGATAGTTTTTCCAATATTGAACTTCTGAACAGCTAATCAGTACTGACCAGTGGGCAATGGCTACCTCATTTCCATCCAACTTGTACAACTTTGGCAGGCTTCCATGTACTACCACGTCATTCGAGATGATAGAAAGGTTGAACTTGGGTTCATCTATCGGCATATGTTGTTGGGGGTCCTCCAGCGCTCCGAAATACAACTTGGTGTACGTTACACACTCGTGCGCAAGATATGCTTCAGCGATACACCATTCAGGTGCAGATTTATTCTTCACATAGTCCTTGTAGGCTCCCAATTTTCTACAAGTTAACAAGTGCATGTTATGATACTTAAAAAATAATAATTTACATATAAAAACAGAGGCAAACGCAAACGTATGAATCATTTGTACCTTTCCATGGGATACATCCAAGTGTAGTGTACAGGACCGGTAAGCAACAATTGTTCGGGAAGATGGATCATCAGGTGAGGCATGATGTCGAAAAAATTTGGGGAAAATATCCTCTCAAGCTTGCACATGATAAAAATGATGTCATCTTGCATCTCCCTGAGGTCTTATTTTTTAACTTCTCTGGTGCATAACTTCTGAAAGAATCTTGACAATGCCACCAACGGCTCCACCACCTCTTTGGGCAGGTACCCTCGATTGAAAATAGGGAAAAGGCGTTGAAGCAGTACATGGCAGTCATGACTTATTAATCCGTACATCTTATTGTCCCGGAAGTTAACACACGTGCTTCTATTTCCTGCATAGCCATAAGGATACCTGCATATATATATAGCCATAAGCAACAATTATATTTCTTGCATATAACCATAAGAAAAACTTATATTAATTTCCTGCATAGCCATAAGAATACCTGACATTACTCATCCACCCAAAAATTTCATGCTTTTGCTTCGGCTTGATGGTGTAAGGAGCTTGGGGCATTTTTTTCTTACCATCTCTTAACCACAAATGTTTTCGCAGTCCCATAGCTTTCAAATCAATGCGTGCCTTAGGGATGTCTTTTGTTTTCCCCTCCAAATTCAGAACTGTGCACACCACACTTTCACACACATTTTTCTCTATGTGCATGACATCTAGGTAGTGTCTGATAGGCAACCTGGGCAGTAGAGGAGTTCCCAGAATATGCTCTTGTGTGTCCAAAATTATACCTTTTGGGCTTGTCTGGAATTGACGACACTATCTCAGGATGATTGCTCAGCTAGCCAAAATCATATTCATTCTGCACTTCCAAAATTTCATCCCCTGTCCATCGCCTGGGTGCCACACTCATTTCCACAGTCCCATCAAAAGTGTCTTGATCCTACCTAAATGGATGATCATCTGGAAGCCAACAACAGTGGCGCATCTGAACAATTTTACTGCAACGAGGACTGCAACAATCAACAGTCATGCACTTTGAACAAGCCCTGTAACCCCTGGTAACGTTTCCTGACAACATACCGCGGGCAGGAAAATCACTGATGGTGCCAACAAGCATGGCATGCATCTGGAACATCTCATTTTTGAACTTATCGTAAGTGGGGTGGCCATACTCACTCAGGTACTTAAGCTCATAACTATATCTGACAACATATAAGTTATCAAGAATAGTTAGGACGTTGTCATCGTCCAAGCCCTCCCCCGTGGTCAACATGTTGACCCGAATCAGACTATAATCGATAATGCTATGGAAGCATGTCGTCAGCTATAGTTTAAGAATTTCGTCGAAAGTGGTTTGAAAGTTGTCGACTATATACTGCAAAATGTCAGTTTCTGGATCACTATAGGAGACGACATTATCTCATGTCTTCGGCTATAGTTGGTGTTTTTAAAAAAAAAAATACTACAGATTCTGGATTTCCACTACCAGAACTTGCAATTGCAAAATTGTATTTACACAATAGCTAGTCAACAACACATAATCCAACAACGTACACATCCATACAAACAAAAGAAACATTCACGCACAATACACCTACACTAAGAGTGATCAAAATCTATGTTGTTTATGAAATCAGAGAAGTGACTACCATGATCTTGTGTATGATCTTGCAGATGCGGCTGCGGGTGCAGCTGTGGAGCACTAAAAATGTGTAGAGGTGGGGGCGGGACCTGAATTCCAGAAGCCTGAAGTTGTGCAAAGCATTGTTGCATCCATGTTTCCATAGATGCCTACTCGGCTAATCTCGTCTGCTGCTCAACTAATCTTGCCCGCTCCATCTCCTCCATCATCCTCCGAGTCACTTCCATCTCCCTCGCTTGCCTATGAAGCTGCTCTTATAGCTCAGAGTTCCTAGAAGTTTCCGACCTGCGTGAGAATTCAGGAGCGTTCTTTAAAACCCCTTCGCCCTTCTTCCTGACACCCCTGCAGTAGTAGGTGTTCTGCTGTTGTGGGATAGGGGTAGGCCATGATCCTCGCTGCTATAATCGGGTCATATTGATCAATCTGATCAATCGGAAGGTCCTCATCCTGGGTGTTAGGATATCGCTCTCTCACTATCTGAGTCAACACCTCCGGCATCACCTTCTCCACTTTCGCCTAATTGACAAGGAAAACAAAATAACGTATTAGTAAACAGACAAAATAATTTATCCCGGGGAAAATACATATATAAGAAAATATGTTAATTAATTTATAAGGGCTCAAGACTTACAACATCTTCGGGGACCTACAGATACGTGTGCTATATCATATACACCAACGGGGGGACTTCTGGGTATTGGGCAGTCTCCTCTATCCAGCCTTCATAAGATCTAGAATCGGCATGGTGGTTCTTGGTATTTTTGCCCCGGTTCTTCGAGTTTGTTTCAGAAATGGCCTAGGTAAATAAACATATATAAAAAAATATTAGCTAACTATTTTTGCCAAATACGATACAACACAAATATACTCATGTTGTATACCTTTAATCTTGGGTTGTTGAAATGGGTTACAAGGCATCGCCACTCGTACTCCCTATATCGAAACTCGCTAGGGATACCTTAACGGTCGTTGCCGTACTTCTTCCGGTCCTTTTGGAGGTCGTCCTTCCACTCCTTGTACCTATATTAATGCAAAAAAAATGTTAGAAATTGACAACACTTGATCAACCAAATCTAACTTGGTATATACAATATAACTCGAACCATATCACCTGCCCCCTTGCACCTCATCTGCCCACGTTATTTTGAGCTTGTTGGGCATGTGAAACCTCGTCTGTAATGTATATATAAATGGTAAAAATTGTATATTTATTCGGACTTGATTAATAAGTGAAAAAGATACATAATGAACATACAATAGAACTCACCGACAGTGTATTATTCACTTTGAACTTCACGTAGTGCGGCACGGAATTCCATTCTTGCCACAGCATTGGGACTCTGTCCCATATGATGCTTCCCACTTGGTCGGCATACTTGCGCGTAATGTTTCCCTCAACCACTACGTCTCTGTCCCCGGTCAGTATGACCACTTTCGAATTCCCACCAGCCTTGATCGCATTGTCAAGTAGCTTGCTGGTGACCGAGTCTCTAGTCTTATTTTGTTTGTCTTCTGCTACGATTTCGCCTAAGACAAGGTAAAAAAAATTAAAACATAAGCACCCAATTTAATTTACATATCATTAATAAGTTTGAAATTAAATAACCAAGGTTGCTAATTAATATTTATGCGATTCGTCTGTAGCTTGTCTCGGAACCCTCGCACTTCTGAGAGATGTCTCAAACGGTACATACACGTATGCTTATTCCGAGGTAGTGAAACCTTGTTGTCCCAGAATAGACATTCCTGTGTCATCGACAGTAGGTATGGTAGGTATCTCTAGGGCAAAGAAGAGGGTAGACAGCAGACATAATCGTACCCCGGCTGATGAAATACCTGAAGCAGCAGCCTAAGATGAATAAGGAGCCTGAGGCGTAGAGGGAGAATGCTCCAACCGGGGAATGTCTGGCATATGGACCGAGGATTGAGTCGCACGATCCATTGAGGGTGTACGGTTGTCGCCTTCATTCCAGAGCTTTCTTGTGCCAGAGGGTCAGCGAGAATCTGTCTCAAGCTGCATAATCCCCCCTGAAGTAGTTGACTGCGGCGAGAGTTGACGGGGCTGCTATATGTGTTTCCGATAGAGGCGAACATGGAACTTGAGCCGCTAGTCCCTTTTCCATTTTTATATCCCGACGAATTTTCGAGGGCAAACCAATTTTCTATGGTTCCTAATCAATTTCACATAGCATAATCAATTAATCAATAACACAAAATAAATTTCATATACTAACAAATAACCTCACCTAAGCCATACCAATCTGCCATACGTTAAATTAACCTCACCAAAGCCTAAACCATAACAATATATATACAATAACCATACTGTGACAACTCGAACCGGAAATTGTATGTTTATCGGCTTGATTTACGAGTTGCGTGATTAGTCGCGGTTTTGTCGTAAGTGGTCGTTATGGCGGGTTTCTTAATGACTAAATTATTGGGCGAGAATTTGTGATGAGTTCTTTCACGAGAGTTGTAGAGAATTTAATTTCGAGTTCGTGGGAGTTTCCGGAAGATGATTTTGAGTTACGTGGAATAAGTTATGAATATTTTCGACCGTTGGATTTAGTCGTGTTTATCCGTTTGGTTTCGATTCATTTTCGACGGTATAAATACGGTATGAAGATGTGACAATTAAGGAAACTTTCCAATTTGGGAAAACTGGGCCGTTGACCCACGTTGACCACGGGTTGTTTTGACCCGTTTTGGGCCAAGATTTTGTCGCCGTCGTTCGGCCATTTTCCGGCCATGGTTCGCCGTGGTGTCTTCATGAAACTTGTTAGGCTCATTCCCCTCTTAAGTTTGGTAGGTGGATCGCTCCCTATGGTGGCCGGAGGAGGAAGAAACGACACGGCAAAGATGGCGAAATTCCGGCGAGATTCGGCGGCGACGGTGGCGGCGGAGGATGCCTAGTTGGGGGTCGATCCTATATGGGTTTTGAAGCCCTTGGGATGGTAAGTTGATCCCAAGTGGTCTTGCACCTTGCCGTGGCCGGTGGTGGCCGATCGGAGTTAATGAATTCCAGCGAGGGTTTTTGACTTCAAGGCGAGTTTTGGGTGTTTTCCGGTCAAAATAGGGCTTAGCATTGAATTAAAAAGTTGTTGGAAATGTCGAGATCTTCAAATCCATGTGTAGGTTGCAATTTTCTGGGCCGATGAGTTTTCCAGCGGCCGGCGGCCCTACGCGGCGGAGTTTTGTCCGAGGTGGTTTTTGACAAGTTTTATGTCGTTTTGCTCGGAATCACGCACTGATCGCAATGGTGAGGTTTATAGTTTGAATTGAGCATCAGGATTTGTGGCGAGCTTTTATAGTGTTTTTATTGGATTTTCGACAATTTTGTCGATATTCGAGTTATTTGTTTCCGGGAATGGTTGGTTCTCGAGATGTGGTTCAGGGTTTTGAAATGTGATTTTGAACAGTGGTATTTATAATTATTCAGGAGATCGTGATCGTATGTTTGGCGAGGGATTTTCCGCCGGGTCACAGGATTAACACGTTTTGCGTTGTGCTAGTCTATGAGTGGACATTTCTTTTCACTGTTGGTTGCGAGTCTTTTACATATGTTTTTCGAGCATGAGCATGCAGTTATGATTATGAATTGTACGAGCATGTGTTTTATGATTATGCATTTATGGATATGATTTTATAAATTATGCATTACGACTATGCATGTACATTATGCTTTATACATTTGCATAGAAACCATTTATGATTTGGTTTACACAGAGTACAGTCTCAGTATGTATAGTTGTATCGATACAGTTAGCATCCCGGCTAATCCCAAAGGATGTTTACCGGGGGGACTGTTATCCTGACCCGAGGTCTTTACCGGGGGGGGGGAGCATATACCCTGACCCGAGGCTCTTTCTGGTTGGAATCACGTGAGGATCAGGGATCCCTTTATTCAGATTGTACTAGCGCGGATGTGTCCATGAGTGACCCCGCGAGATTTTCGATGCATGCTCTGTACGCGTGAGGAGTTAAACTCTTCCTCGTGTACCATATGATTTTTATGCTTTCAGACTCGCATATGTTTTATAAACATATATATGTATTCGGCGAAAGATATTTATTTTCGTCCACTCACTCTAACAGTTTATATATAAACATATATATGTATTCAATGCCCAGATTGCAGTTTGGATTCAGGTTTCGCACGTCGAGGTTGGAGGCATAGTATTCGAGCCACTTTTCCTTTCTCAGTAGGTTTCTAGGTTGGCCTACTGTTGTGTATATATGTATATATTAGAAGTCGCTCTGAGTACTGTTTATATTTATATTTTCACATAATTTTCCCGAATTTCTACAAAGGTACAATTTTGTTTATTGCTTTACATTATGATATGTTTTTGAGAAATCCGGATGGGATTGAAGCCCACGGTTTGGCTTTTGTGGCATAGGATGAAGTGTATTCTCCACTGCAAGTTAATGGTAATCGCGTGTTATAGAGGAAACTCTGTCGAAATTTTCTGTTTTTGAAAGTTTACGTTTTAGAAAGCGTTTGATTCCGGTTTAGGAAACTAAATCGGGGTTGGGTCCTTTCTGCTTGGTATCAGAGCATAAGGTTTTAGGTTCTGTAGACTTCTGTAGTCGTGTTTACTAAGGATATTTGAGAATTTACAGCATGTCTAGAGCGATGACCCGACTGGCCGGCAGATGCTCATCAATGCTCTGGGTGTTGTATGCTTTCAAACGTTTAAAGTTCCATGATTACGTCCTGTTTGTTGTGAATAATGTCTTATTCATTAGGATTCCTCCTTGATGTGGTTTCCGTGCCAGTGGGGTTGTGGATCCTGTTGAGGATCAGTCGCGTGACTTGATAAATGAGTTGTGGGTTTGGATAAGCATTCTGGTTTCAGAGATATGTGTGGCATGGTTTGCCCGGTTATGCGTGTATGGGCGTCAATATGTTGCTTTTGAACAGAGGATTGTGGTAGCTGATGGTGTGCTTGAGTCATATCATTATATTTGGTGGTTTAGTATTTTGTGAGTTCCTGTTGCGACTCCATGACCTACATTCAGGGTATTGTTTATACGGTAATGGTTCAATCTGGCTACCCAACAACGGAAATATGGAGTGTTTACCAACTTGAGGCAGGGATGTATTTTTCATATGTTTGTCCCAGTTTGCACATGTTATCTGGCTTCAGAGGAAGCAATGCAGGAGGTTCGAGATGAGTTTGAACCTGAGCATCAAAGGGATTTTGACTGTTGTGCCTCGAGACAACCATGATGAGATTGAGTTGAGGCACCTTGGGATCAGTAGCTTCATCAGGTTGTGGCCTTTTCGATTATGTTGAGGGTCATTTGGACAAGGCAGAAAACCCGTTTAGAGAGAAAGTAGATCACAGAGTAGTGGGACTAATTCCTGTGGCATGAGTCAGGGTGGTCGTTGGTAATCCTTCCCCATAGCAGGATTTTCTATTTTGCAACCTTTACAGTAGGCGTCACTGTGGTTTGTGTTAGAGGGGCATTCTCAGTTGCTATTGTGGTGGCCAGGAGGGTCACATTACGAGGGAATGTCCTCAGTTAGCTGTTTTCGTGGTTCTGCAGCTCAGAGTTCAGGAGGAGGCCAAGGTACCATTTCTGGAGTTTGACCAACGCAGACTTCTAGACAAGTCAATCAACAAAGTCGCAATCAACGTGGACGGTTAGTTGGACATGCCAGAGTTCATGCCATGACCCTGTGTGAGGGCAGAGTTTCGCTGAGGTTACCGTTGCTTGACATCCATGGCTATTATGCTTGCATATTCACTTCTGGGTTTGTGGAGAATGCTGTATCCATTTGATGAGATTGTATCAGGTGGGGTATCAAGACTATGAGGTTTGTTGGAGGTTGAGGACTAGCTGCAGAGTGGTTATTCGTCGCAAGAATGTTATAGTCCTTTGACGTCCAATCGTGCGAAAAGATCTTGTTTAGAGGTGAAAGAAATGCTTCTCTACTATGTGTGGTTTTAGCAATGAGGCTGAGCTGATGATGAAGCAAGGATGTATGTCGTACATGGCACATGTTCGTGATGTTGAGGTTGTTTTACCTGATGTCCGTGATGTTGAGGTTATCTGTGAGTATCCAGATGTTTTTCAGAGAATTTATCAAAGTTGAGGGAGTTGCAAATTCAACTTCAGGAATTGTTTGAGGAAGACTTCATTTGATTTAGTGTTTTACCTTGGGGTGTTCCAGTATGTTTTATAAGGATGTAGGATGGTTCGATGAGGTTGTGCATTGACTATCGGAAGCTGAATCAGGTTTTAGTGAAGAACAAGTATCCTCCACTTTGGATTGATGGCTAGTTTGATCAGCTTAATGGAGTTTCAGTTTTCGGAAATTGATTTCAGATGTGAGTATCATCAGTTTCGATCAGAGGGTCGTGTTTGAAATGGTCAGGTACCTGTGAGGAGAGTTACATGTTGTGGTTAGAAGAGAGGTTGATTACCGCGCCAGTGTTCACATTATGTGATATCAGTGAAGTGTATGTTATGTATAGTGATGTTTCGAAACTAGATTTTGGTCGAGTTGGGCTGCAGCATGGCAATATGATGGTATATGGTTCCAGGCAATGGAAGCTTTATGAAGTTACGTAATCTATGTATGATTTGGGAGTAGCTGTCTTTGTGTTAGCATCGAAGAGTTGGAGACACTACTGCTATGGCATGCATCGCAGTGTAGGATGTACACTGATCACTTGAGTTTCATCTACTTGCGTATTCAGCCAGATTTAAGCATGAGACGGCGTAGATGGATGGGGTTGGTTAATGTGGTTGCACCTTGAATATCATTCAGGGGTATTGTTGTTGATGCACTTAGTCAGAAATTTAGGAGTTTCTATGTTTCATGTACGTGTTGCTGGAATCTCATTGTTAGCTGAGTTGCAAGCTACGGAACTAAGTTAGAGTGAGATGATGGAGCATTGTTGGCTAGTTCCAGGATCGACCTGTGTTACTTGATCAGGTCTGTGAGGCTCAGAATGCGGATTCCTACTGGTTGGACAAGAAGAATGCGATTCAGAATGGTGTTCCAGCAGAGTATCAGTTGAGGAATGTTGGCACTTTATCGTGTAGAAGGAGACTATGTAGGCCCGATGATGATAAATTGAAGAGAGAGATGCTTATTAAACCTCATTGTTCTACGTATGTTATGCACTAGTGGTACGAAGATGTATTGGATACTTAGAGTTTACTACTCGTGACGCAACATAAAGAGGGAAATAGCAGCTTATGTGAGCAGATGCCTCATTTGTCAGCATGTGAAGGTAGAGAGACAGAAACTTACTGGGAAGTTATAGCCATTGGAGATTCCCGATTAGAAGTAGGAGCATATCACTATGGATTTCATGTATCAGTTACCGCGTACTTCGGATGGTAATACTAGTTATTGGGTCATTGTGAACCGTTTGACGAAATCAGTTCATTTCCTTATACTTCCAGGATATATTTCAGTGGGCAGGCTGGTATAACTGTATTTAGCAGAGGTTGTCCATTTGCATGGTGTGCCTGTGTCCTGGGTCACTAATCGAGATAATCAGTTACAACAGAGTTTTGGCAGGCATTGCAGTGCGCATTGGGGACCAGATTACAATTTAGTGCAGTTTTTCATCCTCAGATTGGTGGGCAATCTGACATGACTATTCAGACTTTGGAGGACATGTTGTAGTCCTGTGTATTGCAGTTCAAAGGGATTTGGGACCAGCAGTTTCATTTGTTCGAGATTGCTTGCAATATCCGTTTGCAGACCAGTATTGTTATGGCATTGTATGAAGTTGTTTCTGAGAAACAGTATTGCACTCCATTGTGTTGGAGTGAGTTAGGAATAAGATGGCTTTTAGTCTTGATTTAATGAAATGCGCTACTGTAAACCTTCGGATTAGCAAGGACAAGTTGATAATTGCTCGAGTTCGACAGAGAAGTTATGCAGACGTGAGTATGTTAAGTCATTGAGTTCATAGTTGGTGACTAAGGTTTCCTTGGAAATTTGTGATTTATTTTGGGAGGTGTGGTATATTTTACCACTTTATATTAGTTCGTATGTGATCATGGGGTTAGTTAGTGTTGTGACGTATAATTTGGCATTGCCTGTAGCGTTGGCCAATATGTATGTTGTATTCCATGTGGTGGAACTACATTTTAGATTTATTGCATGTTTAAGACCCTATCAGTTCCCTATACAGGAAGACTTGACATTTGTGGATGAGCCAGTTCAGATTCTGGATTTGAGGGTGCAAGGATTACAGCACAGAAATATTTCCTATTGTGAAAGTCTGATGGCAGAGTCATTCAGTTGAAATAGTCACTTGGGAGATTGAGCAGTATGCAAAGGCAGTGTCCTTACTATTCAGTTGGCAGGCTTGGAAATTTCGAGGTCGAAATTTTTGTAAGGGGGGTAGATTTGTGACAACCCGAATCGGAAATGGTATGTCTATCGGCTTCATTTGCGAGTTGCGTGATTAGTCGCGGTTTTGTCGTAAGTGGTCGTTATGGCGGGTTTGTTAACGACTAAATTATCGGGTAAGAATTTGTGATGAGTTCTTTCACGAGAGTTGTAGAGAATTTAATTTCGAGTTTGTGAGAGTTTCCGGAGGATGATTTCGAGTTACGTGGAATAAGTTATGAATATTTTCGGCCGTTGGATTTAGTCGTGTTTATCCGTTTGGTTTTGATTCGTTTTGGACGGTACGTGTATGGTATAAATACGGTATGAAGACGTGACAATTGAGGAAACTTTCCAACTTGGGAAAACTGGGCTGTTGACCTGCGTTGACCACGAGTTGTTTTGACCCGTTTTGGGCCGAGATTTTGTCACCGTCATTGGGCCATTTTCTGGCCATGGTTGCCCGTGATGTCTTCATGAAACTTGTTGGGCTCTATCTCCTCTTCAGTTTGGTAGGTGGGTCGCTCCCGATGGTGGCCGGAGGAGGAAGAAACGGCACGGCAAAGATGGCGAAGTTCTGGCGAGATTCGGCGGCGACGGTCGCGGCGGAGGCGGCTGAGTTGGGTGTCGACCCTATAGGGGTTTTGAAGCCCTTGGGATGGTGAGTTGATCCCAAGTGTTCTTGCACCTTGCCGTGGCCGGTGGGGGCCAATCGAAGTTAATGAATTCCGGCAAGGGTTTTTGACTTCAAGGTGAGTTTTGGGTGTTTTCTGGTCAAAATTGGGTTTAACAATGAACTAAAAAGTTGTTGGAAATGTCGAGATCTTCAAATCCATGTGTAGGTTGTAATTTTTTGGACCAACGAGTTTTCCGGCAGCCGGCGACGGAGTTTCGTCTGAGGTGGTTTTCGAAAAATTTTATGTCGTTTTACTCAGAATCGCGCACTGATCGCAATGGTGAGATTTATAGTTTGAATCGAGCATCGGAATTTGTGGCGAGGTTTTATAGTGTGTTTATTAGATTATCGACGATTTCGTCGATATTCGAGTTATCTGTTTCCGGGAATGGTTGGTTCTCGAGATGTAGTTCAGGGTTTTGAAATGTCATTTTGAACAGTGGTATTTATGATTATTTAGGAGATCATGATCGTATGTTTGGCGAGGGATTTTCCACTGGATCACAGGATTAACGCTTTTTGCGTTGTGCTAGTCTGTGAGTGGACATTTCATTTCACTGTTGGTTGCGAGTCGTTTATATACGTTTTATGAGCATGAGCATGCAGTTATGATTATGAATTATACGAGCATGTGCTTTACGAATATGCATACACATTATACTTTATACATTTGTATAGAAACCATTTATGATTTGGTTTACACAGAGTACAGTCTTAATATGTATAGTTGTATCGATACACTTAGCATCCCGGCTGATCCCCGAGGATGTTTACCTGAGGAGACTGTTACCCTGACCCGAGGTCTTTACCAGGGGGGGGAGCAGATACCCTGACCCGAGGCTCTTTTTGGCTGGAATCACGTGAGGATCAGGGATCCCGTGATTCAGACTGTACTAGCGCGGATGTGTCCATGAGTGACCCCGCGGGATTTTCGATGCGTGCTCTATACGCCTGAGGAGTTAAAGTCTCACTCGTGTACCATATGATTTTTATGTATTTAGACTCACATATGTTTTATAAACATATATATGTATTCGGCGAAAGACGTTTATTTTCCTCCACCCACTCTAACAGTTTATATATAAACATATATATGTATTCAATGCCCAAATTGCAGTTTGGATTTAGGTGTCACACGTCGAGGTTGGAGGCATAGTATTCGAGCCACTTTTCCATTCTCAGTAGGTTTCTAGTTTGGCCTACTGTTTTGTATATATGTATATACTAGAGGTCGCTCTGAGTACTGTTTATATTTATATTTTCACATGATTTTCCCGGATTTTTGTAAAGCTACAGTTTTGTTTATTGTTTTACATTATGATATATTTTTGAGAAATCCATATGGGAGTAGAGCCCACGGTTTGGCTTTTGTGGTATAGGATGAAGTGTATTTTTCGCTGCAGGTTAATGGTAATCGCGTGTTATAGAGGAAACTCTGTCAAAATTTTCGGTTTTTGAAAGCACGTTTTTAGAAAGGGTTTGATTCCAGTTTAGGAAACTAAATCGGGGTTGGATCCTTTCCCATAACCTCACCTAACAATATATATACTAAGCCATACCATAACAATAACCTCACCTAAACCATGCCATGTCATGCCTAAATCTCACCTAAACCATGTTTAACAATAATTAACAAAAACCAATATACCAAACATAACAAATTGCCATATATACAAAACTTAACACATATATACCAAACTGCATGACTAATCTGCCATATATACCAAACTTAACACATAATTAACAATAACAATATATAACACATTATTAATAAGTTAATTCACAACCAATTCAAAACCATAATTAACCAAACCCTAATTTGTTAATCAAAACCAAAACCAAACCGTAATCTGCTAATTCACAAACAATTCACAACCAATTCAAAACCAAAACATGGTTAATCAATCTGAATTTGAAATTGAGAGAGAGAGAGAGAGAGAACTTGGGTCAGGTTACCATGGGAGAGAGAGAGAACACCTGTGTTTGGCGGCAACGGGTTGTGCAGCGAGCGACGGCGAGGGCAAGGCAGGTTAGGGTTTGAAGGCCATGGTTTTTTTCTAGTTAGAAAGAGAGAGAGTGAATGGACCTTATTGTGGAGCTTATGACAAGACCCACCCCAAATTACCGCAGTAATCCAAGGTAAGTCTTGCGAGACCCATATTAGAGTATCTAGCACCGACTAATCGGTACAAGCTACCCTAGTACGAGCAACCCAGAATTTCAACTAAGAACCTACAATGAGAAAACAGAAGCAATGGATTGTCATGCCTCGTACTATGGACGGTCAAGACTTCAGTCGGCTAACCTGCAAACTGAGCAATTTAAAACAAAGGACCCTAGGGAAAAGCATAAAAACATAAAACATTAGAGTGAGGGGACAAAAATCATAAACTATAAATCTGTAAAACTCTAACTGTATGCATTTCCACTGATTTCTGTTAAATAATGCAAGTTTGAGTATAGAAAACTGAACTTCAAATGGAGGTGGTCATTCATGGTGTTTATCCTAACCCGGAACGACTTTATAAATGAAAGCTACAGCTAATATGAGTGTCTAGGGTGTTTGTCCTAACCGAAGACGATTTAGATCGAGTAGAGTGTTTCTCCTAACCTGGTCCGACTGACTATCCAGTGATCAGCCGAATAGCTAGAGCATCGATGCAACTAAATAACATCATCACAAAGTAAACATCCAAATTTTAAAACTATAAAACATACTATAAATTAAATTGAAATAATGAAATGATGAAAAATGAAGTCGCTATCGATTGTGAAAATAAAAGGTCCACTCACAGTACTGTGCCGTGATTTCCACCAAACCAAAGTCTGTATGTTGGCGTTTCTAAATATCTGCCACTAGCTGGTATTTAATAGCTAACTGGCATCATCCTAAAACAACGATTATTATTTAATAGCTAACTGTCGAAAATCAAAATGAATAGTTAAGCTCGTATACAAACGAGCATTATCGTCGAGAACCTCACATTCTCGAATAACGTGCTTTCCAAATAAATGACGAGCTTAATTAAATTCCAAATTCAAATTTTTGAATCCTTAGTATAGTCGCAACATATTCCTCAACTATTATGTGACTCGGAGTTGAATCGACAATCAGTTCAACAGTTAATAATATTGTAAAATTGTTTAGTTAATATCCAATTAACTACACATCTTAATCAACAATGTCCAACTCAATTCAATAACCTCTTCATTAAAATCGGTACAAAATTACGAACAAAATGATGTAAAATTTGCATCAAAATACCCTTCGCCGGAGCGCCGCCTTGAACCACTACCATTGGCGGCGATACCAGTGAATTTTTTTGGTGGCTCAAATGCCAACCTGTGCAAAATCAACCCAACAACAACTTTCATAAATATACCAAAGTCCAATTCGAATTATAAACCACCCAATTTTACCTTTGAACTTAAGAACACAACATTTTCCAAAAACTTCAAATGGTCGATTCTCCCTCCACGGTTTGAATTAGGACTTGATCTTGGTGTCTTTAGCTTCGCAGTGAGAAGAGCTTTTCAAAGTCCAATAGGTTTCACTGGTCAATTTGGATGAAAAAGTATCCACCCGAAACCTAAGTTTTCTCATTTTTCTTCTTCTTGGAATTCCAACTATCTTCGGTCGAATTGGTTGTGGAGCCCATAGGGTTTGAAAGAGGAGAGTGAGCCGCTTCTTTTGACACCTTGGTCGGTGGTTTTGGAGGCTGGCCGAGGGACATCACCGGCGAAGCCGACGGGGAGGAGGAGAGGTGCGAGAAGAAAATAGAGAAAAGAGAAGAACAAATTCGATCGGAAATGGAAAGCTTTGACTTTCAATTTCTGGTAACTCCTATTTATTTTTGCAACTAACGAAAAAATGTAAATTGTTAAAAAAATTCGCTGATCATAACTTCTTCATCGTAAATCTAATTTAAAAAATTGATGTGGAATTCTATGACTTTCCCAAAGGAAATTTCTCGTCGTAACTCAATAAATTCTACGACTTTTCCCAAGAAAATTTCTCGAAGCACTTAATCAATAAAATTTCGATAAAAAGAGTCATTGATAATTACTGACAGTAAAAATTAACTACCTTCCTTGATTAACCTTACACAGATCTAAAAAAGAAAATTCCCAAGACGGGATGTTACAATCTACCCCTCTCAAGAAAATTTCATCCCCGAAGTTTACGCATATACAAGTACAGCACCACCGAGTATAGCTACCGAATGAGTTCTTTTGGATTTCAAGTGAAATCCATAACTAAGAGGGTTATCCATAATACCTTCACCATGTATCGCTTGATTATGAAACCACGTTCTCCTGATCGAGAGGCTCAAACGACTACTCATTATAAACCTGATACAAAAAAGGTCTTGATGCAAACTTTGTAACATAAACACCTAAGACATCTGATATCCATGCCAACCCTATTGGAAATTACTAATAATGATGTCGACATGTTTCGTTAGTCTAGCCTTTAGTTGCGATACTAATATGCTAGCTATCTAGATGGCGGTATGGCTCTATCTCCTGAAGTGACTCCTCATCACCACTAAAATCCTGCACCACTAGCCTACCAGAGGTGTCCCTCCATTGACACTCACACATAAAAGTGACTCTCATGGCCACCAAGTTAAAAAGTTGAAGACCCAGACTGATGATTCTAAAACCGTAACATAAGTGAGTATCTGACTGATCTCAATGGAAGTTCTGACCCTATTCATTTCCCTTATTCTTGAAAATTCTACTCAAAACTTGGCATAGTTTGCTTTAAAATTAAAAAAAAAAAATCTAAAAACCTGGATAAGGAAAACACTTTGAATAACCATATCCAAAAAGCAAACCGTGGGCACTGAATGAAAGGACCCAACCCCGATTTAGTTTCCTAAACTGGAATCAAACCCCTTCTGAAAACACGAACCAACAAAAACCATAAAAATTTCAGCAGAGTAACGACTAACGAGGAATTGCCATTAACCTGCACTCGGAAAAAACACACTTCATCCTACTAACGCGGAATTGCCATCCAATTTCATATACATAAAATAATGTAAAGCAAAGCGAGTTCGGAAAATATATTGAGGTGCCAGGCGAATCTCTCAAGCCCGACGGTGATAGGCTAGGGGAATCTCTCAACCCTAGTGGCATAACAGGGGAATCTCTCGACCCTGCCCAGGGGAATCTCTCAATCCTGTCTAGAGGAATCTCTCAACTCTGGGTCAGACTACCGGTGATCAGCCGAGTAGCCGAAGCATCGATGCAAGTAATGCCATCACCATAAAATATAAAATAATGCCTCCAAAATTAATAAATAATCTCAATATCGTATATAAATAAATATGAAAAATCATGAAAAATCACGAACTTGCAACGACAGTGAAAATAGAAAAGTCCACTCACAGATGAGCATAACGCAATACGTATTAATCCAGTGATCCGGCGGAAAATCCCTCGCCAAACGAACGGTCACGATCCCCTAGATAATCATAAAATCCACTGCTCAAAATCATAACTCAAAACATCGAATCACATCACGAGAAACAACCGTTCCCGGAAACATATAATTCAATATTGACTAAATCGTCAAAATCCGATAATCACACAATAAAATCTCGCTATAATTTCCGATGCTCAATTTGAAAAATAAATCTCACCACTGCGATCGGTGCGCAATTCTGAGCGAAACGACATACAACTTGTCGAAAAACACGTCGGACGGAAATCGCCGCTGTGCATGGCGGCGTCGCCGGCTGCCGGAAAATCACACCGACCCAGAAAAATGCAACCTACACATGGATTTGAAGATCTCGACCTTTCCAACAACTTTCCAGTTCAAAGTTAAGGCCAATTTTGACCGAAAAAGGTCCAAAACTCACCTCAAAGGTGCAAACCCTCGCTGGAATTTCAACTTCTCCAATCTCCCTCCTCCGGCCACGGCAAGACTTGAAACCACTTCTAAAAGCTTCATCTCTCCAAAGCTAACAAAACCCCTCAAACCCCGAGCTCCATCTCGGCCGCCTCCGCCGTCACCAACGTCGCCAAAACTCGCCGGAATACCACCCAAAAATTCCTAAACTTTGACAAGCCAGAACTTCTTCATACGACAACCAAATTGAACGAATGACCTATCAAAAGAAAGAGGATCTCAAGCCCAACAAGTTTCATGAACACACCACAGCCAAAAGAGGCAGGAATCAAGCTCAACGAAGGCAAACAAAACTGGGCCTGGAATGGGTCAGTTTTGACCCACGGGTCAAGCTGGTCAACGGGCCAGATTTCCCAAAATGGAAAGTTTTCCAATTCGTCACGTATTTCGCCCGTATTTATACCGTCCACCTATCGAATCCCAAACGGATAAATACGACAAAATCCAACGGCCGAAAATATTCACAACTTATTCCTCGTAATTCGGAATAATTGTGACGACCCGAACCAAAGTCAGATGTGTGTTTGGAACGATTCTCGATATTTGAGTTTAGTCGCAGTTTTGTGATATTATGTGGTTTGTCGATTCGATTCGCGACTATGTTTTCAGTCGAGAATTTGAGTTGAGTGTCTTCATGGAAGTTGTAGAGTACGTGATTTCAAGCTCGTGGGCGGTTTCGGAAGATTTTTCCGATAACCGAGGAATATTTTATGATTATTTGAAGTTTCGGGTTCCGACGAGTTTATCCGATTGTTTCGAGCTTATCCGAATCACATCGTATATTCATTCCGGACCGTTGATCGACCCGTGGGACGAGTATAAATATCGAAAAGTCGAAAAATAGTCGAGAATTCATTGTGGGAGTTGACCAGTCGTTGACTTTCCTATTTTGGAAAGTAGACCAGCAGCCCGAAAGGGAAAGTTTCCCAAACGGGAAGTCACTTTCCGGCGACCTTTTTCCAGCCACCTTCGACCACGAATCAGGTATGGTTAGATTCCTCTATGAATTTCGAGCATGTTGTTACTTGGTTTGGAAGAAGTTGATGGAGTTTTGGTCGAGTTCGAACCGGGCCGATTTGTGATGGTTCGACGGTGATGGTGACGGTGGCTCCGGCGAGCTTCGAAGGTGGAGATGTTGGGGTTTTGGTTCCTCTAGCTTAGGAGAAGCTTCCTATGTAGTTGTTTTGGTTTGAGGTGGAGGTTTTCGGGGTCATCGAATTAGTCACCGGAATGGTATTTCCGATCGGATTTGTGGTGATTTGGAGGGGTTGCGCTCGGAATTGGACATTGGGGTAGAAGGGAAACTTGCTCGCCTTGATGAGACCTAGAGAACTGGAGAGTTTGGCCGTGTGATTCCTCCGTTGACGGCGCGTCGCCGCCGGCGGCGGCGGTCAACGGTGGGGGAAAAAGTTGACTTTTCAGATTTCGATATAATTAGTGTCATTTTTCTCGTAATCACGCCCTGATTATTGTACGGAGGTTTTCGGGTTGATTTGGTTAGCCGATTTTCAGTCGAGATTTCGAGTTGGGATTTCGGGATTTTCGTAATTCATTTTGCACTGCATTTCGTATTTTCGGGAACAGTTGGTTTCCGTGCATCTGTACAATGTTAAGGATTACGATATTGATCAATTGTATTTTACGAATATATTCAGGGGATCGAGATCGGGATCGTGATCGAGCATCTGGCGAGGGATCTTCCGCCGGTCCTCGAGATTAGCGCGAGTGCGCGTTTTGCTCATCTGTGAGTGGACAATTTATTTTCACGGATTGATTGCGAGTCGTTTATATACGTTTTATGAACTTGAGCATGCAGCATGATTATGGTTTTACGAGCATGAGATTTCATACGAGATTATGATTATATGAGCATGTGTTTACGATTATACGATTATATTTATACGGATATACGTATACGAATATGCATACACTTATATGTTGTTTCATGCATTTGCATCGATTTGCTTGTGATTTGGTTTTCATAGAGTACAGTCTCAGTTACGTTGTTGTATCGATACACCTTGCCTCGTCGGCTGATCCCCGACGGAGGGCCGCCTGGAGGGGCGTTTCCCCAACCAGACCGGTGAGGGGCGTATTCCCCGGAACCGAGGCCATTTCTGGCTTAGAATCACGTGGTAGTCAAGGACTCCGTGGTTCAGACTATACTAGCACGGTGGAGTCCATGAGTGACCCCGTGGGATTTTACTTGCATGCTCAGTACATTGGAGGAGTATGAGTTTTACCTCGTGTACTTATTATTTTATGTTCCTGGACTCGCATATGTATTTTAAACATATATATTAACTGGTGAAAGACATTTATTTTCGTCCACTCACTCTAACGTGTTTATTGTCTTTCACCTGGGCTTTTCGGTTTCCGTGCCCAGTTTGCAGTTCAGGTTTGGTGTTTCACGTCGCGGTTTGGAGGCTAGTGTTCAGAGTCACCTGTGTTTTCCAGTAGGTTCTTGTTTCACCTACTGAAGTACATATTGTATATGTTTTACTCTAGAGGTCGCTCTGATACATTCTGATACATGTTGTGCGGATTTTCACAGATATACATATATACATAGTACAGTTTACTTATTGTTGTTGATTATATTGATGTTGAGAAATCCGGATGGGATTGGTGCCCACGGTTTGCTTTTTGTGGTATAGGACGAAGTGTTAATTTCCGCGTGCAGGTTATGGTAATTCCACGCTAGTAACGAAACTCTGCCGAAATTTAAAATTTTTTGTTGGTTCGTATTTTCGAGGGGTTTGATTCCGGTTTAGGTAACTGAATCGGGATTGGGTCCTTTCAGCTTGGTATCAGAGCCTTAGGTTGTCAGATTTTGTAGACTCTTGTAGTTGTGACGCTTAGGGTATTTGAGTTGATACAGCATGACTGGAGTGATGACCCGACTGGCCAGCGGTACTCATCAATACTTCGGGTGTTGTATGTCCTCAAATATCTGCGGTTTCATGATTACGTTATTTCTGCTTGTGCCTAATGCTTGTCTTGTATCAGTAGGATGCCTCCTCGACGTGGTCCCCGTGTTGATCGGGATGATGATCCTGATGAGGATCGCCGAACGCGTGACTTGCTGATGCGAGTGCTGCGTTTGGAAGAGCGTTTTGACCCTGTGGTCAAGGCTCGCACTGCGGGTGCTACTGTATTTTCGGGTTCAGTTGATCCAGAGATATGCGAGGCATGGTTGGTTCAGATTGAGCGTGTTTGTGAGCGTCTGCAGTTTACACCTGAGCAGATGACAGTAGCCGCAGTTGGTTTACTTGAGGGGGATGCATACTTTTGGTGGGTTAGTACTGACAGAGTTCCTGTGGATACTCCGTGGACATTGTTTCGTGATCTGTTTATGCGGAGGTATTTCAATCAGGCTACCCAGCAGTGCAAGTACGAGGAGTTCACGAACTTGAGGCAGGGCAGTTTGTCTGTACTTAAGTATCGGTCTCGTTTTGCGTGGGATATGGTGGCTACAGAGGAAGCCAAGTGTCGTAGGTTTGAGCTGGGATTGAATCTGAACATCAAGGCGACACTGACTACGATGCCTCGGAACAATTTTGATGAGTTTGTTAGTGCTGCACTCCGAGGCGAGGATATTGAGCAGGAGAGATAGCAGACGTACCAGCCGAGGCGATTCGAGGAAGGTGGACCGAGTCAGGGGCCTTCGAAGAGGCAGAGTTCTGATACTTCTGGTTCAGCTTCATCCTCAGGCAGTGGATCTTACCGCCTACCAGTTAGTACATCGAGGCGGAGACCGTTTTGGAGGAGAGATCGACCACAGCGGCCACAGGCTAGTGCAGGTTCCAGCGGTTCTAGTTATCCTCGGCGCACTGGTGGCACATTTGCAGTACCGAGGGAGTACCCGTTGTGTAGTCTCTGCAGTCGACATCATGTGGGTCCGTGTCAGCGAGGTCCTGTCACTTGTTTCCGTTGTGGCCAGGTGGGTCACTATGCGAGGGAGTGTCCTCAGTTATATGGCGGTGACGGACAGGCAGCCCAGAGTTCCGGAGTTGAGCGAGGTGCCACTTCGGGAGCTCGACCAGCACAGACTGCAGGTCAGGGTAGACAGCAGGGTCAGCCCCAGCGAGGACGACCAGCCGGACAGGCGAGAGTTCATGCTATGACTATGCGTGAGGGCAGAGCATCACCGGAGGTCGTTATCGGTACGTTACATGTTTTCGGTATTCCAGTAGTTGCATTGTTAGATCCAGGTGCCACACATTCATTCATATCATTTAGATTGTCATCATTGGCTACGGTACCTGCATCTCCACTTCCGGGGTTGTGGAGAGTGTTGTATCCGTCAGGTGAGGTTGTGAGCATCGGTTGGGTTTACCGAGATTGTAAGGTGTTTGTTGATGGCCATGGCTTAGCCGCAGATCTGTTATTGCTTGATATTGTGGATTTTGATCTGATATTGGGTATGGACCTTTTGGAGTCGCACTGGGCTATGTTTGATTGCCACAGGAAGGAGGTCGCATTTCGACGACCAGGGTTGCCTGAGATATTGTTTCGTGGCGAGAAGAACACTTCCCTACCATGTTTGATTTCCGCGATGAGGGCGGATCGGTTGATGAAGAAGGGTTGTGTTGCTTACTTAGCCCATGTTGTGGACACTACAGCTGCAGTGCCGGATCTTGGTGGTATTGAGGTTGTGTCTGAGTTTCCGGATGTGTTTCCAGCGGAGTTACCTGGTATACCCCCTGTGCGGGAGATTGATTTTACCATTGAGTTATTGCCGGGTACTGGACCGATTTCCCAGACACCGTACCGGATGGCACCTGCAGAGTTGAAGAAGTTGCAGATTCAGCTTCAGGAGTTGTTGGAGAAGGGATTCATTCGACCGAGTGTTTCTCCGTGGGGTGCTCCAGTGTTGTTTGTGCGGAAGAAGGACGGGTCCATGCGTTTGTGCATCGACTATCGGAAGCTGAATCAGATTACAGTGAGGAACAAGTATCCGTTGCCACGGATTGACGACTTGTTCGATCAGCTGAAGGGAGCAGCAGTATTTTCGAAGATTGACCTTCGATCTGGGTATCATCAGTTAAGGATCCGAGATTCAGATGTTGCTAGGACAGCATTGAGGACGCGGTATGGGCATTATGAGTTTCTAGTTATGCCGTTTGGGTTGACCAACGCCCCCGCAGCTTTCATGGACTTGATGAATCGGGTGTTTCGACGATTCCTTGACAAGTTTGTGATTGTATTCATTGATGATATTTTGATATATTCGAGGAGTGTGGGCCAGCACAAGAAGCACTTGCAAGCGGTGTTGCGGACTTTGCGGGATCATCAGTTATTCGCGAAGTTTAGCAAGTGTGAGTTCTGGTTGGATAGTGTGAAGTTTCTGGGCCACGTGATTTCGGCCGAGGGAGTTAGTGTTGATCCTGACAAGATCGAGGCCGTGCTGAATTGGAGTCGACCCACTACCGTGCCGGAGATTCGGAGTTTCTTGGGGTTAGCAGGCTATTACCGACGGTTTGTACAGGATTTCTCCCGGATAGCTACACCACTGACCAGATTGACGAAGAAGGGCGTCAAGTTTGAGTGGTCTGATGCGTGCGAGGAGAGTTATTTGTTCCTGAAGGAGAGATTGACTACCGCACCGGTTCTGACGTTGCCAGACGATAGTGGTGAGTTTGTTGTGTACAGTGACGCGTCGAAGTTGGGCCTTGGCTGTGTGTTGATGCAGCATGGTAGAGTCGTGGCATATGGTTCCAGACAGCTGAAACCGCACGAGGTCAACTATCCGACGCATGACTTGGAGTTAGCCGCTATTGTGTTAGCGTTGAAGAGTTGGAAACATTATCTGTATGGTGCTCAGTGTAAGATTTTCACTGACCATAAGAGTCTCACTTACCTGCGGACACAGCCGGATCTGAACATGAGGCAGCGCCAATGGATGGAGTTGATCAATGATTATGATTGTACGTTCGAGTACCATCCAGGGAAGGCTAACGTTGTAGCGGATGCACTTAGACGGAAATCTGGAGCCTCATTGTTTCACATGTGTGTGGCCAGAGTGTCGATGTTAGCTGATCTTCGAGCTACAGGTGCTGTGTTTGAGTATGATGATGATGGAGCTTTGTTAGCCAGTTTCCAGGTTCGACCTGTGTTGGTTGATCAGGTACGGGAGGCACAGGATTCAGATCCCTACTTGCTGGGCAAGAAGACCATGATACGAAATGGTGTGCCTACAGAGTTCCGATTGAGCGACGACGGTACATTGTTGTTCAGAGGTAGGCTATGTGTGCCCCGAGACGAGGACTTGAAGAAGGAGATTCTGGATGAGGCCCACAGTTCAGCGTATGCAATGCATCCCGGAGGTACGAAGGTGTTCCGTACACTTCGAGCGTACTATTGGTGGCGCAACATGAAGCAGGAGATTGCCGCATACGTGAGTCGATGTTTGATTTGTCAGCAGGTGAAGGCGGAGAGACAGAAACCTGCAGGGAAACTACAGCCACTTGAGATTCCAGTTTAGAAGTGGGAGCACATTACGATGGATTTCGTCTATCAGTTGCTGCGTACTTCGGCGGGCAACACTGGTATTTGGGTCATTGTTGACCGACTGACGAAATCCGCACACTTTCTTGCACTTCCAGGGAAGATTTCAGTGGGCAGACTGGCTAAGTTATACTTATCAAAGATTGTTCGCTTGCATGGTGTGCCTGTGTCGATTGTTTCTGACCGAGATAGTCAGTTCACTTCTGAGTTTTGGCAGGCTTTACAGCGAGCGTTGGGCACGAGGTTGCGATTTAGTACAGCTTTTCATCCTCAGACTGATGGGCAGTCCGAGCGGACCATTCAGACACTTGAGGATATGCTGAGATCGTGTGTGTTGCAGTTTCGTGGAAACTGGGATCAGCAGTTGCATTTGATCGAGTTCGCCTATAACAACAGCTATCAGGCCAGTATTGAGATGGCACCGTACGAGGCTCTGTACGGGAAGCAGTGTCGCACTCCATTGTGTTGGAGTGAGGTGGGCGAGCGTTGGCTCATTGGTCCGGATTTGGTGAAAACCACGATGGAGGACATTCAGGTTATTCGGGATCGATTGAAGATTGCCCAAGATCGGCAGAAGAGTTACGCGGATGTGAGGAGGAAGAGCTTAGAGTTCGAGGTTGGTGATTGGGTCTTCCTGAAACTGTCTCCGTGGAGGGGAGTGGTGCGTTTCGGGAAGCGTGGCAAGCTTCGACCACGGTACATTGGTCCGTATGAGATTACGGAGAGGATTGGAGCTGTTGCTTACAGACTTGAGTTACCGACTGAGATGGCTCGTGTACATGATGTCTTCCATTTTTCGATGTTACGGAAGTACATCTCAGATCCTTCACATGTGATAGCCCCACAGCGGTTGCCGATCAGGGAGGACTTAACGTATGTTGAGGAGCCAGTGCAGATTCTCGATCGACGTGAGCAGGAGCTGAGGCACCGTGTGATTCCGCTGGTGAAGGTCTTGTGGCAGAACCATTCAGTTGAGGAGGCCACCTGGGAGACCGAGCAGCGTATGCGGGAGCAGTATCCTCATCTGTTCACATGACAGGTACGTAAATTTCGAGTTCGAAATTTCTTTAAGGGGGGTAGATTTGTGACGACCCGAACCAGAGTCAGATGTGTGTTTGGAACGATTCTCGATATTTGAGTTTAGTCGCAGTTTTGTGATATTATGTGGTTTGTCGATTCGATTCGCGACTATGTTTTCAGTCGAGAATTTGAGTTGAGTGTCTTCATGGAAGTTGTAGAGTACGTGATTTCGAGCTCGTGGGCAGTTCTGGAAGATTTTTCCGATAACCGAGGAATATTTTATTATTATTTGAAGTTTCAGGTTCCGACGAGTTTATCCGATTGTTTCGAGCTTATCCGAATCACATCGTATATTCATTCCGGACCGTTGATCGACCCGTGGGACGAGTATAAATATCGAAAAGTCGAAAAATAGTCGAGAATTCATTGTGGGAGTTGACTAGTCGTTGACTTTCCTATTTTGGAAAGTAGACCAGCAGCCCGAAAGGGAAAGTTTCCCAAACGGGAAGTCACTTTCCGGCGACCTTTTTCCGGCCACCTTCGACCACGAATCAGGTATGGTTAGATTCCTCTATGAATTTCGAGCATGTTGGTACTTGGTTTGGAAGAAGTTGATGGAGTTTTGGTTGAGTTCGAACCGGGCCGATTTATGATGGTTCGACGGTGATGGTGATGGTGGCTCCGGCGAGCTTCGAAGGTGGAGATGTTGGGGTTTTGGTTCCTCTAGCTTAGGAGAAGCTTCCTATGTAGTTGTTTTGGTTTGAGGTGGAGGTTTTCGGGGTCATCGGATTAGTCACCGGAATGTTATTTCCGATCGGATTTGTGGTGATTTGGAGGGGTTGCGCTCGGAATTGGACATTGGGGTAGAAGGGAAACTTGCTCGCCTTGATGAGACCTAGAGAACTGGAGAGTTTGGCCGTGTGATTCCTCCGTTGACGGCGCGTCGCCGCCGGCGGCGGCGGTCAACGGTGGGGGAAAAAGTTGACTTTTCAGATTTCGATGTAATTAGTGTCATTTTTCTCGTAATCACGCCCTGATTATCGTAAGGAGGTTTTCGGGTTGATTTGGTTAGCCGATTTTCAGTCGAGATTTCGAGTTGGGATTTCGGGATTTTCGTAATTCATTTTGCACTGCATTTCGTATTTTCGGGAACAGTTGGTTTCCGTGCATCTGTACAATGTTAAGGATTACGATATTGATCAGTTGTATTTTACGAATATATTCAGGGGATCGAGATCGGGATCGTGATCGAGCATCTGGCGAGGGATCTTCCGCCGGTCCTCGAGATTAGCGCGAGTGCGCGTTTTGCTCATCTGTGAGTGGACAATTTATTTTCACGGATTGATTGCGAGTCGTTTATATACGTTTTATGAACTTGAGCATGCAGCATGATTATGGTTTTACGAGCATGAGATTTCATACGAGATTATGATTATATGAGCATGTGTTTACGATTATACAATTATATTTATACGGATATACGTATACGAATATGCATACACTTATATGTTGTTTCATGCATTTGCATCGATTTGCTTGTGATTTGGTTTTCACAGAGTACAGTCTCAGTTACGTTGTTATATCGATACACCTTGCCTCGTCGGCTGATCCCCGACGGAGGGCCGCCTGGAGGGGCGTTTCCCCAACCAGACCGGTGAGGGGCGTATTCCCCGGAACCGAGGCCATTTCTGGCTTAGAATCACGTGGTAGTCAAGGACTCCGTGGTTCAGACTGTACTAGCACGATGGAGTCCATGAGTGACCCCGTGGGATTTTACTTGCATGCTCAGTACATTGGAGGAGTATGAGTTTTACCTCGTGTACTTATTATTTTATGTTCCTGGACTCGCATATGTATTTTAAACATATATATTAACTGGTGAAAGACATTTATTTTCGTCCACTCACTCTAACGTGTTTATTGTCTTTCACCTGGGCTTTTCGGTTTCTGTGCCTAGTTTGTAGTTCAGGTTTGGTGTTTCACGTCGCGGTTTGGAGGCTAGTGATCAGAGTCACCTGTGTTTTCCAGTAGGTTCTTGTTTCACCTACTGAAGTACATATTGTATATGTTTTACTCTAGAGGTCGCTCTGATACATTCTTATACATGTTGTGCGGATTTTCACAGATATACATATATACATAGTACAGTTTACTTATTGTTGTTGATTATATTGATGTTGAGAAATCCGGATGGGATTGGTGCCCACGGTTTGCTTTTTGTGGTATAGGACGAAGTGTTAATTTCCGCGTGCAGGTTATGGTAATTCCACGCTAGTAACGAAACTCTGCTGAAATTTTAAAAATTTTTGTTGGTTCGTATTTTCGAGGGGTTTGATTCCGGTTTAGGTAACTGAATCGGGATTGGGTCCTTTCAATAATCCTCCGGAAGTTCCCACTAGCTCCAAATTAAATTCTCTACAACTTTCGTGAAGGATCTCAAATCAAATTTTTGCCCGATAATTTAGTCGTTAACGAAGCTGCCATATTATCCAATTACGACAAAATCGCGACTAATCGCGAAACTCGCAAATCAAGTCAATAATCATTCCATTTTCAGTTTGGGTCGATCAACGGTCTAAAATGGATCACAATCACGATTCGGATAAACTCGAATACGAACGGATAAACTCGAGAATATTCCAAAATTTCAAATATTCATATTATATTCCTCGGTCGTCGAAATAATTATCCGGAACCACCCACGAACTCGAAATCACGCGTACAACAACTCTCGAGAAGAGACTCAACTCAAATTCTCGGCCAAAAATTATGTCGTGATCAAAACCGTTAATTCAATCAATTTTTGGAAAACTGTGATTACGCGCAAGCTCGTGGTTTAAGCCGATTACACTACTAATTCTGTTCTGGGTCGTCACAAATCTACTCCCCTTAAAAAAAAATTTCGACCTCGAAATTTCCAAATCTGCCAACTGAAAAGTAGGGACACTGCCTCAGCATATAGTTCAACTCCCAAGTGGCAACCTCAACTGAACGACTCTGCCAATAGATTTCACAATAGGAAATATCTCTGTGATATAATCTCTGTACCCTCAAATCCCGAATCTGAACTGGCTTCTCCAAAAATGTCAAGTCTTCCTGTATAAGGAACCAATAGGGTACAAAACACGCAACAAAATCTGAAATGTAGTTCCACCACATGGAATACAACACACACAAAGGCCAACGCAATAGGCAATGCCAAACTATACGGCACAACACAGACTCGCCCCATGTTCACATACGGACCAAAATAACGTGGTAAACTCATAACTCAACCTGCTCAAATCAATATAACTCTAACGTCGAACTCGAGCACTTATCAACCTGTCCATGCTAATATGAAGGTCAAACTCGAACAAATGAAACTGCGAGTTTCAAATCCTTCGGAAATGCAATACATAGGACCACAACATGCCCTCCAAGGTCTGAATAGTCCTCTAAGATCACCCACCAATCTGAGGATAAGAAACTGTACTAAACTGTAATCTGGTCCCCAATGCTCACTGCAATGCTTGCCAACACTCTGTTGTAACTGATTATCTTGATCAGTAATCTGGGACACAGGCGCATCATGAAAATGGACAACCTTCACCAGATACAGCTATCCCGGCCTGCCTTTGAAATCTTTTTTGAAAGTACAAGGAAAAGAACTACGTTCATCAAATGGTCCATAAAGACCCGACAACTAGTACCACTAACCGAAGTACGCGATAACTGATACACAAAATCCACAGTGACAAGCTCCAACTTCTAATCAAAAATCTCCAATGGCTGTAACTTTCCAACAAGTTTCTGTCTCTCTGCCCTCACCTACCGACAAAAATGTGGCATCTACTCACATAAGCTGCTATATTCCTCTTCATGTTGCGTCACAAGTAGTAAACTCGAAATATCTTATACATCTTCGTACAACTAGTGCATAACGCACGCAAAATAATGAGATTCAACATCATCACACTCTAACTCAGCTCTTGTAGCTCGCAACTCAGCTAACACAGAAACTCAAGTCACGCACACATGAAACAATGAAGCTCCCGATTTCCAACTAAATACATCAGCAACAACACCCCAGAAAGATAGTCAAAGTAAAACCACTAGCCTTTCTCGAATAAACTCAAATGTGCAGCTATAGTCGTTAATCGACCCCATCCATCTACGCTGCCTCAAGCTCAAATCTGGCTGAATATGCAAGTAGATGAAACCCAAGTGATCAGTGTACATCCTACACTGCGTTGCACGCCGTAGCAGTAGTGTCTCCAACTTTCCGATGCTAACATAAAGATAGCTACTCCCAAATCATACATAGGATACGTAGCTTCATAAAGTTTCCACTGCCTGAAACCATGAGCCACCGCTCTGCTATTTTGCATCAAACATGACCAAATCCCAACTTCGATATATCGCTATAAACCACGAACTCGTCACGGTCGTCAGGTAAAGTCAAAACTGATGCAGTGGTCAACCTTTCATTCAGGAGTAAGTAATTCTCCTCACACGTATCGGACCACACGAACTTGACGCCCTTCTTCGTCAATCTGGTAAGTGGAGTGGTAATCCGAAAAAAATCCTGTACAAAGCACCGATAATAACCTGCCAAACCTAAGAAACGCCTGATCTCTGGTATGGTGGTAGGTCTACTCCAATTCAATCACGGCTTCTATCTAGTCAGGATCCACGCTGACTCCATCGACTCATATCACATGCCCCAAAGACTTCACGCTAACCAACCAAAACTCACACTTGCTGAACTTCGCAAATAGCTGATTATCTCGCAAAGTCCGCAAAATAGCTCGCAAATGCTTCTTGTGTTGGCCCACACTCCTGGAGTAAATCAAGATATTGCCGATGAACACGACCGCAAACTTGTCCAGAAACCGTCTGAACACCTGGTCCATCAAGTCCTTAAAAGCTGTGGGGCATTGGTCAACCCAATTGGCATAACCAAGAGCTCGTACTGCCCGCACCGCGATCTGAAAATTGTCCTGGCCACATCTGACTCTCTGATCCTCAACTGATGGTATCCGGACCAGAGATCAATCTTCGAAAAGACTGAAGCTCCCATAAACTGATCAAACAAGTCATCAATCTGAAGTGGAGGATATTTGCTCTTCTCTTAAGTCTGATTCAGCTTCCGGTAGTCGATGCACAACCTCGTCGAACCATCCTTCTTCCACACAAATAATACAAGAGCATCCTACGGTGATACTCTAGGTCGTATGAAATCTCCTCCAGCAACTCTTAAAGTTGAATCTGTAGCTCCTTCAACTCCGCTGGCGCCATACGATAAGGTGCATGTGATATAGGTCCAGTGCCCGATAAAAGCTCAATGGTGAAATCGATCTCCCGAACTGGAGAAATACCCGGTAGCTCCTTCGGAAACACATCTGGAAACTCGGGAACCACCTCAATGTCACCAACGTCTGGCACAGCAGCCGTAATATCCACAACACGAGCTAAGTAAACAACACAACCCTTTTCATCATCCGCTCGGCCTTCATCGCTGAAATCACAGATGGCAATAAAATATTCTTCTCACCGCGTAACAATATCAAGGGAAATCCGGGTCGTCGAAATACAACCTCCTTCTCGTGACACTCGAACATAGCACAATGTGTCGCCAAGAAGTCCATACCCAACATCATAACAAAATCAACGATATCCAACAATAACAGATCTGCGGCTAACCCATAATCTTCAACAAAGATCTTACAACCTCTCCGGATGGATACAACACTCTCCAAAACCTCGGAAGTGGAGATGCAGGCACAATAGCCATGGATGTCAAGCAATGGTAACCTCAAGGAAACTCTGTCCTCACATAGGGTCGTGACACGAACTCTGGCATGCCCAACTAGCCGTTCACGTCGATTGCGACTTTGCCGATTGACTCGTCTAGAAGGCTGCATTGGTCAAACTTCCAAAAATGGCATCTTGACCTCCTCCTGAAATCTGAGCTGCCGAACAGCTAAAATAGTTGACTGAGGACGTTCCCTCGTAGCGTGACCCTCCTGGCCACCACAATCGAAACTGAGAGGGCTCATCGGACACAAATCACAGCGACACCTGCTATATGGAAGGATCACCAACGATCACCCTGACTCATGCCACAAGAACAAGTCCACTACTCTGTGATCTCTATCACCACCAAACGGATCTTCTGCTTTGTTCAGATGACCCTCAACATAATCGAAAAGGCCACAGCCTGATGAAGATACTGATTCCGAGGTGCCTGAACTCAACCTCATCAAAATCTCGACTAAGTTCACCTTCCTCAAAACGACATGTCGGAAATCGCGTATACCTTTCCTTCTCAATATCCCTGCCTCTGAGTGCAGCACAACAACTCCTCACGGTTATCTCGAGGTATAACAGTCAAAATCCCTCCAATGCTCAGGTTCAAACTCATCTCGAACCTCGTTCATTGCTTCCTCTGAAGCCACATAACACGTGCAAACTGGAACAAACATGTGAATGATACATCCCTGCCTCAGGTGGGTAAACACTCCATATTCCGTTGTTAGGTAGCTTGATTGAACTATTACCATATAAATAATACCCTGAATGTAGGTCATAGAGTCGCAACAGGAACTCACACAATACCAACCCATTAAATACAATGATCTGACTCAGGCAAACCATCAACTACCACAATTCTCTGCTCTTAGGCAACATGTAGACGCCCATACACGCATAACCGGGCAAACCATGCCACACATAACTCTGAATCTAGAATGCTCATCCAAACCCACAACTCATTAACAAGTCGCGCGTCGACTGATCCTCAATAGGATCCACAACCGTACCGACACGGAAAGCACGTCAAGGAGGCATCCTAATGAATAATACATAATCATGGAACTTCAAATATTTGAAAGCATACAACACCCAGAGCATTGATGAGTATCCGCCGGCCGGTCGGGTCATCACTCAAGACATGATGTACATTCTCAAATATCCTTAGTAAACACGACTACAGTAGTCTACAGAACCTAAAACCTAATGCTCTAATACCAAACTGAAAGGACCCAACCCCGATTTAGTTTCCTAAACCGGAATCAAACCCCTTCTGAAAACACGAACCAACAAAAACCATAAAAATTTCGGTAGAGTAACGCTACTAACGCGGAATTGCCATTAACCTGCACCCGGAAAAAACACACTTCATCCTATGCCACAAAAATCAAACCGTGGGCACCAATCCCATCCGGATTTCTCAATATCACAACAGCAATGTAAAGTAATAAATAAAACTGTACTTTACAGAAATCCGGGGAAAAATCGTATGAAAGTATAACATCAAAATGCTCGGAGGGACTTCTAGTAGTATATATATACAAATAGTAGGCCAAACTAAAAACCTACCATAGAAGAAATATCGCTCGAATACTAAGCCTCCGACCGCAACGTGCGACACCAGAATCTGAACTGCAAACTGAGCACGGAAACCGAAAAGCCCAGGGGAAAGGCAAATAAAAATGTTAGACTGAGCGGACGAAAATAAACATATGCCTTTCACCAATTTCATATACATAAAATAATGTACAGTGAGTTCAGATAATGAATGGAGGTGTCAGGCGACTCTCTCAAGCCCGACGTTGATAAACTAGGCGAATCTCTCAAGCCTAGTGGGCACATCAGGGGAATCTCTCAACCCTGCATCTGACTACCGATGATCAGCCGAGTAGCCAATGCATCGATGCTATGTAAATGCCATCACCATATAAAATATAAAATAATACCTCCAAAAGCAATAAATAATCTCAACACCGTAATGTAAATAAATACTGAAATCAAGAACTCGCTACGACAGTGAAATAAAAAGGGTCTACTCACTGATGAGCATAACGCAATACGCGTTAATCCAGTGATCCGGCGGAAAATCCCTTGCCAAATGAACGATCACGATCCCCTGAATAATCATAAATTCCACTGCTCAAAATCATAACTAAAAACCTTGAATCACATCTCAAGATTCAACCATTTCCGGAAACATATAACTCAATATCGACGAAATCATCAAAAATCCAACAAACACACCATAAAACCTCGCTATAATTTCCGATGCTCAATTCAAAATATAAACCTCACCACTGCGATCGGTGCGCGATTCCGAGCAAAACGACATAAAGCTTGTCGAAAAACACCTCGGCCGGAAAATCTCCGCCGAAAAATGCCATCGGCCCAGAAAAATTCGACCTACACATGGATTTGAAGATCTCGACATTTCCAACAACTTTCTAGTTCAAAGTTAAGGCCAATTCCAAAACTGACCTCAAAAACACAAACCCTCGCCGGAATTTCATCACCTCCGATCTCTCTCCTCCGGCCACGGCAAGGCTTGAAACCACTTCTAAAAGCTTCCTCTCTCCAAGGCTAACAAAACCCCTCAAAAGGCACCCACCAACTCGGCCGTAACGCCGCCACCCAAGGGCGCCGAATTCTCGCCGGTTTTCCTCCATTTTCGCCGCGTCGTTTCTCACTCCTCCGGCCACCATAGGGGACGATCCAGCTACTAAATTGAAGAGGGGCACGAGCCCAATACTTTCCATGAAGAAACCACGGCCAACCGTGGCTGAAAAATGGCCCAAGGATGAAGAAAACCGATCGACCCCCAAACGGGTCGCCCTTGACCCGTGGTCAACGCGGGTCAACGGCCCAGTTTTCCAAATTTGGAAAGTTTCCAAAATCGTCACGTATTCACCCGTATTTATATCGTACACGTATCGAAAGCCAAACGGATAAATAAGACAAAATCCAACGGCCGAAAATATTCATAATTTATTCCTCGTAACTCGAAATAATCCTCCGAAAGTTCCCACGAGCTCGAAATTAAATTCTCTAGAACTTTCGTGAAGGATCTCAAATCAAATTTTTGCCAGATAATTTAGTCGTTAACGAGCCCGCCATATTAACCAATTATGACAAAATCGCGACTAATCGCGAAACTAGCAAATCAAGTCGATAAACATTCCATTTTCGGTTCGAGTTGTCACAATACCATTGGCCCGGTTAGCCTCAGGGTGTTTCATCGAAATTAGTCGTGCCTCTCGCATTATCTCTATCCCTAACTGGCCATGTTTTTCGATTGAACCAAGGCCATTTGATTGAAATTTCATACTTTATCGCGCGGGTTGCACGTCCATTGAACGACCTAAAGATTAAGCTAGTGTATTCTCTTTAAATCATTGGCACACTCAATTTGGACAATACTTGTACATACATGTTGAAATTGAACTTTTTAAAGAAGACTAACCACACTCTAATCATTTAATGTTTTGTACAATCTTAATTTTTTATTTTTTTAGTTTTAGAGAGTCAAAATCGGAGCTGGGTAATAGGCTGTTTGTGTGATTTATTTGACGTAGTTCCATGTCTCAGAACATTCTGAACCTTTTATGACATGTTTGAATATATGTCTTGTTCATGGTCATAAAATTTTAGTTAGTTCCAACGTGTGATTAATTCTAGAGAAATTCCTCAAGGAGTCATGCTCAGGCTGCCCGATTTTTGTAATATTTAGAATACATACACATCTTTGCATATCATTTCATTCATTGTATAGTTGCATCATCATGCATCATATTTATCATTGCATTTCATGCATTTTTCTATTGGATTTGTTGTTTGTTGAGTTTTGAAGGATACGAAGGAGGAACGTGCTCTGAGTATTTTCATAAATTTTCAGCTTCTGTCCAAACAGAATAGTCACCTTTGAAAGGCCCCAGTTTTCAGATCGTTTGCAGTTATCAGAAGTTCTTTGTATGGATGGAAAGCTCTAGATGTCTAGTTTTCAGCCATATAAAATATCACAAAATTCTGAGTTCTACAGCATATGTTATTGCCATTTTAAGTCACGGAGTTCAGAGCAAAAATGCTGAAAACTGAAGAAAAGTTAGAGGAGATGCACTTCCAAGATCAGGTTGTTCGTAGAGCATAATGGATGCATCACATATAGGCTGTAAGACGTTAAAAAACAAGCGCTTGTTTGGAGGCAACCCATTGGAGGAGTTTACAACATATTTGCTTTCTCCTCCCTTTCTCTTTATTTTGAAGTTTTTAGTGTTTTTAGTTAGTTTTTCATAAATCCTATACTTCACGCTTGATCTACATTTTACTTTAGTACATTGAGGACAATGTATAGTTAAGTGTGGGGGAGGGGTTTACATCTTCTTAGTGTCATAATTAGTATATTTTGAGTCTAATTTAGTGTAATGAATGAACACTTGTCTTTTAGTAAGAATATCCTATGTGAATTGGTGTCTAGAAGGGGACAGTTTCTATGACAGGTTTTAGATGTGAGACAAGACAAGCTCGAAAATTACTCCTACCTCTCTCGGTCTCTCTTACCGACTGGCCATTTCAGTAAGGTTGCCCAAAGAAGACAAGGACTAAGTCTATGCTTGTTTTAGTGTCTTGAATATTTTTGCTTAACTTAGTGTTTTAAAGAGTCTTTAGGATGCCCTTAGTTAGTCTATGATATCGATGAAAATGGACCGAAAAGAATACATATGGCGTTGAAAAATCACTAAAACAATTTCTAGTACTAATTGAGATATTTTGATTGTCATGACACTAAGATATGGTTTGCATAAAACATGGTATAGATTTCGCATGTTAGAATAAACTTTTAGATCATACAAACCTTAAAGTGAGTTTTTGAGCCTATGCATCATTTGTTGAGTGAATTTCATGCATATGTCTCAAAAATATTTATATGCCTCATTTAATTGTTTGCCATAGATTTTAATGAACTAGAGAATACTAGAACTTACTCATGTAGATTTGCAAAGCTTTTAAGTTGATAAATGCTCTGATTTTGGATATGATTAAAGGCACCTAGGTTTTCCACCACTAAACCAAACAACCATGTGTCCTTTATGTGCGCACGAGATGCGACACCCATAGATAGCCCATTTGAGCCCACATTAAGCCTTTCTTTCATCACCTTTAATATCTAAACACTTAGCATAGTGTAAGACTTCTTTACCCTATGTTCTGCAGACTTAGTGTGAAGTAATGTCGACAAGAGGAGAAGATGGAATTTTTTTGGGTGATGTTCCTTAATTGCTAAGATGTATGTATGGGGATAGACTTATTCAAATAGCTTGAAAAAGTGTGTAAATTGCTGAGAATAGAAAAGAAAAAAAAATCGAGAGTTAAAAAAAAAGAGTGAAAAGAAAAAAATTCAGAAGCTCTCCAGCAAAGTGTTTTAGATATTAAATTTTTGATTAATGTCCCTCATATTTTCGGATTTGCAGTGTACCACGAATTGAAGGCCCAAAAATTAAGAAATATGGCCTTTGTCCTATACGTAAAGCTCAAGGGAAATTTAGAATGAAGTCTTGGCCCAAAATGATGAAATTCGGCCCTCGAAATGGCAATTTGACCATGGTGACGTTTTGGAGAAGATGAGGCACTAATTTGAGAAGTTTTAAGTGCTAGACTAAGTCTTTGGAACGTTTTTGACCACCACATCTCCAAATTTTCGAATGCCTTAATTAGCCTTAGCCCCATTACAACCTTTCTAAAGTCCTTTATGATCCTTAAGATGAGTAGCCTTCGATTGGTTGACTAAATTGCATGAGTAAGCATATGGTTTAGGTTCATTTTTACAAGTAATTCATTGTATTCATGAGGTTTTTGATTGAATTCATATATATCTTGAGTGAACCCTGCTTTTCATGAGTAAAAAAGATGATGAGTGCATCCTTGTAAGATTGATTTGAACTTGTTCGAAACATGTATAGCTTAACTTCACCATTGTTTTTCTTCCAAGTCTTACTTGCTCATGACATGATTATATCTATATTATCTCTCGAAATCATTGAGCTTTAAACTCTTAAATCTTGTGATTCCATCGCCATATACTTAAAGAAATTTCTGAGACAAATTTAGTTAAGGGCATAGAAGTGTTTCTACTTTCAGAGTCCATGAGACATGTCCAACGTTGGGAGTTTATGTTCTCTCTTTCATTTGCTTTATTTTAGTTTTTGTTAGGGACTAGCAAAGTTTAAGTGTGGGGAAATTTGATCAACGCATTTCATACGTGATTCTTAACGTCATTCTTTCTACATTTAACTTTGTTTTGACCTTAGTATTCACGGTTCTTACTTACTTTATTATTTTTAGGTTTCTAATTAAGGAGATCAATAAAAGAGGTGAAATGGAGCTTAAAACGTAGCAATTGGAGGTTTCCTAATTCATTTAATAAAAATGGTCTTTCCTACTTTGACTAGGATTCTTACTCGGGTTAGGAATGCAAATGGTTCGACATCTCGGAAAGTTTCGCAGAGCTGAAAAAATGAAGTTTCCTAAATCAACTAGGAATGACGTGGAAAAATATGGATTCGAAATGGTCTTCTCAAGTTACTAAAATGATGCAAGGCAAAATGAAGACATTTCAAATGGTGGATCGAAAATTAGCAAGCATTTTGGGCGAAATCAAGCAAGGAGATATTACCGAATAGATGGAGGATCAAAGGTATCAAGTATATCTCAAAAGTGCCTTATTAAAAGATCAAAATATCCTACAATATATGGTAGGTTCGGCAAAAATGACTTGGAGCTCAAGAAATACAGGATATAGAAAGATCAAGATTTCCTTACTCCTAGTAGGAAGAGGAAGATATGTCTGCCAGCTCATCAATCTTCAACGGATCACAGAATCTGCAATTCAACTCCAAATATAGTTATCATATATGTCTTCTTCAAGCTCTCGAGCTGATCTTTCCAACGAATCTAAAATCACAATTTTCTAAGTTCTAGAACTTCCGGAAAAAACGTTTCAAGACGAGCTGGCAGATTTACCCGGGTACAATAGGAATCCCTAGTTTGGAGAGGAAAAGATTCATTCCTTGCCTATAAATACAAGAGGGTGCCTGTCTTCTCAAGTATCTCTCATCTTAGAAGCCTAAGCTCTATAAAAACACCTCTCCTCCACAAATAATCCGTGCAACCTCTCCAAGGCAAAAGCTCCATCATCCACGCAAGCATAAGCACTATCAATACGCGCCGTCCCTTGTGAGTGTGAATCCATCCTCCAACGAAGGCATCTACACTTAGGATTGCAGTGCTATTCACGAATTCAAAAGTGTAACCATGTCCTTTACTTTCTTATTTCAGTTTTGTATTGGAGTGTCACGTTTATTTTTATGAAGAATAAAGTTTGGTTTTCTGCTATATGTTTGATTATTTCTAGTAACTTCCATGTGTTTCTTATTCTTAGTCTTATGCATATGTTAGGTTTAAACTTAATGCTTCAATTCCTTGCTTTAGATGATACGCATCGTCCCTCTCTTTTGCTATTTTTGATGATCATATATAAACGTTGTTTAGGGTCTTTAGATGCGCCATCGCATTCCTATTCAATAGACCGAGCATGTGTTATAAGTTTTGAATCATGTGGTAGACACTACGGCTGCTATGTTAAACCTTGGTGGAATTGAGGTTGTTTCTGAGCTTCCGGATGTGTTTTCGGAGGAGTTACCAGGCATACCTCCTGTACGGGAGATTGATTTCACTATTGAGCTGTTACCTAGTACAGGACCTATTTCTCAGGCACCGTATCGTATGGCACCAGCGGAGTTGAAAGAGTTACAGGTTCAGCTCCAGGAGTTGCTGGAGAAGGGTTTTATTCGACCTAGTGTTTCGCCATGGGGTGCCCCGGTTTTATTTGTACGGAAGAAGGATGGATCTATACGGTTGTGCATCGACTACCGGAAGCTGAATCAGGTTACAGTACGTGAAGAACAAGTATCCGTTGCCGCGGATTGATGATTTGTTCGATCAGGTCAAGGGAGCTTCAGTTTTTTCGAAGATTGATCTTCGATCCGGATATCACCAGTTGAGGATCCGAGAGTCTGATGTGGCCAGGACAGCTTTCAGGTTACGGTATGGGCATTACGAGTTTTTGGTTATGCCATTTGGGTTGACCAACGCCCCCGCAGCTTTCATGGACTTGATCAATCGAGTGTTTAAACGGTTTCTGGACAAGTTCATGATTGTGTTCATCGATGATATTTTGATCTATTCCAAGATTGTGGGCCAGCATAAAAAGCATTTACGAGCAATGTTGCGAACCTTGTGGGACCATCAGTTGTTTGTGAAGTTTAGCAAGTGCGAGTTTTGGCTGGACAGTGTGAAGTTTCTGGGCCACGTGATATCGGCTGAGGGAGTCAGCGTTGATCCTGACAAGATCGAGGCCGTGCTGAATTGGAGTAGACCTACCACTGTACTGGAGATCCAGAGTTTCTTGGGTTTGGCAGGCTACTATCGGCGATCTGTACAGGATTTTTCTCGGATTGCTACTCCACTGACCACGTTGACGAAGAAGGGCGTCAAGTTTGAGTGGTCCGATGCATGCGAGGAGAGTTATTTTCTCCTGAAAGAGAAGTTGACTACTGCACCAGTTCTGACATTACCAGACGACAGCGGTGAGTTTGTGGTTTATAGTGATGCATTGAAGTTGGGACTAGGTTGTGTGCTGATGCAGCATGGCAGAGTTGTAGCCTACGGTTCCAGGCAGTTGAAACCACACAAAGTCAACTATTCGACCCATGATTTGGAGTTGGCCGCTATTGTGCTAGCGTTGAAGAGTTGGAGACATTACTTGTACGGAGCCCAGTGTAAGATCTTCACCGACCACAAGAGTCTCACTTACTTGCGGACGCAGCCAGATTTGAACATGAGGCAACGCCGGTGGATGAAGTTGATCAACGACTATGATTGCACTTTCGAGTACCATCCAGAGAAGGCCAATGTTGTTGCTGATGCACTTAGCCGGAAATTCGGAGCTTCGTTATTCCATATATGTGTGGCTAGAGTATCTATGTTAGCCGAGCTTCGGGCTACTGGTGCCGAGTTTGAGTGGGATGATGAGGGAGCCTTGTTAGCCAGTTTCCAGGTTTGACCCATATTGGTTGATCAAGTTCGGGAGGCTCAGAATTCAGATTCCTACATGTTGGGCAAGAAGACCATGATACGGAATGGTGTGTGACGACCTGAACCAGAATCAGTTGTGTATTCTGCACGATTCCCGAGATTGGTCATGGTCGCAGTTTTACGTTATATATGTGGTTTGTCGATTCTATTCGCGACTATGTTTTCGGTCGAGAATTTGAGTTAAGTGTCTTCACGGAAAGTGTAGAGTACGTAATTTCGAGTTCGAGGGCGGTTCCGGAAAGTGTAGAGTACGTAATTTTTGGAAAGTGTATAATACGATTATTTGAAGTTTCAGTTTTCGACAAGTTTATCCGATTGTTTCGTGTTTATCCGAATCATGATGGTTATCCATTTCGAATCGTCTATCGACTCGAGGCGCGAGTATAAATATCAGAAATAGTCGAGAATTAGTCGCAAAAACACTGTTTGACGTTGACCAGACTGTTGACTTTCCAAAAATAGAAATTTGACCGTTGACCCGAAATGGAAAGCTTTCCGTTTTGGTTCTTGCCGTCCGACGTCCATTTTCTGGCCACCTCCGGCCAAGTGAAGGGTAAGGTTAGCTTCTCCTTTCGATTTCGAGTTGTTTGATGTTTGGTTTCATGAAAATTGATGAGGTTTGGTAGTGACCCGAAACGGGTTGGTTTCATGGATTTTGTCGATGTTGGTTAGCCCTTTTCCGGCAAGCCACGGTGGCTGTGAGGTTAGGGGTTCACCTCCCCTTGGTCTAGGGATGCTATTCATGTAGTTTATTTGAGGATTGGTTGAGGTTTTATGGAGGTCCGATTAGGTCACCGGAGGAAGAAATTCCGTTCGGTTTTGGCCTGAATTGAAGGGGTTCCGGTCTGATTTGGCCCTTGGGGTAGTTGAAGAAGTGGTTTGGCTTGTTGAGACCTTGAAATCTGGAGAATCTCGCCATGGAATTCCACAGTTGACGGCGCGCCGCCGCCGCCGGCGGCGGTCAATGGCGGAGCTCCGGCGAGGGGTTGACTTTTTGGATTTTAGTGTTTTTAATGTTGTTTTTCTCGTAATCGCGCCCTGATCATCGTCCAGAGGTTTTCGGATTGATTTGGGTAGTGGATTTTCAGTCGAGGGTTTCGAGTGGAGATTTCGGGAATTCCTTTAATCATTTTGTACTACATTGCATATTTCTGGGAACGGTTGGTTTCCGTGGTTAAGTACAGAGTTGTGGGTTATGTTTTGATCAGTTGTGTTTTATGAATATTCAGGGGATCGAGATCGAGATCGAGATCGTGATCGTACTTCTGGCGAGGGATCTTCTGCCGGGCCTCGAGATTAGCGCGAGTGCGCGTTTTGCTCATCTGTGAGTGGACATTTCTTTTCACGGATTGATTGCGAGACCTTTATAAATGATTTACGAACTTGAGCATGCAGTTTGATCATGATTTACGAGCATGTGTTTTACGATTATGCATATACGAATATACGTATACGAATATACATACGTACATATTATGTTATATGCATGTGCATGAAAAGGATTTATGATTTGATTTACACAGAGTACAGTCCTTATATATGTTGTTGTATCAATACACCCGCATCCCGGCTGATCCCCGAGGATGTTTACCAGAGGAGGCTGTGACTCCTGACCCGAGGCCTTTACCGGGGGGAGGCAGACCTTTGACCTGAGGCTCTTTCTGGCTAGAGTCACGTGCGGGCTAGGGACCCCGTGATTCTGACTGTACTAGCACGGATGTGTCCACGAGTGACCCCGTGAGATTTTTATGCATGCTCTGTACGCGTGAAGAGTTAGAGTCTCCCTCGTTTACCTTTTCTTTATTTATGCATCTGGGCTCGCATATGATTTTATATACATATATTATTCGGCGAAAGACAATTATCTTTTCGTCCACTCACTCTAACAGATTTCATGTCTTTCCCCTGGGCTTTTAGGTTTCCGTGCCTAGTTGCAGTTCAAGTTCTGGTGTTTCACGTCGCGGTTGGAGGCTAGTGATCTGAGCTACCTGTGTTTTCCAGTAGGTTCTTGTTTCGCCTACTGATGTGTATATTGTATATATTTACACTAGAGGTCGCTCCGATACATTCTGATACATGTTTATACGGATTTTCTCGGATATATTATATATAGTACAGTATGTTTACTGTTTATTGTTTATATTATGATGTTGAGAAATTCGGATGGGATTGGTGCCCACGGTTTGGCTTTTGTGGCATAGGACGAAGTGTGATTTTCAGGGTGCAGGTTTATGCAATTCCACGTTAGTAACGAAACTTTGCCGAAATTTTGAATGGTTTTTGTTGGTTCATATTTTCAGAAGGGGTTCGATTCCCGGTTTAGGTAACTGAATCGGGGTTGGGTCCTTTCATGGTGTGCCTACAGAGTTCCGATTGAGTGACGACGGTACGTTGTTGTTCAGAGGCAGATTGTGCGTGCCTAGAAACGAGAGTCTGAAGAAGGAGATTCTGGATGAGGCACATTGTTCCGCGTATGCAATGCATCCCGGAGGCACGAAGATGTTTCGTACACTTCGAGCATATTACTGGTGGCGTAACATGAAGCGGGAGATTGCCGCATATGTGAGCCGATGTTTGATCTGTCAGCAGGTTAAAGCGGAGAGGCAGAAACCTGCGGGAAAGTTACAGCCACTAGAGATTCCGGTTTGGAAGTGGGGGCACATTACTATGGATTTCGTTTATCAGTTGCCACATACTTCGGCTTGCAACACCGGTATTTGGGTTATTGTGGATTGACTGACGAAATCTGTTCATTTTCTCGCACTTCCGGGAAAGATATCAGTGGGCAGATTGGCCAAGCTGTATTTGTCAGAGATTGATCGACTGCACGGTGTGCCTGTGTCTATTGTTTTTGACCGAGACAATCAGTTTACTTCTGAGTTCTGGCAGGCATTCCAGCGAGCCATGGGCACGAGGTTGCATTTCAGTACAGCTTTTCATCCTCAGACTGACGGGCAGTCTGAGCGGACTATACATACACTTGAGGACATGTTGCGATCATGTGTATTGCAGTTCCGCGGAAATTGGTACCAACAACTGCATTTGATAGAGTTCGCCTACAATAACAGCTATTAGGCCAGTATCGAGATGGCACCGTATGAGGCCCTGCACGGGAGGCAGTGCCGCACTCCATTGTGCTGGAGTGAGGTGGGCGAGCGATGGCTTATTGGCCCTGATTTGGTGAAGCGCACCATAGAGGACGTCCAAATTATTCGGGACAGATTGAAGATCGCCCAGGATCGTCAGAAGAGTTACGCGGACGTGAGGAGGAAGAGCCTCGAGTTTGATGTGGGTGATTGGGTCTTCCTGAAACTATCTCCGTGGAGGGGAGTTATGCGTTTCAGGAAGCGTGGCAAGCTTCGATAACGGTACATTGGTCCGTACGAGATCACCGAGAGGGTTGGAGCTGTGGCTTACAGACTTGAGTTATCGACTGAGATGGCTCGTGTTCATGATGTTTTCCACGTTTCGATGTTGCGGAAGTACATCTCAAATCTTTCACATGTGTTGTCCCCACAACAGTTGCCGATCCGAGAGGATTTGACGTACGTGGAGGATCCAGTGCAGATTCTCGATCGTCGTGAGCAGGAGTTGAGACACCGTGTAATCTCGCTGGTGAAGGTCTTGTGGCAGAATCACTCGGTTGAGGAAGCCACTTGGGAGACTGAGCAGCGTATGTGGGATCACTATCCTCATCTGTTCACTTGACAGGTACGTAAATTTCGAGGTCGAAATTTTTTAAGGGGGGTAGATTTGTGACGACCCGAATCAGAATCAGTAGAGTAATCAGCGTAATCCACGAGTTAGTGCGTAATCGCTATTTATCGATTATTGTGTGGCTTGCCGGTTTCGTATACGACTTAATTATCGGCCGAGAATTTGAGTTGATCGAGTCTCTTCTCAAGAGTTGTAGTACATGTGATTTCGAGTTCGTGGGCGGTTCCGGATGATTTTTCCGATGACCGAGGAATATAATATGATTATTTTGAAGTTTTGGAATATCGACGAGTTTATCCATTCGTATCGTGTTTATCCGAATCGTAATGGTTATCCGTTTTGGACCGTCAATCGTCCCGAGGCGCGAGTATAAATATCGGAAATAGTCAAAAAATTGTCGAAAACACTGTTTGGGAAGTTTGACCGTCGTTGACCGAGGCTGACCGTTGACTTTTTTTGTTGACCGGTTCTCCACCGTGCTGCCGCCGTTGGATTTCACGATTCCGGCCACCTCCGGCCGAGTTATTGGTATATTTCGATTCCTCTCTTGATTTTATGTTTATTAGAAGTTGGAATTGCTTGAATTGGTTGGGATTTGAGGGAGATATATCGATTTGAAAATTGGGGAAAACTCGCCAGAATCGGCCTTGAACGGGGACTGTGCTCCGGTTGCTCTCCGGCGATGAGACTTGATGGGTTTTGTTGGGTTTTAGCTCAGGATCATTTTCCCTTTGGTTTGAGGGCACGAGGTGGTGTGACGGCGCCGGAATCGGTCTTGAAAGTTTTCCGGCCGGTTTAGACCACCGTGGCTTTCAAGCTGGATTCCGACCACGGTGGTGGTTGGATGGTGGTAGTCCCTTGGTTAAAGTTGTTCGCCTTGTTGAGGAGATCATTGTGGCAGCTCAGTCGCCGGGAAAACTCTCCGGTTGACGGCGCGCCGCCGCCGCCGCCGGAGCTCCGGTGACTCGTTGACTTTTTGGATTTCGATGTTTTTAATGTCATTTTTCTCGTAATCACGCCCCGATCGTCGCCGGGAGGTTTTCGATTTAATTTGGGTATCGGATTTTTAGTCGAGGGTTTTGAGTGGAGATTTCAGGAATTTCGTTGATTATTTTGTACAGTATTATATGTTTCCGGGAACGGTTGGTTTCCGTGGTGAAGTACAGTGTTGTGAGCTATGATTTTGATCAGATATATTTTATGACTATTCAGGCGATCGAGATCGTGCTTCGGGCGAGAGATCTTCTGCCGGGCCACGTGATTAGCGCGAGTGCGCGTTTTGCTCACCTGTGAGTGGACAATTTCTTTTCACTGATAATCGCGAGTCATTATACACATTTTAGGAGCATGAGCATGCATACGAGATTATGTTTTATATAAGCATGTGTTATACGATTATGCCTATACCAGTATATATTATGTATATGCATTTATATATTGCTTTATGCATTTGCATCGAACTATTTATGATATGGTTTACACAGAGTACAGTCTCAGTATATGTTGTTGTATCGATACACTTGCATCTCGGCTGATCCCCGAGGATGTTTACCGGGGGGGTGTGGGGCAGACCTCTGACCTGAGGCCTTTCTGGCTAGAATCATGTGTGGGTCTGGGATCCCGTGATTCGGACTGTACTAGCACGGATGTGTCCATGGGTGACCCCGTGGGATTTCTACATGCATGCTCAGTACGCTGGAGGAGTATGAGCTTACCTCGTGTACTTTATTATTTTTATTCATCTTGACTCGCATATGTTATTATAACATATATCTTGCGGCGAAAGACAGTTATTTTCGTCCACTCACTCTAATGGTTTTCATGTCTTTCCCCTGGGCTTTTCGGTTTCTGTGCCCAGTTTGCAGTTCAGATTCTGGAGTCTCACGTCGTGGTTGGAGGCTAGTTGTTCGAGCTACCTGTGTTTTCTAGTAGGTTTCTTATTTCGCCTACTGTTGTATATTTAGTATATATTTACACTAGAGGTCGCTCTGATACATTCTGATACATGTTTTATACGATTTTTCCCGGATATACTATATATTACAGTTATGTTTACTGTTTATTGTTAATGATATGATATTGAGAAATCCAGATGGGATTGGTGCCCACGGTTTGGCTTTTGTGGCATAGGATGAAGTGTTATTTTCCGGGTGCAGGTAATGGCAATTCCGCGTTAGTAGCATTACTCTGCCGAAATTTTAATGGTTTTTGTTGGTTCACGTTTTGAGAAGGGGTTTGATTCCGGTTTAGGAAACTAAATCGGGATTGGGTCCTTTCATTTCCTTACTCTGCTAATTCCAGGTCCTAAATCTCCGAGGAAGTGCTTAGATGTCTACCTCATATCTTTGATCGACGAGCTGAAACTGTTGTGGGAAAGTGGAGTCCCAACTTATGACAAATTCACTGACACGATGTTCATGATGGGGGCAGCCATAATGTGGACGATCAGTGATTTTCCAGCATATGAGATGTTGGAAGCCTACAGGACAAAAGGATACAGTGGATGTCCTATATGTTTGGACGACTTAAACTCTAGTTGGCACGCGGGGAATGTGTGTTACCTGGGTCACCATAGATGGCTTCCTGACGATCACCCATGGCGACATGATGAAGCTCATTTCGACGGGACGATAGAGAATAATCCTAAACCCAGTAGTTGGTCTGGCGAAGAGATTTTAGAGACGTTGAGATTTTTCGACTTTGGTGTGTTGACCAATGACAAGGATGTACAAAAATGCAATCCAATACCTCTACATGATCTTAGCTATTGACATCACAAGAGTATATTCTACGAACTCCCTTACTGGTCGAAGTTGAAGCTGAGGAACAACTTAGATGCGATATACATAGAAAAGAATGTGTGCGACAGCATGGTGGGAACAATTCTCGGTATTAAGTTCAAAACTAAAGATACTCCAAAAGCGCGCAAATATCTAGAATCTATGAATCTACGTCATCCCTTATGGTTTAGGAAGGATAGAAGAAGAGTGTACAATAAGATGCCAGCTGCACCTTACACAGTGAAGCCGGTATTTAGAGGTTCTGTATTCCACTGATTTAAAAGCGTTCGTTATCCGGCTACGTATGCAGCTACTATAATTAGAGCAGTGGACGAGGTGCAACACAAGTTTGTTGGTGTAAAGACACATGACTATCACGTTATGCTGCAACGTCTGATTCCAGTGGTAATTCGGCCATATTTACCTCGTGACGTCGTAGAACTAATAGTGGAATTGTGCACATAGTGGCAGAGGTTATGCGCCAGAGAAATAAAGAAGTCAAATGTGATGGAACTGCAACAACAAATTGTGCACATCATTTGCAAACTAGAGAGAATTTTTCCCTCTACTTTCTTTGACATCATGATTCACCTAATGATCCACCTGCCTGAGCAGGTGCTCATTTCTGGTCTGGTCCAGTATATTTGGATGTATCCTCAAGAAAGGTACGTATAACTAATTAATTATACAAGTTTTTTGATCCATTATTTGTTCCACTGGAGATTACTAGATATATGTACTTATTCTACAATGTATTAATTGAACGTTCGATTTTGTAGAAAGTTTGGACAGTATAAATGATTCATAAAAAACAGGTCGGCCTCGGATGGCACCATAGTCGAGATATACCTAATTCATGAGTGTGTTACTTACTGCAACAGGTACCTCAAAGATCCACCACCTCCCACCGCCTCTGATTCTAGTGCCCGCATCAATCTTTCTATCCTCACAAATGTATTACGACCGTTTAGAGGAGTATTAAGGGAATCGTTAACACACGAAGAACTTATTGAGGCACATTGGGTAATGTTACAAGACTATGACGAAGTTGAGCCGTACATGATTGGATACAGGGAGAGGCTTTAGGCGTTAAACCCGGATAAGAGTTCGGCGTGGTTTGAGAAAATGGTTAAGAAGAAGTTCCCCGATTATTTCATCCAATGGGTACGTACGTATGTCTCGGTATTTAGTTTATATACATGTTTGTAGAGAGTAAACCCTTTAATTATATATATTTTCCATTTTCCCAGATGATTGATCTACAAAAATTTGAAAACCACGAGGGGTGGTAGTCCTAACCAAGAGACATTACTGCATATCAAGAGCCTAATATTTCTGTTATCCGCTCCGACATAATGGAAATGGTTTAAGCTGATGAACGCTTACCCATGTCTGATGGCTCTATGGATCTAACTTAAGATGAGATTATAGATCTAGAGAATGATGGCAGTGAAGATGAGGCACAGGATGACGACGAGGTTTCAGAATATTCATCAGACGATGTTGAGTATGATGATGATGAGGAGCAATCAGATAAAGTTGTGAGGAGGAGGATGATGATTATGACGAAGAGTACAATGTAACGATGAGGAATATTAATTAGTAATTAATTATTGTAATTAGATGTTTTTGATGTAATGATACATGATTAATTATATTATAGGGAGGACTAGGTACAATTATTAATTAATTCTATACTTAATTTAATAATTAATTAATTAATTTTAACTCTTAACTTTTTTACATAATTAACTTCAAATTAATTAAAGAGCGAGGTCGCTTCGACGGAAATACAAAATCTATACAACCAAGTGTCACATTTTCCCTAAACCCTAATACCTAGACGACGGAATGACTTTTCGTAGTCCAAGGTAAACACAATTAATTATATAACCCTAAATCCTAAACCTTTATCTTAGACGACGAAAACGGGTCATTCCATCGTCTAAGTAAACCCTAAACCCTAAGCCTTAACCCTAAACCCTAAACCCTAAACTTTTCACTTAAACGACGCAATGACATGTTTGCGTTGTCTAAGTTGTCACTTAGACAACACAAATGTAGCCACTTCGCCGTCTAAGTCATGTTATCGTAATTTCACATCTAAGACAACGACCATGTAGACCATGTCCCAATGCATATTCTTTTCATCGAGAGAATAGAGTAAACAACTCTTGGAGTGTGAGCGTCGACGGTTCCAAAATAGGAGTTACGGATTTTCCTGTATCCACGTTTTTGGTTTGTAAAATTTTTGGTTTTACAGTTGACTGTGTCGATGAAACCCTTAACGAACTTACTATTTACTGAAAATTATTCTACTTATATATTGTCTTATGGTGAATGTTTCCAACGGTTTTGTCCAAATTTAATTTCATTAACATTGATGTGCAGTGAGCCTATACAATAACACTTAAGTTATACACATTAGTAGATACTTAACAAGTTTGAAGACGTAAATTAATTCATCGTCTTAAATCCCACTTTTTATATATACGATTCTTTAATTGATATTTTACAAAAATTCCATTCGAATGATAGATCAGAAATTTCTTTACGAATTATTTTTCAATATTATTTTTAGAGAAATTGTACTTAGACGACGAAGGAGGAGAATTTTCCATCGTCCAAGTGCTCACTTGGACGATGGATACGGCCTCCTCCGTCGTCTAAATTGAATTTTTAGCGGTCCAAATTCCACCGCCATTTATTTTGGGAAGTGCTTAAAATTTGAACTGAGACGACGGAGGAGACAGTTTCCATCGTCTTAGTTCAATTTTAGAACGGTTCCCAAAATAAATGGCGGTCAACTTCCACTCGCCAATTAATTGAGGGATAAACTAAGATTGACTTAGACGACTGAAATAGGAGTTTCCGTCATCTAAGTTCAATTTTTGAACGGTTCCCAAAATAAATGGCGGTCAACTTCCACCCGCCAATTAATTGAGGGAGAAACCAAGATTGACTTAGACGATGAAAATAAGAGTTTCCATCGTCTAAGTGTACACTTAGACGATGTAAAATCAGCTTCCGTCGTCTAAGTGAAATAGTATAATTGTAGTTTGTAAGCAATTTTGATCGATCACTCTCTTCGCACACCATTTTCTCTCTCTCACTCTCTCTCTCTCTCTCAAACTCCGGCTCCGGCGCCCTCACGTCTCTCACCGGCCGGCCTCCACCTCCTCCACCGTCGACCTCTCCTATCTCCCTCCACCTCGTCGATCCTCCTCGCTCCCTCCCTACCTCTGGCCTCCTCCCTCCACCTCCGACGCCTCCCACTGGCCGACCCAATCCCACCTCCCCCCTCCACCGCCGGTATTTTTTTTTTTACGTCCGTATATATTTCTAATTTCTTTTTAATATGAATTTAGCTATAGTATTACGTAATTAGGTATAATACAGTGTATTTGTGTTTAATTATAAATTGGTAAATTAGGTAAATGGGTAAATATTGTAAATTAGTAAAAATAATAAATTAGTAAATATTTTGTAAATTGGTAATTATTACAAATTAGTAAATATTAAAAAATGGTAAAAATAATAAATTACTAAATATATTTTAAATTATGTGAATATTAGAAATTGGTAAAAGTTATAAATTGGTAATTATTGTAAATTGGTGAATATATTGTAAATAGGGTAAAAATAATAAAGTGATAAAAATGGTCAAAATATACAAATCGAAGGTATATATTAAAAATGATGAAATATTTAAAATACTAAATATGAAAAAATGGTAAATAGAAACATGATAAAACCAAATAGTAAATAATAAAAATTGTAAATCGTTAAAAATGGTAAAAATTACAAATAGTAAATATTATAAATTGGTAATTATAAAAAATGATAAATATTAAAAAATGATAAATATTAAAAATGAACGTAAATTTTGTGGTAAATATGAAAAAGAATAAATATTGTAAATTGTTAAAAATAGTAAATGGTAACGTAGTTATAACTAATAGTAAAATAAGTTTAATAGTTAATTTTTACAACTCCTATGTTAAATGGCCCCATGGACTAAAAGAAAGGAACAAAAAGAGGCCGAAGAAGCTCAGCTCCGATGCTTCGCAGAGCAAGTAGGTTGGTAGAGCTTGGAGGACAATGTCGCACCTCCTTCTGACCCTTCAGCCTCGACTAGGAAAATTCTTAATGCCCCAGTTATACAGAGCGATGACAATAACGCCCCTTCCGATCGATCATCGATGTCAGAAGGTCCCCAGGAGTCGACCTCCGAGTCTATTCTCTACAGCGCGCTGCGCAAAGTCAGAAGGGTCCCGTCAGACCCTCAACTGAAAAGGACCCGAGGACTCAGAAAGAGCGAAAAATCCGAGAAGTTATTCAAGGCGACCGGGAAAAGATCTAGTTGCCGTACGACGATTTCATTGATGACCCTCCCACCTCGCAGCTAGCTAGTCTCTCATCGCACAACATCGGGAAAATTATTCGCAACAAGATTCATATGGTTGTGCCTACCTGAAATGAGTTGCCGGACATGGAGAAGGGTAAGGTGTTTAAAGAACTCTCGGTAATACAATTGTAAATTCATTTTTTAATAACCAGTAAAAATTGTAATTTCATATATATACGATTATAATTTTTTATTCTTTTTTTTTGTAGGAACAATATGCTGTGGATGGCACACCGGAGATGCTTAGGCACATCAACACCACCGCCAACACCATCTACCGTGATTGGAAGTACAGACGTCACAAGTATTACTTTCAATTCGGTCGCTCGCCTACCCCCATGGAGCTGCGTAGTTATAGGGAAGATGAGTGGGAGTGGTTGGTCAACCACTTCGAAGAAGAATTGTATTGGGTTCGTCTTTTATTTATATTTAAATTGACGAAATCAAATAATTTATTTATTAGTCATTTAATTATTTATGTTGTCGAGCAGACGAAATCGGACGTAAACAAGGTCAATCGGGAGAAGAAGAACAGACATCATACCTCCGGCTCCAAGCAGATGATACAAATCACCAAGAAGCAAAAAGATAAGGGATTCAAACACGCTTATCTGGATGCTAGCGTCACCGCGTACGTGACGTCTGAGCTCGACAATGAAGCGAGTCAAAGCGGCGTAAGTGCCGTGTATATTTCTTCTCAATTAACGTAATTATTATTTATTATTTATTAAACTCTCATACAAATTTATAATTATTTAATTTTTATTATTATTATTATTATTATTTTCAGGCGAGGTTGCTAAAAATGGCGTAGCAGGAATTGGCCAATATGCAGCTTGCACATCCGGATTTGCGGCCGGAAGACTTGCCTCCTCTATCGAGGGAGGGCCAAATTGTAATCGCCGATGAGGTATACGGTCGTTGAGCGGGCAAGGAGGTTAGGGGGTTGGGACGCAAGGTGCAACGAGATTTATCTTCTGACTCATCTACGACACGCTCGGCGAGGACAAGTGCTCAGGATGCGACGGTCCAAGCAGCTCTTAAGGAGGCTCGACTTGCACGGGTAGAAACGCTATCTATGAGTCAGAGGTTTGATGAGCAACAAGTGCAGATAACCAACCTCCTCGCCCTCATGCAAAACAGGGTTCAACAAGATTGTCGTCCTTCTCCGACCCCACACCTAGACGACGACGACATGGCTGGAGGTGGGGGACTCGGCGACGCGTCTACTCCTGTCGTATTTACTTAGTTTGTACGTAGTTTTTAATATTTCATTTTCTCCGAACGATATCGATGTACGTACTATTTTTAATTATTTTAATTTTTAAATTAAATTTATAATTTAATAATATTTTACTTTAAATGCAAAAATTAAAAAAATTTAATAAAAAATTATATTCACTTAGACTACAAAATCATATATACATACGTGATCTAAGTGATGACTTAATTAGACTACGAATTCGTATATACATACGTGGTCTAAGTCATCACTTAGACTACGAAATAGTTTTACTTAGACCACGCAATAACTTCGTACTCGAAGTTGTACTTAGACAACGCAAATATTATTTGCGTCATCTAACCCGTACTTGTACAACAGACCATTTGCGTTGTCTAAGACCGCACTTGACCGACATAACAAATCATTTATGTCGTCTAAGTACTTAGAATACGACACTTGAATGACAGACTTTAATCGACAGAGATTCCGTAGTCTAAATATTTAGACGACAGAAACTCGAACATAGATGACAGAATAGGTTCGTGATTTAAGTGAATTTTTCTTGTAGTGGTAGAAAATAATACGTTAATTATCGCGCATAAAATGCAAAAATCAAGCTTTGATTTTCAAAAAATTTATAAAAATACACGATCATTAAAGCCATTCATAATAATCATTGTCAAATAATTATGCATACAAAAAAATCAGCCCATTCGGCCGAATAGATTTATCCATTCAAGTGCCACATTCAACTTTTATTGATTTATAGAGTTCATCTAATATAATATAAAAGCTAAATGCGGAGATCATATCAAAAAATCATGTTAATTAGTGTTTTGTATGCACGATCCTTAATTTAACAATAATTTACACTATGCGTGACTCCAATGATTAAGTAATTTTGTTGATGTTGATAGTGTGAAAGTGAAAACACCACTCCGAGTTTCGATACGAAGCTGTGTATATGTGTGTAAATCACGAGTTACTATGAATCGAATACAGTAATTAAAACCATCGATACTTTCATGGAATTTGTTCTCGAAAGTGTGGGCCCACCTAACAGTTTTAATTAATTTGTATGAAACCCAACTGGAAACTGTCTACCTACCTACTAAATGGAGCTGCATTTTGCCACCCCCCATGAATGAATAAATTATGTGAAAAAACCAAGCTTCTTCGGTCATGAACATGGATAGAGAGACAACAAATGAGCAGGAACACATGAAGAACTCCTCCAAACCCTAGCGTGCAATTTGAGAACCTCTCTAGCCTTCTCTTTGGTCTTAAACCTACAATCCACTTGAAGCACTAAACACAACTTGGCCACCGCTCCCACTTGCAATATCTCCATAACAACTCCAGAAGTTGCAGAGAACCTACAAATGGACAACAATATCCTCACCGCCCGGTCGCTCGCCACGTGCGACACCCTAAATATCTTCTTCGACACGATGGCCAGCCCCGCCGCGTGCCTGACCAATTCAGCTCGCCCTTCTGCGCAACCACAGAGTTGGTCCAACGAGATCAGTATCAGCTCGCATGCTCTCTTCTCTTGCGTGTCCAGAAGAGCCCCTACAAGGGCGGACACTGCGCCGCCCTCGACGGCCTTGATTCGGTTCCTTCCCCATGGACAAAGCTCCACAAGAAGCTTCAACGCCGCCTTGAATGCATGTGGCGAGATGTGATCACGTACCACGTTCACAATCTCCATAAATAACTCGGCTCTGACACTCATCATCAGAAACGGATCTGCCGATCCGAAAACGGACGTCAATAAAATAGTTGCATGAGCTCGGGACTTGCACTCTCCTTGTTTCAATACTTGCACTAATGAATCTATGATATTACCCCCATCGTTGCTCAGAATTTGATCCTTCAGACAAGACTCCTCCGAGCTTCTGAGATTGAACAAGACCTCTACGGCCAATTCCATTATCAATCTGTCGTCGTTGCTTATCAAAGAAGCAAGGTATTCCACGACGTACTTGTCGTGGTGGATTGTTCCGGCCATGGATCTGAGCCTTTTGAGGCATTGTAGCCGCGTGTGGGGGAGCTTCTTGGCTTGGTCGATCAGTTTAACGATCTGGGTCTTGTCGAGTTGCGATTTCGGGGTCGTTATCCGCTCGATGCCGTGAGAAGCGTTGAGGGTGCACCAAGATTGGATGATCCGACGTACAGTGTGATTGGGAGTGAGCTCTGCGACGTCAAACAATGGCTGTTTGGTGATAGGGCAAGATTTGTTCTTGGATGAAGATAACCATTTCTCGATGCTTTCACGGTCGTATGTGATCCCGGTAGACACGGTGAGGGGATCTTTCATGACTTCAAGTGAAATGGGGCAGAGAAAGTGAGACGGAATATCGAGATCGGCCTCCATTTTAGGCTTCGATTCTTTGGATATGTGAAAGTGTTGGAAAAGTAGACAATGAGATCGAATTAGGGAGACGATGACTTGTGAACAAGCTAGAAAATAAAGCTCAAAATTGGACAGACTTGAATGGCATGAAATAGAGAGATCTGACCCTCGAATTTGTGAAAGAGTTGAAGTTTGGTTTGTGTGTGTTTGGCTATGGGGAGAGAGGTGATCGAGCTGGTCTTCTTATAAATGAGAGCTAGGATCGGAGGCCGGAGAGGGACGTGATGCAATTCAAGTTGTCAACTAATAGATAAAGTCAACACACGGGAATTGAGAACTTGCAATTATTATGCGATGATCGATCAAATTTCATAGGACATATTCCAATGTCTTGGAAGAAGAACTCATATGACGACTTTGATAAGTTAATAAATCAAACAGACACAATGCAACTGTAGCGATCTGTTTTCCGTTCTACATAACTACTATTGCTTTCTTAACACAAACTCTTATAACAAATAGCTTGACACTGAGATCTATATAAATGATTTTAAGTTTTCAACTATATATGACACTACAAGAAAACAGCACTTAGACCACGGAAACACTAAGTCTCCGTCGTCCAAGTGACACCTAGACGACGGAAAAGACTTCGTGGTCCAAGTACCACCTGGACGACGAAGAATACCATCTCCGTCGTCCAGGTGATCACCTGGACCACGGAGTATTTTCCGTCATCCAGGTGATCACCTGGACGACGGAGATGGTATTATCCGTCGTCCAGGTTGTCACCTGGACCTCGGAGTCTTCTCCGTCCTCCAGGTGATCACCTGAACGACGGAGATGGTATTCTCCGTCGTCCAGGTGATTACCTGGAGGACGGACTGACACGCCGTCGTCCGAGTATACGAAACGTACTTCCACTTAGACGACGTACCGACATCTCCGTCGTCTAAGTGAAGCATTATATAAGCCCGATGCCAAACTGATCGAATTCATTCCTAGCCTCGATCTCTTCATGATTCCATTTGAAGAAGAATTGAAGGAGAAGGGAGAAGGAGAAGGGAGCTAGGTAGCTAGCTAGCTAGGCCGAGAAGAATCAGCATCGATAAGGGATCTCCGCTGACTAGCTAGTTAGCTTAATTAACGTAAAGATATCGAGAAGGCCAGCAGGTACGTACGTACGCAGTTAAAATTTGCTTAATTAATATGTATTTAGTGAAAACGTACGTACATATATATATACATGCAAGGATGTTAGCTGATGTTAGCTATATATATATATATGTACAGATCGATTAAATTACGTACATACGTACGTAATTGATGGATCGATATGTAGATCGAGTACGTATAATTAAGCGTAAATTAATGGACAAATATATATATATATATGTAATAATTAATTAAGTATAATATTTTGTAGCAGTATGGACAAGAGTTGGATGAAGTTGAAGAATAGATGTGATGTCCGGTATATGGATGGAATTAGCGAATTTGTGAATTTTGCGATAGAACATGGTCAGGGAAAGAAACGTTTCAGGTGTCCGTGTCAGAAATGTCTTAATTGTCAGTATGCGGAGGTTAATGTTATGGTGCAACACTTGTACGAAAATGGTATGATGTGGAGTTACACTACATGGAGCGAGCATGGTGAAGCAGTAGAGTTCAGCGCAGCAGACTTCAGCTCAGGGTACAGTTACCATGGTGCCTCATCCAGCGGCAGTGGTGCCGGACCCTCAGCTTGCAACCCAACTGCAGATTTGGTCCATGATGCGTTTCCGGGATGTAGTCATGGCGGACACCAACATCAAGACGGAGGTTACAGTACCACCAATGAGCATGATGACACATTCCCCGCAGCTAGCTTGGCCACTGACACCAGTGAGATGGAAAAGTACAACCGGATGCTACTTGAAGCGCAGACCCCGGTGTTCCCTGGATGTCGAGAGAATGTGTTGCAATATGTGATGGAGCAAATGAAGATAAAAGTGAAGCACAAAATGCCAGTGAGTGCTTTTGACGAAATTCAGGAGCAAATATGTAAGTTGCTTCCTGATGATCACAATCTTCCTAAATCTCATTATAAGGTTAGAAATATCCTGAGCAGCCTCGGCCTAAAGTACAGGATAATTGACGCATGTCCGAATGATTGTGTGCTATTTTACAAAGAGTATAAAGAGTTGGACTATTGTTTATATACACGATGCGTTCATCGATATTGTACGACTATTTCACTCGAATGACAGATCGCTAAATTCCTAGCGAATTATTTTTTAAATTTTTTTTTACGTAATTTGGACCTGGACGACGGATATGGTCATTTTCCGTCGTCCAGGTCCAATTTTTATGGCGGTTCAATTTACCGCTTCCGTTTTTGGGACCGCTTGAATTTTCACTTAGACGACGGAGAATTCATTCTCCGTCGTCTAAGTCCAAAATCATGGCGGTTCAAAACGTCCCGCCGATTAATTACGCGCCGATTGAAAATTTTTAAACCGCCACCTGGACGACGGAAAACACTATTCTCCGTCGTCCAGGTGCACTTAGACGACGGAGAATAGTGCTCCGTCGTCTAAGTGAAAGTCTATATATAGGCCAAGCCTCATCTTCTTTTCCTCATCCCTTACAACTTAATTTCTCTCCTCCATCTCCTCTCTGGCCAGTCATTCCGGTGAATCTGCTCCGGCGACGCTCCGACGACATTATTTCCGGCGTGGTTCCTCCTCTCCGACGACATAACTCCGGCGATTTTCCCGAAAACTCCCGAAAAACTCCGATTCGGTAAATTTCTATTTTTCCCTTATTAAAATAATTTTATTTACTTAATTAGTTTTAAATATTTCTTAAATGATTATTGTAATATTAGAGAATTAATTATTGTTATTAATACTAATTAAATGAATAATTGTAAAATTATTGTTATTAATTATATTTAGATTAATTGTTGTTATTAAATAAATAAATGGTTACATATTGTTATTAATTAATTAAATGGTAAATTATTGTTATTAATAATAATTAAATGAATAATTGTAATTACTTGATAATTTATGAAATGAATAAATATTATTGTAATTATTTATTAATTAGTTGCATAATTAAATAAATATGAGATTAAATTAATTAGTAGTACATGTTCGATTTAAATTTAGTACATAGGCTTGGTTTATTAAGTCGCACTCTTTGGAATAGATGGCGCCTCTTTTCCTTGCTTATCTCCTTAACCCCTCGTGATGTGTGGATTTCATCACCGCACACCATAACCTAAGTGAAGTTATGGACACGAGGTTGAGGGCGGAGTTTGCAAAGGACTTGAGGGAGTGTAAATTTTCGAAAAATTGGCCGAATGTCGGACATGGTGTCTAGAAACGGGTTATGACTGGTGACAGGATTTGGACTAAGAAAGACTTTTGTCGAAATTAGTCCTGCCTCTCGCGTTATCTCTATCCCTAACTGGCCATGTTTTTCGATTTAATAAAGGCTGATTAATTGAAATTTTACACTTTATCGCGCGGGTCGCACGTCCATTGAACGACCGAAAATGCCAAGCTAGTGTACTCTATTTAAATCTTAAACGTACTTAATTAATTAGCGTCAATTTTTAAGTTGTAATTATTATGGTAAGTAGGTATTTTAACCCCGTACTCTTAGGTTTAAATGGCTCCGCCAAAGACGACATCCGGCAAGAAGAAAGCCCAACAAGAGGCAGAAGATGCCATGCTCCGCCGCTTGGCGGACCAAGTCGGTTGGGAATTACCACCGGAGGGCAACGACGCTCTCAATCCGGACGGATCATCTGGTCCGTCTGTAGCGCCCTCTGGGGAAATTCCCGCTCCCCCATTCATGTCGAGCGGTGATGACGTCGACCCCTTCCAATCTCCGACGCCCGGTACCCATTCAACGGGAAGTACTCAGGCGTCCTCCACCGCCGAATCAATCATGTACAGCGCCCGCCGTAGGCAAAGGAGGGCCCCCACTGACCCGGAACCGAAAAGGACTCGGGGTCTCGTTAAAGGGGGGAAAGCGGAGCGTATTTGCAAGGCGACCGGTAAAAAGATCGACTTGCCGTACGACGAATTCACCGGTGGCCCTCCCACAGCTCAACTAGCAAGTCTCTCGGCGCATGGGATAGGGTCAATCATCCGTAACCGGGTTCGTATCACTGCCCCTACTTGGAAGGAGGCGCCGGATCATGAGAAGGCGAAAGTCTTCAAAGATCTTTCGGTACGTAATACGTTCAATTTAGTTATTATATAATATTGTTAATCTCGGCCTAAAATTTCATAATATATACGATTATAATTTTCTATTTATTTTTCATAGGAACAATTTGACGTGGATCCGACACCGGATATGTTGAGGCATATCAATCAAACTGCCAACTCCATCTACAAAGATTGGAAGTACAGGCTCCATAAGTACTTCAAAGATGTCGGTCCCGTGCCTCCCCCGGTAGAGCTGCAAGGGGAGAGAGAAGATGAGTGGGAGTGGTTGTGTAACCACTTTGCCGATGAACAATTTAAGGTATTAATTTAATTTTTTTATTTCAATTAAAATAATTGAATTATTTAAATTGTAGTTATTCATTTTTTAATGATTTAATTATCTTGTGTAACAGAAATTCTCCGGTGTCAACAAAGCCAACCGGGGGAAGAAGGAGAAACACCATACTACCGGCGCCAAGCAGTTCATTCAAATTGCCAAGGAGCACAAGGATAAGGGTTCCAAACACCCTTTTATTGATGCAAGCGTAAGCGCGTACGTGACGCCAGGGCTCGATAATGAAGCGAGTCAATGCGGGGTAAGTGATATGTATATATATATGTGCTTTTAATTATAGTAATTATTATTTAAATATGATTACAAAATTATAATAAATTAATTATAATTTTGTAGGCAAGGGCGATAGAGCGTGCGCATGAAGAGTTGGCCAACACTCAGCTTGCGTTCCCGGATGTGCCGCCGGAAGACCTGCCTCCTCTATCCTTAGAGAGCCAAATTGCAATCGCGGATGAGGTCTACGGTCGTAGAGCTCGCAAGGAGGTTAGGCACTTTGGGCCTAGGGTGGTACGAGATTTGTCGACGACCTCCGGCTCATCATCTACGGGAGGTTCGAGGCAGCGGAGAATGAGTCAGGCTGCGGCCGTCGAAGCAGCCATTCAAGAGGCTCGACTGGCACGAGAGGAGAATCGACGGACACAAGAGCAGAATGAGTCAATGCGGCAAAGACTTGACGAACAACAAGCACAAATAGCCCAACTCATCGCGCTCATGAACCAAAATCGAGAAGTATGTCAACCTCCTCCGAACCCACACCCCGACGACAACGACCCGGCTGGAGGCGGAGGACTCGGCCCCGCATCTGCTCCTCTAGTGTATTAGCTAGCACGTAGTATATTATCTCGTTTCTTTCCGCATTCCTAACTATATTTTAATTTTTAATTTATGGGTTTTTTCGTATGTACAAATTAATTTACTTTGATTATTTAATAATTATATAATTAGTTATTAATTTTAATATTCAAAATTTAGTTTATTTACTTAATTTTAGCATTTTTCATTATTTAAATTAAAATAATAATAATAATAAATTAAATTAATTAATAATTTTTAATTTCAATTTTTTTTTTTAAATTAAATATTCACTTGGACGACGGACATTATGTTCTCCGTCGTCCAAGTGTAGAACCCTAAACCCTAACCCCTAAACCCTAAACCCTGTCGTTCTCCGTGGCCCAGGTGTTCACCTGGACGACGGAGACTTAGTGTTTCCGTCGTCCAGGTGAACACCTGGGCCACGGATAAGCTACCATTATCCGTGGCCCATGTACACACTTGGACGACGGAAACACTAAGTCTCCGTCGTCCAGGTGAACATCTGGGCCACGGACACTGCTCGTGTGTCCGTGGCCCAGGTGTTCACCTGGACGACGGAAACACTAAGTCTCCGTCGTCCAGGTGAACACCTGGGCCACGGATAATGTCCGAGGTCCAAGTGAACTTGGACGACGGATAACTAAATCTCCGTCGTCCAGGTGCTTGGACGACAGCACTTGGAGCACGGACCTTGGACGACGGAGTTTCCGTCGTCCAAGTACTTAGACGACGGAAAACTGCACTTAGACGACGGAAATGGTCCGTGGTCTAAGTGCAGTTTTCTTGTAGTGTGAATAGATTCCTTGCCATTAATAATTGAATATGTACGTTAAGGTCAAGAAAAGCAAACGCTCAAATAAAAGTGTCAACGCAAGTTTGGGGATTACAGATCGTGTCTATTAGATTGTGAGATGGGTCCCAGGGTGAGAGGCGTGTCACTACACTACAAGAAAAATTCACTTTACGGTTCCATGGTCTAAGTGTCACTTAGACGACGGAAATTGTTTCCGTCATCTAAGACACACTTGGACCACGGAAAGATTTTTTTCGTTGTCCAAGTTACTACTTGGACAACGGACTGATACGCTGTGGTCTGAGTGGTCACTTGGACAACGGGGACTAGGTCTGTCGTCCATGTATCCACTTGGACGATTAAAATGACCTAAATCCGTTGTCTAAGTTGTCACTTAGACGATGCACCGAAACCCAAACCGCGAAAGCCATTTTCAGAGATCTATGGGATATCAACCTGGAAAGACCCCAAATTCTCGTGGTGATCCAGCAACAACTTGATATTCTCTGAAGGACAACTGATTCGATGGCCATGCATCTTCTGGATGAAATATGTTTCCGGCTTTGCGAGCTAACTGAGCTTTACAGTCTCCTGGAAGAAGCAAAGAAGACTGAGAGGGATAATATCTTGTATCGACGCGAAAAACTAGCCTTAGTGGTGCGCTTGCAAGGAACAAATCAATTGCTTTATTGACGAAGTCGTGTCTAACATTTCTGAGATCGCCAAGTAGTAAGCTGGACTAGATGCACTCAAAGCAAAGTTTCGAAAAAAGCGAGAAATTGCTTTCAAAACTCTAGAACTTGGAGAAAAACTTTATGAAGAAGTCATGCGAGTAAAAGATCAAGCGCAAGCCTCCACGCAGGAAATCTTAGCAGCGCGGGCCGCCTACGAATGTGCAAATATCAAGCACTAGTACAAAAAAGGCTTCACATGATGGTTATTATGCGTGGCCTGATAAGTGCTTCGTCTATCCAGCCGTCAACTGATTGAATGGCTTCAAACGATGCGAAAAACACTGAAATGACTGTCGTATACCAATCATAAGGATGACAGTCATATGGTTCAAACAACGGATGGAATTCATGGTACCTATAGATGCAATCCATGCCCTGCGAATTCTTGTGTATGACAGCAAGTAATCAGACAACAGACTTTTTTCGTCTCTATGATCTTGAGTCGATAAACTATATAATATATGTCATTTGAATAGATATACTTGTTACGACAAACTTATATGTTTTAATCGTCATCTAAGTTTGATTAAAAATATATATTTTAACAATTTCAAAGCATTAAATTTACCAAATATACATGATTCACAAATTTGCTTCAACAATACCATATGAACACTAATTTCAATATTATTATGCTTATACATCTTGATTTCTAAACAAACTACAATTGTACAATAGATCATAATGCCATGTAGGCTCACAAGTTACAAATACAATGAGTAATTTCCCACTTGGGTATGGCTAATAAGCAAGTGTTCTAGGATATCCTCAATTGCCTTTGTCTTTGTTCAGCGTGATGTGTTGCTCCTCAGCTATTTGGTGATTTCCCTAAGCTCACCAATTAACCTTCACTAAATCCATGCATATATATGAATCCTTGTTGTTTCTAGAAGAAGCCGTGTGTGAAACTTTCACATTACTGCAAGCAAAACTAAAAATAGCATTAGATTTAGAAGCAGACATAGTTTAACATGTCACTGGAGTCACAAGTATTTCTTAAGCACAATAAGCAGTTCAACATGCAAATACAAAGCTTCAATAATAGCACAAGACCATTATCAAAAGACTCACAATAACTAGAGTCTACATCACAAGACATGGCAACAAAGCATGAATGTGGACTTGTAATGCAATAAAAGAAACTTATGACCAGTTAAAGTCATAATGCAATAAAAGAAACTTAAAAAAGAGTGACCTTTAAGTGGACTTGAATGTGGCTTTGTAATTCAGTGAGCACTCCAATGGACTCAGCAACTATATCGACACTAGATGAGCTCCATTGGGATCTCCTTTGGCTGTCTGTATCAAACAAATCACACAATTTAATTAGTACTTGGATCTACAATCCCATGAAGCACAACAACTACAAAATCATCTTCATAGTCTCATAAGAGATCGAATATTACCAAATTCTAGAAACAGTGACTAGCTTCTCACCGAAGAGAAGAGTCTTCTCGTCCTTGACATCAGCCCATAACCAATCACCAACAAAATTATACACCAACAAAGCAGGTATTGCAGCTTTAGGTGCAGGCATAAGAATATAAAACACCAATCATAAATATCATTATTCTCAATAACTATTTCATCAATCACATAAAAACAACGAAAACACATCGTTGGTAAAATAACCGACGACAAGAATACATCGTGGGTAAAATAACTATACCCGACGATGTACTCTAGTCGTCGGTTATAGTTCACTATACCCGACGACATGGGTTCTCGTCGGTCTGTTTTCTGGCATGTCGTCGGGTATAGTGTTTCTACTGGTAATGACATGGCATCCCTTGTTGTCGATGCCGCACACTTCCAATGGCATTACGGTTCCATTCTAATAATTGGCATCTAATGTATTAGTAGAAGCTTAGTAAGTTCTAGGATCAGCATCCACAAGCTCAACTTCATCTGTTTCCATGTTTCCTAGCACCAACTGCTGGTGGAGAGAAGATAGGACACAATAGCTTTTGTGTATCCTATCTATCCTAGAATTCCATTGTATGAAGTAGTGTAGTGAGCGACGAATAAAGTATCAGTTCCCATCGCTGGCCCGACCTTGAGTTGAAGGAATAGTATGCCCAGTGTTTTTGAGATCGACCCAGCAAAGTTTTTGATGGTTAGGGAGGTTGCTCAAATAACAGACTTTGGAATGTTAAGTAGAGTCACTTGGATAGTAATGATATTGACCGTGACTCCTGATTCGACCATCATCTTGTTGAATTGTATCCCGCCCACATTAGCAGTAATATAGAGATGTCTCATGTGCATTGCCTTGGTAACCATGGGGTTGGAAAACATCCTGAAGGCCTTCTTTAGAGCTGCGTCAAATGGTGGTTGTAGACTTTCCTCCTCTTCTGGCTTAACTAGCATGAGGTTGCTAACAGAGTTTGACAGGGTCGTTATGCAAATTTCTATGGTCGATGACACAACTGGCGTGGTGAATCTCATAGGAAGGTTGTATTTCACTGTATTTTCTCCTTCATAAGCTTCGGTATGAAGATCATCATCAAATTAGTCCACAAGCTCCTCATCCCCTGGTATAATGTTGTTATTGTTGTAATCATCCTCCAAGTCCAAGGATGGATGACTATCTCTCATCTCTTGATCCTCAGGGTTAATCACCTCTTACGTTGTTGTCGAGGCCTCTTTGAATTGAACCTTAGGTGTAGGTTCTCTGTTAGTTGCAACACAAGCCCAACAATTCCTATGAAGAGACCTTGCCCAAATATGGCCGGAATCGGCCTCAATTTCCGGCAAACCCATTCGGCCTCCAAAATGGGTCGACCCACCCGTGGTCAACCTAGTCAACACCCAAGTTTCTCTTTTTGGAAAGTTTCCAAAAACGGCATGTATCGTTTCCGTATTTATACCGTACGCGTATCGAACCCCAAACGGATAAATACGACAATATTCGACGGACGAAATTATTCACAACTAATTCCTCGTAACTCGGAAAAATTCTCCAGAAGTTCCCACGAGCTCGAAATTAAAGTCTCTACAACTTCCGCGAAGGATCCGAATTCAAATTCTCGCCCGATAATTTAGTCGCTAAGGAAGCCGCCATATTAACAGATTATGCCGAAATCACAACAAATCGCGAAACTCGCAAATCAAGTCGATAATCATTCCATTTACGCTTCGGGTCGATCAACGGTCCAAAACAGATCACAATCACAATTTGGATAGACTTGAACACAAACGGATAAACTCGACAGTATTTTGAAATTTCAAATATTCATATTAAATTTCTCGATCATCCAAATAATAATCCGGAACCGCCCACGAACTCGAAATCATGCATACAACAACTCTCGAGAAGAAACGCAACTCAAATTCTCGGTCAATAATTTAGTCGTGATTAAGTCTAGCGATTCAATCAATTATCGGAGGACTGCGATTACGTGCTAACTCACGAATTAAGCTGATTACACTACTGATTCTGTACCGGGTCGTCACAGATAGTGGCAGAGGTTTTGCACCAAAGAGTTAAAGAAGTCTGATGTTGTGGAACTACAACAACAAATTGTGCACATCATTTGCAAACTAGAGAGGATTTTTCCCCCTACTTTCTTTGATATCGTGATTTACCTAATGAGCCACCTACCCCAACTAGTGCTCATTTCTGGACCGGTCCAGTACACTTGGATGTATCCTCCACAAAGGTACGTACAACTAATTAATTATACAGGTTTTTTGATCCATTATTTATCCCCTCGAGATTACTAGCTATATGTACCTTTTTTACAATTAATTAATCGAATGTTTGATTTTGTAGACAACTTGGACAGTATAAAGGATTCGTGAAAAAGAGGTCGGCCCCGAATGGCTCCATAATAAAGATATACCTTATGCATGAGTGTGTTACTTACTGCAACAGGTACCTCAATGATCTACCACCTCCTACCGGCTCTGATTGCAGTACCCGCATTAATCTTTCTGTCGTCACAAATGTCATACAACCAATTAAAGGAATCGTTAACACGAGAAGAACTTATTAAGGCGCATTGGGTAGTGTTGCAAGACTATGACGAAGTTAAGCCTTACATGATTGCGTACAGGCAGAAGCTTCAGGCGTTAAATCCGGACAAGAGTTTGCCGTGGTTTGAAAAAGTGGTTAAGAAGAAGTTCCCCGATTATTTCTTCCAATAGGTACGTATGTTTACTTGTTTAATTTATATACATGTTTGTAGAAATTAAACCCTTTAATTATGTATATATTCTTCCCATTTTCACAGATGATTGATCTACAAAAAATTGATAACCATAGGGGGGTGGTGGTTCTAGCCAAAGCAGTTGCTAGCAGGAAAGCCGATTAGACATTATATTTACCCCAGATGTTTTGTGATTGGTGTAAAGTTTCATTCATTGACCCGAGATAAAGGAAGAAGAACACAAAACAGTGGGGTAGTGGTTGGGAAAGATAATGATATATATTACGGGGCTCTTGTATATGTCGTTCAGCTATGTTACGGGAATTATGTCAACGTTTTCCTATTCAAGTGCAAATGGTTCAAGCGTATAAAGGAAGATCTGGGCCTTTTATCAGTCGATACAAACTCAAGCTAATATGAGGATGAGCCTTTTGCTCTTGCCACCTTAGTTAGGCAGGTGTTCTATCTTGATGATCCAAAAGTTGGTAAATGGTGGAAAATAGTGAACCATATCTCTCATCGAGGAATATGGAATACCATGAAAGTTGAAGGGACGCCGGCAACTGAAGATGTTGAACTGCAGAGAGACATTACTGCATATCAAGAGCCTAATATTTCTGTCATCCGCTTTGACATAATGGACCTGGTTCAAGCTGGTGAACGCTTACCCATGCCTGATGGTTGTACAGATCTAATTGAAGATAAGATTATAGATGTAATTAATGAGGTCGATGAAGAAGAAGCGTAGGATGACGACGAGGACTCAGGATATTCGTCAGACGAAGTGGAGTATGATGATGAGGAGGAGTAATCGGACAACAATGGTGAGGAGGATGATGACGATTATGACGAGGAGTACAATATAACGATGATGAATATTAATTGGTAATTAATTATTGTAATTAAATTTTTTTGATGTAATGATGCATGATTAATTATATTATGAGGAGCAGGTACAATTATTAATTCTGAACTTAACTTAATAATTAATTAATTATAACTCTTAACTTTTTCGCATAGTTAACTTCAAATTAATTAAAGAGCGAGGTCTCTTCAATGAAATAGAAAAATCCGTACGACCAAGTGTCACATTTTTCTTAAACCCTAAAACGTAGATGACGGAATGATTTTTAGTAGTCCAAGGTAAACACAATTATATAACCCTAGATCCTAAACCTTTATCTTAGATGACGCAAATGGGTCATTCTGTCGTCTGAGTAAACCCTAAACCCTAAGCCTTAACCCTAAACCCTAAACTTTTAACTTAGATGACGCAATGACATGTTTGCGTCGTCCAAGTATTCATTTAGACAACGCAAATGAGGCCACTTCGTCGTCTAATTCATGATATCGTAATTTCACATCTAAGACAATGACCATGTAGATGACGCAAATGAGGCCACTTCGTCGTCTAAGTCATGATATCGTAATTTCACATCTAAGAAAACGACTATGTAGGCCATGTCCCAATGCATATTTTTTTCATCGAGAGCATAGAGTAAACAATTCTTGGAGTGTGAGCGTTGACGGTTCCAAAATAGGAGTTACGAATTTTCATATATCCACGTTTCCGGTTTGTAAAAATTTCAGTTTTACGGTTGACTGTGCCGATGAAACCCTTAACGAACTTACTATTTACTGAAAATTATTCTACTTTTATATTGTCTTATGGTGAATGTATCCAACGGTTGTTTTGTCGAAATTTAATTTCGTTAATATTGATGTGCAGTGGGCCTATACTTAATAACACTTAAGTTATACACATTAGTAGATACTTAACAAGTTTGAAGACGTAAATTAATTCATCGTCTTAAATCCCACTTTTTATATATATGAGTCTTTAATTGATATTTTACGACAAAAAAAATTGAATGACAGATAGGAAACTTCCTTACGAATTATTTTTAAATATTATTTTTAGAGAAATTGTACTTAGACGACCAAAGAGAAGGACTTTCCTTCGTCCAGGTGAGCACTTAGGCGACGGACAAGGCCAACTCCGTCGTCTATGTTCAAATTTTAAGCGGTCCAAATTCCACTGCCATTTATTTAGGGAACGGCTCAAAATTTGAACTTAGACGACAGAAGCTGAGTTTACGTCGTCTAAGTCAACACTTGGACGACGGAAAGGTCTCTTCTATAGTCTAAGTTCAACTTTTGAGCGGTTCCCAAAATAAATGGCGGTCAACTTCCACCCTCCAATTAATTGGGGGAGAGACCGAGATTCACTTAGACGACAGAAAAAGGAGTTTACGTCGTCCAAGTGGACACTTGTACGACGTAATATCAGCTGTCGTCGTCCAGGTGAAGTGGGTTTCACTTAGACGACGTAAAATCAGCTTCCGTCGTCTATGTGAAATAGTGCAATTTCAGATTCTGGACAGTTTCGATTGATCACTCTCTCTCACACCATTCTCTCTGTCTCTCTCTCACACACACACACACTCTCTCTCTCTCTCTCTCTCTCTCTCTCTCTCTCAAACTATGGCTCCGGTGACACCTCACGTCTCCCTCTGGCGACTCCCACCGGTCGGCCTCGACCTCCACCATCGTCGGCCTCATCCCTCCCTCCACCTCGTACGTACGCATCGTCCTTGCTCCCTCCACCTCTGACGCCTCCCACCGCCGCCCCTCCACCGTTGGTAATTTTTTTTTTACGTACATATGTATTTATAATTTTTTTAATATGTATTTAGGTATATTACTACGTATTTAGGTATAATAAAGTGTATTTGTGTTTAATTGAAATTGGGTAAATTGGTAAAAATTGTAAGTTAGTAAAAATAATAAATTGGTAAATATTTTTTAAATTAAGTCAATATTGTAAATTGGTAGTTATTGTAAATTAGTAGCTAGATATGAAAAATTGATAATTATTAAATATTATAAATTGGTAAATTTTGTAAATTAGTAAAAATTATAAATTGATAATTATTATAAATTGGTAAATCTTGTAAATATGGTAAAAATATACAAATTGAAGGTAAATATTAAAAATGATAAAAATTAAAAATACTAAGTATGAAAAAATGGTAAATAGAAACATGATATATAAAACCAAACAGTAAATAATAAAAATTGTAAATTGTTAAAAAAGGTAAAATTACAAATAGTAAATATTATAAATTGGTTAATATTAAAAATTGATAAATATTAAAAATGGTAAATATTAAAAATAGTAATTTTGTGGTAAATATGAAAAAGAATAAATATTGTAAATTGTTAAAAATAGTAAATGGTAAAATAGTTATAATTAATGGTAAAATAGGTTTAATAGTTTATTTTTACAACTTCTAGGTTAAAATGGCCCCATGGAGTAAAAAGAAGGCACAAAAAGAGGCCGAAGATGCTAAGCTCCGACGCTTCGCAGAGCAAGTGGGTTGGCAAAGCTTAGAGGATAACATCGCGGCTCCTCTGGACCCTTCAGCAGGTCCCTCGGTTGTGGCGAATGGAAAAATTCCTAATGCCCCAGTTATACAGAGTGATGACGATAACACCCCTTCCGGTCGATCATCGATGTCAGAAGGTGCCTAGGAGTCGGCCTCCGAGTCTATTATCTATAGTACGTGGCGTAAAATCAGGAGGGCCCCATCAAACCCTCATCAGAAAAGGACCCGAGGACTCGGAAAAGGTAGAAAATTCGAGAAGTTGTTCAAGGCGACTAGGAAAAAGATCCAGTTGTTGTACGACGATTTCACCGATGGCCCTCCTACCTCGCAGCTAGGTAGTCTCTCATCGCACAACATCAGGGCAATTATTCACAATAAGATTCGTATAGTTGTGCCTAGCTGGAAGAAGTTGTTGGACTTGGAGAAGGGGAAGATGTTTAAAGAACTCTCTGTAATACAATGTTAAATTTATTTTTTAATAACCAATAAAAATCGTATTTTCATAATATATACTATGAAATCATATATGCATACGTGCTCTAAGTCATCACTTAGACTACAAAATAGTTTCATGGTCTAAGTCATCACTTAGACCACGCAATAATTTCATACTCTAAATTGTACTTGAACGACGCAAATGTTATTTGAGTCGTCTAATCCTTATTTGGACGATGGACAATTTTCCTTGTCTAAGCTGTCACTTGGACTACGTAATGATATATTTCTGTCGTCTAAGTACTTAGACTACGACACTTGAACGCCGGACTTTAGATGACGGAGATTCCGTAGTCTAAGTACTTAGACGACAAAAACTCTAACCTAGAGAATGGAATAGCTTCGTCTTCTAAGTGAGTTTTTCTTATAGTGGACGCTGCTGCGCTCGACCTATTTCCTCCTTCTACCTCTCTCTCTGGCCTCCTCTCCTCCACTGCCTCTTCCTTGCACCACCCTCCTCCACCGCCTCCTCTGTAATTGATTGTATCCTCCGCCGCCTGTGCCCAGCCCTTAATCTCCTCCTCTGCCAGCTCCTCCTAGTCACAAACCTCCACCGAGGTGCAAACGTTCACTCTATTGAGGAAGCCCAGGCACAGTACGCCTCTCTCCCCCCCCCCCCCCTCACAGTCTCTTTCACACACACTCTCTCTGTCCCTATCTCTCCAAATATCTTTATCTCAATATCAGCTAAATTCGGTGTATTTTTGCTACTGTGAATTGATTAAAGATTTTGCTATTTTGAAAGGATGAAAGATTCGCTACTGTGAATTGATTGTGTATATTGTGCTACTATGAATAATAGTTGGGTTGATACATGTGAATTGATTTTTCTATATGTGAATTGAGTTTGTTGAATAATATGTATTTTGCTACTGCGTTTGGTAATTGATTGTGATAATCGGTTGGATAAAATTGCGTATGTGAATAATGATGCAATTGTTACACCAAATTATTATGAAGATTATGTTGATTGCTACTGTTATTTCAGTTGTCGAATAGATACTTAAGCTGCCTGGCGCGAGGAAGAGGCTCATTGAAAAGGAGGAGAGGTCCACATTGGAATCGTCATTCCAACATTTGGGTTGGGGGGTCAACGATCAAAGGAGACCGTTATGGCTCCCGCGCCGCCTTGAAGTTTATCAACCATTCCCGTTACTCCTAATAACCAGTCACTAGATGACGACAAGCAGGCGAATCCATCTTCGGATGTCAGGCATCCAGACAAGATCCTCACTCTTCCGTCAATTCTTGTTACGTACTCGGGGAATTGCGAATGAAAGAAAATTCGAGGAGATAGCCAAGAGACTGGGGAAACAAATCGACGTGGGATATGATGTTTTCACCAGAGGCCCTCCGTCGAAGGAGATTTCCAGTTTGACCTCGACTCAAATTAGGAATATCGTACGAAGCAAGATATGTATGATAGCCCCTACTTGGGATTAGTTAAATGAATCTGAGAGGCCCAGAGTTGTCCGCGAACTCTTGGTACTATGGGCTATCTAATTTTATTTATTTTATAAACAATTAGAAATTATAGGGTTTAGGAATTAACTTAATCTTAATTTTTTTTCTTAGGTATACTTTGCCTTGGAGCAAACTATAAAGATGGTGGAAGCCGTAGAGAAGTCGGTCGCAGATGTTTACAAGGGATTGAAGCATGAGTATGAGGAGGAATGAAGCGGCTTGACCAATGGATAGGGAAAGGGGCTAATTGGTTAATATGCAATGTCAGTTATTCACACAAGCACTAAAAAAAATACGGCAAAGCCTCAGAGGAGTTCCACGAGGAAAGAAAACCCGAGTGAGATTGGTTGATCAACCACTTTGAGTTTGACAAGTTTGTGGTTTGTCTTTTTTTTCTTTTGGTTTGTTAATCATATAACACTTTTATAATTTATCTTAATAATTGATTTCTCTAGTTGTGAAATAGATAAAGTCGAAGGCGAACACAACCAATCGTGCGATGAAGAATTGCCACCACACTTCAGGCCCCACAAAGATGTTGTACCTTGTAAAGGATCAAAGAGATAAGAGTTTGAAGCACCCGTATCTTGATGCCTCTGTGGATACTTACAAAAGGCCCAGGCAAGAAGAAGATATCACGAGTCAACACGCTGTAAGTAACACTTATTCCGAAATTGAATGAGTTTAATAATATTATTGGTTTGAAGTAACTGAATTTTGATTAGGACATTTAATTAGGGTCTACTCTTGAATTTTTGTGTAGTTGGCAATATTAAATGAGATTATAAATTTGAGAAATCCGGATGCGAACGGTATGATATTTTGGAAATTGATTATTCAAAGTGTTTTCTTCCATGCAGGTTTTTGGTTTCTTACATTTTAAAGGGAAATTATGTCAACTTTTTTTAGAAATAGACATCCACATATTGTTCACAATATCCATTTCAGGTAAGAGTGAAACAAATGGCCGTCGAGGCAGTGGCTCGCATGCAGTTGGAGAACCCGAGCATGTCTCTCGAAGAGTTACCTCCGCTACCTTTGGAGACTGAGATCGCTATTGCAGATACAGTTTTCAGCGACCGAGTTGGGAAGGCTGTTTGTCACCTTAGAGGGGATGTCTATTGAGATTTGTGTCAAGTTTTTGTGACTAGGCGATCGAGTATGGCAACTGCTGTGGAGCAGCCTCGAGCGGCCGAGGAGTAGGATCAAGCGACAAATGCTCAGACTGATGCGTTATAGGCTCAACTGGTTGACAAGTTTATGCGTGAAAATGAGGAATGTGCCAAGAAACTAGAGATTATGAAGTCAAAGTTGAAGGGAAAGTCCTCCATCAAAGATGACTCACAGAATGAAAGAGACTAAGCTCTAAAGCTGCTCGGAGATGCACATTTGAAGATTGCTGTATTGGAATCGAAGAATGAAGAGCTTGAATGAGAGCTACCCAAAATTAAGCTTTTGGATTCTCAAGTTCCAATTTCTTAGGGAGAGGAGGTAAGTTTCTCTCTCTTATATATGTGCATGTACTTGAGTTAATATCACTTGCTTGAATACTGGTTGTGAAACAATAGTAGTGCATTAGTGAAAGTGTAGTAGTGCATTTGTGATTCAGTGGTAGTAGCGCATCTGTGAAATTATAGTGGTAGTAGTGCATCTGTGAAAGTGGTAGTAAAGCATATGTGAAACAGTAGTAGTGCATTTGTGAAACAGCAATAGTGCATCTGTAATTCAGTGGTAGTGTTGCATTTGTGAAACAGTAGTAGTGCATTTATGATTCAGTGGTAGTACATATGTTGTTAAGTAGTAGTGTCTACGTTAATCTGTGGTAGTGTGTGGTATGCTAGATATCAGAAAGTTTAATGTGTTGTTCTCTTATTTCAATTTCCAGAAAGCTTAATGTGTTGTTTCCAATGTGATTACAAAATGAGAAAGAAATAGAAGAAGAAGAAGAATCACAAGGAGGATCTGAAGAGGAAGAAAAAGCTAGAAGAGGAGGAGGAGAAGGAGAAGAAGCAGAAGAAGAAGAGACACAAAGTCAGAAACCAATAGAAGAAAGAGACACAAATTCATAAACCAACAGAAGAAGAAGAAGAAGAAGAGACACAAAGTCAGAAACTAACAGAAGAAAGAGACACAAAGTCATAAACCAACAGAAGAAGAAGGTGAAGAAGAAGCCAAAGATGACGAAATCACCCTGGTATGTTGTGTATTAGTGCATTTAGTACTCATTTATAGTATTCTTAGCAGCCCACTTTTATGTATTCCATAATTTAATTTTTTTTTTAATTTAATGACATGTAGAACAACAACGATGACAGATATGAGATCAGATCAAAGTTCAACAATGATAGCATGGCACAAGCATCGACAACTGAGGTTCTAAAGTAAGAAGGATGGGAAAAAAATTGGAAGTCACCTCCTTCAATGATAAAAGCTGTCAAGAACAAGAAGAGAAAGACTATGACAAAGGACCCGTGTTATGATTACAAGTTACAAGAAGAAACCCAAGAAACAAAGCAAAGTCCAAGTAGTTCTTTCTGTTGTGTTAGGTTTCATGTAGTACTTTCGTTTGTGTTAGGGTCTAACATTAATGATCAGTAGTACTTGCATTGTGTTAACGTAGTACCCTTGATATTTTGAAGCAAAACTTACTAGAGATAGCAGTAGTGTTAGTAATACACTAACTTTTCGTGAAGTAGTACTTTCTATTGTGAAACAGTAATGCTTACTAGAGTAATCAATAGTATGTTTAAAATTGATTTAATGCGATGAATGTTTTTAATAGGAGTAGTGCTACTTTTGTTATATGATGAGTGTACTACTATTGTTGTTGGATAGTACTAATGTAGTTGGTTTCACACACAAAGCCCTGTCACATACAAAAACACACAATTGACCAACACAAAATCATAAAAGAGAAGAACAACAAACTTAAATTAGTATGTTAAACAAATCGCACAAGGAAAAATTACATTAAAGTAGTATGTATTATATAATGAAGAATCACATTGTATGTTTATCGAAAAACACTTGATACAAGCAATTTGGACCAAGTGTACTACCAATGACTTGTATTCGTACCAACTATATCTTGTGACTAATATAGTGTATGTAAAGGAAATGGGCATGCCTCAGCAAAATTATTTGTTTAGGCAGAGTGTACTACTGTAGACTGGTGAAAACACTACCTGTGACTAATATAGACACTAGTTGGGAAAATTATTTGTTCATGCAGAATGTACTACTGTAGAATGGTGAATACACTACCTGTTAGTCATATAGACACTAGTTAGCTGCTAATGACTTTGATACATGTCAATCTGTTGTGTCTTTCTTTTTCGCCACAACGACCACATTTGATTGGCATCGGCTCCTTCCCACCTTCAACAGAAGACTTCATGTGAGTATCCTTTGGACAACCGAATATGATTCTTGTCAACGGAGGCTTCACAATGGCCGGTTCATTCAAAGCATCATGGTAAAACTTCTCAATGTTTGGTATTGGTTGAATACCATACTCATAAGCAGCCCTGTAACTTCTTACCTCATAGAAATTCTCGATGTAAGAGTAAATAGGCTCAATAACGGCATGTTGTATAGCAGAAAATGCATGGGGACAAGGAAAAGAATCGATCTGCCAATGTTAGCAGCTGCAAGTGTATGACCCGAGATCAACTGCCACATTCTTTAATGCCTGGACTTCATACAATGTCACACTAGAGCTTCGAACTGTCCAGTGCCTTCCTACATTCATCCTAGCCTTCAAAGTCTCCTCCATTTTAGGACACAACATAGATGTCCAAGATTCTGATCTCATCTTCCTTTCAGCCATGTTCACCATCAATTTCTATCTTAAACGCTTGAGCATCTCAAAATAGGAAGACAACGCAATTCACATGTCCAATTATTGAAAGATTCAGCCACGCTGTTAGACATTTCCCCATATTTATCACCTTTGAAGAAGGCATTACACCCTTTCTCCAAAACCAGCATACTCAAGAAGTTCCTTATAAGATCTTGGCCAAAAGTCAAAAACTTTCGAAGGTTTAATTCATAACCAGCAACCATTGGAGAGTATACCACAGTCATGAAATCATAAATGATGGTTTCCACATCATAAGTGCCCCTTTTCTTCTCATAAAGCTTTTTCACATTCGTTTCAAGTGATAGTAATAGTAGGAATGAGGAGAGTCAGGGAATGCCGTAGCCACAACATCCACTAACCCTTCATGTCGATCCATGAAGAAAGTAATGGTCATTCCTTGTGGTGACAAAATAGTGTAGAGATGATTGAAAAACTACTTGCAATTGGCTTTATTTTCAGAATCCACAACAACAAATGCAAAAGGGTAGAATTCTGCAAATTGTTAAGAGATGAAGTTAGAAAAAAAAGTACTCGGATAATTATGCTATCACATGGAAAACACTACAATAGTTTGTTAAAAGTACTACTATAGTTTTCAGAAAGTACAATAGGAGTCACATTCGTTGCCCTGTACAAAATGTGCAGCCAACTCTCTTGCATACCAAGTCTTGCGATAGGACACATGCAAGCCATAAGAATTTTGCAATGTTAACATGATTTCTCTCGGCTTTACAGAAGGATTAGATGTCAGCTCAGAACAAACAATCGACTTGATAGCATGAGAACCAAGATGCTTACTCTTTTGGTCACGAATACCAGCAGTACATGAATGAGTGTTATTGAGCTCTCGGATGACAAAAAATTTATTTGCCTTACATCTTAGAGCACGAACTTTTTAGGGGCAGCCGCCTTCCTTCTAAGAACATTGTGCAACAATTCTATCCTTCTAAGAACATTGTGCAACAATTCTGAAGTACTTGAAGGTAAAACCATACTTGAATGCATAACGATTCAGCTTCTCTCTAAACTCTACAACACCATCTTCAAACTTCTAATTGACATGGCTAACATAACTTGCCCATTCATTCGTTAAGTAAAGAATTAGAGCTTCCGACCAAACGCAAACCAAATAGTCATTTGGATCAAGCAATTTATTCGAAGATGACGACGTGTAGGTCAGAGAAGAAGAAGCGTCATCAAAAGAGAATAAGCCAAAATGTACACGAGTACCCGAACTACTTGCCCACAATCCCTAGCAACAATATCCACAGAGGCTACCTCAAGTTCGGTCATGGTCTTCATCATCAACTTCAAGTCCCTATTGCAAGATATCATGTAATTCGGATAGCTTGGCAATGAGAAACCAAGAGTGAAAGAATCTGGTCTCAAGCCAGGAAAACGCGATGACACTTCGATCACCACATCAATGAAAGTTTTAGTAGGCGTAAGATCGAACATACTTTGTAAACAAATCCAAATCCATGGCCACCAATCTGCAAATCAAACAAAAAATGATTACAAAACAAAAGTAGTATCCCTAATAGTCATCAGTAGTGTATTCACTCAACACTAATAGTACTATCAAGTCCAAGCGCACACAGAATAGCTAACTAATGTGTTCAATGTGTTGCAGTAGTGTACTCACTCAACAGAGGTAGTACTATCAAGTCAAAACACACAGAGAATACACAAAATAGCTAACTAATATGTTCAATGGGATGCAGTAGTGTATTCACTCAACAGAGGTAGTACTCACAGTCTGTAAAATTTCATAATTTATACAAAATATCAAAAACACACAAATCAGCCACATCAATCACACACAAACACATAAATCAAGAGAGAAAACATACAATAATGTCACTACAATGCGCCATACATAATCCAAAGTACCAAAATCAAAATCGAAAAACCAAAATTTGAAATAGATGTGCATTTAGGAAATCCTTTATTACAGCTCAAATAAAAGCATCAATCGAACAACACATAGCATAAAACATCTACATGTGAATAGAATCGAAGCCTTACCCAAGCTTTTACCGCCGAAATCCTCCGATTCGCCGGAACTTCTTCTCATAGAAGCTTTTTTCGCCGGAATGTCCTCTCTCCCTCTCTCTCTCTCTCTCTCTCTCTCTCTCCCTTTCTCTCTCTCTCTAACACACATACACTCAAACAAAGAGCTGATGGAGAGAATCGAGCTTCATTTTGAAGCTCTCTCTCTCTCTAGAATGATCGTGCGGCTCTCTCTCCCTCTCTCTGCGTTTCGGCCGTTATGATTTGATTTGAATTTGAAATCAATAGATAGTTTATATATGAGGGGCAATTTTGAAAAATAATTTTTTAAGGAACGTATAATGACTTGATGTGCGTAAAACTTAAACAATGACCTTATGTGTAACCTAAGGTCTCTAAGTGACCTTAGGTGTAATTTCCTATCAATATAATCATTGATACTGTGCTTATATAATTAAGAAGATAATTAATACAGTTTTATGGGAAAAGGCAGTATCAAAGCCTTAACCCTGACATACAATACAATGTTTCATACAAGTCATAACTTGCTCACCGATGTCCAGATATTTAACCTTTTTGATTGTTCTGTTATCATATGCACTACTTCATTTCTGCATATGCATTTATGAATATGCAAACTGTTAATGGTTCCTGCATAATTTGATGACTGATAATTGTTTCATATATATTCACAGTTCGTTCTTCCCATTCTCAAGCAGTGAGGGGCACCATCAGTAAGACTCATGTTGTACGTACGGACCTCTATAATGTTTATTTTTTTTTCTCTAGTCACTCATTTAAATACATTTTATATTTTAACTTTATAAGTAAAGTAGCTTAATGCGACGATGCATATAATATGAGATTTTATTCTATTTATTTTTTTCTTGTACGTCTTCAGAAGAGTTTTGAGTGTCATTGAATATTTTGATGTTTACTTCAATAGTTTCATTATGGAAAAAATCATTTGATAGATCTGGCACCATGTGTAAAGTTACAAATCCTGTAGATACTACATAATCAGAATCCTTGAATGTTTAAATTTTTAGTCTTAATTTCTGTTTCTAATTGAGTTTTAGAGGTTTGGCTGCTTAACTAACTTAACCACCATGATGTAGCATTATTGTTTGGTGTCTAAATTTTTTTTTGACATGCCTGAACAGTTAGAAACAGATTTGGTGATTTGATCTATGCATTTTAGGTGTATTAATTAATGTATTTTCTCTACATTTTTACTTTGTTAATTACTTAGTATTATTTGTTTTAACTTATTTTATTGTTTTTAAGTTTTTATCTGTGACGACCCGAACCAGAATCAGATGTGTGTTGACACGATTCTCGAGATTTGGTTATAGTTGTAGTTTTGCGATATTATGTGATTTGTCGATTCGATTCGCGACTATGTTTTCAGTCGAGAATTTGAGTTGGGTGTCTTCACGGAAATTGTAGAGTATGTGATTTTGAGTTCGTGGGCGGTTTCGGAAGATTTTTCTGATAACCGAGGAATATTTTATGATTATTTGAAGTTTCGGGTTCCGACGAGTTTATCCGATTGTTTCGAGCTTATCCGAATCACATCGTATATTCATTCCGGACCGTTGATCGACCCGAGGGACGAGTATAAATATCGAAAAGTCGAAAAATAGTCGAGAAATAGTCGTAAAAACACGAATTTTGCATTGACTTGCGTTGACTTTCCGTTTTTGGTAAGTTTGACCGTTGACCCGATAAGGGAAGTTTCCCGTTTCGGCTTTGGAATCCGGCGACCATTTTCCGGCCACCTCCGATCAATTAAAAGGTAGGGATCGTTTCCTCTAGTGATTTCGAGTTGGATAGAGTTTGGTTTTGTAAAATTTGATGGAGTTTTGGGTGAGTTCGAAGTTGGCCGAACTGGGTTGGTTCGACGGCGACGGGGGGTGGTCCTCCGGCGAGCCTCGGTGGCTATGAGGTTAGGGGTTCGACTCCCCATGGTCTAGTGAAGCTATTCATGCGTTTGTTTTGGGTTTTGGTGGAGGATTTGGGACGACCCGATTAGGTCATCGGTGATGGTTTTCCGTTCGGGTTTGTGTGTTTTTGGGAGGTTTCCGATGAGTTTTGGGCTTCATGATAGTGAAGGCAGTGGTTCGTATGCATGAGATCTTTATTTCTGGAAATTTTGGCCGTGTTATCTCGCCGTTGACGGCGCGCCGCCGGCGGCGGCGGCGGTCAACGGTGGTCAACGGCGGTCAAAAAGTCAACTTTTCAGATTTCGATGTAATTAGTGTCATTTTTCTCGAAATCACGCCCTAGTTATCGTACGGAGGTTTTCGGGTTGATTTGATTAGCCGATTGTCAGTCGAGATTTCGAGTGGGGATTTCGGGATTTCCGTAATTCATTTTGTACTGCATTTCGTATTTCCGGGAACGGTTGCTTTCCGTGCATCAGTACAGTGTTGTGGATTACGATATTGATCAGTTATGTTTTGTGAATATATTCAGGAGATCGAGATCGAGATCTGGATCGTGATCGTGCATCTGGCGAGGGATCTTCCGCCGGACCACGTGATTAGCGCGAGTGCGCGCTACGCGAGTCTGTGAGTGGACAGTTTATTTTCACGGAATTATTGCGAGTCCTTTATATACGTTTTATGAGCTTGAATATGCAGTATGATTATGGTTTTACGAATATGAGTTTTTGTACGAGATTATGTTTATATTGAGCATGTGTTATGTGATTATACCTATATGTTGTTATATGTCCACGTGTGGCCCCGTGTGATTTATACACATGCTCTGTACGTGTGAGGAGTTAGAGTCTCCCTTGCGTACCATTTGTTGTTTATACTTTCGACTCGCATATGTTTTTATAACATATATATTACTTGGTGAAAGACATTTATTTTCGTCCACTCACTCTAACGTGTTTATTGTCTTTCCCCTGGGCTTTTCGGTTTCCGTGCCCAGTTTGCAGTTCAGGTTTGGTGTTTCACGTCGCAGTTTGGAGGCTAGTGATCAGAGTCACCTGTGTTTTTCCAGTAGGTTCTTGTTTCGCCTACTGATGTACATATTGTATATGTTTTACTTTAGAGGTCGCTCTGATACATTCTGATACATGTTGTGCGGATTTTCACGGATATACAAATATACATAGTACAGTTTATTTACTGTTGTTGATTATATTGATGTTGAGAAATCCGGATGGGATTGGTGCCCACGGTTTGCTTTTTGTGGCATAGGACGAAGTGTTAATTTTCGCGTGCAGGTTATGGTAATTTCACGCTAGTAACGAAACTTTGCCGAAATTTCGAAAAAATTTTGTTGGTTCGTATTTTCGAAAGGGTTTGATTCCGGTTTAGGTAACTGAATCGGGATTGGGTCCTTTCATTATCAACAATAAAAAAATGGAGTAAAGAGGTCTACAAGCATGAAAGGTGTGGCAAAATGGAGCAAAAATGGAGAAGAAGAAATTGGATCGAAAATTCCAAAGGAAGAAAGAAGAAAAAAATAGAGAGAAAAAAAACTCCTTTGTTGACTAAGAAAATATTTCCTATGTTGAGTAGGAAAATGAAGCTTCCGGAAGAAACTTGGAAGAAGAAAAAATGCAAATATGCCAAATTAATTAGAAGACCACTTGAAATGTCCAAACTTGAAGACAAAGTCAGCCAATTTCTTGGAGCACAAGTTTTGGCAAAAAAAGATTCCTAAGTTAAGTAGGAGAAGGAAATCATGATGAATAAAGAAAGAAGAATATGCCTGTACAGGTCAGCCAATGTGGAACGACGACCGGGAATAGCTCAGGAGGATTTAGATGGAGATCCACATATGATTGGAAATCTCTTTGAGTTGTCTTTCCAACGAGCCAAAAACCATAATTTTTGGAGGTTTACAACTCTGAGAAAATGCAATTCTTTGCAGACTGCCAGACTTACCCGAGTAGAGTAAGAAAACCTTATTTTGAGAGGAAACTACTTTGTAAAGGCTCATTCCAAATTTGGATCATCACTCATTCTATAGCCTAAGCTCAGCCAAAAACTCATTTCCATCTCACAACTCAAGTCAATACACCTCAAAGGCCGACTATACCATTCCAACGCCTCACCATCACTTTCATAAGTGTTTAAAGGCTAGGATATCTAGCATCATCCATCAAAGAAGTTGTGCTCCACAAAAGTATAACCATAACCTCTTTACTTCGTAGCTCTCTTTTGATATTTGAAAACTTTTTTTGTTTGTTGAATGATATTTTTTTTTGTTCCATATATGAATTTCAATAACTTTTTTATGTGTTCCTTATTTTTAAGTTTTGATTTGGATGTGTTAATTGGTTCTTAATGCTTTGGTTCTAATTTAGGGGATACCTAATCTAGATCAATGGTGTTTAGGGGATACCTAGCACAAAATATGAATTATGCATGTTTAATCAAAATTTAGGGATATGAGATTTCGGTAGTATTGTTATTTTTATGTGCTAATAAATGAGCTTGGTAAAGGAATAAGTTGATCATTTGTATATAGTAATTAGGTTTATTTTTGTCATAACATGAATTAGAGTCTTTAGGGGTCTTTTGTATTGCTTGTTGATGAGTTTATGCATGTGAGAGTCCTAAGAATTTTTGTTTGAATTTATGACGTTTTAGGTAGTAATTTGGATAGAAAATTTAGTTAATTAAAATCAACTTTTTTACCCCATTTTCTATACACAATAACTGCACACACCTTTAATCCCCGGTTTTGAACGATACCTACTTACTCAAAATATTACATAAATTGTATGATTGACTTATGTGTTATGTGTTTATTTTATGTACTTATTTAATGCATGTCTCAAACGTATCAATTTTTGGCACCGTTGCCGAGGATTGTTAATTGTTTTTGATTTTTTTGTGTATATATGTAAATTTATACTTGCAAATATTACTAACCAATTATTTTTGCAGGAATAATTTTTCATGTACATATATATATATATGCTAATTTTACTTTCAATTTTCGATGCCTAGTATCTTTGGTGCCATATTTTTATTTTTTGTAAATTTTGTGAATAATAAGTGTTAGTGTAGATTTTAATTTTTGTAAATATTAATCGGTGTTTGTATATATATGTATAGATAATAATTGTTAAGCATGTTAAAGGATAGTCTTAGATTTACATTAAGTACAAATGCTTGGTTGATTAAGTCTCACTCTTCTGGAAAGATGGGTTTTTCTTGTTTATCTTCTTAACCTCTCGTGATGTGTGGATTTCATCACCGCACACCATAACCTAAGTGAAGTTATGGATATGAGGTTGAGAGTGGAGTTTACAAAGGACTTGAGACAGTGTGTTTTCTTGAGATTTTGGTTGAATGTCGGACATGGTATCTAGATGGGTTATGACTGGTGACAGGTTCTAGATCTATGAAAACGAAACATCAATAGAGTATATACCATTGACCCGGTTAGCCTCGGGGTATTTTTTTTAAAATTAATCCTACCTCTCACGTTATCTCTATCCCTACTGGCCATGTTTTTCGATTGAACCAATGTTGAATGATTGAGAAACATACTTTATCGCGCGGGTCGCATGTCTGTTGTAAGACCTATAAACCTAACTATGTACTTTCTATAAATATGTAGCGAACTATAATTTAGACATGTTTGCTCTTAAATGTCGAAATGTTTGAACTTCTAATGAAGATAATCACGTTGCATTCTAGTTGAATTAACTCCCCTGTAGTTTTGTGATCCTCGGATTTCACCACCGGGTACCCTAACCTAAATGAAGTTAGGGACATAAGACCAAATAATAAGTCATTTTATTCATTATTGTTCATGTAACTTGGGTGTTTTCTGTGGGTTCTAAAAATTATCTCTTATGCATTCATACCATTTTATCATTTAGGTTGATCTTGTTTGATCCATTTAGTTAAATTTTGATTAAGTAAATATGTGATTCATGATAAATCAAAGTGTGACATTGTGTGAAAAGTGCTTCAAACATGTTCCAAGCTTGAGAAATCCAAGGTGTGAATTAATATTAGCATATATATACTTACATTTCGTAGCTTCTTATATTTATGCATCATTTGCATTGCATTTTTGTTATACATCATTTGCATTCATGTTTAAGTGTGTTTCCGCATTTTGTGTGTGTATACAAATTTCGTGTCCTTTACATTTTTGCATTACTTTTGTCTTCTGATGATACTAACACTTGATATATTGATACTTTAGGCTATTTAATGAATGTCCACTCCTGTTCCACGTGAATTGGAACTCAGATCTCGCACAGTCATCTTTCAGAATTCAGATCAGGTCAACGCATAAGGGTTTGAACAGGATCAGCCTATTTTTAAGAATAGTCCACCGTCATCACCTACATCATCAGTAGAGATATTAGACGAAGAATCCATGGCATGTACTAAGAATCACAATGAAGCGGGGCAATCTATCCATCAATAAACTTGTTCGAATTTGGTTAACTTTGGCCCAACTTCGATTGTTTATCCACAACCAGCAGCGGGCCAGACTGCCCCTGAGTTGAAGAGTGGCGTCATACACCATCTTCCACGCTTTCATGGCAATTCAACTGAAGATGCAAACACACACTTGACTACATTTATGTTTGTGTGTGACTCCATGTGTCTATCTAGAACTTCAAAGGAATCCTTCAGGCTAAGAGCATTTCCATTTTCATTAGAGGATAAAGCCAAATGTTGGCTATTCACCTTGCCTGCTAGATCTATCACAATAGTGGATGAATATGTGAAGGAGTTTCTCACCAAGTACTTTCCAGTGTCCAATATCACAAACTTGAGGAAGAAGATTACTGGCGCCCTACAAGACAGTGATGAGTTCTTTGCCGCTTACTATGAATTGTTCAAGGAGTTATGGGAGTCTTGTCCATCATATGGCATATCAGAAAGCAACGTCCTGACATACTTCTACCAATGACTAAAGCCTTTAGAGAGAGAACTTCTAGACTTAGCAGCTGGTGGTTCATTCCTGGAGAAGCCTGCAACTGTATGTCGTGCTTTATTGAACCAGCATGCCCTCAACACTCAGCAATATGAAGGGATGACGTTACATCAGAGCAAAAAAGTACATGAAGTGTCTTCTTCAAGCACTAGTGCCGAGTTTGCTAAGCTTACTTCCTTGATCGCTAAGCTTTTGGAAGCCAAGTCACCTTAGCCAATGTCACTTACAGCGCCTATTTGTGGAATCTGTTTACTTGATGGACATCACAATAATCAGTGTCCTCAGAATGTACTAGCTTCAGTAGCAGAAGAAGTTAACACCTTTGGTTTTCAGAATAACCAAGGTCCCCTTAGTTCAACATTTATGGAAATTACAATCAGGGGTTTAAAAATAATCATCCTAGTTTTTAGTGAAGGAACAATAATGGCTGCCTTAACCCTCTTGTGCCACAGTCATTCCAACAATAGTAATTGACTCAGCCAAGGGTTCCCAACGTTATTAATACACCAACTCAGCCAATTCTCACCAATCCAGACTATGACAAGATGTTGTCACAGCTTTCATCGTTTACACAGGTTCTGCTAAACACTCAATCTCAACAAGGAAATGACATAGCCGAGTTGAAGAAGCAAATGGGCCAGGTTGTTGAATTCATGGGCCGGATTAAGGAAGGATCTAGAAAATTTCAAACTCAGTCAGTTCCAAATCCAGGAGGTTATTTCAGATCAACAAACGTAGTAGCTACTCAGAGTGGGAAGCAGCACAATGAGTATCATCAGAAGAGGCCAATGTCACACACCATTTCTCAAGATGGCGTTGAGCCTGATCCAGCCACTCTTGAGGTCGAGAGATACATGGCGATGCCACCTGTCACCAAGGAACCTTGATCTTCACAAGTCGATACCAAGCCACAAGGTAAGAGCTCAATTCCTTCAAGTTCAACTCCTGCTAATTCCCTGTTTATCACAGCACCATTTCCAAGCATTTTAGTAAGTAAGAAGAAGCAAGAAATAAGTGAAAAGATCTTGGAAATCTTCAAAAAGGTGCAAGTTAATCTACCCCTCATCGAGTGCCTCAAACAAGTGCCGAAATAAGCAAAGTTTCTCAAAGAATTGTGTACCATGAGGAGACAAACCAGAGAGAAGAAGATTGTGGAGGTGAATGAGACTGTGTCAGCAGTCATTCAACGACATCTACCCCCTAAATTGAAGGATCCAGGGAGTTTTTCTGTTCCTTGTGTTATTGGTGTCAGATCTTTCAATAATGTGATGCTGGACTTATGAGCTTCAATAAATGTCATGCCCTGTACATTGTATCAAGCTCTTGGTCTTCCTGTGTTGAAGAAAGATGATGTGATCATCCAGTTAGCCAATCGTTCTGAGACTTATCCATGAGATTATGTGGAAGACGTTCTTGTCCAAGTCAGTCAGCTTATCTTCCCAGCTAATTTCTATGTTGTTGATATTGAACATAGTGACATCAACACCACGCCAATGTTATTGGGACGTCTATTTATGAAGACTGCAAGAACGAAGATTGATGTATTCAGTGGTACATTCAGCATGGAATTCGATCGAGAGAAGATCGAGTTCAATATTTTCGATGCCATGAGACATCCTTCAGCTAGTGTCAACTCGTGTTTTTGTATGGATATTGCTGACATTTTGGCGTAAGCATACTTAGATACTAGGAAGGAGGATACGTTGGACTGCGGACTCAACTCGGGGATGATGCCTATTTTAAAGACCTTTGGCTCGAAACAAAGCCAGTAGTTTGTGATGTTCTAGCCTTGTCAGATGCAGCACAGATGGATCTCAAGTACTCTCCTCCTATGCTGATCATTTTTGGGAAAAATAAGATGCTACCTTTAATAGTTCAAGCACCGAAATTAGAGCTGAAAATCTTACATGAACACTTGAAGTATGCTTACTTGGGGGAAGAGGAAATGTTGCCAATCATCATCTCTGTAACGTTGGAAACTGAACAGGAATGCAAGCTTGTTGAAGTGTTAAAGAAACACAAGACAACTATAGGTTAGACGCTTGTAGACATCAAAGAAATCAATCTGGCTACCTGTGTTCATCGAATTTTACTTGAAGATGGTGCCAAGCCTAGTAGGGAGGCTCAACATAGATTGCATCCACCAATGATGAAAGTTGTTAAAAAGGAGGTAATCAAGTTATATGATTGTGGTGTGATTTACCCTATCTCTGACAGTCATTGGGTGTCTTCAATACAAGTCATTCCAAAGAAGTCTTGAATTACTATTGTGAAGAATGAGGACAACAAATTAGTGCCTTAGAGAACTATTACAGGACTTCGAGATTATATAGATTACAAGAAGCTCAATGCCACAGCCAGGAAGGATCACTTTCCTTTGCCATTCATTGATCAAATGCTTAAACGGTTGGCTGACCATTCTTATTACTACTTCCTTGATGATTATTCTGGGTACAATCAGATTAGCATAGCCAAGGAGACCAGGAGAAGACCATGTTTACTTGTCCATTTGGCACTTTCGCTTACAGAAGAATGCCCTTCAATTTATGCAACGCCTCAGGCACCTTTCAGAGATGTATGTTTCAGATTACATTTAGAAGATCGTTGAAGTATTCAGTGATGCATTGTGGGCCTAAATAACTTCTTACAAAACACCTATGGAGATGTAGCCTTACAGATTAGTTTATGGGAAAGCAAGTCATCTTCCTGTAGAGCTAGAGCATAGAGCATATTCGGCAGTGAAGAAGTTTAATGTCGCCTATGATGAGGCAGGTATCTATCGGAAATTGCAGCTGGATGAACTTGAAGAAATCAGGAATGAAGCTTATGAGAGTTCTTGGATCTACAAAGAAAAGACTAAGGCATTTCATGACAGAAGGATCAAGAACAATTCGTTTGAAGTCAGACAGAAAGTATTACTCTTCAATTCTCGACTTAAGCTATTTCCTGAGAAGCTCATATCATGTTAGACAGGGCCTTTCATTATCATGAATACTTTTCCACATGGAGCTACAGAGATAAAGAGTCCAATGTCAGGATCAAAATTTAAGGTGAATGGTCATCGCTTGAAGCCATATCTTGAGGCTTTGGAAAACACCACGGTGAAGGAGATGCCCTTCATGGAACCGGCCACTCCTAGTACCTGAATGAGCATCATGTCTAGGCTGTAACACATTAAAAAAATAAGCGCTTGTTAGGAGGCAACCCAATGGAGGATCCACGCTCAAATTTACTTTCTTTTCCCTTTCTCCTTATTAATTAGTTTGTTTGTGTGCTAATTAGTTAGTTAATTTTGGTAAAATCATTTGTTCATACTTGATTCTATGCTGTTACTTGATTACATTGAGGACAATGTATGGTTGAATTGTGGTGAAGGAGTTTACAACTTTGTTTTGATTTGAATGATTTTTAATGTTTTTCAAAATTTTAGGATGCCCTTAACTTGTCTATGATGAACATTTTTTTTGAGACAAAATTGAGTTCATGGCTTTCATATCACTAATTATTGAAATTATTTTGTTAATAAAAATATTTTGATTGCATTGACATGTATTAGATATAGATAGAAAAACGTGGTATAGAATTTGCATGCTATAATAAGTTAAAATCATATGAACCTAAGTGAGTGTTTGAGCCAAATCCATGTTTTATTTTGAGTGAAATTTTGACATATATAGGATTTTTAGTCTTCAAATTATATATGCCTCATATGATTGCTTGCCATAGATTTTAATGAGCAAGAAATTGCTAGAACTTGCCCATGTAGATTTGCAAAGCTTTTAAGTTGATATATTCTCTGATTTTGGATATGATTAAAGGCATTCAGGTTAACACCACTTAACCAAATAGTCATGTGTCTCTTTTGTGCGCACGAGTTGCGACACCCTTAGATAACCCCTTTGAGTTTACATTGAACCTTTTCTTTCATTGCCCTATATATCTAAACAGTTAGCCTAGTATAGAGTTTCCTACCCTTGTTCTAAAGACTTTGTGATGAATTTCAAAACTAGCACATGAAGATGGCGTGAAGGTGATGAAAGAATGAAAATCAAGGGAAGATTTGTCCAAAAGAATAGAAAGAAAAAGAGTGTACGCCGAAAGAAAAGAAAAAGGAGAAAATCTTGAGAGCAAGAAAGAAGCTAGAAAAGAAAAGAAAATAATATACATTAAGCTCTCTGGAAAAATGTTATAAAATGTGAAAGTTTGGATCAAGTAAAGTTTAGCATAAAGTTAGGGCCCAAAAAGATAGAATTTGACCCTGTTTTGGAAGATTGACACATGAGAAATGATGGAGCTTGAATTGACAAAGTGTTGACTAAATATTTGGAACGTTTTTATCACCTTATATCTAAATTGTGAATACCTTCGCCTCAGCCCCATTACAACCTTTCTAAAGTCCTTTATGATTCTAAAGATGAGTGGCATTCGATTGGTTGAGTAAGTGGCATGAGTAAAGAATATGGTTTTGGTTAATTTGTGCAAGTAATTAGTTCCATTCATGAGGTTTTATAGATTCTTCTATATATCTTGAGTGAAAACCTTTTTTATGAGTAAAAAGATGATGAGTGCATCCCCGTGAGGTGATTTTTAAGTTTTCTAGTGCATGTATAGTTTTTAAAACACCATTGTTTTCATCTAAATCTTACTTGTTCAGGCATGAGAACGTCTTTATTAACTCTTGAATTCTTTGTGCTTAAACTTTTTGATTGCCATGATATTCGAGATATTTAGTTAAAGGGCTTAGTAGTATTTTATGTTGAAGATTTTTGAGTCTTAGTTTAATTTAGTGTTTGCTAAGGGACTAACAAAGTCTAAGTGTGGAAAAATTTGAACTACGCATTTTAGGCGTATTAATTAATGTATTTTCTCTACATTTTTGTTTTGTTAATTACTTAGTATTATTTTTTTTAACTTATTTTATTATTTTTAGGTTTTGATCAAAAGAGACGGAGTAAAAAGGTCTACAAGCATGAAAGGTGTGGCAAAATGGAGTAAAAATTGAGAAGAAGAAATTGGTTCAAAAATTCCAAAGGAAGAGAGAAGAAAAAATGGAGAGAAAAAGAAGTTCTTTGTTGACTAGGAAAATATTTCCTATGTTGGCTAGGAAAAGAAAGTTTCCGGAAGAAATTTGGAAGAAAAACAAATGAAAATAGGCCAAAGTAATTAGAAGACTATTTAAAATGTCCAAACTTGAAGACCAAGTCAACCAATTTCATGGAGCACGAGTTTTGGAAAAAAAAAGATTCTCATGTTGAGTAGGAGAAGGAAATCATGAAGAATAAGGAGACGATCGACCTATGGTTGGAAAGCTCATTGAGTCTGCTTTCCAACGACCTAAAAATCATAATTTTGGAGGTCTACAATTTTGAGAAAATGCGATTCTTTGCAAACTGTCAGACTTACCCGAGTAGAGTAAGAAAACCTTCTTTTGAGAGGAAAACTACATTGTAAAAGCCTATACATAAAAGAGGCTCGTCCCAAATCTGGATCATCATTCAAACTCTTCTCCATCTCACAACTCAAGCCAACACACCTCAAAGGCTGACTACACAATTCCAACGCCTCACCATCACTTCCATCAGTGTTTAGAGAATATCTAGCATCATCCATCAAAGAACTTGTGCTCTACAAAAGTGTAACCAAAATCTCTTTACTCCATAGTTCTCTTTTGATGTTTAAAAACTTGTTTTGTTTGTTGAATGATAAAATATATTTTTATTCCATATATGAATTTCAATAACTTTTCCATGTGTTCCTTATTTTAAAAATTCAATTTGCATGTGTTAATTGTTCTTAATGCTTTTTTGATTTAGAGGATACCTAGTCTAGATCAATGGTGTTTAGGGGATACGTAGAACAAAGTATGAATTATGCATGTTTAATCAGAATTTAGGGTTATGAGATTTTGGTAGTATTGTTATTTGTATGTTTTAATAAATGAGCTAGGTAAAGGAATAAGTTGGCTCACTTGTATATAGTAGTTAGGTTTATTTTTGTCATAACATGAGTCTTTAGGGGTCTTTTGTATCGTTTGTGTATGAGTTTACGCATGTTAGAGTCCTAGGAATTGTTGTTTGTGTTTAGGCCGTTTTAGGTAGTAATTTAGATAGAAAATTTAGTTAATTAAAATCAACTTTTTTACCCCCTTTTTCTATACACAATAATTGCACACACCTTTCAATTCTTGGTTTTGAATGATCCCTACTTACTCAAAATACTACATCTATAGGGTTTTAACTTGTATGATTGACTTATGTGTTAAGTGCTTATTTTATGTACTTATTCATTTCATGTTTCACTCGTTATCAAGATTCTGTTACAGATAGCCGATATGGCTCTTAGGAAGTATAGCATGCATATGGTTGTGGCTAATGAGGTTCTGAGCCGGAAAGAAAAGGTCGTAGTTGTCACGAGCAATAAAAAGACACTACAAGAAAAACTCACTTAGACGACGAAAATATTCCGTCATATAGGTTTGAGTTTCCATCATCTAAGTACTTAGACTACGGAATCTCCGTCGTCTAAAGTCCGCCGTTCAAGTGCTTAGTCTAAGTACTTAGAAGACGGAAATATATCATTACGTAGTCTAAGTGACGGCTTAGATGACGCAAATGGTTTGTCGTCCAAGTAAGGATTAGATGACACAAACAACATTTGCGTCGTCTAAGTAATACTTAGAGTACGAAATCATTGCATGGTCTAAGTGATGACTTAGACAAAGAAACTATTTCGTAGTCTAAGTGATGACTTAGACCGTGAATGTATATGTGGTTTTGTAGTCTAAGTCATCACTTAATCTACGACACCATATATGATTTCGTAGTCTAAGTAATGACTTAGACTACGAAATCGTATATGCTTTCATAGTCTAAGTGAATTTAATTTTTTTACAATTTTTTTTCCTTAAAATTTAAATTTAAAGTAAAATATTATTAAATTAATTATAATAATAAATTTAATTTAAATATTAAAATAATTAAAAATTGTACGTACATCGATATCGTTAAACGAAATATTAAAAATTACGTACAAACTAAGTAAATACGGCAAGATTAGATGCGCTGTCGAGTCCCTCACATCCAGCCATATCCTCGTCGTTGGGGTGTGGGGTCGGAGCAGGTCGACAATCTTATCGAACCCTTTCTTGCATAAGGGCAAGGAGGTTGGCTATCTGCACTTGTTGCTCATCAAGCCTCTGACTCATAGATAACGTTTTGGCCCGTGCGAGTCGAGCCTCCTCAAGGACTGCTTGGACCGGCGCATCCCGAGCACTTGTCCTCGCCAAGCGTGCCGTAGATGAGTCAGAAGATAAACCTCGCTGCACCTTGCGTCCCAACCCCCTAACCTCCTTGTCAGCTCAACGACCGTATACCTCATCGACGATTGCAATTTGGCTCTCCCTCAATAGAGGAGGCAGGTCTGTGGACGGCAAATCCGGGTGTGCAAGTTGCGTGTTGGCCCATTCTTGCTGTGCCAGTTCTACCAACCTCGCCTGAAAAATAATAATAAAAAATAAATAATTATAAATTTGTACGAGAGTTTAATAAATAATAATTACGTCAATTGAGAAGAAATATATACGAAACTTACGTCGCGTTGACTCGCTTCATTGTCGAGCCCATAAATCATGTAAGCGGTGACACTAGCGTCCAGATAAGGGTGTTTGGAGCCCTTCTCTCTGTGCCCCTTGGCGATTTGTATCATCTGCTAGGACCTGCAGGTATGATGTTTATCCTTCTTCTTCCAATTGGCCTTGTTACGTCCGAGTTTGTCTGTTCGACAACATAAATCATTAAAAAACTAATAAATGACTAAAAAATAAATTATTCGATTTCGTCAATTTAAATAAAAAAAGACAAACCTGATACAATTTTTCTTTGAAGTGGTTGACCAACCACTCCCACTCATCTTCCCAATTTCCACGCAGCTTTACGAGGGTAGGCGAGCTGCCGAATTGAAGGTAATACTTGTGAAGTATGTACTTCCAATCACAGTAGATGGTGTTGGCGGTGGTGTTGATATGCCTATGCATCTCCGGTGTGCCATCCACCGCATATTGTTCCTAAAAAAAAGAATAAAAAATTAAAATCGTATATATAATGAAATTACTATTTTTATTGGTTATTAAAAAATGAATTTAAAATTGTATTACCGAGAGTTCTTTAAACACTTTCCCCTTCTCTAAGTCTGGCAACTCCTTCCAGCTAGGCGCAACCATACGAATCTTGTTGCGAATAGTTGCCCTGATGCTGTGTGTTAGAGACTAGATAGTTGCGAGGTGGGAGGGCCATCGGTGAAATCGTCGTACATCAACTGGATCTTTTGCCCAGTCGCCTTGAGCAACTTCTCGAATTTTCCGCTCTTTCTGAGTCCTCGGGTCCTTTTCGGTTGAGGGTCTAACGGAGCCCTCATGACTTTGCGCCGCACGCTGTAGAGAATAAACTCGGAGGCTGACTCTTGGGCACCTTCTGTCATCGATTATCGGTCGGAAGGGGTGTTATCGTCATCGCTCTGTATAACTGGAGCATTAAGAATTTGCCCAGTCACCGCAGCCTAAGGATTAGCTGAAAGGGAGCAGCGACGTTGTCCTCCAAGCTCTGCCAACCCACTTAATCTGTGAAGCGTCGGAGCTAAGCAACTTCGGCTTCTTTTTTTGCCTTCCTTTTACTCCATGGAGTCATTTTAACCTGCTCGAAGTTATAAAAATCAACTATTAAACATATTTTACTATTAATTATAACTACTTTACCATTTACTATTTTTAAAAATTTACAATATTTATTCTTTTTCATATTTACCACAAAATTTACTATTGTCAATATTTCTCATTTTTAATATTTACCATTTTTAATATTTATCAATTTTTAATATTAACCAATTTATAATATATACTATTTGTAATTTTTACCTTTTCTAACAATTTACAATTTTTATTATTTACTATTTGGTTTTATCATGTTTCTATTTACAATTTTTCATATTTAGTATTATTCATTTTTATCATTTTTAATATTTATCTTCAATTTGTATATTTTTAAATTTTCTATCAATTTATTATTTTTACCCTATTTACAATATTCACCAATTTACAATAATTACCAATTTATAATTTTTACCAGTTTACAAAATTTACCAATTTATAATATTTACTTAATTTATAATATATTTAGCAAGTTATTATTTTTACCATTTTTTAATATTTATTAATTTACAATAATTACAAATTTACAATATTGACTTAATTTACATAATTTTTACCGATTTACAATTTTTACCAATTTATCCAACTTACAAATTTACCAATTTACAATTAAACACAAATACACTGTATTATACCTAAATACGTACTACTATACGTAAATACATATTAAAAATAAATTACAAATACATACGTATTTAAAAAAATACGGACGGTGGATGGAGGGGCCGACCGGTGAGAGGCGTCAGAGGTGGAGGGAGGAGGCCGACAGAATGTGATTTTACGTCGTCTAAGTGAAACCGACCTTACCTAGATGACGGCAACTGATTTTACGCCGTCTATGTGTCCACTTAGATGATGTAAACTCCTCTTTCCGTTGCCTAAGTGAATCTCGGGTTTATCCCCAAATTAATTGGCAGGTGGAAGTTGACCGCCATTTATTTTGGGAACCATTCAAAACTTGAACTTAGACAACGGAAGAGACCTTTTCCATCATCCAAGTGATGACTTACACGATGTAACTCAGCTTCCGTCGTCTAAGTTCAAATTTTGAGCGGTTCCCAAAATAAATGCCGATGGAATTCGCACTGCTCAAATTTTGAACTTGGACGACGGAGTTGGCCTTGTTTGTCGTCTAAGTGCTCACCTAGATGACAGAAAGTCCTACTCCTTCGTCGTCTAAGTACAATTTCTCTAAAAATAATATTTAAAAATAATTTGTAATAAAGTTTCCGATCTGTCATTCAATTTTTTTTGTCTTAAAATATCAATTAAAGAATATTATATATAAAAAATGGGATTTATGACGATGAATTAATTTACGTCTTCAAACTTGTTAAGTATCTACTAATATGTATAACTTAAGTGTTATTAAGTATAGACTCACTGCACATTAATATTAACAAATTTGAATTTGGACAAAACAACCGTTGGATACATTCACCATCAGACAATATATAAGTAGAATAATTTTTAGTAAATAGTAAGTTCGTTAAGGGTTTCATTAGCACAGTCAACCGTAAAACTAAAATTTTTACTAACTGAAAACGTGGATACACAAAAATTTGTAACTCCTATTTTGGAACCGTTGATGCTCACACTCCAAAAATTGTTTACTCTATGCTCTCAACGAAAAGAATATGCAATTGTAGAATACAACACATATTTTTCCAAGAACATATATTATCCAACAACGTATGCATCCATACAAAGAAAGCACTACACTAAGACTGATCAAAATCTATGTTGTTTAAATGACCAGAGTGGTGACTCCACTGGTCACGCTGATCCTCTTATGGCTGCGTTGCGGCTGTGGAGCAGCGAAAGCGTTCGAAGGCAGGGGCAAGATCTGGATTCCAGCAGCCTGAAACTGTGGCATACATTGCTGATGCCATAGATGCATGCTGCTCTGCTAATCTCGCATTCTGTAATTCAATCGCTTGCTCCATCTCCTACATCCGTCTCTGTTGCTCCTCCTTATGACTATGTTGCTCATCCATCTCCCTCGTCTACCTCTGAAGCTGCTCATGTAGATGGGAGATCCTAGAAGATCCCGACTGGTGGGAGAATTTGGGAGTAGTAGGTGTTCTTCCCAGGAGGTATCGCGGTTGGCATGATCCTTGCCAACACAGTCGGATCAAATGTATCAATATGATAGGCATACTGGGTGAGCTCCTCATTCAAGGTGTTAGGATATCGCTCTCGAGCTACCTAAGTTAACACATGTGGGATCGCCTCATCCACTCTCGCCTAATTGTCAACGAAATACGAATACTATATTAAACATACAAAATATGTAGAGAAAAATATATATAATGAAGCACATATGTGAATTAATTTATAAGAGACTTACAGCATCTTCGGGGCACTGCGAATACGCGTGATGCGTAGTAAACACCAACAGAGGGACATCTGGGTGTTTGGCGACGGCCACCTCAGCCTATCTGGAATAAGATCTGGAACCACAATGATGGTTCTTAGTGCTTTTTTCCCAGTTCTGAGAGTTTGTCTCGAAGATGGCCTTGTTGGATAAACATACTTCAAAAAATGATTAACTAATTTTTTTTCTTCATATAATTAATATGACACAACACAAATATGCTCGAGTTGCATACGTTGAATCATGGGTGCGTGAAGTGAGTTACCAGTCATCGCCACTCGTACTCCCTAAACTAAAACTTGCTAGGGGTACCATCTCAGTCGTTACCATATTTTTCCCAATGCTTTTTGAGCTCGAACTTCCAGTCCTTGTACCTATATTAATGCAACACAAATGTTAGATATTGAAACTCTTGAAAATCAAAAATCTAACTCGATGTATACAAAATATCTGGGATAAATCACCTGCTCCCTTGCACCTCATTTGCCCACGTGTGTCTGAGTATGTTTTCCACGTTAAACCACCTTTGCAATGTATATATAAATGGTAAAAATTGTATATGTCTACAGACTTGATTAATAAGTAGAAAAGTTACATAATGATGCAAAATGTAACTCGCTAACAGGGCATTATACACTTGCAACTTCACGTAGTTCGGCTCAGAATTTCAACCCGACCACAGCATTGGGACTCTGTCCAGTATGATGCTTCCAGCCATTGAGGCATACTTTTGAGTATCATCTCCCTCGATCACCTCGCCTCCTTCAGTCTTCCTATTGACCACCTACCCGTGCCTGATCACATGTTCAAGAAGCTTGCTGACGACAGTGCCTCTAGTCTTTTTGGCTTTGCCGTTGACGACGGTGCCTAAGATATATATGGTAAAAAGATGAAAACATAAGCACCTAATTTAATTTACATATCGGCTATATAAGTTTGAAATTAAATAATCAAATGTTAATTAATACTTACCCAATTCGTCCGTCTGCTATCCCTTAATCTGAGAACTCCAAAGAGGTGTCTCGAACGATGTACACATACGCTTGGTCCACCGTAATAAAAGGATTTTGTTCTCCAATAGGCCTCCCCATATCGTCGAAAATAGGTATGGTCAAAATCTTGTCGGGCACAAAGATAGTGGACGGCGGTGATAATCGAAAACCGACCCTTGAACTACCTAAAGCACATGCCTCAGATGATTGGGCCATATAGGGAGCAGGCGTCGGCTCGGTGATGTGCGGCATACGCATATGGACCGACTGTTAAGGCCAGAATAAATGTTGTTGATCATGGCCGAGCTGCTACTCTCATTTCCACCTCGGGATCTCGACCCAGAACCCGAGGAATTTTTTTTGCAAAAAAAATGTAAATTCATACCTAAAAATGTATATTAATTCACATATAATCTATAAATCAAAATTTATTCAATAAATCACATACTCAATTATATATTAATGTATTCATCTCATATATTCAATAAAATAACAAATTCAACAAAAACACAAATTCATATCCACAGCACATATATTCCTCGGCATATTCAACAAATTAAATTACAAAATCAAAAAATCACAATTATATATACATTCAATTGTTACTCCTATATTTATATATATAATCACATACTCTATATTTATATATATTCCCAATTATGTTCAACTAATTATATTTATATATATTCCTATTTTTATATATATAGTTTATATATAATGTCACAATTATATATACTTGTATATATTCACAATTATATTTATATATATATTCACAATTATATATATGCAAAAATTCAAAAAACTAATTATATAAACATAATTATATATATATACGGGACGATGGAGAGAGATACCAGAATTGGTGTCAGTGGAGGGGGAGAGACGATGGGGGCGACGGCGGTGGTGTTTTCCGGAATCGGTGTCGGCGGTGGGGAGTAACAAATCCGGTGGGGAGAGAGGAAGAGAGAGTGAGAGGATTCGGCAAGGAGAGAGGAGGAGAGAGAGAATCGATTAAGGGGCGTGTGGCGGAGGAGCGAGAGAGAATCGCTGAATTTTATTTGGAGTTTCATGTTTGTAGCGCTGCGGGTCGCAGCTGGGGGTTTTTATTCCAGAACTATACCTGACGACAATGACACTATGTTGTCAAGTATAGTGTGGAATCTTATTGGTTCAACAATCTCATGTAGAAACATGCTTCTCAAAATACCTGTTTAACTAATTAATCATTCACATAGTTAGAATCATTATTAATTAAACACGTTTCTCATAAATATACTCAGGCTTCGATAGCTAGCATATAACAAACATATATACTTTGTCATACTCAAATACGAACATCTTTAACTAAGGCTGATAATCAGAATCATCGCTTGAGTTTGACTCAGTTTCATAGTTAATTTCTAATAAGATGTTCCTCTCCTCGTCACCTGAGTCTTTGTCAATTTCAAATGGATTAACATCAAAAAGTTCTGCTCCAGGAATCCGAACCACAACACCCGATCTCACATTATTAAAGCGAATTGTAGAGGATTCTAGAATGTCAATTGCGTTCGGCTCTTGGTATGTAGTAACTTCTTCATCATCTACGACTTCACCAAGTGTAGTAGTACTGTATATGTTTCTAGGAACAACATGGTTAACTAATTTCCACGCGCCTCCGTGCACAAGATCATCAAAATAAAACACTTGTTTTACCGCTGTAGCAAAAATAAAGGGCTCATCTTCATACTAGGTTGTAGCAGTATTCACCAAAAATATACCGTACTGATCAGTCCATGTATTCTTCGGGCTAGTATCAGACCATCTACACTTAAATAAGTATACTTTCATGGATTCACCAGAAATTAGTTCAACCACTGAATAGAGAACACCGTAATAGTCAACACCATTTTGCCCACCATGAACCATTACCCCAGAATTTTGTGTCCTCAGTCTGTCGTCTCTATGTTGACATATAAATTTCATGCCATTGACCTTACACATCGGGTATACATTTGAAGTTACCGGTTTCATCGTTAAGAGCCTCAATGTGTGTGACCATTGTGGGTAACCATCATCTTGTACATGGTTCATCTGAAGAAAAAAAACTATTCACTTTAAATATGAACATTGATATTAATTTCTATATATATGCAAGTAAATATATATACTTACCCATTTGCCAAAATAGTTTGCAAACGTCTTCTTGTGGTACTCAATATTACCGGCAATAGAAGGGTGTTGAAGATGGATGTCTTTCCAGTATTGAACTTCTGGACAGTTAATCAGTACCCACCAGTGGGCAATGACTAACTCATATGGTTCCAATTCAACTTGTACAACTTTGGCAAATTTCCATATACTTCAACATCGTTGGAGATGATAGAAAGGTTGAACTAGGGTTAATCTACCAGCATATGCTGTGGAGGGTCCTCCGCAGCTCCAAAATACAACCTGGTGTATATTACACACTCGTACACAAGATATGCTTCAGCGATACACCCTTCAGGTGCAGATTTATTCTTCACATAGTCTTTATAGTCTCCCAGTTGTCGATCAAGTTGAAAAGTGCATGTTATGATTATACTTAAATAAGTATTAATATATAAAAACATAGCCGAATGAAAATGTTGAATCGTATATACCTTTCAATGGGATACATCCAAGTGTAGTGTACATGACCGGTAAGCAACAATTGTTCAGAAAGATGGATCATCAGGTGAGGCATGATCTCAAAAAAAATTGGGGGAAATATCCTCTCAAATTTGCACAGGATAAAAAATGATGTCCTGATGCATTTCTCACAAGTCTGACCGCTTCACTTCTCTGGTGCATAACTTCTGAAAGAATCTTGACAATACCACTAATGGTTCCACCACCTCTTTGGGCAGGTACCCTCAAATGAAAACAGAGAAGAAGCATTGAAGCAGTACATGACAGTCATGACTCTTTAATCCGTATATCTTATTATCCCAGAAGTTAACACACCGACCTATATTTTCTGCATAGCCATAAGGATACTTGACATTACCCATCCAACCAAAATTTCATTCTTCTAGTCAAGCTTGGCGGTGTAAGGAGCTTGAGGAATTTTTTTCTTCCCTTCTCTCAACCACAAATATTTCCATACTCTCATTCTTTTCAGAGCAGTGCATGCCTTAAGGCCGTCTTTAGTTTTCCCCTCCCAATTCAGCACTGTGCCCACCACACTTTTGCACACATTCTTCTCTATGTGCATGACATCTAGGTAGTACCTGATCGGTAACTTAGGCCAGTATGGGAGTTCCCAGAATATGCTTTTGTGTGTGCAGAATTTGTACATGTCGGGTCTGTCAAGTATCGACTCCACTATTTCGGGATGATTGCTCAGCGGCCCAAAATCATATTCATTCAGCACTCCCAAAATTTCGATCCCCGTCTAGCTCCTGGGTTGCACACATGTTTCTACAGTCCCATCAAATGCCTCTTTTTCGTCCCGAAAAAGGTGATCATAGAGAAACCAACAATGGTGACGGATCTGGACAATCTTCTTGCATTAAGGTTCGCAGCACTCAACATTCATAAGTGGCATGATCGAATTCACTCAGGTTCTTAAGCTCCTCAATCAAGGGTCTCAAATACACATTGAGACACTTTCCTAGATAACCCGGCCCTGGAATCAATAGAGTGAGCATATTGTATTCCTTCTTCATGCACATCCATGGAGGAAGGTTGTACCGTACAAAAATAACTGGTCATATACTGTATTGAAGACTCATGTTTCCAAAAGGGTTGAATCCGTCAGATGAGTGCCCGAGCCAAACATTTCGGACCTCTGATGCAAAATGGGTTGAATCCGTCAGAAGACCATGTGCTTCTAAGCATCTCCGTCAGCAGGGTGTATAAGGGTATCATCATCAGGCAAATTCCTCTCAGCCCACCATCTCATACCTTCAGTCGTGTCTGCACATATGAACAACCATTCTAGCCTATCAAGCAGCGGGAAATACTAAAGTATCTTCACACCTTTCTTACTCCCTGTTAGACTCAACTTATACCTATCCGTACCACATACCGGGCAAGCATCAAGGCATTCAAGATCATTCCCGTAAAGCGTCTTCACCCAAAAAAAGAATGCAATCATACCTACATGCATGAATTTTGATGTAGGAAAGCCCAAGATCTTTTTGGATATGTCACACCTTACGATGAGTGATAAGAAGGCGATGACAGGGGGGCAGCATCGAAGCAGTCCACTTCAGCCAATCATCAATAGCCTTGACACTCATTTTATTCTCCACTTTGAGCTTCATCACTCCCATGACACTTTCAAGAATAGTCTTATTACACCTGTTGTACAACATAGTATGTTACAATACAATCAGATTGTTGTACTTGTCCATACCGGCAGTGTTGACAGCTTTAGGTAATTGCTGGAGTGGCTCAATATGAGGGAAGCCCCCAACGGCGAGAGGATCTTGTGCTTGAGCAAATACACCGCTCTCATAAGGAAACACATCGTTGATCAACCTCGTTGTTGGATCATTTGATGTATTAGAACTCTCAGCAAATTATCTATGATCATGTAGACCCGCTGATGATGTTTCACCTTGATAAATCCAACATGTGTACTTATCCCAAAACCTGTATTTCTTCAGGTGCTCCAATACTTTTTCAATGGAAAAACAAAATCGGTTGCTGCGACACTGACAATTATTACATGGGCAATAATGAACTCGCATCCCTCCACAATTAGCCTTCATTCCACAAAGCTCCTAATTCTATAGTAATATCTTACATCCCATCTTTCAAGTCTCATCCAGCTCTTGTCCATCCTGAAAATTCCAACAATATATATATACACACACACACATGCACTAATTAATTTAAAATTCACCATTATATATATATCGATCTCTAAACTACAAATTACATAATTTAATGATTATACTCCCTAATTACAAATTTACATATACATGTATCGATCATATATATCAACATACAATTAACATATATACATATGTACATATATATCAACAATCAACAATTTCAAATTTACATATATACAACTATATATATACATATCAACAATTAATCAAAAAATTTATATATAATTATATATATACATATTTTCGTCGAATTCAACTCAACTCAAAATCAACAATTAATATATTACTCAAAATCAACAATCAATTCAACTCTACATCAACATTAACCAATGTAACTCTAAATCAACATATACGTACGTACCTAGCTAGCTAGATATATATATATATATATATATATATAGCTTCACGAACCTCTCTTGGACAGCTTCCAACAACACCCAACGATTTCATAACGTTTTGAGTTTTTCTCATCGAATTTTTTTGAATGATTGAACTGCTACGAAATAGATCTAATATAAGAACTATAGCTGACGACGTACTCAGTTGTCGGTTATAGTTAAAATCTCGTCCAAAATTAAAGAAAAACAGTCGTCGGCTATAGGGTGTACCTATAACTGATGACTTTATGACTATAGCCGATGACGGGGTTGGTCGTCAATTATAGTAGACTATACACGAGGACAAACCTTGTCGTCGGCCTGTTTTTTGTCAACTCGTCGGGTATAGTAGAAATTCTGGTAGTGTAGTAATCTCGAGTGGAACAAATAATGGATCGAAAAATCGGTATAATTAATTAGTTGTACGTACCTTTCTTGAGGATACATCCAAGTGTACTGGACTGGACTAGAAATGAGCACTTGTTCATGTAGGTGAATCATTAGGTGAATCATGATGTCAAAGGAAGCAGGGGAAAAGATCTTCTCTAGTTTGCAACTAATGTGCACAATTTATTGTTCCAGTTCCACCACATCTGACTTCTTTAACTCTCTGGCACATAACCTCTGCCACCTTCTGCACAATGCCACTATTGGTTCTACAACGTCATGAGGCAAATATGGCCGAATTACCACTGAAATCAGACGTTGCAGCATAACGTGATAGTCATGTGTCCTTGGACAAACAAACTTGTGTTGCACCTCATCCACTGCTTCACTACAAGAAAAGAGGACTTAGACGACGGAACAGTATTAGTTCCGTCGTCTAAGTGTTACTTGGACCTCGGAGATTTCTCCGTGGTCCAAGTAACACTTAGACGACGGAGATGTAATTCTCCGTCGTCTAAGTGTTACTTGGACCACGGAGAAATCTCCGAGGTCCAAGTAACACTTAGACGACGGATGTGAAATTTCTCCGTCGTCTAGGTAAGAACCTGGACCTCGGAGACTTCTCCGTGGTCCAGGTTATCACCTGGACGACGGAGAATTACATCTCCGTCGTCTAAGTGTTACTTGGACCTCGGAGAAATCTCCGTGGTCCAAGTAACACTTAGACGACGGAGATGTAATTCTCCGTCGTCTAAGTGTGACTTGGACCACGGAGAAGTGATCACCTGGACAACGGACCGACACGTCGTGGTGTAAGTTCCACTTAAACGACGTACCGACACCTCCGTCGTCTAAGTGAAGCATTATATATATAGGCCATGCCAAACTCTCTTAGCTTCGATCATTCCATTATATTTTCTCCCGTGGGGAATTTTTGAGATCGAAGGAGAAGGAGAAGGCCGGATTAGGCTAGGCCGGGGCTAGAAATTAATTAAAGGATCGGATCTCCGGTGTTCGATCACTAGCTAGCTTAATTAACTGCAGATATCGAGAAGGCCAGCAGGTACGTACGTAGGCAGTTAAAATTTGCATGATTAAATATATATATATTTAGGGAAACCGTACGTGCGTACATACATGCATGAATGTTAATTAGCTATATATACAGATTAAATTACGTACGTAATTTGATGGATCGATGTAGATCGAGTACGTATAATTAATGGTAAATTAATGGACTAATATATATATATGTAATAATTATTTTTTTTTGCATATTTTGTAGCAGTATGGACAAGAGTTGGATGAAGTTAAAGAATAGATGTGATGTCCGGTATATGGATGGAATTAGCGAATTTGTGAATTTTTCGATAGAACATGGTCATGGAAAGAAGCGTTTCAGGTGTCCGTGCCAGAAATGTCTTAATTGTCAGTATGCGGAGGTTAATGTTATGGTGCAACACCTGTACGAAAATGGTATGATGTGGAGTTACACTACATGGAGCGAGCATGGTGAAGCAGTAGAGTTCAGCGCAGCAGACTTCAGCTCAGGGTACAGTTACCATGGTGCCTCATCCAGCGGCAGTGGTGCCGGACCCCCAGCTTGCAATCCAACTGTAGATTTGGTCCATGATGCGTTTCCGGGATTTAGTCATAGTGGACACCAACACCAAGACGGAGGTTACAGTACCACTCATGAGCATGATGACACATTCCCCGCTGCTAGCTTGGCCACTGACACCAGTGAGATGGATAAGTACAACCGGATGCTACTTGAAGCGCAGACCCCGGTGTTCCCTGGATGTCGAGAGAATGTGTTGCAATATGTGATGGAGCAAATGAAGATAAAAGTGAAGCACAAAATGTCAGTCAGTGCTTTTGACGAAATTCAGGAGCAAATATGTAAGTTGCTTCCTGATGATCACAATCTTCCTAAATCTCATTATAAGGTTAGAAATATCTTGAGCAGCCTCGGCCTAAAGTACAGGATAATTGACGCATGTCCGAATGATTGTGTGCTATTTTACAAAGAGTATAAAGATTTGGACTATTGTCCCGTATGTGGCCAGTGCAGATTCCAGGTGAATAGGAAGAGTTCGAAAAAGAGAATTCCTGTGAAAGTTGTTCGATATTTTCCCTTGATTCCCAGATTGCAGCGCCTGTACATGTCTCTACACACAGCAGAGGCGATGCGATGGTACGCAGAAAAGCGAATAGATGACGATGTCCTGCGACACGCCGCGGATGGGGAGGGTTTCAAACATTTCGACAGAGAATTCGGAAACTTTGCTGCAGAGGTTAGAAATGTTAGACTCGGCCTATCTACAGACGGATTCAATCCTTGGGGAAGTAATAGCTCCGCCGTAAGCACTTGGCCAGTAATTCTGATGCCGTACAACCTGCCTCCGTGGATGTGCATGAACAAGGAATTTAATTTCCTTACTGTACTAATTCCAGGTCCTAAATCTCCAGGGAAGTGCTTAGATGTCTACCTCAGACCTTTGATCGACGAGCTGAAACTGTTGTGGGAAAATGGAGTCCCAACTTATGACAAATTCACTGACACGATGTTCACGATGAGGGCTGCCGTAATGTGGACGATCAGCGATTTTCCAGCGTATGGGATGTTGGCAGCGTGCAGGACAAAAGGATATAATGGATGTCCTATATGTTTGGACGACGTGAACTCTAGTTGGCACGCAGGGAAGGTGTGTTACTTGGGTCACCGTAGATGGCTCCCTCACGACCACCCTTGGCGACAGGATGAAGCTCATTTCGACGGGACGGTAGAGAACAATCCTAAACCCCGTAGTTGGTCGGGCGAAGAGATTTTAGAGAGGTTGAGCTATTTCGACTTTGGTGTGTTGACTAACGACGCGGATGTAAAGAAATGCAATCCAATTCCTCCACATGATCTGAGCTATTGGGATCACAAGAGTATATTCTTTGAACTCCCTTACTGGTCGAAGTTGAAGCTGAGGAACAACTTGGACGCGATGCACATAGAAAAGAATGTGTGCGACAGCGTGGTGGGAACAATTCTCGGTATTAAGTTCAAGACTAAAGATACTCCCAAAGCGCGCAAAGATTTGGAATCAATGAATCTACGTCGTCCCTTGTGGTTGAGGAGGGATAGGAAAGGAGTGTACAACAAGATGCCAGCTGCACCGTACACAGTGAAGCCGACACTTAGACGTTCTGTATTTCACTGGTTTAAGGGCGTTCGTTATCCGGCCACGTATGCAGCTACTATAACTGGAGCAGTGGACGAGGTGCAACACAAGTTTGTTGGTCTAAAGACACATGACTATCACGTTATGCTGCAACGTCTGATTCCAGTGGTAATTCGACCATATTTGCCTCGCGACGTCGTAGAACCAATAGTGGCATTGTGCAGATGGTGGCAGAGGTTATGCGCCAGAGAATTAAAGAAGTCAGATGTCGTGGAATTGCAACAACAAATTGTGCACATCATTTGCAAACTAGAGAGGATTTTTCCTCCTGCTTTCTTCGACATAATGATTCACCTAATGATCCACCTGCCCGAGCAGGTTCTCATTTCTGGTCCGGTCCAGTACACTTGGATGTATCCTCAAGAAAGGTACGTACAACTAATTAATTATACAGGTTTTTCGATTCATAATTTGTTCCACTGGAGATTACTAGCTAGCTATATGCATGTACTTATTTTTATTGTACGTTTGATTAATTTTGTAGACAGCTTGGACAGTATAAGTCATTCGTCAAAAAACAGGTCGGCTCCGGATGGCTCCATAGCAGAGACATACCTAATGCATGAGTGCGTTACTTACTGCAACAGGTACCTCAAAGATCCACCACCTCCAACTGCCTCCGATCCCAGTGCCCGCATCAATCTTTCTGTCGTCACCAATGTCGTCCGACCGTTTAGAGGAGTATTAAAGGAAACGTTAACACAGGAAGAACTTATTGAGGCACATTGGGTAGTGTTACGAGACTGTGACGAAGTTGAGCCGTACATGATGTCATACAGGGAGAGGCTTCAGGCGTTATATCCAGACAAGAGTTCGGCGTGGATTGAGAAAATGGTTAAGAAAAAGTTCCCCGATTATTTCTTCCAATGGGTACGTATTTAGTGATTTATATACATATTGAGATCATGCATGTTTAATTTGTAGAAAGTAAACCCTTACATTTTTCCATTTTCGCAGATGATTGATCTGCAAAAATCCGAAAACCACGGGGGGTGGTGGTCTTGGCCAAAGCACTTGCTAGCAGGGAAGCCGATTAAACACTATATTTATCCGGGATGTTTTGTGAACGGTGTGAAGTTCCATTCATTGGCGCGAGATGAAGGAAGAAGAACACAAAACAGTGGGATAGCGGTTGGGAAAGACCCTGATCTATATTACGGAATGATCGTATATGTGGTTCAGCTATGTTACGGGAATGATGTCAACGTTTTCCTATTCAAGTGCAGATGGTTCAAGCGTACAAAGGAAGACCTGGGACTTTTATCAGTCGATACAAACTCAAGCTGGTATGAGGATGAGCCTTTCGCTCTCGCCACCTTAGTTAGGCAGGTGTTCTATCTCGACGATCCGAAAGCTGGTGACGGGTGGAAAATAGTGAACCAGATCTCTCATCGAGGAGTTTGGAATACAGAGACAATTGAAGGGACACCGGCGACGACTGAAGATGCTGCTGAACCAGACAGAGACATTCCTGCCTATCAAGAGCCTAATATTTCTGTCATCCGCTCCGACATAATGGACCTGGTTCAAGACGGTGAACGGTTACCCATGCCTGATGGTTGTACAGATCTAACTGAAGAAGAGATCATTGAGGTAGATGAAGAAGACGTGCAGGATGAGGACGATGACGACGACTCTGGTTATTCCTCGGACGATGTTGAGTACGATGAGGAGGATGAGCAATCGGATAACGGTGATGATGATGATGACGATTATGACGAAGAGTACGGTCACACGACGAGGATCATTACTTGGTAAACCCTAATTTATTATTGTAATATATATATGATCGATCGATGCATCGTAAAAAGGTGAAAGATTTCTATTATGTCGAGACTTTAAGATTCCTCGTCCAGCTTTGGTTGGTTTTATTGTTTTTAAATACTATTTATGTATAAATTGGATTAATTATGGGTCCCTATATATGATTATATATATTGACTTGTGATAGTATTATTGAGAGCACAAATATTGTAGTATATATATATAAAAGTTGTTTGTACCTGGACTAACATCGATCTCCGCCAGCTTAACTTCCTCAGATTTTAAGTCGACTTCTCTCTGTTTCAATTGAATGTCTTTGGACTGTTTTTCTAGTCCCGGCCCCTCTCTTTGCTTTCAACTTCATCGGTGTATTCTCTGATCTTATTAAAAGTAAGCTGAAGCTGCTCTACATTTCGCTCACGCAGCCCTTCAAACCCTAAATCCTAGACCCTAAATGTAGCAGATCGGATCGATCGATCATTTTTTTAGTTATATTCTTGAATGAGAATAATTGAACGAACATACAAATGACCGGGGACGACCTAAACCCTAAACCATACGGCCCTAACCCCTGAATTCAGGGTTTTTACACTTGGACGACGGATACAGTCATTCTCCGTCGTCTAGGTACACACTAGGACGACGGAGAATGTCGTCTCCGTCGTCCAGATGACAAACCCGATACCCTAAACCCTAAGGACCCCTAACCCCTGAATTCAGGGTATATTCACCTGGACGACGGAGACAGTCGTATATATACCCTAAACCTAAGGACCCCTAACCGAGAACGGAGAAATTAATTGCAGATTCACCTTTGGCGCCAAATCTCAATCTCATATAAAACCCTAGCTAAATCTTGGACCCTAAATTTAGCAGTTCGGATCGATCGATCAATTTTTTAATTATATTTTTGAATCAGAATAATTGAACGCACACACAAATGACCGGGGACGACCTAAACCGTAAACCCTAAGGCCCTAACCCCTGAATTCGGGGTTTTTACACTTGGACGACGGAGACAGGCATTATACCTAACCCCTAAACCCTAAATGACTGTCTCCGTCGTCCAAGTGACAAACCCTATACCCTAAACCCTAAGGACCCCTAACCCCTGAATTCAGGGTATATTCACCTGGACGACGGATACGACATTCTCCGTCGTCCAAGTACACACCTGGACGACGGATATTAGCGTCTCCGTCGTCCAGGTGTCTACTTGGACGACGGAGAATGTCGTATCCGTCGTCCAGGTGTAAATTTCGTAATTTTTTCTAAGACAACGACCATCTAGACCATCTTCGAATGCGTATTCTTTTCGTCAAGACTTTAGAGTAGTATATTCTTGGTGTGTGAGCTTCGACGGTTCGAAAATCGGAGTTGCGAAATGTCCTGTATCCACGTTTCCGGTTTGTGAAATTCTCGGTTTTGCGGTTGACTGTGCCGATGAAACCCTTCCCGAACTTATTATTTCCTGGTCCTTTATAGTAATTATATATTATGTTACGACGAACATATCCAACGGTTGTTTTGTCCAAATTCAATTTCGTTAGTACTCTGCTGCAAATCAGCAACTACTCATGAACACTAAAGTCTTAAAGATTAGTCGATACTTAACAACTTTCAAAACGTAAAATTATTCGGCGGTTCAAATTTATCTGTTTATATATACGATGCGTTCATCGATATTGTACGACTATTTCACTCGAATGACAGATCGCTAAATTCCTAGCGAATTAATTTAAATATTTTTTTTGCATAATTTGAACCTAGACGACGGATACGGTCATTTTCCGTCGTCCAAGTGTTCACCTGGACGACGGAAAATTACCGTATCCGTCGTCTAGGTTCAAATTACCATGGCGGTTCGAATAATTTTTTATTATTTTTTCGATGTAAATATTGACTTGGACGACGGATATGTCGTTTTCCGTCGTCCAAGTGTTCACTTGGACGACGGAAAACTACATATCCGTCGTCCAAGTCGAAATAACATGGCGGTTCGATTTGCCGCCTCAATTTTCGGCACCGCTTGAAATTCCACTTAGACGACGGAAAACACTGTCTCCGTCGTCTAAGTCAACATTTATGGCGGTGAAACGGCCCGCCCATTTATTCGACCTCTGAGTCATCATCTACGGGAGGTTCGGGGCGGCGGAGAAGTTCTCAAGCTGCGGCAGCCTATGAAGAGGCTCGAATCGCACGGGAGGAGAATATTGCCATGCGCCAAAGAATGGACCAGCAAGACGAGCGAATAGCCCAACTCATCGCCCTTATGCAACAAGCTCAAAGACAATGTCAACCTCCTCCGAACCCATTCCCCGACGACGACGACCCGGCTGGAGGCGGAGGACGAGGCGGCGCATCTGCTCCTCCAGTGTTTTAGCTAGCTAGTAGTTCATTATTTCGTTTCTTAATTTCCGCATTACGAACAATATTTTCATTTTTAATTATAGGTTTTTTCGATTATGTATGTACAAATTAATTTTAATTATTTTATTAATTTAGTGTATTTAATTAATTTAATTAATTTTTTTTCAATTAATATTAATAATATTTTTGAATTTAATTTTTTTTTTAAATTAATTTTTCACTTAGACGACGGAGATTAATGTCTCCGTCGTCTAAGTCCCTACATGGGCCACGGAGAAGCTAACAATCTCCGTGGCCCAGGTGGTGACTTAGACGACGGAGACATTAATCTCCGTCGTCTAGGTAACCACCTGGGCCACGGAGAAGCTAACAATCTCCGTGGCCCATGTAGGGACTTAGACGACGGAGATTAATGTCTCCGTCGTCTAAGTCACCACCTGGGCCACGGAGAAGCTAACAATCTCCGTGGCCCAGGTGGTGACTTAGACGACGGAGACATTAATCTCCGTCGTCTAAGTCACCACCTGGGCCACGGACGTTCTCCGCGGTCCAAGTGAACTTGGACGACGGAGATTAAATTCTCCGTCGTCTAAGTACTTAGACGACAGCACTTGGAGCACGTACCTTGGACGACGGATTTTCCGTCGTCCAAGTACTTAGACGACGGAGATAGGCACTTAGACGACGGAAATTCTCCGTCGTCTAAGTCACTTTTTCTTGTAGTGCTTCAATTATAGTAGCTGCATACGTAGCCAGATAACGAATGCTCTTAAACTAGTGGAATACAGAATCTCTAAGTGCCAGCTTCAGTGAATAAGGTGCAGCTGGCATCTTGTTGTACACTCATTTTCTATCCCTCCTCAACCACAAGGGATGACGTAGATTCATAGATTCCATATCTTTGTGCGCTTTGGGAGTATCTTTAGTCTTGAACCTAATACTAAGAATTATTCCCTCCACGCTGTCACTCACATTATTTTCTATGTGCATCGCATCCAAGTTGTTCCTTAGCTTCAACTTCGACCAGTAAGGGAGTTCAAAGAATATCCTCTTGTGATGCCAATAGCTGGAATCATGTGGAGGTCTTAGATTGCGTTTCTGTACATCCTTGTCATTGGGCAACATACTAAAGTCAAAATAGCTCAACCTCTCTAAAATCTCTTCACCAGACCAACTACGAGATTTAGGATTATTCTCTACCGTCCCGTCAAAATGAGCTTCATCCTGTCGCCACGGGAGATCGTCAGGAAGCCATCTATGATGACCCAGGTAACACACCTTCAACTAGAGTTCACATCGTCCAAACATATAGGACATCCGTTGTATCCTTTCGTCCTGCAGGCTGCTAATATCCCATACGTTGGAAAATCATTGATCGTCCACATTACAGCTACCCTCATCATGAATATCGTCTCAGTGAATTTGTCATAAGTTGGGACACCCTTTTCCCACAACAGTTTCAGCTCATCGATCAAAGTTCATAGGTAGATATCTAAGTACTTCCTTGGAGATTTAGGACCTGGAATTAGCAGAGTAAGGAAATTAAATTCCTTGTTCATGCACATCCACGGAGGCAGGTCGTACGACATCAGAATAACTGGCCAAGTGCTGACGGCAGAGCTATTACTACCCCAAGGATTGAATCCGTCTGTAGATAGTCCGAGTTCAACATTTTGAACCTCTGCCGCAAAGTCTCCAAATTTGTTGTCGAAATGTTTCAAAGCCTCCCCATCTGCGATGTGTCTCAGCACATCGTCATCTATTCACTTTTCTTTGTACCATCGCATCATCTCTACTATGTATAGAGACATGTACAGACACTACAATCTGGGAATCAATGGAAAATATCAAAGACCCTTCACAAGAATTTATTTTTTTCGAACTCATCATATTCTACTCATATCTGCACTGGCCACATACAGGACAATAGTATAAATTTGCTTACTCTTTGTAAAACATCACACAATATCATTTGGACATGCGTCAATTATCCTGTACTTTAGGCTGAGACTGCTCAAGATATTTCTAACCTTACAATGGAATTTAGGAAGATTGTGATTTTGTTCCATTATCAGGAAGCAACTTACATATTTGGTCCTAAATTTCGTCAAAAGCACTAACTGACATTTTGTTCTTCACTTTTATCTGCATTTGCTTCATCACATATTGCAACAAATTCTCTCGACATCCAGGGTACACCGAGGTCTGAGCTTCAAATAGCATTGTGTTTTACTTATCCATCTCAATGGTGTCAGTGACCAAGCTAGCAGTAGGGAATGTATCATCATGCCCATTAGTGGTATTGTAACCTCCCTCTTGGTGTTGGTGGCCACCATGACTAAATCCCAGAAATGCATCATGGACCAAATCCACAGTTGGGTTCCAAGCAGGGGGGCCGACACCACTACTGCTGGATGAGGCACCATGGTAACTGTACCCTGAGCTGAAGTCTGCTGAGCTAAAGTCTACTGCTTCACCATACTCACTCCATGTAGTTTAACTTCACATCATACCATTTTCGTACAAGTGTTGCATAATAACATTAACCTCCACATACGGATAGTTAAGACATTTTTTGCACGGACACCTGAAATGCTTCTTTTCCTGACCATGTTTCATCACAAAATTCACAAATTCTTTGATTTCATCCATATACCAGACATCACTTCTACTCCGCAACTTTATCCACGTCTTGTCCATACTTCTACGAAATTTAATAATTATCATATTAGTCGACTATTATATATACATATTTTCAAGTAATTATTAAACTATTATATATACAAATTTTCAACTACCTTATTAACGTATAATTAATTAAATATTTTTTAATTATCTTTATTAATTAACAGTGAATATATTATACATCAATTACTTTAATATATCTAACATGCATGTACATTTTAACTAAATATTAACTAATTTTTTAAACATCCATGCGTACTAGTTAATTAAATAATATATATCAATTAATTACCTAACTTAATGATAAATATTAGACGTACTAATAATGCAATCAATCAAACGTACAATTAATTATATATATAAACGTTAACATCGTCGAAAATTAACTACGTACATACCTAGCCTTCACCGATATATGATGAATCGATCGTCGGAGCTGGAGATATATATATATATATATATATATGTACGTGTGAGGCGAGTCTGATCGAGAGAGAATGAGAACGAGAATGATGAGAATGAAAATGAGAATAAGCGAGCGAAGAGGAAAAGAATCTAGCACAATATATAATTGTGTTTACTTAGACGATGAAAATGAGTATTTTTCGTGTATGTAACTACTTAGACGACGCATCGTCGGTGTGTCGTCTAAGTAGTCACTTACACAACAAACTGTGTGTAATTTGCGTCATCCAAATGAGGGATGAGACGATGCACCGACATGTCGTCATCTAAGTAGTCACTTAGACGACGATATGTTGGTGCTTCATCTCATCCCTCACTTGGACAACAAAGACCCATTTTTGTCATCTAAATGTGACTTAGATGACGAAAAAATATTTAAGACGACGCAATTTATTGGTGTCGTCTAAGTTTCTATTTCTTGTAGTGAGATTTCAATCCACCGAAACGAGTCATTAGGTGTTCATGATATGGAGGGCGCCCTTATTGAGCTTCTAGTGGAGTGTCAATCAGCTTATGTTAAGAATTCTAGAAAGTGATTAGGATTTGAGGAGAAATACAGTTCATTTTTATCTCAGCCATCCGTTGAGCTTTATATCAGTCAAATCTTTGTAAAGCATTCATCATATTGGTAGAGATAGGAAAACATAATTTCTTGTGTGTCATGTACTCATAGTACTATAGTTTTCAGAGAATAAACCTTAAGAGCTTTCATATTAAGCAGTAAGATATAGTCCACTAATCACTATCACTTTATCTTGTACACAAATCGTGTTGTAGTATTAACACTGTATTTTCAATACTAAATTACTTCAATATCAATTCTAACTTATTTTTAGGCAGTGTTAACTATTAAGATTATATACGCTTTATAACCCGACCCAAGCTGAAATTATGACCTCACCCAAAAAACCAAAAGAAAGCTCTTATGAATATTTTCATTTCAGACTCGCCGACCACACACAACACAACGGCTAACAGGAGCTTCTCTTTTTCGTTTTCAAATCTCTCTCTCTCTCTCTCTCTCTCTCAAACATTTGTCCATAACGGCATAAATGGAGTTTTGAATTTTGAATCACAAGCATTGGCCACTATAAAAGAGAAGAGAAGAGAAGAGAAAGTCCGATGTGGGTTTCGAAATATCTTCAATGTTATCTCGATCGGTAAAGCCTCTCTGGTATGGTAATGGATTTAATCTTCTGCACATAATATTTGTGTTTCAATTCAATCTTCTGCATATATATATATATAGATTTGTGGGTTGGTTAAAAGAATCTTGTTGCCCTTGATAGTATTTTGGGTTGGTTGGATGAACTGGGTTCTGTAAAAGGATGCCTTTTTACGAATCTCGATTAATTGGGTTCTGTATAACGTTGGTTTTCCTTTGAAAATTGGTTGACTTGTGATGAATCTGGAATCTCTTTGATGCCTTTGATCAAACTAGATTGTTGGGATGGATTCTACATTGAGTTGTCGTAAGATGGATAAGTTGGCTTTGATGCCTTTATGATTCTGGTTTCATTTGAAACCTATAATGAATCTCGTTAAGTTTTGATGCCTTTTCGATAAATGGGTTGCCTTAGAGATCGATGTCCTTACGATTCTGGTTTCATTTGAAACTTGTATGAATCTGAAAAGTTTTGATGGCTTTGAGAAATGGGTTGCCTTTGAGATGGTCTTATGATTCTGGTTTCATTTGAAACCTATAATGAATCTCGATAAGTTTTAATGCCTTTTCGATAAATGGGTTGCCTTAGAGATGTCCTTAAGATTCTGGTTTCATTTGAAACTTGTATGAATTTGAAAAGTTTTGATGGCTTTGAGAAATGGGTTGCCTTTGAGATGGTCTTATGATTCTGGTTTCATTTGAAACCTATAATGAATCTCGATAAGTTTTGATGCCTTGGACAAATTGGTTGCATTTCCTACCTTTGAGGCTTTAACAAATCAGGTTGCCTTTGATGCAAATGATAAATCTTGTTGCCTCTGATCAATTGAGTTGCATGCAATACTTTTGGCCATGCAAGTTGCCTTTGATGTCTTTGAGGCTTTGATAAATCAGGTGTCTTTTGATGCCTATGATGAAAAAGTAGCATGTGATGCTTTTGATAAATCAGGTTGCATCTTATAATTCAGGTTGTCTTTGAGGCTTCAACAAAAGTTGCCTTTGAGCATCGTATGTGGTTTTAGTTGAATCTACCTCGTATCGTGATACTATTCTAGGTTACGTGGGAATAATGGCTAGTTCCCTGGACTAGTTCGTAATGTCACTACAAATTGGAATATTGTAGTCAATGTAACAAATGACCTGGATGAGCCATTGCTTCTCACTTGGTAAAGTACATGAGTACCTTCAGCCACGAAACTATTGGAAATGAATATTGAGGTTGCTAGTAGTATTATATAATGCAGGGATGGAGTACAACATGCATATATTTGTGTTTCAATTCGATCTTCTGCATATATATATATATATATATATTTGTGGGTGGGTTTCAAGTCCTAGACTTTGATAGTAGAATGCTTTGGTATTCTGATTTCTGTCAAACCCTACATATAGTAAATGTTATTGGTTTCCGGTTGATTGAAGAAAGAGTTTCCTTTGATACTATTTTATTTTTATGAATTGGGTTATGTAAGATGCCTTTTATGAATACGAATGTTGTATATAATGTTGGTTTCCTCAGTACCTTTGATAAAATCGGTGGCTTTCGATTATTTGGTAGCCTTGATTAGGCAATGTGGCTGAGGCAGAGTTGTATTTCATCAAGATATGGCAAGCTGGTTTGATGTTCTGGCTTTGATGGATTCAAGCAAGTGTAGTTCAAATGCACGAACATACAACCAATTAATTTTTGGATTGTGTAAAAGGAATCGGGGGTACAACAGGCAATCTAGCTTGCTCAATAGGATGCTTGCCACATTAATCCATGGCCAATGCAAAGCAGGTCATTTGGATTTTGCTTATAGGTTGCTAGATCTGGTGAAAGACAGTGTTATTGTTCCTGGCCTGTGGACCTATAATGTTTTCATAGACACTATTTGTAAAAGAGGGCGTCTGGAAGAAGCCCGTATCCTATTTGATTCTCCTAAGGAGGAAGCCATAAAGCCAGATGAAAGTGTCATTTCACTATGTGATTCGTGCTTACTGTAAGGTTGGGAAAATCATTGATGCGCAGTCTTTATTATATGATGCCTACAGAGTGTTCTTATATGGTTTGAGCAAAGGCAGGAAACTACAGGATGCATTATTACACTTGGCCATACTCATGCATTATTACAGGGTGAAGAAGATGTTAAGTATAGACCTGAATCTAACTCCACATATACTTAGGCCATGCTCATACACTTTTCAACCAGATGGTTGAAAAGTTGATGGTTCAGATGAATGAAGGAATTAGAGCAGATTCACTGACTTACACATTATTAATAAAACATATGGATGTATGGGACAACTAGATTATGCATCTGGTGTTTTAAAACGCATGTTTGATGCTTCCTGTGACCTTTCTCATTACACTTATTCATATCTAATTAAACTAAAGTGTGACTCGATCTGGTCTCAAACTTCATTGTTTTCTGATGTGTGGAGGAGGATGGATTTTGAAATTGCATTAGAGCTCTTTGAAAAGATGGTTGAATATGGTTGTGCTCCAAATGCTACCACATATGAAAAGCTTATAGTAGGCTTTTGCAAGGTGGGGTGCTTGGAACTAGCTTAGAGGCTACATCTCCACATGAGAGATAGTGGCATTTCTCTCAGTGGGGATATGTATCATTTTCTTGTCATTTTCTGCTATCTGTTGGGATTGTATGGAGAGGTCGCGATGCTTTAGGGTGGCCGCGGTCTTTCAGTATGTTCAGAAGTTTCACTGGCAATGAGACCCTGGTGGGTTGGTCACTCTTTTATTTCCTGTTTCATTTTCATTTTTGTGTTTATTAATTAATTCCATTCCCGATGTTGCATCTTGCTTATAATGTGCATTAGTTGCAACCATGAGAAGACTTACTCTTATGCTTTTGCATAATAATTACCTCATATATATGTCTGTTTATAGTTAATATTAAGAAGTGATACTCAAAAAACTTATCAAAGTTAACCAGTGCAAAGGTTTTGCATGAATCCTATTGCTAAGCTTCTGGTTTTGTCACATGTTATTTTCTATGGACCTATGGTGGTTTAAGATATCCATTGGTCCGTCAATTAATTTTTGTTGTTGAAAGTTATGTACTAGATCTTTCTCTTGATATCTTCAGTTGGAATGTGAATATCTGATTGACTATTATGTATGTGCACTTTTTTTAAGTTAATTTTTACACTAGCTTGAAAATATTGGAGGATTCAGGTGATTGGTGCATTTCTGAGGTTTCTTTCATTTCCTTAGTAGCATAGGGTGACGATAACACAGGTACTGAATGAGAGTGTACCAAAGTTGAGTCATAGTATGTATGTCTTAGTCGGATGGTTAAGATAATTGATGAATATTGCTGCTCCTTGCCTATTCTTTTGTTTACCAGGTTTGTTGGTTTCATATTGAAATTTTTTAGAGGATCTTGTTGTCCACTGATGTACCATATCAGAAGGCAAGAGAAAATATTAAGGTTTCTAGCCACTTTGATTATGACCTAACATGTGTGTATATTAACTTCTGTTTTTAGAGATGCGAATAACGTAGGTGGCTATAAAATTGTCTAGTTTGGTTCTGTCATGTATAGAAGTGTAGAACTCAACTTTTATGCATATTCCGACGAAAAAGATCGCCTCCTGTTTAAAATTGCTAGTATTGCAGTACACAGCTGAAATAACCCAACCCCGATTTAGTTTCCTAAACCGGAATCAAACCCCTTCTGAAAACACGAACCAACAAAAATCTTAAAAATTTCGGCAGAGTAACGTTACTAACGTGGAATTGCCATAACCTGCACCCGGAAAATAACACTTCATCCTATGCCACAAAAGCCAAACCGTGGGCACCAATCCCATCCGGATTTCTCAATATCATTTCAATATCAATAAACAGTAAACAAACTGTAATATAGAATATATCCGAGAAAATCAGTATAAAATAGGTATCAGAATGTATCAGAGCGACCTCTAGTATAAATATATACAATATATATACATCAGTAGGCGAAACCAGAACCTACTAGAAAACACAGGTAGCTCGAATCACTAGCCTCCCACCACGACGTGAAACACCAAAACCAGAACTGCAAACTGGGCACGGAAACCAAAAAGCCCAGGGGAAAGACATAAAAATCATTAGAGTGAGTGGACGAAAATAAATGTCTTTCACCAGATGATACATGTTAAAATAACATATGCGAGTCCAGGTAAATAAATATAATAAAGTACACGAGGTAAACTCATACTCCTCCAGCGTACTGAGCATGCAAGTAAAAATCCCACGGGGTCGCTCATGGACACACCCGTGCTAGTACAGTCCGAATCACGGGATCCCAGACCCACACGTGATTCTAGCCAGAAAGGCCTCAGGTCAGGGTATCTGTTTCCACCCGGAACTACATCCGCACAAGAAACAGATATCTGTACCCACCCGAAACTACATCGGCACAAGGTACAGTTCCCCCCTGGTAGGCACCTTCGGGGATCAGCCGGGATGCGAGTGTATCGATACAATAACATAAACTGTGACTGTACTCTGTGTAAACCAAATCGTAAATCGTTCGATGCAAATGCGTAAAGCAATATATAAATGCATATACGTAATACATAAATATATAAGCATAATCGTATAACACATGCTCATATAAATAATAATCTCGTATGCATGCTCATGCTCGTAAAACGTGTATAAAGACTTGCGATTATCAGTGAAAAGAAACTATCCACTCACATGTGAGCGAAACTCGAACTTGCGCTAATCTCGTGGCCTGGCGGAAGATCCCTCGCCCGAAACACGATCTCGATCCCCTAAATAACCATAAAACACACCTGATCAAAATCATAGTCCACAACTATGTACTTAACCACGGAAACCAACCGTTCCCGGAAACATATAAAACTGTATAAAACAATCGAGTGAATTCCCGAAATCTCAACTCAAAACCCTCGACTGAAAATCCGATACCCAAATCAATTCAAAAACCTCAAGGTGATGATCGGAGCGCAATTATGAGAAAAATGACATTAAAATCATCGAAAACTGAAAAGTTGACTTTCTCGCCGGAGCGCTGCCGTTGACCGCCGCCGCCACCGGCGGTGCGCCGTCAACGGAGAGTTTCTCCGGTGAAGAAGCTCCTGTTTTCAAGATCACAACCAGCCCAACCTTTTTCTCAACTACCACAAAGTCCAAATCTCACCGGAACCCTACCAATTCAGCTCGAAACCGAACCAAAATCCAACTCTAGCAACCACCACGGGTTCACCGGAAAACTCATCCTCAACCCAATTAAACCTTAGGGGAAGCATCCCTGGGCCAAGGGGAGTCAAAACCCCCACTTCCACGCCACCGTGGCTCACCGGAAAGCCACCCCCCGTCACCGGCGAATTCCGGCAAACCGACCCGAATCGGACTCCACTAAAACTCAATCAAATCTCACAATTTCAAACATAAAACAGCTTAGAAACTCAAGGGGAAGCGATCCATACCCACAACGTGGCCGGAGGTAGCCGGAAAATGCAAGTCGGCCGGCAAAAACCAAACGGGAAAGTCCTCCCTCCACGGTCAACGGTCAAACATCCAAAAATGGAAAGTCAACGCTGGTCAACATTTCAAACAGTGTTTTCGACAATTTAACGACTATTTCCGATATTTATACTCGCGTCTAGGGACGATCAACGGTTCAAAACGGATAACCATTACGATTCGGATAAATACGAAACGAACTGATAAACTCATCGTAAACCAAAACTTCAAATAATCATATTATATTCCTCGGTTATCGAAAAAATCATCCGGAACCGTCCACGAGCTCGAAATCACGTACTCTACAACTTCCGTGAAGAAACTCAATTCAAATTATCGGCCGATAATTAATTCGTAAACTAAATCGGCAAACCACAATTAACGACTAATCGCGATTACGCACTAACTCATGGATTATGCTGTTTACTCAATTGATTCTGGTTCGGGTCGTCACAATTCTACCCCCTTAAAAAAATTTTGACCTCAAAATTTACATACCTGTCAAGTGAACAGATGAGGATACTGTTCCCGCATACGCTGCTCAGTCTCCCAGGTGGCCTCCTCAACTGAATGGTTCTGCCACAAGACCTTCACTAACGGGATCACACGATGTCTCAACTCCTGCTCACGACGATCGAGAATCTGCACAGGCTACTCCACGTACGTCAAATTTGTGATGACCCAGAACAGAATTAGCAGAGTAATCAGCTTAAGCCATGAGATTATGCGTAATCGCAGATTTCCGATAGTTGATTGAATCGCCAGACTTGATCACGACTTAACTATTAGCCGAGTATTTGAGTTGAGTCTCTTCTCGAGAGTTGTTGTATGCGTGATTTCGAGTTCGTGGGCGGTTCCGGATCATTATTTGGGTGACCGAGGAATATAATATGAATATTTGAAATTTTGGAATATCGTCGAGTTTATCCGTTTGTATTCGAGTTTATCCGTTCGTATTCGAGTCTATCCGAATCGTGATTGTGATCCGTTTTGGACCATTGATCAACCCGAATTGAAATTGGTATGGTTATCGACTTGATTTGCGAGTTTCGCGATTTATCGCGATTTCGACATAATCAGTTAATATGGCGGCTTCATTATCGACTAAATGACCGGACGAGAATTTGATTTGGGATCCTTCGTAAAAGTTGTAGAGAATTTAATTTCGAGCTTGTGGGAACTTTCGGATAATTTTTCCGAGTTACGAAGAATAAGTTGTGAATATTTTCGTCCGTCGAATATTATCGTATTTATCCGATTGGGGTTCGATACGCGTACGGTATAAATACGGGAGAATACTTGCCGAAATTGGAAACTTTCCAAAATAGGAAGCTGGGCCTTGACCCGCGTTGACCACGGGTCAAGGTGGGCGACCCGTTTTACCCCCAAAACTGCTGTTCGGTTTTCACATTTTTTGGAGCCTTTTCCGGCCACGATTGGTCGTGGTGTCTTCATGAAAGTTGTTGGGCTTGAGCTCCTCTTTCCTTTGATAGGTCAATCGTTCAATTTGGTTGCCGGATGAAGAAGTTATGACGTTTTGAAGTTTGGTATTTTCCGGCAAAACTTTGGGGTAATCGGAGGTGGCTTTTCCGGCAAAGTTGATGGTGAAGCTTTGAGGGCTTTTGTTAGCCTCAAGCCAAGGATGGTGGAGTTTCGCCCGACGTGGTTTTTCCGGCAAAGTTATATGTCATTTCACTCGAAATCATGCCTCGATCGCAGTGGTGAGGATTGTTTTTCGAATTGAGCGTCCGAAATTATAGCGAGGTGTTGTGATATGATTATCGGATTTTCGATAATTCGTCGTAATTGAATTATGTGTTTCTGAGAATGGTTGTTTCTCGTGATTTGATTTGGGGATCCGAGTTATGATTTTGAGAAACAAATTTTATGATTATTCAGGGGTTCGTGATCGTTCGTTTGGCGAGGGATTTTCCGCCGGATCACAGGATTAACGCAAACTGCATTACGCTTACCTGTGAGTGGACATTTTTATATTTTCACAGTTGTTTGCGAGTTTGTGATTTATCGTAATTTTCCGTATTTACTTTATACGATGTTGAGATATATGTTATTTTCGGAGGTTTTAGATTATATTTATTGGTGATGGCATTACTGCATCGATGCTTCGGCTACTCGGCTGATCACCGGTAGTCCGCCAGAGTTGAGAGATTCCTCTGGGCAGGGTTGAGAGATTCCCATGTATGCCGCCGAGGTTGAGAGATTCTCATGGCCTATCACCGTCGGGTTTAAGCGATTCACCTGACCGTCGGGCTTGAGAGATTCGCCTAGCAACCTCCATATATACTTTCCGAACTCGCATTGATTTACATTGATTATGTATATAAACTAGTGAAAGGCATATGTTTATTTTCGTCCACTCACTCTAACGTTTTTATTTGCCTTTCCCCTGGGCTTTTCGGTTTCCGTGCCCAGTTTGCAGTTCGGACTTTGGTGTCGCACGTCGTGGTCGGAGGCATAGTATTCGAGCTACCTTGTTTTTCCCAGTAGGTTACTTGTTCTGCCTGCTGTGGTATATTTATATAATTATACACTAGAGGTCGCTCTGAACATTCTGATGTATATTCTTATACGATTTTCCACGGATTTCTGTAAAGTATAGTTTTATTTACTACTTTACATTATTGTTGATATATTGAGAAATCCGGATGGGATCGGTGCCCACGGTTTGATTTTTGTGGCATAGGATGAAGTGTATTTTTCGGGTGCAGGTAAAGGCAATTCCGCGTTAGTAACGAAACTCTGCCGAAATTTTGATGGTTTTTGTTGGTTCGTGTTTTCAGAAGGGGTTTGATTCCGATTTAGGAAACTAAATCGAGGTTGGGTCCTTTCAGCTTGGTATCAGAGCATTAGGTTATAGGTTCTGTAGAGTTCTGTCGTCGTGTTTACTAAGGATATTTGAGAATGTACAGCATGCCTGGAGTGAGACCCGACCGGTCGGCGGATACTCATCAATACTCCGGGTGTTGTATGCTTTCAAATATTTAAAGTTCCATGATGACGTTCTACTTGTTGTGAACGGTGTTTTATTCATTAGGATGCCTCCTTGACGTGCTTTCCGTGTCGGTACGGTTGTGGATCCTATTGAGGATCAATCGACGCGCGATTTGCCAGTGAATTGTGGGTTTTGATGAGCATTCTGAGTTCAGAGAATTGTGTGGCACAGTTGGCCTAATTGAGCATGTATGAGCGTCTACATGTTGCCTCAGAGCAAAGAATTGTGGCAGTTGATGTTTGTTTGAGTCAGATCATTGCATTTGGTGGGCTGGTATTGTGTGAGCTCCTGTTGCGACTCCATGGCCTACTTCTAGGGTATTGTTTATACGGTAATGGTTTAATTAGGCTACCCAGCATTCGAATGAGGAGTGTTTACCTACCTGAGGTAGAGATGTATTGTTCACATGTTTGTCCCTGTTTGAACGTGTTAAGTGGCTTCATAGGAAGCAGTGCATGAGGTTCGAGATTAGTTTGAACCTGAGCATCAGAGGGATTTTGACTGTTATGCCTCGAGATAACCGTGAGGAGCTTGATGTACTGCACTCAGAGGCGAGGCTCTTAAGAAGGAAAGGCGTACGCGGTTTCCGATGTGTTGGTTTGAGGAAAGTGGACTTAGTCGAGACATTTTATGAGGTTGAGTTCAGGCACCTCGGAATCAGTGACTTCATCAGGCTGTGGCCTTTTCGATTATGTTGTGGGTCATCAGATTAAGTAGAGGAGCTGTTTGGCGATGGCGGAGATCAAAGTGTAGCGGACTTGCTCCTGTGGCATGACTTTGGGTGATCTTTGGTGATCCTTTCTCGCAGCAGGTGTCACTGTGACTTGTGTTCGTGGAGCACTTTCGGTTGCTATAGTGGTAGCTAGGAGAGTTACGTTGCGAGGGAGCGACCTCAGCCAGCTGTTTTAGCGATTCGGCAGCTCAGAGTTCACGAGGAGGTCATAGTGTTATTTCTGGAGTTTGACCAATGCAGCCTCTAGACAAGTTAATCAGCAAGTCGCAATTGACATGGACGGCTAGTTGGGCATGTTGAAGTTCGTGCCACGACCTTGTATGAGCTCGGAGTTTCTTTGAGGTTACTGTTGCTTGACGTCCATGGCTATTGTATCTACATCTCCACTTCCGAGGTTTTGGAGAGTGTTGTATCCATCCGGAGGTTGCGAGATCCTTGTTGGAGGATATTGCTTAGCCGCGGATCTGTTATTACTGTATATCGTCGATTTTGGTGTGATTATGAGTATGGACTTCTTGACGATGCATTGGGCTATGTTTGATGGTCACGAGAAGGTGGTTGTGTTTCGACGACCAGATTTCCCCGAGATACTGTTTCGCGGTGATGGTCGAGCGGATGGTGGAAACGAGTTGTGTTGTTTGGTTAGCTCATGTTGTGGATACTATGGTTGCTATGCCCGACATTGGTGACATTGAGGTGGTTCCCGAGTTTCCAGGTGTGTTCCGGAGGAGTTACCAGGTATTCCTCCAGTTCGGGAGACCGACTACACCGTTGAGTTTTTACTGGGTGCTGGACTCATATTACCGGCATCTTGTCGATCAGTGCCAGCGGAGCGGATGGAGCTACAGGTTCAACTTCGAGAGTTGCTGGAGGAAATTTTGTACGACCCAGCGTATCATCGTGGTATACTCTTGCATTGTTTGTGCGGAAGATGGTTGGTTCGACGAGGTGGTGCATTGACTACCGAAAGCTGAATCAGGCTTCGAAGGAGAGTGAGTATCCTCCGCTTCGGATTGACGATTGGTTTGATCAGCTCGGGAGAGCTTCAGTCTTTTCGAAGGATGATTTCGGGTCCGGATACCATCAGTTGAGGATCGATGAGTCAGATGTGGTTTGGACAGCTTTCGGATCTCGGTGCGGGCATCACGAATTCTTGGTTACGCTGTTTGGATTGACCAATGCCCCCGTAGTTTTTATGGACTTGATGGACCAGGTGTTTAGACAGTTTCTGGACGAGTTTGCGGTCGTGTTCGTTGGCAACATCCTGATTTACTCCAGGAGTGTGGGTCAGTATCTGAAGCAATTGCGGGCAGTTTTGCGGACTTCGCGAGATAGTCTGCTGTTTGTGAAGTTCAGCCAGTGTGAGTTTTGGCTGATTAGTGTGAAGATTTTGGGCCACGTGATGTTAGCTGAAGGAGTCAGTGTGGATCCTGACCAGTTAGAAGTCGTGTTGATTTGGGGATTGCCCTACCATTGTACCAGAGATCAGGAGTCTCTTGGGTTTAGCAGACTACTATCGGTGCTTTGTGTAGGATTTTCTCGGATTGCCACTCCATTTTCCGGATTGACGAAGAAGGCGCCAAGTTCAAGTGGTCCGATGCATGCTAGAAGAGTTACTTACTCCTATAGGAAGGTTGACCGTTGCTTCGGTTTTGACATTACCTGACGATCGTGATGAGTTTGTGGGTTATGGCGATGCATCGAGGTTTGGATTTGGTTATGCTTGATGCAGCTTTGCAGAGCGATGGCTCAAGGTTACAGGCAGTGGAAACTTTATATAGCTACATATCCTGTGTATGATTTGGGAGTAGTTATCCTTATGTTAGCATCAGAGAGTTGGAGACACTACCGCTATGGCGTGCAGTGCAGTGTAAGATGTACACTGATTACTTGAATTTCATCTACTTGCATTTTCGACCAGATTTGAGCTTGAGGCAGTGTAGATGGATGGGGTCGACTAACAACTATGGCTGCACATTTGAGTTTATTCGAGAAAGGCTAGAGGTTGTACTTTGACTATCCATTTGGGATGTTGTTGCTGATGCATTCAGTCGAAAGTCAGGAGCTTCAGTATTTCAAGTGTGTGTTGCTCGAGTTTCCGTGTTAGTCGAGTTATGCGCTACGGGAGTTGAGTTCGAGTGTGATGATGTTGAAGCTCATCGTTTTACGTGCGTTATGCACTGGTGGTACGAGAATGTATCAGATACTTCGAGTTTTCTATTCGTGATGCAACCCGTAGAAGAATGAAGCAACTTGTGTGAGCGGATGCCACATTTGTCGACAGGCGATGGCAGCGAGGCAGAGACTTGCCGGGAAGTAACAGCCATTGAAGATTTCCGATTAGAAGTTGGAGCTTGTCATTGTAGATTTTGTGTGCCAGTTCGCACTTCGGTTTGGTAATACCAGTCGTTGAGTCTTTGTGGACCATTTGATGAACCTAGTTCTTTTCCTGATACTTCCGGAAAAGATTTCAGTGGCAGGCTGGCATAGCTATGTTTGGTGGAGATTGTCCATTTTCGTGGTGTACCTGTGTCCCAGATTACTGATCGAGATAATCAGCTACAACTGAATGTTGGCAAGCATTGCAGTGAGCATTGGGGACCAGATTTCAGTTTAGTACAGTTTCTTATCCTAAATTGGCGGGCGATCTTTGAGGACTATTCAGACCTTGGAAGGCATGTTGTGGTCTTGTGTATTGCAGTTCCGAGGGATTTGGGACCAGCAGTTTCAATTATTCGAGATTGCTTGCAGTACCAGTTTGTAGACCACTATGATTTTGACGTTGTATGATGTCGTTTTGAGGTATGATGTTGTACTCCATGGTGTTGGAGCAAGTTTGGTGTGAGCTGACGTTGGATCCTGATTTTGTGGAATGTGCTACCACAGACTTTCGGATTAGCGGAAACAGGTTGATAATTGCCCGAGTTCGATGTTTGAGTTAAGTTGATGTGAGTAGGCTAAGTTGTGAATTGCCACGTTATTTTGATCCGTATGTGATCATAGGCGAGTTTGTGTTATGCCGTATAGTTCGGCATTGCCTATAGCGTTGGCTTTTGTGTGTGTTGCGTTCCGTGTGGTGGAACTACATTTCTGATTTATTGTATGTTGTGTACCCTATCAGTTCCTTGTGCTGGAACACTTGACAATTGTGTGGAGCCAGTTTAGATTCGAGATTTGTGGGTACAGGGATTACAGTACGGTGATATCGATCTCCTATTGTGGAGTCTGTTATCAGAGTCGTTCAGTTGTGGTTGCCACTGGGAGTTGAGCTGTATACAGAGGCAGTGCTCCTACTTTTAGTCGGCAGACTTGGAAATTTCGAGGTCGAAATTTTTTTAAGGGGGGTGGGTTTGTGACGACCCAGAACAGAATTAGCAGAGTAATCAGCTTAAGCAATGAGGTTATGCGTAATCGCAAATTTTCGATAGTTGATTGAATCGCCAGACTTGATCACGACTTAATTATTGGCCGAGAATTTGAGTTGAGTTGAGTCTCGAGAGTTGTTGTATGCGTGATTTCGAGTTCGTGGGCGGTTCCGGATCATTATTTGGGCGACCAAGGAATATAATATGAATATTTGAAATTTCGGAATATCGTCGAGTTTATCCGTTTGTATTTGAGTTTATCCGTTCGTATTCGAGTCTATCTGAATCTTGATTGTGATCCGTTTTGGACTGTTGATCGACCCGAATTGAAATTGGTATGGTTATCGACTTGATTTGCGAGTTTCGCGATTTGTCGCGATTTCGACATAATCAGTTAATATGGCGGCTTCATTAGCGACTAAATAACCGGACGAGAATTTGATTTGGGATCCTTCGTGAAAGTTGTAGAGCATTTAATTTCGAGCTTGTGGGAACTTTCGGATAATTTTTCCGAGTTACGAAGAATAAGTTGTGAATATTTTCGTCCGTCGAATATTGTCGTATTTATCCGATTGGGGTTCGATACGCGTACGGTATAAATACGGGAGAATACTTGCCGAAATTGGAAACTTTCCAAAACAGGAAACTGGGCCTTGACCCGCGTTGACCACGGGTCAAGGTGGGCGACCCGTTTTACCCCCAAAACTGTCGTTTGGTTTTCACAGTTTTTGGACCCTTTTCCGGCCACGATTGGCCGTGGTGTCTTCATGAAAGTTGTTGGGCTTGAGCTCCTCTTTCTTTGGATAGGTCAATCGTTCAATTTGGTTGTTGGATGAAGAAGTTATGACGTTTTGAAGTTTGGTATTTTCCGGCGAAACTTTGGGGTAATCGGAGGTGGCTTTTCCAGCAAAGTTGATGGTGGAGCTTTAAGGGCTTTTGTTAGCCTCAAGCCAAGGAAGCTTTTCCAAGTGGTCTTGAGGGTTGCCGTGGCCGGAGGAGAGAGATCCGTCGAATTGAAATTCCGGTAAGGGTTTGGAACTTTGGGTTGATTTTTGGAGGTTTTCCGGTCAAAATTGGCCTTAACTTATAACTGGAAAGTTGTTGCAATCGTCGAGATCTTCAAAACCATGTATGCCATGTATTTTTCTGGGCAGGTAAGGATTTTCCGCTGGCGGGGCAGCGGCGGCGGCGACGACTTTTCGCCCGACGTGGTTTTCGACAAGTTATATGTTATTTCACTCGAAATCGCGCCCCGATCGTAGTGGTGAGGTTTTTTTTTCGAATTAAGCGTCCAAAATTATAGCGAGGTGTTGTGATGTGATTATCGGATTTTCGACAATTCGTCGTAATTGAATAATGTGTTTCCGAGAATGGTTGTTTCTCGTGATTTGATTTGGGGATCCGAGTTATGATTTTGAGAAACGGATTTTATGATTATTCAGGGGTTCGTGATCGTTCGTTTGGCGAGGAATTTTCCGCCGGATCACAGGATTAACGCGAATTGCGTTACACTTACCTCTGAGTGGACATTTTTATATTTTCACAGTTGTTTGCAAGTTCGTGATCTATCGTAATTTTCCGTATTTAATTTATACGATGTTGAGATATATGTTATTTTCTGAGGTTTTAGATTATATTTATTGGTGATGGCATTACTGCATCGATGCTTCGGCTACTCGGTTGATCACCGGTAGTCCGCCAGAGTTGAGAGATTCCTCCGGACCAGAGTTGAGAGATTCCTCTGGGCAGGGTTAAGAGATTCCCCTGTATTCCGCCGAGGTTGAGAGATTCCCCTGGCTTATCACCGTCGGGTTTGAGCGATTCACCTGACCGTCGGGCTTGAGAGATTCGCCTGGCAACCTCCATATATACTTTCCGAACTCGCATTGATTTACATTGATTATGTATATAAATTGATGAAAGGCATATGTTTATTTTCGTCCACTCACTCTAACGTTTTTATTTGCCTTTCCCCTGGGCTTTTTGGTTTCTGTGCCCAGTTTGCAGTTCGGACTCTGGTGTCGCACGTCGTGGTCGGATGCATAGTGTTCGAGCTACCTTGTTTTTCCCAGTAGGTTATTTGTTCTGTCTGTTGTGGTATATTTATATAATTATACACTAGAGGTCGCTCTGAACATTCTGATGTATATTCTTATACGATTTTCCACGGATTTCTGTAAAGTATAGTTTTATTTACTACTTTACATTATTGTTTATATATTGAGAAATCCGGATGGGATCGGTGCCCACGGTTTGATTTTTGTGTTATAGGATGAAGTGTATTTTCCGGGTGCAAGTAAAGGCAATTCCGCTTTAGTAACGAAACTCTGCCGAAATTTTGATGGTTTTTGTTGGTTCGTGTTTTCAGAAGGGGTTTGATTCCGATTTAGGAAACTAAATCAGGGTTGGGTCCTTTCAAAATCCTCTCGAATCGGTAACTGCTGTGGGGCTAACACATGAGAAGGATCTGAGATGTACTTCTGCAATATCGAAACGTGGTAAACATCATGAACACGAGCCATCTCAGCCGGTAACTCAAGTCTGTAAGCAGCAGCTCCCACCCTCTCTATGATCACGTACGGACCAATGTATCACGGTCGAAGCTTGCCATGCTTCCCGAAACCCACAACTCCCCTCCATGGAGATAGTTTCAGGAAAACCCAATCGCCTACATCAAACTCGAGGCTCTTCCTCCTCACGTCCGCGTAACTGTTCTGACGATCCTGGGCGATCTTCAATCTATCCCGGATAATCTGAACGTCCTCCATAGTGCTCTTCACCAGATCAGGGCCAATAAGCCATCGCTAGCCCACCACACTCCAACACAACGGAGTGCGACACTGCTTCCCGTACAGGGCCTCGTACGGTGCCATCTCAATACTGGCCTGATAGCTGTTGTTGTAGGCGAACTCTATCAAATGTAGCTGCTGGTCCCAATTCCCACGGAACTGCAACACACAAGACCGCAACATATCCTCGAGTGTCTGTATAGTCCGCTCGGACTGCCCGTCAGTCTGAGGATGAAAAACTGTACTGAACCGCAACTTTGTGCCCAAGGCTCGCTGCAATGCCTGCCAAAACTCAGAGGTGAACTGACTGTATCGGTCAGAAATAATAGACACAGGCACACCGTGCAAGCGAACAATCTCTGATAAGTACAACTTGGCCAATTTGCCCACTGATATCTTCCCTGGAAGTGCAAGAAAATGAGCGGATTTCGTCAATCGATCCACAATAACCCAAATACCAGTGTTGCCAGCCGAAGTACGCGGCAACTGATAAACGAAATCCCTCGTAATATGCTCCCACTTCCAAACCGAAATCTCTAGTGGCTGTAGTTTCCCTACAGGTTTCTGCCTCTCCGCTTTAACCTGCTGACAGATCAAACATCGGCTCACGTACGCGGCAATCTCTCGCTTCATGTTGCGCCACCAGCAATACGCTCGAAGTGTACGAAACATCTTCGTACCACCGGGATGCATCGCATACGCTGAACTATGGGCCTCATCTAGAATCTCCTTCTTCAGGCTCTCATCTCTGGGCACACATAACCTGCCTCTGAATAACAACGTACCGTCGTCGCTCAATCAGAACTCTGTAGGCATACCATTCCGTATCATGGTCTTCTTGCCTAATAAGTAGGAATCTGAATCCTGAGCCTCTCATACCTGATCAACCAATACAGGTCGAACCTGGAAACTGGCCAACAAAGCTCCCTCATCATCCCACTTGAACTCGGCACCCGTAGCCCGAAGCTCGGCTAACATCGATACTTTGGCCACACACACATGAAACAACGAGGCTCCAGATTTCCGACTAAGTGCATCAGCTACAACATTGACCTTCCCTGGATGGTATTCTAACGTGCAATCGTAGTCGTTGATCAACTCCATCCACCGGCGTTGCCTCATGTTCAAATCTGGCTGCGTCTGTAAGTAAGTGAGACTTTTGTGGTCGGTGTAGATCTTACACTAAGCTCCATACAGGTAATGTCTCCAACTCTTCAACGCTAACACAATAGCGGCTAACTCCAAATCATGCGTCGGATAGTTTACCTCATGTGGTTTCAGCTGCCTGGAATCGTAGGCCACAACTCTACCATGTTGCATCAACACACAACCAAGCCCCAACTTCGACGCATCACTGTACACTACGAACTCACCGCTGTCGTCTGGCAATGTCAGAACCGGTGCAGTAGTCAACCTCTCCTTCAGAAGTAAATAACTCTCCTCACATGCATCGGACCATTAAAACTTGATGCACTTCTTCGTCAATCTGGTCAGTGGTGTAGCAATCCGAGAGAAATCCTGTACAAACCGTCGGTAGTAGCCCGCTAAACCCAAGAAACTCCGAATCTCTGGCACCGTAGTGGGTCTGCTCCAATTCAGCATGGCCTCGATCTTGTCAGGATCAACACTGACTCCCTCAGCCGATATCACGTGGCCCAGAAACTTCACACTATCCAGCCAAAACTCGCACTTGCTAAACTTCGCGAACAACAGATGGTCCCGCAAAGTCCGCAACACTGCTCGCAAATGCTTCTTATGCTGGCCCACACTCCTGGAATAGATCAAAATATCATCGATAAACACAATCACGAACTTGTCCAGAAACCGTCTGAACACCCGATTCATCAAGTCCATGAAAGCTGCGGGGGCGTTGGTCAACCCAAACGGCATAACCAAAAACTCATAATGCCCATACCGTGACCTGAAAGCTGTCTTGGCCACATCTGAGTCTCGGATCCTCAACTGGTGATATCCGAATCGAAGGTCAATCTTCGAAAAGACTGATGCTCCCTTGAGCTGATCGAACAAATCATCAATCCGCGGCAACGGATACTTGTTCTTCACTGTAACCTGATTCGGCTTTCGGTAGTCGATGCACAACCACATAGATCCATCCTTCTTTCGCACAAATAACACCGGAGCACCCCATGGTGAAACACTGGGTCAAATAAAACCCTTCTCCAGCAACTCCTGAAGCTGAACCTGCAACTCTTTCAACTCCGCTGGCGCCATATGATACGGTGTCTGTGAAATTGGTCTTGTACCTAGTAACAACTCAATAGTAAAATCAATCTCCCGCACAAGGGGTATACCAGGTAACTCCGCTGGAAACACATCCGGAAACTCAGAAACCACCTCAATACTACCAAAATCTGGCACAGCTGTTGTAGTGTCCACAACATGGGCTAAATAAGCAACACAACCTTTCTTCATCAACCGATCCGCCCTCACCGCAGAAATCAAACACGGTAATAAAGTGTTCTTCTCGCCGCGAAACAGTATCTCGGGAAAGCCTGGTCGTCGAAACGCGACCTCCTTCTTGTGACAGTCAAACATGGCCCAATGCGTCTCCAAGAAGTCCATACCCAAGATCAGATCAAAGTCGACAATATCAAGCAACAACAAATCTGCGGCTAAACCATGGCCACCGATAAAAATCTCACAGTCTCTGTACACCCAACCAATACTCACAATCTCCCCTAACGGATATAACACTCTTCACAACCCCGGAAGTGGAGATCCAGGTACCGTAGCTAATGATGATAGTCTATATGACATGAATGAATGCGTAGCACCTGGATCTAACAATGTAAGTACTGGAATACCAAATACATGCAACGTACCGATAACGATCTCTGGTGAAGCTCTGCCCTCTCGTAGAGTCATGGCATGAACCCTCGCCTGTCCGGCTGGTCGTCCACGCTGAGGCTGTCCCTGCTGCCTACCTTGGCCAGTAAAATGTGTTGGTCGAACTCCCGAGGTGGCACCTCGCTCAGCTCCGGAACTCTGGGCCGCATGTCCATCAGTACCCAACAACTGATGACACTCCCTAAAAAAGTGACCCACCTGGCCACAACGATAACAAGTGACAGGGCCCCGCTGACATGAACCAAAGTGATATCTGTTGCAGAGGCTACACAACGGGTACTCCCTCGGTATAAGAAACGTGCCACCGGTACGCCGAGGATAACTAGAGCCGCTAGAACCCCCACTAACCTGTGGTCGCTGCGGCCGCTCTCTCCTCCACCTCTGCCTCTGTCTCGATGCACTGGCTGGTGGTCGATATGGTCCACTACCCGAGGATGAAGGCAAACCGGAAGTATCAGAACTCTGCCTCTTTGAAGGCCCCTGACTCGGTCCACCCTCCTCAAATCGTCTAGGCTGGTACCTCTGCTGCCTCTCCTTCTCGACGTCCTCACCTCGGAGTGATGCACTAAAAAATTCATCAAAGTTGTTCCGAGGCATCATAGTCAGAGTCCCCTTGATGTTCAAGTTCAAACCCAGCTCAAACCTGCGACACTTGGCTTCCTCAGTAGCCACCATATCACGCGCAAAACGAGATAAGCGGGAAAACCTGTCCCGATACTCAAGCACAGACATACTGCCCTGTCTCAAGTTCGTAAACTCCTCATACTTGCGCTGTTGGGTAGCCTGGTTGAAATACCTCCGCATAAACAAATCACGGAACAAAGTCGACGGAGTATCAACTGGAACTCTGTCGGTGCTAACCCACCAAAAGTATGCATCAGACTCAAGTAATCCGACTGCTGCCACTGTCATCTGCTAAGGAGTAAACCGCAGACGCTTACATACACGTTCAACCTGAACCACCCATGCCTCACATATCTCTGGATCAGCTGAACCCGAAAACACAGTTGCACCAGCAGTACGAGCTTTGACCACAGGGTCAAAACGCTCTTCCAAACGCAGCACTTGCATTACAAGTCGTGCGTCTGGCGATCCTCATCAGGATCTGCTTCCCGATCAACACGGGGACCACGTCGAGGAGGCATCCTATTGATACAAGACAAGCATTAGGTACAAGTAGAAAGAATGTAATCATGAGACCGCAGATATTTGAGAACACACAACACCCGAAGTATTGATGAGTACCGCTAGCCAGTCGGGTCATCACTCCAGACATGCTGTACAAACTCAGATACCCTAAGCGTCACAACTACTAGAGTCTATAGAATCTGACAACCTAATGCTCTGATACCAAGCTGAAAGGACCCAACCCCGATTTGGTTTCCTAAACCGGAATCAAACCCCTACTGAAAACACGAACCAACAAAAATCTTAAAAATTTCGGCAGAGTAACGTTACTAACGCAGAATTGCCATAACCTGCACCCGAAAAATAACACTTCATCCTATGCCACAAAAGCCAAACCGTGGGCACCAATCCCATCCGGATTTCTCAATATCATTTCAATATCAATAAACAGTAAACAAACTGTAATATATAATATATCCGAGAAAATCCGTATAAAACAGGTATCAGAATGCATCAGAGCGACCTCTAGTGTAAATATATACAATATATATATACATCAGTAGGCGAAATAAGAACCTACTAGAAAACACAGGTAGCTCGAATCACTAGCCTCCCACCACGACGTGAAACACCAGAACTTGAACTGCAAACTGGGCACGGAAACCGAAAAGCCCAGGGGAAAGACATAAAAATCGTTAGAGTGAGTGGACAAAAATAAATGTCTTTCACCAGATGATACATGTTAAAATAACATATGCGAGTCCAGGTAAATAAATATAATAAAGTACACGAGGTAAACTCATACTCCTCCAGCGTACTGAGCATGCAAGTAAAAATCCCACGGGGTCGCTCATAGACAAACTTGTGCTAGTACAGTCCGAATCACGGGATCCCAGACCCACACGTGATTCTAGCCAGAAAGGCCTCAAGTCAGGGTATCTGTTTCCACCCGGAACTACATCGGCACAAGAAACAGATATCTGTACCCACCGGAAACTATATCGGCACAAGGTACAGTTCCCCCCTGGTAGGCACCCTCGGGGATCAGCCGGGATGCGAGTGTATCGATACAACAACATAAACTGTGACTGTACTCTGTGTAAACCAAATCGTAAATCGTTCGATGCAAATGCGTAAAGCAATATATAAATGCATATTCATAATACATAAATATATAAGCATAATCGTATAACACATGCTCATATAAATAATAATCTCGTATGCATGCTCATGCTCGTAAAACGTGTATAAAGACTCGCGATTATCAGTGAAAAAAAACGGTCCACTCACAGGTGAGCGAAACGCGAACTCGCGCTAATCTCGTGACCCGGCGGAATATCCCTCGCCCGAAACACGATCTCGATCCCCTGAATAACCATAAAACACACCTGATCAAAATCATAGTCCACAACTCTGTACTTAACCACGGAAACCAACCGTTCCCGGAAACATATAAAACTGTATAAAACAATCGACTGAATTCCCGAAATCTCAACTCAAAACCCTCGACTGAAAATCCGATACCCAAATCAATTCAAAAACCTCAAGGTGACGATCGGAGCGCAATTACGAGAAAAATGACATTAAAATCATCGAAACTGAAAAGTTGACTTTCTCGCCGGAGCGCCGCCGCCGGCGGTGGTGCGCCGTCAACGGAGAGTTTCTCCGGCGAGGAAGTTCCAGTTTTCAAGATCACAACCAGCCTAACCTTTTCCTCAACTACCACAAAGTCCAAATCTCACCGGAATCCTACCATTTCAGCTTGAAACCGAAACAAAATCCAACTTCGGCAACCACCACGGGTTCACCGGAAAACTCATCCTCAACCCAATTAAACCTTTGGGGAAGCATCCCTGGGGCAAGGGGAGTCAAAACCCCCACTTCCCCACCACCGTGGCTCGCCGAAAAGCCACCCCCCGTGACCGGCGAATTCCGGCAAACCGACCTGAATCGGACTCCACTAAAACTCAATCAAATCTCACAATTTCAAACATAAAACAGCTTAGAAACTCAAGGGGAAGCGATCCATACCCACAACGTGGCCGGAGGTGGCCGAAAAATTCAAGTCGGCCGGCGAAGACCAAATGGGAAAGTCCTCCCTCCACGGTCAACGGTTAAACATCCAAAAATGGAAAGTCAACGCTGGTCAACATTTCAAACAGTGTTTTCGACAATCTTACGACTATTTCCGATATTTATACTTGTGTCTCGGGACGATCATCGATTCAAAACGGATAACCATTAAGATTCGGATAAATACGAAACGAACGGATAAACTCGTCGAAAACTGAAACTTCAAATAATCATATTATATTCCTCGGTTATCGGAAAAATCATCCGGAACCACCCACGAGCTCGAAATCACGTACTCTACAACTTCCATGAAGAAACTCAATTCAAATTCTCGGCTGATAATTAAGTCGTAAACTAAATCGGCAAACCACAATTAACAACTAATTGCGATTACGCACTAACTCGTGGATTATGCTGTTTACTCAACTTATTTTGGTTCGGGTCGTCACAACAACTATCATGGTTTCTTGCTATTGTATCCTATTCAGAAGCACACAGCGTCTTAAGATAGATTATAAATACTCAATCATTTAAGCTTTCTAAGATGAGGTTGTGTGTTATGTCCTAGGTCGATAGACCCCCAACCTCCTTGACCAAGGTTTCGACTAGTGATGGGATCCCTGGACCACAATAGACTACTTATCTTTATTAGTGCTACTCAGTTTGTTTACTAAGGATCCATCAGTAGCTTTGCTTCTGATATATTGCTTTCTGAATTTTCCTTGTGTTATTTCTGTAGTTGTTTGCCTGTACGTTTTGTTTGGAGGTTTTTATTTTCTTGTTAATTCTTGAGAGATTGTTATCACTCTTTAGCTAGTATCACAACTTAGATGAAGCTTAATTAGGTGGATTATTCATACTCTCTTTTATGTTCTATTAATCACTGAAGAAAGTGCCGGGTACACAAATCTTGCTAAAGTATACATTGTATTTTCAATACTAAATGAATTCAATATCAGTTTGTTAAGAATTATATATGCAAACTTGTATATTGTTTGTAGTGGACGAAAAAAAATACAGTATTGAGACATTCCAAATAGTATTGCTCTAATACAGTTGTACAATGATTGGATTATATCCTTTATCTACCGAGCTTCTTCATCTGTGTCAAGCTCAAGTCCCTCTGCAGCTAAAAGTTGACCAATTATCTTTTTCTTATCTTCCTCTGCTTTCCTTCTCTTCATCTAAGAGCAACTCATAAGCAGCTTGAATCTTAATAAATCTAGCTTCAGCTGTTCCCCCCTCCTCTAATGTCCCTCTACCATCATAAACTTGAAATAGGAAGAAGAGATGGATCAATTCAGATAACGAAGACAAACTTTAAACAAAACACAAGTAGTCCAAAATAATGCAAACTTATCTATCTTCCTAATGGCATTTGGTCATGATCAAGCTTCCCAACCGTTTAGTAGACATAGAAATATAGCAAAAAAGTTCAGCAACTAAAACCAAAGAACTTTTTCAAACAATTCTTGAAGAGTAGGTCATACATCCTTTAACATCGTGACTCGTGCTCCACACAACCAAACAGAAAGCAGACCCATTGGCTTCAGCTACTACAGCAAAAAAATACTCTTTCTCTCTCCTCTGGTAAATTCTTTCACCCCAAAATCAATCTGTTTAAAATTCAACAATTTTTCTTCATGGGTTTTGATAATTAGATGATAATTCTACATGGGTCTTGATTGGTTTTGGTGCTTGACTAAGATATCCGTAGAAAGATTAATACTTTCTTCTTGGTTTTTTTGTGTTGCTAGTTTCATTTGTTGGTATTTTAATTTTGGATTTATCAGTTCTAGTTCTTGTGCTTTCTGTTTTACCAGACTATTTGGGTGTGTTGTTTGAATGGATCAATATACAATTTAGTGAATCCATGACAAAGAAATAGACCAATAATTAGTAATTTGATGTAAAGGAATTGAACTAGAAGATGTTTTGTAGTAGCTAAGTGTATTTGTTGGTTTAAAGGTTATGACTCAGTATTGTTTTGTGAATTGTGATAGTTTAGTTACATGTACTACTATGTTGATCATCAAAGTTTGTTTAGATAACAAAATCTGAAGCTGGATTAATGAGTTCTATTATACTTTTGACATGGAGATGGACGGAATGTTTTTTACATGGAAACATGATTTGGGTTTTTGTCGTGTGATTGAATGCAGTCAATCTCAAAATGGCTCCAACAAATGGGTTAGACATTCGGAAAAGAAACGCTGGATGTAGAAATAAAATCCTTTTTGACTCAGCTCCACCTCTGAAGAACAGCGGTGATGTCACTCAAAAACTCGAGGAGTTTGTGACGAGAAATTCATCACATTCGAGCATTCACTTTAATACTCTGTCATATTTATATTTCTCAATGTAGGTCCCTTATTACAGGGTGCTGAAACTAATTTTATGTTGGTTTATGATTTTGCTTCAATATGTGATGTAGAAAGTGGAGAAGGAGCTAGAAGAGTGGTATGTGTGACTTCAGGCGGCACCACGGTTCCATTGGAGCAACGATGTGTTAGGTACATTGACAACTTCAGCTCGGATCACAGGGGAGCATCTTCCAAAGAGTAAACTTCCTTACATATCAGTTAATGGATCATCTTTGATATTTAAGATATTGATAGGATTTTTTTGGTAATGATGTAGGTACTTTTTGAAGGCAAGTTATGCTGTTATCTTTCTTTATCGCAGGTAATATATCTTTGAATTGATTTATACATAGACTATGTTTATTCAAATCAACAATTTTGCATGGTACGTGAGAAATTTCAACTTCTTATTTGTCATCTATTCATTTATGCAGAGGAACTTGCCAACCATATTGCATATCTCTTCCCGATGATCGGTTACTTGAATGTCTGGATGTAGTGGATGAGTGAAATATTCAAGTTCTGTACTTTGCTAATGTACCTTATGATCGAACATGAACGTGGTGTAAAAGCTAATTTTACAGAGTATTACATAAATTTTCTACTTGAAGTGGTCATAATATGTAAAACATATATACATTGTACATTTTCTGCGTGGTTATGCCAATTAGAGACTAAATACCATGGTCAAACTAAAGATAATTTCTGAAGTAACTTATAGTCATTGAAAGCTCAACGATTTTGAAGAGTATTATATGATTTTGTTTTTCATATTCACAGTTCGGCCTTCCCATTCTCAAGCACTCAGGGGCGTCATCAGTAAGACTCATGTTGTATGGCCTGAACAGCTGGAAACAGTTTCGGAGATTCTATTACAGAAAGCTGATATGTCTCTCAGGAAGTACAACATGCATATGGTTGTGGCAAATGAGCTTCTGAACAGGAAATAAGAGGTCGTAGTTGTCACAAGCTATGAAAAGCTCTCAGTCCTCCGAAATGAGTCATTAGGTGTTCATGATGTGAAGAGCGTTATTATTGAGCTTCTTGTGGAGAAGCATTCATCTTATGTTGAGAACTCTAGTAAGTGATTAAGATTGTTGACCGAACAATATCAATCGAAAAAGTTTAGTACTTGCAATACGAGGTTTCATTTTGTTGTGGTATTTGATTTAGATATTTTATTAAATATTTAGAGTGTAAGAAAAATGAGCAATGGAGAAACAAGACTAATCGTACAAGTCTTTGGATTGATGGTCGGCTTTGTGATATCGTTTAAATGCTCTCCTACCTTTAAAGGGAAATGGGGTTTTGAACTTCTCAGATCAAGGTGAGCATAAAAGAACTACATTTTTATGCACAAGTGACACAACTCTTCTGTTATAAAATCTTATAAGTGCTCTGCTACATAATAAAAATTGTAAAATTAACCAACTTTTTTAGTTTGGTGAACCTCGACGGTGCGAGAGAAATGTATTGAACATAGAATATATTACATCGAACTAGGACATATATGAGATTTATACCTTACCACTACATAGAATAGATTACTCAAACAAAAAATAGAAACTAGTTAATATCACACTTGATTCTTAAAAATGATAGACAAACAACAAAGTCTAAATTTACAGTGAATCTCCATCATATCAAGTCCTCCTCCTATCGAAATGACCAACCTTCAATGCAATCGCCAGTGCCATTTTATCTTTGATGGCACCAAAGAAACGAAAATAGGCATACCTCCATGAGTACTTCACAAGCAATGTACCACAAATCACCCAAAATCCTAGGGTGAACCCGAGTATGATGCTAACATGCAAATCCAGCCTTCCATTGTCATCTCCATCTTCATCACTTTCATCACCAGTTGGATTCTTCGGCGAAGGCGCAGTATCCTCCGAGCACTTACTTGAAATAGGAGGGCACAAAGATTAGGATTATCAGCACAAACTGATGGCCCACTGTTGGAGAAAAATAGACCCTTTACACTTATTGAATTAAGATCTAACTTATAAATGCAAAGTATCTCCACACCCGTAAGTATACGGGGCAAATTAGAGTATTTGTAGGAAGTTGAGTGTCCCACGAAGATTAGCCACTATAACTCCCTAGATAGAATGATTAACGATTTGATTATGGACACAACTACACACTAACTTGACACTAAATGAAAAGTAGAATGTGGATGTGTGTATCTCACCCTACCAAATCCTTTGGAGACTTGGCATTGTGAGGGGTGATTGAATTACAATGAGTCACTATACAAGTTTGATTGGTTGGTTGATTACACTACAATGCGCAAACGAAAATAGCAAACAAATTCAATATAAGGAAAGCTGGTCAACTAGGGAAATTCCCACTAACCATATGATGCATCAAAAAATGTCCCAGTTTATGTATTGGATTAAAGTCTGTTCACACAAGTTAATGTCCAAATCGTGACCTTTTGAGTCATGTTTGATTTTAAACCCAAGTTCGTAGGTCATTTCGAACTTTAGATGACTTGAGCCTAACATTGAAATATTTCGTGAATCAGAACTAGGACCTAAACCATTTTGGGCTTGCATCTCGATCATATGTCACGTTGTGAAGTCAACAAGCATATCGTGTGATATATATAGAATGTTCCCATTCTCGAATCTCTATTGGAGAATCCAAGAGAAAGTCTATGTGATTCCCCCAACTCGCACCTATTGGGTTACGAGTCAAGTGAGTCTACTATTAGCCACAATAACCTTTTAAATTTAATGTGTGCTTGAATAGTCTCCCTCAATTCTATTGAGACTCAAAGAAGCTTTAGTCCATACTAAGTGCTAAGGCAACCAAGTCTCAAGGTAAACCTCTTAGAAAATACCCTAATCATGCATGTTTACATGCTCATCTAGCTTGAAGTGAGTAACTAATTCAATTAAGGTCCATTTTTAGTCTCTTTACTCATACATTAACTTAAATACAGTCAACACATGCATAAGTAAAACTAAACATGAAGCTCAAGCACAATAAACATCCACAAACACACAATTGCTCATTCACAACACACAATTATATAACATACACTAAAATCATAAATCCTGCATAATCCAAGACATCATTTGAGAACCCTAGACTCCCAAATAAAACTACTCACTACACATAATTTAAATCAAGTTTAAATACATCAATAGAGTAAATAGGATGAAGAAATAACCAAGGAATCACCCCAAAGCAAGCCAAGCTTCTTCAAGTCCACCATTATGCTTCTAACTTCACCTTCTTTGCTCCAAAGTGTCTTCAAGTTTGTAGATGAGATAAGGGAGGAAGATTGAAAGATAAATCTAGCTTCTCTCTAGAGAACTCAACAAAGAACCCTATAGAGAAGCTAGAGAGAAAAAGGGCTCAAACTTGGAAAAAATGAGTGAAATGAAGTGTGTTGTGTGTGGGTGAGAGAGGAGCTCGAATTTGGCTGAGTTAGGAGGCTCAATTTCTACCCTAGGATGATAATAAAAGAGGAGGTGGAAGATCTAAGAGTGACATCATGAGGTCCAACTTCTTCTCTTTTCTCTAAATCAGATTGGTAAGCATAAATGGGTAAGCCTCCATTAGGCTGGACTCCATGTGATTGGGTTGACCAAGGTGAGCTGGCCGACTGTGCCAAATTCTGGTGGGTTTCGGACAACTTCCGGCGACTACCAGTGAGGCTATTTCGTCATTTTCTCAAAGTTACTCCAAATTCTCTTGTGACCTCGGAAATGTATACGTTTTCTCCAAAAAAAATAATATTTAATGTATTTTCGAGCCAACTCCACATTTCCTAACAAGAACAGGAAACATCATAAGAACAATGCTTTATTTATAAAAACAAACTATAAGCATAAAGTTAGATAAGCACATAATTATGGTCCTAACATCCGCTATAAGTTTGGATGCTTTGGAGTTGAGTGCTTGTATGAATCCTTCCGGATAACTTGATGAAAGATAAGTTCAAGTGAGACAATGATGTTAGAGACGACAAACTCTGAGGAATTGATCCTGAAAGGTTGTTGTTTGAAAGATCAAGTGTTTCCAACTTCTTCATATTTCCAATGTTTGCCGGGATACTCTCACTCAATTGATATCTTGACAAGTTCAACATACCTAATGCAAGCAGGCCGCATATACCTTCAGGGATTTCACCTTCCAAATTTTTTGATGAGAGATCAATGAGTTTACCAACTCCAGAGTGATGTTGTATACGAGTTCTTGTCCCTTGGCCGTCACATTTGCTTTCTCAAAATAGTGTCAAGATAATTACTCTCCAAGTAGGTGCTGTTTTGGAATAGAGAAAAAGGAATTGAACCCGAAAAGTTGTTGCTACTTAGGTTCAAAATCACCAGTGAGCTCAGAACACCCATTGAAGATGAGATTTTTCTAGAAATTTTGTTGTCTGCTACATCCATAACTAATATATCTTCCCACTGATTCACTACAAGAAAAGAGGACTTAGACGACGGAACAGTATTAGTTCCGTCGTCTAAGTTACACTTAGACCTCGGAGATTTCTCCGTGGTCCAAGTCACACTTAGACGACGGAGATGTAATTCTCCGTCGTCTAAGTGTTACTTGGACCACGGAGAAATCTCCGAGGTCCAAGTAACACTTAGACGACGGATGTGAAATTTCTCCGTCGTCTAGGTAAGAACCTGGACCTCGGAGACTTCTCCGTGGTCCAGGTTATCACCTGGACGACGGAGAATTACATCTCCGTCGTCTAAGTGTTACTTGGACCTCGGAGAAATCTCCGTGGTCCAAGTAACACTTAGACGACGGAGATGTAATTCTCCGTCGTCTAAGTGTGACTTGGACCACGGAGAAGTGATCACCTGGACAACGGACCGACACGTCGTGGTGTAAGTTCCACTGAAACGACGTACCGACACCTCCGTCGTCTAAGTGAAGCATTATATATATAGGCCATGCCAAACTCTCTTAGCTTCGATCATTCCATTATATTTTCTCCCGTGGGGAATTTTTGAGATCGAAGGAGAAGGAGAAGGCCGGATTAGGCTAGGCCGGGGCTAGAAATTAATTAAAGGATCGGATCTCCGGTGTTCGATCACTAGCTAGCTTAATTAACTGCAGATATCGAGAAGGCCAGCAGGTACGTACGTAGGCAGTTAAAATTTGCATGATTAAATATATATATATTTAGGGAAACCGTACGTGCGTACATACATGCATGAATGTTAATTAGCTATATATACAGATTAAATTACGTACGTAATTTGATGGATCGATGTAGATCGAGTACGTATAATTAATGGTAAATTAATGGACTAATATATATATATGTAATAATTATTTTTTTTTGCATATTTTGTAGCAGTATGGACAAGAGTTGGATGAAGTTAAAGAATAGATGTGATGTCCGGTATATGGATGGAATTAGCGAATTTGTGAATTTTGCGATAGAACATGGTCATGGAAAGAAGCGTTTCAGGTGTCCGTGCCAGAAATGTCTTAATTGTCAGTATGCGGAGGTTAATGTTATGGTGCAACACCTGTACGAAAATGGTATGATGTGGAGTTACACTACATGGAGCGAGCATGGTGAAGCAGTAGAGTTCAGCGCAGCAGACTTCAGCTCAGGGTACAGTTACCATGGTGCCTCATCCAGCGGCAGTGGTGCCGGACCCCCAGCTTGCAATCCAACTGTAGATTTGGTCCATGATGCGTTTCCGGGATTTAGTCATAGTGGACACCAACACCAAGACGGAGGTTACAGTACCACTCATGAGCATGATGACACATTCCCCGCTGCTAGCTTGGCCACTGACACCAGTGAGATGGATAAGTACAACCGGATGCTACTTGAAGCGCAGACCCCGGTGTTCCCTGGATGTCGAGAGAATGTGTTGCAATATGTGATGGAGCAAATGAAGATAAAAGTGAAGCACAAAATGTCAGTCAGTGCTTTTGACGAAATTCAGGAGCAAATATGTAAGTTGCTTCCTGATGATCACAATCTTCCTAAATCTCATTATAAGGTTAGAAATATCTTGAGCAGCCTCGGCCTAAAGTACAGGATAATTGACGCATGTCCGAATGATTGTGTGCTATTTTACAAAGAGTATAAAGATTTGGACTATTGTCCCGTATGTGGCCAGTGCAGATTCCAGGTGAATAGGAAGAGTTCGAAAAAGAGAATTCCTGTGAAAGTTGTTCGATATTTTCCCTTGATTCCCAGATTGCAGCGCCTGTACATGTCTCTACACACAGCAGAGGCGATGCGATGGTACGCAGAAAAGCGAATAGATGACGATGTCCTGCGACACGCCGCGGATGGGGAGGGTTTCAAACATTTCGACAGAGAATTCGGAAACTTTGCTGCAGAGGTTAGAAATGTTAGACTCGGCCTATCTACAGACGGATTCAATCCTTGGGGAAGTAATAGCTCCGCCGTAAGCACTTGGCCAGTAATTCTGATGCCGTACAACCTGCCTCCGTGGATGTGCATGAACAAGGAATTTAATTTCCTTACTGTACTAATTCCAGGTCCTAAATCTCCAGGGAAGTGCTTAGATGTCTACCTCAGACCTTTGATCGACGAGCTGAAACTGTTGTGGGAAAATGGAGTCCCAACTTATGACAAATTCACTGACACGATGTTCACGATGAGGGCTGCCGTAATGTGGACGATCAGCGATTTTCCAGCGTATGGGATGTTGGCAGCGTGCAGGACAAAAGGATATAATGGATGTCCTATATGTTTGGACGACGTGAACTCTAGTTGGCACGCAGGGAAGGTGTGTTACTTGGGTCACCGTAGATGGCTCCCTCACGACCACCCTTGGCGACAGGATGAAGCTCATTTCGACGGGACGGTAGAGAACAATCCTAAACCCCGTAGTTGGTCGGGCGAAGAGATTTTAGAGAGGTTGAGCTATTTCGACTTTGGTGTGTTGACTAACGACGCGGATGTAAAGAAATGCAATCCAATTCCTCCACATGATCTGAGCTATTGGGATCACAAGAGTATATTCTTTGAACTCCCTTACTGGTCGAAGTTGAAGCTGAGGAACAACTTGGACGCGATGCACATAGAAAAGAATGTGTGCGACAGCGTGGTGGGAACAATTCTCGGTATTAAGTTCAAGACTAAAGATACTCCCAAAGCGCGCAAAGATTTGGAATCAATGAATCTACGTCGTCCCTTGTGGTTGAGGAGGGATAGGAAAGGAGTGTACAACAAGATGCCAGCTGCACCGTACACAGTGAAGCCGACACTTAGACGTTCTGTATTTCACTGGTTTAAGGGCGTTCGTTATCCGGCCACGTATGCAGCTACTATAACTGGAGCAGTGGACGAGGTGCAACACAAGTTTGTTGGTCTAAAGACACATGACTATCACGTTATGCTGCAACGTCTGATTCCAGTGGTAATTCGACCATATTTGCCTCGCGACGTCGTAGAACCAATAGTGGCATTGTGCAGATGGTGGCAGAGGTTATGCGCCAGAGAATTAAAGAAGTCAGATGTCGTGGAATTGCAACAACAAATTGTGCACATCATTTGCAAACTAGAGAGGATTTTTCCTCTTGCTTTCTTCGACATAATGATTCACCTAATGATCCACCTGCCCGAGCAGGTTCTCATTTCTGGTCCGGTCCAGTACACTTGGATGTATCCTCAAGAAAGGTACGTACAACTAATTAATTATACAGGTTTTTCGATTCATAATTTGTTCCACTGGAGATTACTAGCTAGCTATATGCATGTACTTATTTTTATTGTACGTTTGATTAATTTTGTAGACAGCTTGGACAGTATAAGTCATTCGTCAAAAACAGGTCGGCTCCGGATGGCTCCATAGCAGAGACATACCTAATGCATGAGTGCGTTACTTACTGCAACAGGTACCTCAAAGATCCACCACCTCCAACTGCCTCCGATCCCAGTGCCCGCATCAATCTTTCTGTCGTCACCAATGTCGTCCGACCGTTTAGAGGAGTATTAAAGGAAACGTTAACACAGGAAGAACTTATTGAGGCACATTGGGTAGTGTTACGAGACTGTGACGAAGTTGAGCCGTACATGATGTCATACAGGGAGAGGCTTCAGGCGTTATATCCAGACAAGAGTTCGGCGTGGATTGAGAAAATGGTTAAGAAAAAGTTCCCCGATTATTTCTTCCAATGGGTACGTATTTAGTGATTTATATACATATTGAGATCATGCATGTTTAATTTGTAGAAAGTAAACCCTTACATTTTTCCATTTTCGCAGATGATTGATCTGCAAAAATCCGAAAACCACGGGGGGTGGTGGTCTTGGCCAAAGCACTTGCTAGCAGGGAAGCCGATTAAACACTATATTTATCCGGGATGTTTTGTGAACGGTGTGAAGTTCCATTCATTGGCGCGAGATGAAGGAAGAAGAACACAAAACAGTGGGATAGCGGTTGGGAAAGACCCTGATCTATATTACGGAATGATCGTATATGTGGTTCAGCTATGTTACGGGAATGATGTCAACGTTTTCCTATTCAAGTGCAGATGGTTCAAGCGTACAAAGGAAGACCTGGGACTTTTATCAGTCGATACAAACTCAAGCTGGTATGAGGATGAGCCTTTCGCTCTCGCCACCTTAGTTAGGCAGGTGTTCTATCTCGACGATCCGAAAGCTGGTGACGGGTGGAAAATAGTGAACCAGATCTCTCATCAAGGAGTTTGGAATACAGAGACAATTGAAGGGACACCGGCGACGACTGAAGATGCTGCTGAACCAGACAGAGACATTCCTGCCTATCAAGAGCCTAATATTTCTGTCATCCGCTCCGACATAATGGACCTGGTTCAAGACGGTGAACGGTTACCCATGCCTGATGGTTGTACAGATCTAACTGAAGAAGAGATCATTGAGGTAGATGAAGAAGACGTGCAGGATGAGGACGATGACGACGACTCTGGTTATTCCTCGGACGATGTTGAGTACGATGAGGAGGATGAGCAATCGGATAACGGTGATGATGATGATGACGATTATGACGAAGAGTACGGTCACACGACGAGGATCATTACTTGGTAAACCCTAATTTATTATTGTAATATATATATGATCGATCGATGCATCGTAAAAAGGTGAAAGATTTCTATTATGTCGAGACTTTAAGATTCCTCGTCCAGCTTTGGTTGGTTTTATTGTTTTTAAATACTATTTATGTATAAATTGGATTAATTATGGGTCCCTATATATGATTATATATATTGACTTGTGATAGTATTATTGAGAGCACAAATATTGTAGTATATATATATAAAAGTTGTTTGTACCTGGACTAACATCGATCTCCGCCAGCTTAACTTCCTCAGATTTTAAGTCGACTTCTCTCTGTTTCAATTGAATGTCTTTGGACTGTTTTTCTAGTCCCGGCCCCTCTCTTTGCTTTCAACTTCATCGGTGTATTCTCTGATCTTATTAAAAGTAAGCTGAAGCTGCTCTACATTTCGCTCACGCAGCCCTTCAAACCCTAAATCCTAGACCCTAAATGTAGCAGATCGGATCGATCGATCATTTTTTTAGTTATATTCTTGAATGAGAATAATTGAACGAACATACAAATGACCGGGGACGACCTAAACCCTAAACCATACGGCCCTAACCCCTGAATTCAGGGTTTTTACACTTGGACGACGGATACAGTCATTCTCCGTCGTCTAGGTACACACTAGGACGACGGAGAATGTCGTCTCCGTCGTCCAGATGACAAACCCGATACCCTAAACCCTAAGGACCCCTAACCCCTGAATTCAGGGTATATTCACCTGGACGACGGAGACAGTCGTATATATACCCTAAACCTAAGGACCCCTAACCGAGAACGGAGAAATTAATTGCAGATTCACCTTTGGCGCCAAATCTCAATCTCATATAAAACCCTAGCTAAATCTTGGACCCTAAATCTAGCAGTTCGGATCGATCGATCAATTTTTTAATTATATTTTTGAATCAGAATAATTGAACGCACACACAAATGACCGGGGACGACCTAAACCGTAAACCCTAAGGCCCTAACCCCTGAATTCGGGGTTTTTACACTTGGACGACGGAGACAGGCATTATACCTAACCCCTAAACCCTAAATGACTGTCTCCGTCGTCCAAGTGACAAACCCTATACCCTAAACCCTAAGGACCCCTAACCCCTGAATTCAGGGTATATTCACCTGGACGACGGATACGACATTCTCCGTCGTCCAAGTACACACCTGGACGACGGATATTAGCGTCTCCGTCGTCCAGGTGTCTACTTGGACGACGGAGAATGTCGTATCCGTCGTCCAGGTGTAAATTTCGTAATTTTTTCTAAGACAACGACCATCTAGACCATCTTCGAATGCGTATTCTTTTCGTCAAGACTTTAGAGTAGTATATTCTTGGTGTGTGAGCTTCGACGGTTCGAAAATCGGAGTTGCGAAATGTCCTGTATCCACGTTTCCGGTTTGTGAAATTCTCGGTTTTGCGGTTGACTGTGCCGATGAAACCCTTCCCGAACTTATTATTTCCTGGTCCTTTATAGTAATTATATATTATGTTACGACGAACATATCCAACGGTTGTTTTGTCCAAATTCAATTTCGTTAGTACTCTGCTGCAAATCAGCAACTACTCATGAACACTAAAGTCTTAAAGATTAGTCGATACTTAACAACTTTCAAAACGTAAAATTATTCGGCGGTTCAAATTTATCTGTTTATATATACGATGCGTTCATCGATATTGTACGACTATTTCACTCGAATGACAGATCGCTAAATTCCTAGCGAATTAATTTAAATATTTTTTTTGCATAATTTGAACCTAGACGACGGATACGGTCATTTTCCGTCGTCCAAGTGTTCACCTGGACGACGGAAAATTACCGTATCCGTCGTCTAGGTTCAAATTACCATGGCGGTTCGAATCTTAAATCTTAAACGTACTTAATTAATTAGCGTAAATTCTCCGTCGTTGTAATTATTATGGTAAGTAGGTATTTTAACACCGTACGTACTCTTAGGTTTAAATGGCTCCGCCAAAGATCACATCCGGGAAGAAGAAAGCCCAACAGGAGTCAGAAGATGAGATGCTCCAAATGTTGGCGGCCCAAGTCGGTTGGGTTCAACCGCAGGTAGACGCCCTCAATCCGGGGCCTTCTGGGGAAATTCCCTCTGCCCCATTTCTCTCAAGCGGTGATGACGTCGACCCCTTTTCAACTCCGACGCCCGGTACCGCTTCAACGGGAAGTACTCAGGCGTCTTCGACGGCCGAGTCTATCATGTACAGCGTCCGCCGTAAGCAAAGGAGGGCCCCCACTGACCCCCAACCGAAAAAGACTCGGGGTCTCGTTAAAGGTGGAAAGGCGGAGAAAATTTGCAAGGCGACCGGGAGCAAGATCGCCTTGCCTTACGACGAATTCACCGGTGGCCCTCCCACACCTCAGCTAGCAAGTCTCTCGGCTCATAGCATTGGGTCGATTGTTCGTAACCGGGTTCGTATCACTGCCCCTACTTGGAGGGAGGTGCCGGATTCGGAGAAGGCGAAAGTCTTTAAGGATCTTTCGGTACGTAATACGTACAATTTTAGTTATTATATACTATTTTTAATATTAGTTATATATAATTTTATAATATATACGATTATAATTTCCAATTTATTTCTGATAGGAACAATTTGCGGTGGATCCGGATCCGGCGATGTTGAGGCATATCAACCAAACCGCCAACAACATCTTCAAAGATTGGAAGTACAGGCTCCATCAGTACTTCCGAATTAACGGTCCCGTGCCTCCCCCCGAAGAGCTGCGTGGGGATAGAGAAGATGAGTGGGAGTGGTTGTGTAACCACTTTGCCGATGAGCAATTTCAGGTGTTAATTTACTTTTTTTATTTCAATTAAGATAATTGAATACTCTAAATTTTAGTTACTTATAAATTTTTTAATGATTTCATTATGTTGTGTAACAGAAATTCTCCGGTGTCAACAAAGCCAACCGGGGGAAGAAGGACAAGCACCATACTTCCGGCGCCAAGCAACTCATTCAAATTGCCAAGGAGCACAGGGATAAGGGCTCCAAACACCCTTATCTCGATGCAAGCGTAAGCGCGTACGTGACGCCTGGGCTCGATAATGAAGCGAGTCAACGCGGCGTAAGTCATATATATATATGTGTGTGCGCTAATAATTATAGTAATTATTATTTAAATATTATTTCATTATAATAAATTTATTATTCTTTTGTAGGCAAGAGTGATAGAGCGTGCGCAGGAAGAATTGGCTAACACTCAGCTTGCGTTCCCAGATGTGCCGCTAGAAGACCTGCCTCCTCTATCTGTGGAGAGCCAAATAGCAATTGCGGATGAGGTCTACGGTCGTAGAGCTGGCAAGGAGGTTAGGCACTTCGGGCCTAAGGTGGTTCGAGATTTGTCGACCTCTGAGTCATCATCTACGGGAGGTTCGGGGCGGCGGAGAAGTTCTCAAGCTGCGGCAGCCTATGAAGAGGCTCGAATCGCACGGGAGGAGAATATTGCCATGCGCCAAAGAATGGACCAGCAAGACGAGCGAATAGCCCAACTCATCGCCCTTATGCAACAAGCTCAAAGACAATGTCAACCTCCTCCGAACCCATTCCCCGACGACGACGACCCGGCTGGAGGCGGAGGACGAGGCGGCGCATCTGCTCCTCCAGTGTTTTAGCTAGCTAGTAGTTCATTATTTCGTTTCTTAATTTCCGCATTACGAACAATATTTTCATTTTTAATTATAGGTTTTTTCGATTATGTATGTACAAATTAATTTTAATTATTTTATTAATTTAGTGTATTTAATTAATTTAATTAATTTTTTTTCAATTAATATTAATAATATTTTTGAATTTAATTTTTTTTTTAAATTAATTTTTCACTTAGACGACGGAGATTAATGTCTCCGTCGTCTAAGTCACCACCTGGGCCACGGAGAAGCTAACAATCTCCGTGGCCCAGGTGGTGACTTAGACGACGGAGACATTAATCTCCGTCGTCTAGGTAACCACCTGGGCCACGGAGAAGCTAACAATCTCCGTGGCCCATGTAGGGACTTAGACGACGGAGATTAATGTCTCCGTCGTCTAAGTCACCACCTGGGCCACGGAGATTGTTAGCTTCTCCGTGGCCCATGTAGGGACTTAGACGACGGAGACATTAATCTCCGTCGTCTAAGTCACCACCTGGGCCACGGAGAAGCTAACAATCTCCGTGGCCCAGGTGGTGACTTAGACGACGGAGACATTAATCTCCGTCGTCTAAGTCCCTACATGGGCCACGGACGTTCTCCGCGGTCCAAGTGAACTTGGACGACGGAGATTAAATTCTCCGTCGTCTAAGTACTTAGACGACAGCACTTGGAGCACGTACCTTGGACGACGGATTTTCCGTCGTCCAAGTACTTAGACGACGGAGATAGGCACTTAGACGACGGAAATTCTCCGTCGTCTAAGTCACTTTTTCTTGTAGTGATTCCATTCTTGAGGGAGTTGTTCAGACAAGTTATTGCTTCTTAACACAAGGAATGAAAAGCTTGACATGTACACATAGACGGTGGTATCCTACCTATCAACTTATTCTCAAATAAATACAATTCCTCCAAGTTAGGCAACAGTTGATCAAAATTTGAGGAAATTGTCCTTGAAAATAAATTGTTCTCGAGATTGAAGGTGATGGAAGCATCACTAGACCAATGCAATGAAGGGCCCTAAAACCGATTATGACTCAAACCAATGCAGTACAGTTTTGGAAAATTCATGAAGGATGAAAGCTTGGCACGAATATGGTTGCGAGACAAATCCAATGACTGGATTTGGGGAGATATCTTTGAGAACCATTCCTTTGGTATGGAATCTGAGATTCATATGTTAACAAGGGAGACGTCCACTAATTCGGTTTGAGATTGATGCGACAACCCAAAGGTAGGGCCTACTCTACAGTTCACAATCAAAACATGGCGGAGCTTGAAAATAGGGATCCAATCATAGGTGAAATTAAGAAAAAGGGAAATATGTTGGTCTGTATTAATTGCAAAAGACTTCAACCTAATGAGATTGATGAAATGGGTTTCCGACATATTACCTTCCCATGAATTGAAAGACATATCTAGGTCAAATAGGTTAGAGAGTTGTCCCAATCTTTTAGGAATGGACCCATTCATTTGATTATCACTAAGGTCCAGTGATTCCAAGGAGGACAAGTTTCCAATAGATTCTGGAATTGGACCCGAAAAGTGGTTGTTAAAGAGCCGAAGTTTTTGCAAGTTCTTTAGCATGCCTTAGGTGGCAGGCAATTTACCCTCTAGCATATTGTATCCAATATCAAATGATTCTAGTCTAGAAATTGTACAGTTTGTCCAAACCACTGACAAAAAATTTTCCTGAAAGATACAACTTCCTTAAGTTGCACATAGTACCAATGAATATGGGAATTTGTCCTTCCATACCAATTTTTTCTAAATCAAGGACTTCAAGATATTTGAGGTTTGCAAGTTCAAAGGGCATGAGACTTGTAAACATATTGTTTGTAAGATCAGTTGTTTGAGGTTTGTAAGATTATAAATCCAGTTGGGAAACGAAGGAAGATGATTATATGCTAAATCAAGAACCAATAAGGCGGTCAAGTTCATTGAAGTCAACTGTGAGAGTAGTGTTTGAATTTGCCAATCAAGCAAATGAAACTCTAAAAGTGAAGGAGGAAGCAAATGAAGCCAACCTAGTCCTAGTCTGCCAACATCCAGAACTCCAAGATTGAGGTATTTCAGGGAAGAGAGGTGAGAGATCCAATTCAACTTATGTGAAAAAGAAAGATCATAATTCTTACTGAGGACAAGATAGTTCAACGTCGAGAGCATACCAAGAGAAGGGGGGATCTCTCCCCCAGTATTAGTATTTGAGAGATCGAGATACCTCAAACTTTGAAGCTTGTCGAACAAGTTAGGACCTGGTTTGCCAAGGGAATAGCCACTAAGATATAAGGTAATATAAGTCCTTCAGGCTAAACAAAGAGGGATTTATGTTACCTCTTAGGTAAAACTGATCATACTCGTATTCCCAGAAGTTACATGGATTCCCAAGATTAAGCATTGCAACGTGACCAGTGCGGTTGTTGCACGAGACTCCTCTCCTAGCGACAGCATTCATGATCCACCCAAGAAGAAAGCCTACTTGAATTAGAATCATTCAGATCTCCTTTGAAGCTGAGAAGCGCTTGTCTCTCCTCCTCCCTGCATATTAATAATGGTGATGGTTTCACACTGCTCGAAAGTCCAACAACGAAAGACATAGTTGTTGAAAGGACCCAACCCCGATTTAGCTATCTAAACCGGAATCAAACCCCTTCGAAAACACGAACCAACAAAAATTTTCCGAAATTTGGGCAGAGTTTCGTTACTAGCGTGGAATTACCTTAACCTGCACGCAGAAAAACACACTTCGTCCTATGCCACAAAAATCAAACCGTGGGCACCAATCCCATCCGGATTTCTCAACATCAATATAATCAACAAACAGTAAATATACTGTACTATATATATGTATGTCCAAGAAAATCCGTATAAACAAGTATCGGAATGTATCAGAGCAACCTCTAGTGTAAAATATATACAACATGTACATCAGTAGGTGAAACTGAAACCTACTGGAAAACACAGGTGACTCTGATCACTAGCCTCCAAACCGCGACGTGAAACACCAAACCTAAACTGCAACTGGGCACGGAAACCGAAAAGCCCAGGGGAAAGACAATAAACACGTTAGAGTGAGTGGACGAAAATAAATGTCTTTCACCAATTTATATATATGTTTAAAACAACATATGCGAGTCCAGGTAAATAAAATAACAAGTACACGAGGTAAAACTCATACTCCTCCAGTGTACTGAGCATGCAAGTAAAATCCCACGGGGTCACTCATGGACTCCTCCGTGCTAGTACAGTCAGAACCACGGGATCCCAGACCCACACGTGATTCTAGCCAGAAATGGCCTCAGGTCAAAGGTCTGCCTCCCCCCGGTAAAGACCTCGGGTCAGGAGTCACAGCCTCCCCTGGAAAAGGCCTACCATCGGGGATCAGCCGAGAGGCAAGTGTATCGATACAACAACGTAACCACGACTGTACTCTGTGTAAACCAAATCAAAAACATTTCGATGCAAATGCATGAAACAGCATATAAGTGTATGTATACTCGTATACGTATATCGTATAATCATAAAACACATGCTCATGTAATCCGTAATCTCAATACGCATGCTCAAGTTCATAAATCATATAAAAGACTCGCAATCATTTCCGTGAAAAGAAATTGTCCACTCACAGATCAGCTAGCGCGAACTCGCGCTAAACTCGTGGTCCGGCGGAAGTACCCTCGCCCGAAGCACGATCACGATCCAGATCTCGATCTCGATCTCCTGAACATTCACACAACATACTGATCAATAACGTAATCCACAACACTGTACTGATGCACGGAAACCAACTGTTCCCGGAAATACGAAATGTAGTGCAAAATGAATTACGGAAATCCCGAAATCCCCACTCGAAATCTCGACTGAAAATTGGCTAACCAAACCAACCCGAAAACCTCCGTACGATAACCAGGGCGCAATTACGAGAAAAACAACATTAATTACATCGAAATCTGAAAAGTTGACTTTTTCCCCGCCGTTGACCGCCGCCAGCGGCGGCGGCGCGCCGTCAACAGTGAAATCCCACGGCGGGAAGCTCCAGATCAGATCAGCTCAACCATGCGAACATCTTTCTCTTCTACCTCACAGACCAATTCTCTCCCTAACCCATTCAATTTCAACGAAATCCAACCGGATAACCCACCGGAAAAGCCATTCGGGTTCGATCCAAAACTCCACCAATTCTAAAACAAATCACATGGTAAGCTTCCTTGGGGCAAGGCAAGTCAAAGCCCTCACCCCTCGGCCACGGAGACTCACCGGAAAACGTCCCCCCGTTAGGTGCGATTTCCGGCGAGCTAACCCGAATCGGGTTCCACAAAACCCACACCAATTCCCATAGAACCAAAGCCACACATACACGAAATCATGAGAGGCATCGAACTATACCTGTCCCGTGGTGGATGGTGGCCGGAATCCGGTCGCCGGAGGTGAAATCCGAAACGGGAAAGTCACCCTTCTCTGGTCAACGGTCAACCCTTCCAAAAAGGGAAAGTCAAAGCCAAACTGAAATTTCCGACGATTTACGACTATTTTCCGACTTTTCGATATTTATACCCGTCCCTCGGGTCGATCAACGGTCCAAAACGAATATACGAAATGATTCGGATAAGCTCGAAACAAACGGATAAACTCGTCGGAACCCAAAACTTCAAATAATCATAAAATATTCCTCGGTCATCGGAAAAATCTTCCGAAACCGCCCACGAACTCGAAATCACGTGCTCTACCATTTCCGTGAAGATACTCAACCCAAATTCTCGACCGAAAACAAAGTCGCGAATCAAATCGGTAAATCACATAATATCGCAAAACTGCGACTAAACTCAAATCTCGAGAATCGTGCCAATCACACATCTGACTCTGGTTCGGGTCGTCACAAATCTACCCCCCTTAAAGAAATTTCTACCTCGAAATTTACGTACCTGTCAGGTGAACAGATGAGGATACTGCTCCCGTATACGCTGCTCGGTCTCCCAGGTGGCCTTCTCAACTGAGTGGTTCTGCCACAAGACCTTCACCAGTGGAATCACACGGTGCCTCAACTCCTGCTCACGACGATCGAGAATCTGCACTGGCTCCTCAACATACGATAAGTCCTCTCTGATCGGCAACTGCTGCGGGGCTATCACATGTGAAGGATCAGAGATGTACTTCCGCAGCATCGAAACATGGAAGACATCATGTACACGAGCCATCTCAGCCGGTAGCTCGAGTCTGTAAGCAACAACTCCAACCCTCTCCGTAATCTCATACGGACCAATGTACCGCAGCCGAAGCTTGCCACGCTTCCCGAAACGCACTACTCCCCTCCACGGAGATAGTTTCAGGAAGACCCAATCACCAACCTAGAACTCTAAGCTCTTCCTCCTCACATCCGCGTAACTCTTCTGCCGATCCTGGGCGATCTTCAACCGATCCCGAATAACCTGTATGTCCTCCATCGTGGTTTTCACCAAATCCAGACCAATGAGCCAACGCTCGCCCACCTCACTCCAACACAATGGAGTGCGACACTGCTTCCCGTACAAAGCCTCGTACGGTGCCATCTCGATACTGGCCTGATAGCTGTTGTTGTAGGCGAACTTAATCAAGTGTAACTGCTGATCCCAGTTTCCACGAAACTGCAACACACACGATCTCAACATATCCTCAAGAGTCTGAATAGTCCGCTCGGACTGCCCGTCAGTCTGAGGATGAAAAGCTGTACTAAATCGCAACTTCGTGCCCAACGCTCGCTGCAACGCCCGCCAAAACTCAGATGTGAACTGACTATCACGGTCAGAAACAATGGACACAGGTACTCCATGCAAGCGAACAATCTCCGACAAGTACAACTTGGCCAATCTACCCACTGATACCTTCCCTGGAAGTGCAAGAAAGTGTGCGGATTTCGTCAGTCGATCAACAATAACCCAAATGCCAGTGTTGCCCGCCGAAGTACGCGGCAACTGATAGACGAAATCCATCGTAATGTGCTCCCACTTCCAAACCGGAATCTCAAGTGGCTGTAACTTCCCTGCAGGTTTCTGCCTCTCCACCTTCACCTGCTGACAAATCAAACATCGACTCACGTACGCGGCAATCTCCCGCTTCATGTTGCGCCACCAATAGTACGCTCGAAGTGTACGAAACATCTTCGTACCTCCGGGATGCATCGCATACGCTGAACTATGGGCCTCGTCCAGAATCTCCTTCTTCAAGTCCTCGTCTCGGGGCACACATAGCCTGCCTCTGAACAACAACGTACCGTCGTCGCTCAATCGAAACTCTGTAAGCACACCATTCCGTATCATGGTCTTCTTGCCCAACAGGTAAGGATCTGAATCCTGTGCCTCCCGCACCTGATCAACCAACACCGGTCGAACCTGAAAACTGGCCAACAATGCGCCATCATCATCATATCCAAACACAACACCCGTAGCTCGAAGCTCGGCTAACATCGAAACTCTGGCCACACACATGTGAAACAACGAGGCTCCAGATTTCCGGCTAAGTGCGTCTGCCACAACATTAGCCTTCCCCGGATGGTACTCGAAAGTGCAATCGTAGTCGTTGATCAACTCCATCCATCGGCGCTGCCTCATGTTCAGATCCGGCTGCGTCCGCAAGTAGGTAAGACTCTTGTGATCAGTGAAAATCTTACACTGAGCACCATACAGGTAATGTCTCCAACTCTTCAACGCTAACACGATAGCGGCTAACTCCAAAGCATGCGTCGGATAGTTGACCTCATGCGGTTTCAGCTGTCTGGAACCGTATGCCACAACTCTGCCATGCTGCATCAACACACAGCCAAGGCCCAACTTCGACGCATCACTGTATACAACAAACTCACCATTGTCGTCTGGCAACGTCAGAACCGGTGCGGTAGTCAATCTCTCCTTCAGGAGCAAATAACTCTCCTCGCACGCATCAGACTACTCAAACTTGACGCCCTTCTTCGTCAACCTGGTCAGTGGTGTAGCTATCCGGGAGAAATCCTGTACAAACCGTCAGTAGTAGCCCGCTAAACCCAAGAAACTCCGAATCTTTGGCACCGTAGTGGGTCTGCTCCAATTCAGCATGGCCTCGATCTTGTCAGGATCAACACTAACTCCCTCGGTCGAAATCACGTGGCCCAGAAACTTCACACTATCCAACCAGAACTCACACTTGCTAAACTTCGCGAACAACTAATGGTCCCGCAAAGTCCGCAACACCGCTCGCAAGTGCTTCTTATGCTGGCCCACACTCCTCGAATAGATCAAAATGTCATCAATGAACACAATCACGAACTTGTCCAGGAATCGACGAAACACCCGATTCATCAAGTCCATGAAAGCTGCGGGGGCGTTGGTCAACCCAAACGGCATAACCAAAAACTCATAGTGCCCATACCGCGTCCTGAAAGCTATCCTGGCTACGTCTGAATCTCGGATCCTCAACTGGTGATATCCGGATCGAAGATCAATCGTCGAAAAGACTGATGCTCCCTTCAGCTGATCGAACAAGTCGTCAATCCTCGGCAACGGATACTTGTTCCTTACCGTAACCTGATTCAGCTTCCGATAGTCAATGCACAAACGCATGGACCCATCCTTCTTCCGCACGAACAACACCGGAGCACCCCACGGAGAAACACTCGGGCGAATGAATCCCTTCTCTAACAACTCTTGGAGCTGAATCTGCAACTCCTTCAACTCCGCAGGCGCCATCCGGTACGGTGTCTGGGATATCGGTCCAGTACCCGGCAACAACTCAATAGTAAAGTCGATCTCCCGCACAGGGGGTATACCAGGTAACTCTGCTGGAAACACATCCGAAAACTCAGACACAACCTCAATACTACCAAGGTCTGGCACTGCAGCTGTAGTGTCCACAACATGGGCTAAGTAAGCAACACAACCCTTCTTCATCAATCGATCCGCCCTAATCGCGGAAATCAAACACGGTAGGGAAGTGTTCTTCTCGCCGCGAAACAGTGTCTCGGGTAACCCTAGTCGTCGAAATGCGACCTCCTTCATGTGACAGTCGAACATGGCCCAATGCGACTCCAAGAAGTCCATACTCAAGATCAGATCAAAATCCACTATATCAAGCAACAATAAATCTGCGGCTAAACCATGGCCATCAATAAACACCTCACACTCCCGGAAAACCCAACTGATGCTCACAACCTCACCTGACGGATACAACACTCTCCACAACCCCGGAAGTGGAGATGCAGGTACCGTAGCCAATGATGACAGTCTAAATGATATGAATGAATGTGTGGCACCTGGATCTAACAATGCAACTACAGGAATACCAAAGACATGTAACGTACCGAAAACGACCTCCGGTAATGCTCTGCCCTCACGTAGAGTCATAGCATGAACCCTCGCCTGTCCGGCTGGTCGTCCTCGCTGGGCCTGACCCTGCTGCCTGCCCTGACCTGCAAACTGTGTTGGTCGAGCTCCCGAAGTGGCACCTCGCTCTCCTCCGGAACCCTGAGCTGCCTGATCACCAGTATCATACAACTGAGGACACTCCCTCGCATAGTGACCCACCTGGCCACAACGAAAACAAGTGACCGGACTTCGCTGACAGGTACCAGGGTGATATCTGTTGCAGATGTTACACAAAGGATAGTCTCTCGGTACTGCAAAAGTGCCACCAGTACGTCGAGGATAACTAGAACCGCTGGAACCTGCACTAGCCTGCGGTCGCTGCGGTTGATCTCTCCTCCATCCCGGTCTCCGTCTAGGTACACTAGCTGGTAGTCGATATGACCCACCACCTGAAGATGAAGCTGAACTGGAAGTATCAGAACTCTGTCTCTTCGAAGGCCCCTGACTCGGTCCACCCTCCTCAAATCGTCTCGGCTGGTACATCTGCTGTCTCTCCCACTCTATATCCTCGCCTCGGAGTGCAGCACTAACAAACTCATCAAAGTTGTTCCGAGGCATCGTAGTCAGCGTTGCCTTGATGCTCAGATTCAATCCCAGCTCAAACCTGCGACACTTGGCTTCCTCTGTAGCCACCATATCCCGCGCAAAACGAGACAAACGAGTAAACCGATCACGATACTCAAGCACAGACAAACTGCCCTGCCTCAAGTTCGTAAACTCCTCGTACTTGCGCTGCTGGGTAGGCTGATTGAAGTACCTCCACATAAACAAATCACGGAACACAGTCCACGGAGTATCAACAGGAACTCTATCGGTGCTAACCCACCAAAAGTAAGCATCACCCTCAAGTAAACCAACTGCGGCTACTGACATCTGCTCAGGAGTAAACTGCAGACATTCACAAACCCGCTCAATCTGAACCAACCATGCCTCACATATCTCTGGCTCAACTGAACCCGAAAACACAGTAGCACCCGCAGTACGAGCCTTGACCACAGGGTCAAAACACTCTTCCAAACGCAGCACTCGCATCAGCAAGTCGCGCGTTCGGCGATCCTCATCAGGATCATCATCCCGATCAACACGGGGACCACGTCGAGGAGGCATCCTACTGATACAAGACAAGCATTAGGTACAAGCAGAAAGAACGTAATCATAAAACCGCAGATATTTGAGGACACACAACACCCGAAGTATAGATGAGTACCGCTGGCCAGTCGGGTCATCACTCCAGTCATGCTGTATCAACTCAAATACCCTAAGCGTCACAACTACAAGAGTCTACAGAATCTGACAACCTAATGCTCTGATACCAAGCTGAAAGGACCCAACCCCGATTTAGCTATCTAAACCGGAATCAAACCCCTTCGAAAACACGAACCAACAAAAATTTTCCGAAATTTGGGCAGAGTTTCGTTACTAGCGTGGAATTACCTTAACCTGCATGCGGAAAAACACACTTCGTCCTATGCCACAAAAATCAAACCGTGGGCACCAATCCCATCCGGATTTCTCAACATCAATATAATCAACAAACAGTAAATATACTGTACTATATATATGTATATCCAAGAAAATCCGTATAAACAAGTATCAGAATGTATCAGAGCGACCTCTAGCGTAAAATATATACAACATGTACATCAGTAGGTGAAACTGAAACCTACTGGAAAACACAGGTGACTCTGATCACTAGCCTCCAAACCGCGACGTGAAACACCAAACCTAAACTGCAACTGGGCACGGAAACCGAAAAGCCCAGGGCAAAGACAATAAACACGTTAGAGTGAGTGGACGAAAATAAATGTCTTTCACCAATTTATATATATGTTTAAAACAACATATGCGAGTCCAGGTAAATAAAATAACAAGTACACGAGGTAAAACTCATACTCCTCCAGTGTACTGAGCATGCAAGTAAAATCCCACGGGGTCACTCATGGACTCCTCCGTGCTAGTACAGTCAGAACCACGGGATCCCAGACCCACACGTGATTCTAGCCAGAAATGGCCTCAGGTCAAAGGTCTGCCTCCCCCCGGTAAAGACCTCGGGTCAGGAGTCACAGCCTCCCCTGGAAAAGGCCTACCATCGGGGATCAGCCGAGAGGCAAGTGTATCGATACAACAACGTAACCACGACTGTACTCTGTGTAAACCAAATCATAAACATTTCGATGCAAATGCATGAAACAGCATATAAGTGTATGTATACTCGTATACGTATATCGTATAATCATAAAACACATGCTCATGTAATCCGTAATCTCAATACGCATGCTCAAGTTCATAAATCATATAAAAGACTCGCAATCATTTCCGTGAAAAGAAATTGTCCACTCACAGATCAGCTAGCGCGAACTCGCGCTAAACTCGTGGTCCGGCGGAAGTACCCTCGCCCGAAGCACGATCACGATCCAGATCTCGATCTCGATCTCCTGAACATTCACACAACATACTGATCAATAACGTAATCCACAACACTGTACTGATGCACGGAAACCAACTGTTCCCGGAAATACGAAATGTAGTGCAAAATGAATTACGGAAATCCCGAAATCCCCACTCGAAATCTCGACTGAAAATCGGCTAACCAAACCAACCCGAAAACCTCCGTACGATAACCAGGGCGCAATTACGAGAAAAACGACATTAATTACATCGAAATCTGAAAAGTTGAATTTTTCCCCGCCGTTGACAGTGAAATCCCACGGCGGGAAGCTCTAGATCAGATCAGCTCAACCATGCGAACATCTTTCTCTTCTACCTCACAGACCAATTCTCTCCCTAACCCATTCAATTTCAACGAAATCCAACCGGATAACCCACCGGAAAATCCATTCGGGTTCGATCCAAAACTCCACCAATTCTAAAACAAATCACATGGTAAGCTTCCTTGAGGCAAGGCAAGTCAAAGCCCTCACCCCTCGGCCACCGAGACTCACCGGAAAACGTCCCCCCGTTAGGTGCGATTTCCGGCGAGCTAACCCGAATCGGGTTCCACAAAACCCACACCAATTCCCATAGAACCAAAGCCACACATACACGAAATCATGAGAGGCATCGAACTATACCTGTCCCGTGGTGGATGGTGGCCGGAATCCGGTCGCCGGAGGTGAAATCCGAAACGGGAAAGTCACCCTTCTCTGGTCAACGGTCAACCCTTCCAAAAAGGGAAAGTCAAAGCCAAACTGAAATTTTCGACGATTTACGACTATTTTCCGACTTTTCGATATTTATACCCGTCCCTCGGGTCGATCAACGGTCCAAAACGAATATACGAAATGATTCGGATAAGCTCGAAACAAACGGATAAACTCGTCGGAACCCGAAACTTCAAATAATCATAAAATATTCCTCGGTCATCAGAAAAATCTTCCGAAATCGCCCACGAACTCGAAATCACGTGCTCTACCATTTCTGTGAAGACACTCAACCCAAATTCTCGACCGAAAACAAAGTCGCAAATCGAATCGGTAAATCACATAATATCGCAAAACTGCGACTAAACTCAAATCTCGAGAATCGTGCCAAACACACATCTGACTCTGGTTCGGGTCGTCACAGTTGTAGTCTGCAAACATGGAAGCGCCAAAAATAGAAAGAGCAAGTAGAGAGCCATATTGTAGATGATTATTTTTCTTTGAACTAGTGAACAAAGTAAATGAGTCTATAAATCTAAACCAAGTACCATGTTATTAATAGTAATGAGAAGACTGAAACGACTGGTGTCGAGGTATTCCAAAGTCCATCTAATTTCTTGAGTCAAGTCTACTGTGGCTACTATAGTCCCATTATGAATCAAAATAATGCAGTTCCCTACCTTATCTTGCTGCTGCTGTATCCGACTTTATGTTCCTTGGAAGAGCATGGTAATGATTAATATCCTGATTTATATTTTATTCATTTAGTTTTTTGGGCTGCACCTCAGGAGGTATATCTCATAATCCTTTCCTTCGAAAATTTCTGATCTCAGTAATTTAATTTAATCGAATGGGTAGCAGTGGCTTTCTGTGAACCTTAGAAGTTACATATTTATGTGTTGATGTGTAACTTCTTACAAACCTTTTGGATGATTGGATAGAGTATAACTAGAGATAAAGAATAGTATATAAGTTATCATGCATGCCCTCTCTCAGTTGATTAGTTCAGAAGAGTTGATATATTTACTTCTCTTAATGTGTACTTCACATTTTCATTGCAGGTTGAGCACAAAATTCAGTAAGGGTCTGGTCCATTAGATATGCAACTTGTTAAGGTGCCAAAGATGCTCTTAGTGCTAAAGGGAAAGACTGGACCCCCATATATGGTCTTTTGCATATCATTCAAAGTTAGATACAAAGATTTTACTTGTTAGTCATCTGTCATATCCAAATACTTGCATATAGGCGAAAATTTAGTCCTTTATATTTTTTCTTATATTCAGAAGAGTTTTGAGTGTCACTGAATATTCTGATGTTTACTTCAATAGTTTTGTTGTGGGAAAAATCATTTGATAGATCTGACTCCATGTGTTAAGTTACAAATCGTGTATATACTACAGAATCAGAATCCTTGTTTGTTTAATTTTTTAGTCTTAAGTTCTGTTTCTAATCAAGATTTAGAGGTTTGGCTGCTTAACCAACTTAACCAACATGATGTAGTATTATTGTTTGGTGACTAAAAATCTTTGACATGCCTGAACAGCTAGAAACAGATTCGAAAATTCTGTTATAGAAAGCTTATATGGCTCTCAAAAAGTATAACATGCATACGATTGTGGCAAATGAGCTTCTGAGTCAGAAAGAAGAGGTCGTAGTTGTCACAAGCAATGAAAAGATTTCAGTCCGCCGAAATGAGTCATTAGGTGTTCAGGATGGCGCCCGTATTGAGCTTCTTGTGGAGAAGCATTCAGCTTATGTTCAGAATTCTAGTAAGTGATTAGGATATCAGCGGAAGGTATAACCATACAACAAAGTGGCCCTCTTTTTGGATAATAAAGCCAACTAATTTGCTGAATATGTCACAAGCGTGGCTTGATTTACCTTGTTAGAGTTCATTTTATCTCCATCATCCATTGAGTTTTATGTCTTGGAACTATTGTTCCAGAGAATAAAATAGTTTTCTATTTTCATATTAGTTAGTGAGATAGTCCACTAATCACTAAAAAAGTGTTTGGTATACAAATCTTGCTCAAGTATACATTGTATTTTCAATACTAAATGACTTCAATATCAATTGAGCCTATTTTCAACAGTGTAGAATATATACAAACTTGTATTTTGTTTGTAGTGGATGAAAAAAAAATACATTATGGGACATTCAAATGGTGGTATCGCTATAATACAAATTGTACAAGAAAAGGACTAGGTCTTTATATACCGAGCTTCTTCATCATTTATGTCAAGCTCAAGTCCCTCTGCAGCTAAAAGCTGACCAATGATCTTTCCCTTATCTTCCTCTGCTTTCCTTCTCATGAAGTCTCTTTTCTTTAAAACTAGTGACAGCTCCAATTACTAGAGGAAAGGAGAGTAATACATGTCTGTACTTGCAATACGAGGTTTCATTTCGTTATGTTATTTGAGTAGACATTTTATCGAATATTTAGAGAGTATGAAAAATGAGAAATGGAGAAATAAGACTAATCGTACAAGTCCTTTGGATTGATGGCCAGCTTTGTGATATCTTCTACATCCTCTCCTACTTTTGCAGGGAAATAAGGTTTTGAACTTCTCGGATCAAGTCGAAAAATAACTAGGTTTTTACGCACAAGTGACACAGCTCTTCTGTTATAAAATATTATAAGTGCTTTGCTATCACATAAAAACTGTAAAATTAACCAACTTTTTGGTTTGGTGAACCTCGACGATGCGAGAGAAATTTATTGAACATAGAATAGATTATATCGAATTAGGACATATATGAGACTTACACCTTACCACTACATAGAATAGATTAATCAAACAAAAGATAGAAACTAGTTAATATTAGACTTGATTCCTAAAAAACACAAACAAGCAACAAAGTCTAAATTTGCAGTGCATCTCCATCATATCAAGTCCACTTTCTTTTGAAATGAGTCACCTTCAGTACAATTGCCAGTGCCATTTTATCTTTGATGGCACCAAAGAAACAAAAATAGGCATACTTCCATGAGTGCTTCACAAGCAATGTACAACAAACTCCCCAAAAGCCTAGGGTGAACCCGAGTACGATGCAAACAGACAAACCTAGCCTTCCATTGTCATCTCCGTCTTCATCACTATGATCACTAGTTGGATTCTTCGGCGAAGGTGCGGTATCCCCCGGGCACTTGCTGGAAAGAGGAGGGCCACAGGATTAGGATTGCCAGCATAAATAGATGGCTCGTTATAACTTTGGATGCTTTGGAGCTGAGTGCTTGTAGGAATCTTTCCGGACAAGTTGTTGAAAGATAAGTTCAAGTGAGACAATGAGGTTAGAGACCACAAACTCTAAGGAATTGTCCTGAAAGGTTGTTGTTTGAAAGATCAAGTGTTTCCAACTGCTTCATATTTGGGAATGGTTTGCCAGGATACTCCCCCTCAATTGATTTCTTGACAAGTTCAACGTACCAAATGCAAGGTGACCGCATATTCCTTCAGGGATTTCACCTTCCAAATTGTTTGATGAGAGATCGATGATCTTTACCAGATTTAGAGTGGTGTTGTATACCAGTTCTTGTCCCTTGTCCGTTAGACTAGCTTTCTCGATCAAAATATTTTCTAGTATTCCATTTGTCAGTGAGATTACCATAGACTGAAGTAGATAAATCAATCAAACACTTGGGAATGGTTCTTGAAAAGTTGTTACTCAGGTTCAAAATGACCAGTGAGCTCGGAGCACCCATTGAAATGGAGATTTTGCCAGACAATTTGTTGTCTGCTACATCCACGACTAATATATATTCTCATTGATTCCATGCTTGTGGGAGTTGCCCAAACAAGTGATTGCTTCTTAACACAAGGAGTGACAAGCTTGACATGTTGCACACAAACGGTGATATCCTAGCTGTCAACTTATTCTCAGATAGATACAATTCCAACAAGTCAGGCAACAGTTGATCATAAGTTGAGGGAATTGGCCCAGAAAATAAATTGTTCTCGAGATTAAAGGTGGTTGCAGCATCACTAGACCAATGCAGCAGAGGATCCTCAAACCGATTATGACTCAAATCAATGTAGTAGTTTTGGAAAATTCATGAATGATGGAAGCTTGGCACTTATTTGATTGTCATAAAAGACTTCAATGCACGCTGTAAAAGACATGTCATTAACAACATGCATTAGATGTGTGTCATAAATGCTATTTTACAGACAAAAAAATAATATTTGCAAAATAAACTCACAATACAATACATCTATCCATACTTAAGAAACTGAAGCAATAATGTCATAAGCCAACATTTTATTGCATCTACACATGATTCAAAATATAAAATATAAAATACCAATTCATTTTCTGATCCATCAGGCTTCTTCCTAACCATACTGCCCTGGTTGAAATAAAAAGATACTCCCATACCAAAATCATACCATTCCCTTCACACTCCTATATCCTCTTACACCATCAAAGTGCCCAAACTATGTTATCCATCCGAATATTTCTCTGTCCAAGTTAATCTTCAGAATCATAAGCAAAACACAGGCACAACTTTGCTTGGAAAAGACCATTATGACTACCCAAAAATAGAAGAAAAGTAAACAGTAAACCAGCAATTCTGAACTAATCTGTAGGGAAACAATATATGGTTTCACATATATAAAAAATATAAAAAAAATTCATAAAGATTCAGAGCTACAAGGACAGGAAATAATGCATTTAAGTGATTTAGCCATGAAAGCACACTGACTAATATTGTGCACTCACTGATTAGTATTGAGTACAGAGGAAAAGACTCAGACTGACAAGAACGAAAAATAGGTTTTTCCCAAATGACCTGACCTACTGACTCAAGTTGATTAACTTAGATTTTACCCTATTTGATAATCCATCCCCACATTCCATGCAAAGCCAAAGTCTGTAAATAGCCAAGACCTGGAAATAATGAATATACAACCAATAATAAAGTTATCCTCACTGGATAAATAAAATACATTAAAATGCCTTTCAATCATTCTTCTCACCAATATCTTTTCAAAATAATGGTAACAATTATTGGATTTACACAAACTAAATCAAGTAATAGGTTACTTTTGACCCCTCTATATCTAAACCTAGTTTATAAACTCATATGATCAAATGGTGGATAAGAACAGGGCACGGTGTCCAATATACACACCTTAGTAGAGGAAACAAGTTTACACTTGAGGATATTTTCTGTACAATGGGAAAGGTATCTGTAATTCTAATCGGGCCTGAAATCTGATATAAGGGGGAAAAAGATATTAACCTGGCCCAATTGTTCCATCTTCGAGAGTTCATCAAGGACTTTGGTAGTGACTTGCTCCACTTTAGAATAGGAAAGGGGCATAGAGAAGGAAATATCCTGAAGAAAATTTTTCAACTTAAAAATGACAAACATGACAGCAAATGCTAAATGCAAGACATTGGTACGAATTACATTCTCAGCTTTTACAAAACAACAAGCACAGGAAATACGAGAATTAACCACAGTTTTGTTAGAGAGCAAACAATTTCAAACCAATAATGACTAGTTTTCCAAAGGATTCGAAAGGTAGCATCAGAAATTGGAGTTAATTTATAAGGTTTTTATAGTGACTCTCGTCTAGTAACTTTAGTTTTCATCTCTCAAATCAAAACATCTTCAAGAAATTGCAAGCCTCAACATTTAACTTCAGGTAAAAGCACTTTGTTCAGCTATGTGATCCAAACTTCAGTCCCTTACATCTAAGGATGCATAAGAAACACCCAAGACAACTACTTTGAAGCCCAACCTCATAATGCTGTAATAATATCAAGAACGTCAAATCAAAACCAATTATTTTGAAAAGTTCAAATCCTCGGTAATTGAGTTGGTCAAAAACTACAGGTCAACTTGAGCTGTTATTTCAACTAGAACACTTGTTACCAGATAGAAATTTAACATTAGTTCCATAACACATAATATCTACTGAAGGAAAGTATATTTTATTTGTAGGATACTAGCCAACATATAAAAGATAAATAGCATCTAAATTCAACAACACTTTTAAGTTCAAAAATACCACAACAATTTATACTGGGACAAGATTGCTTCGTTGATTCATAATTTTTATAAATGCAATCAGCATTAGGTTAAAAGGTAAAGACAATAAAAAACTTATGCGAGAAAGAAAAGTATAGTTCTCCACTATAATTATAATTATTTTAACAGGTAAAACTTACATTCTCTCTTAATAGGGATTGCAGGACTCTTGTTGCCTGGGAGATACAAGCACTGGCGAGGTGTTTGAAGCCGAGAGCAACATCACGCCCAGTAAACATTACCAACCTACTGCTCACTGTACCCAATGGAGAAAACCAACAGAAATAACCAATTTGTACATTATTTATTTTTCTAATACCAAAGAGTAAATTACTAAGTCAACACAATGTTCAAGATTCTAAAAGGAATACATTTTGAACTGTATTACTAAGTCAGGCTTAGTACCAACACAATGTACTAAGTCATTTATTTAATGAATCGAAGGAGCTCATTCATTTTGGTACATTGTGAGTAATTTACTCGATGATGGTATTCTTCTTTTTTCAGTTCAAAATGTATTTGACTAGGTAGGAGGCCCTCTTAAGCGTAAATCGCAGGAGCTCATTCATTTTGATCGAAAAAAATTTGGTGAAATCGAAAGAAGCTAGGAAAACACTCTGAAATCGATCCTTCGGTATTATCAAAATTAAGGCGCGCGTCGAAAACTCGATCACTCGGGAAGCTATATATATATAGGTACGCGCGTATATATACGTATATGTGTATATATGTATATATATATGTGTGTGTGTTGATCAAATCCAGTTCGTGAGATATGAAATGTTGTTGATGTCACCGAAACGAGAAAACTGCTTGTAGTTAATCTTATCTGGTGTCTGAATCAACGACTGGTATTATCGTAGTGCTATCGGAGTCAGGCTTAAGAGGGCCTCCTACCTAGTCAAATACATTTTGAACTGAAAAAAGAAGAATACCATCATCGAGTACTGAATTGAATTCAGAGATTAGATCGATCGATATATATATATATATATGCATGCATGTGTTGATTTAATTAGAGTTGAATTGAGATATCGCGTCGATTATTAGTACGTAGTGAATGTGTGTATATATAATACGTAAATTTGTTAGAATTTTCAGGATGGACAAGAGTTGGATGAGCCTCGAAAGATGGGATGTCAGATATCACCAGGGAATTAGGAGTTTTGTGAATTTTGTGAAGGCTAATTGTGGAGACACTACACTTCATTATTGCCCGTGTAAAGAATGTAAGTGTTTCAGCGATCGATTTCGTTTTCCCATTGATAAAGTCCAGAAGCACCTGAGTAAATACGGGTTTTGGGATAAGTACACTTGTTGGATTTATCACGGTGAAACATCGTTAGCGGGTCCGCATGATCATGGAAAATTTGGTAATGACAGTCCACGCTATGATCATGGAGATTTTGCTGAGAGGGGCAGTTCATCCTATGATCCAACATCGATGTTAATCAATGATATGTTTCCTCATGAGAGCGGTGTATTTGCTGATGAAGCACCAAATGTCCCTCCCGTCGTTGAGGGTTTCCCCCATATTGAGCCAGTCGAGCCATTACCTGGAGCTCATGTCAACACAAGCGGTATGGACAAGTACAACAACCTGATTGCATTGTAACAGACTCCGTTGTATGACGGTTGTAGTAAGACTGTTCTTGAAAGTGTAATGGGAGTGATGCAGCTCAAAATGGAGAACAAAGTGTCTGTCAAAGCTGTTGATTCTTGGTTGAAGTGGACTGCTTCGCTACTGCCACCCGGTCATCGTCTTCCTACCACTCATCATAAGGTGCGACATATCCTGAAAGATCTTGGGCTTTCCTACATCAAAATCCATGCATGCAGATATGATTGTATTCTCTTCTGGGGAAAAGATCTCGAAGACCTTGAAGCCTGCCCAGTATAAAGAGTGGAAGAACGAGCTTTCTTCCCATTACACTGTATACAAGGAGCTATGCCGAGGTTCTACCCCTAGCGAATTCCGGTTTAGGGAGTACGAGTGGCTGTGGCTGATAGCTCACTTCGAGCACCCCAAAGCGAAGGTATGCATCCTGAATATATCTTACAAGCCTAATGTATCGTATCAGATTGAAATAGTTAGTTACTAATTTTTTTTCAAATGTTTATCAAATAAGGCGATTTCGAAGACGAACCGGGCGAATAGATTGAAAAACACCAGGGCCCATCATGCAGGTTCACTCAACTACATGGGTTGGTCAACTAAGGCGCAGCAACAACAAGATGTGAACTCGTTGGTGTATATTCATCAGAAGTTCTATCCGCAGTGCCCTGAAGAAGTGGTAAGTCTTTTGCCTCTCCATGTGTTAATAAAACTATTTTTCGATATTAATAGATTTTGTTAGCTAATACGTTATTCATTTTCGCTTTTCAATTAGGCGAGAGTGGAGGACGCGACCGCAGAAGTGACCATGAGTATAGCTCGGTCTAACCATCCTGACTGCTTTGAGGAAGAAGTCACCCAGTATGCCTCTCAGATCGATCCGGTTGATCGCCCGATAGCGGCTCAGATCATGGCAAAAGCGTGTGAGACTGGAAAGAATACCTACTACTGTAGGAGAATGGGCTCGGCGGGCGAAGGAGTATTGAAAAACACTTCAGAATACTCTACCGGGTCAAGAAGTTCAACTTCTAGTCGTAACGTCGTAGCGGAGCTTCAGAGGACGCGGAGGGAGTTGGAGGACCAAAAGAGGCAAGCAGCCGAGCAGCAGGCAATCAGAGATGCCGAGTACCAAAACTTGGTCCGTTTGCAGGCAATCAGAGATGCCGAGTACCAAAACCAGGTCCAGAGTCAGGCACAGATGTTCACATGGATGCGGACGATGTACGAGGCTCAGACTACCGGACAACCGTTAGCCACACCTCCACCACCACCACCACCGCACCAGTTCCCTGTGTTCCCTAGTTATCCACCACCACCACCGCACCAGTCAACGCCAGAGCAAGACCAGGGTAGCCACCGGAATTCAAATGAGTACATGGATTACTTCGACCCTGACCCGCAAGTTCATCGACCCTGACGTGTAGTTGTAGTTAATTTTCATATCGTCGTTGCTATTTATACTGTACGTTGGACATTTATGTGTACTGTTGAACTTGTATGATTGTACGGTTTATGTCTTTCAATGCAGGTTCTGGAATTGGGCCCAATCCAGAACCGCGTTTTTTTTTCAAAATTTTTCCAGACATTGCCGGCGACATGGACCTCAGTCGCCGGCAATGTCTCACATTCCGGCCACGGCGGAGATAGCATTGCCGGCGACTTGTTGCCGGTAATGTCAATTCCGGCGAAAAAAAAAACAAGGCCGGCGACTTAAAGTCGCCGGCAATGTCTCTTAATGTGGTAGTGCACATCAACAAATCTAAGGACAGACGACCTATCACCAGCCCATGAAAGCTCAGTAACACTGTGGAAATTACTTTTACTACAGTTTTCTATCACAATATATACTAAATAAAAACCAAGGTCTGCTTCAAGATTATCAATATCCTACTTGCATTCTTTTTGGGATTCAATAGAGTAAACCAGAAGATGATCTTCATATATAGAACAATTACACAAATTCAGGATCTAGTTACTATATTCATCCACAAATTCAATTCAGGATCTAAATAATGCTCACTAATCACAATGTCAAGGAACTAGTACTATATTTATCCAATAAACATATCCACAACTAATCAGTTTCCTCTAAA